>OY744517.1:101987273-102047273 GCA_963556195.1 Sepiola atlantica | reverse complement strand
TCTAAGCCACACAGATTAGTTGTAATGACAAAGAAACAGCTGAATGTGTATGACAAATATATATATATATATATATATATATTCCCCCTCTCAACCACTTCTCTCTTACTCTCACCCTTCCATACCTCCCACTCTCAAATCCACTCATTTTCTCAAATCCTCTCTAAGACCGTGACGTTCACCCATCCACCAAAATCACAGGTTCCCCCCTCCTTCTCTACCCACCCTCCATTTCTCTGCATACACCCCCCACACATACATCCCCTTTCACCATGAACCCAAACCTTCCAACCTATTTTTCCTTCAGTCTTTGCTGCAGCCACCGGTTCAAATATTCCTTCTTCCCCACCCCTCCACTCCCTCACTCACTGCCATCCACATTATTCCCGCTCATCCCACCCCCACCTTTTTCTCTTACAACCAGCCACAGTATCTCTGCTCACCCCCACCTTTCCACTTTTCTCCACTCAGTTTCATAAATATTTACTTTCATTCCTCACTACTGACTCCACTAAGCCCAGACGTCAGTCCTACTGTTTTCTCCAGTAGTGGCTACTACTTTCCTCCCTTCTTCCCATAATGTCAACCCTATATGTGCACGTACTTGCATGACATTTTTCTTTACATTATCATCCTAATAAAGTCTTATAAATAAAGACGAAACGTTGATGTACACATAAAAAACATCCCTTCTTGATTTTCCTTTTTCATTTTCCCATATATATATATATATATATATATATATATATATATATATATATATATATATGAAACCAGTCGTAACATTTTTAAATGAATTTCCGAGCGATAAAAGTCGGTTTATGTCAGTCCTAAGTCTGTAATATTTGAATTTAGTTACTATCCCTTCGATTGAAACCCTCGACAGCCGTTTATTAGTGTTAATATAGTACCGCTGTCGCTAAGAATATGGAAGACGGAATGCTTCTGTATTGTTAATAGTATGGATCGCGTTTCTTGTAGATAATGACAAAAAAGCTGTATGTGTATGACCAATGTATATATATATATATATATATATATATATATATATATATATATATATATATATATATATATATATATATATATATATATATGGTACGTCAATGAAAATTAGTAAGACCTGCAAATGGAAGCAAATCGGTATTTTCAGTTGTTCAAAACAAGGAGTAGTTTAGTTAATAAAAACATTTATTTTTCATCTCTTTCTTTCCTTAAACCAGGCTTTTCAAAGATTAAAATCTTATCATCAGAGGAAAAATTATGATTGATAAGTTGACAGGGTGGGACTGTCAAAGTTCCAAATTTGAAAAAGTTTTCTTTTAAAATTAAAAATTAAAGAAATTCAAAAAACTTCTTTAAAAAATGTTTCCAAAAGGTTCAGACGGGCATGGGAATCACCAATAACGAAATCCAAAAAACGTAGGGCTCAGAAATATTGGTAAATCCGGGGGAATCTGCATAAAAATCCAACGACGGCGATTTCACTCAGGTCTGTTGTCCACGGAGAGGAATCAAATAAAAACGGCCATTTCAAGGAAAACAAAATTCTTCCTGTTTTCAGTTAAGCGTATTCTGAAAACAGGAAGAATTTTGTTTTCCTTGAAATGGCCGTTTTTATTTGATTCCTCTCCGTGGACAACAGACCTGAGTGAAATCGCCGTCGTTGGATTTTTATGCAGATTCCCCCGGATTTACCAATATTTCTGAGCCCTACGTTTTTTGGATTTCGTTATTGGTGATTCCCATGCCCGTCTGAACCTTTTGGAAACATTTTTTAAAGAAGTTTTTTGAATTTCTTTAATTTTTAATTTTAAAAGAAAACTTTTTCAAATTTGGAACTTTGACAGTCCCACCCTGTCAACTTATCAATCATAATTTTTCCTCTGATGATAAGATTTTAATCTTTGAAAAGCCTGGTTTAAGGAAAGAAAGAGATGAAAAATAAATGTTTTTATTAACTAAACTACTCCTTGTTTTGAACAACTGAAAATACCGATTTGCTTCCATTTGCAGGTCTTACTAATTTTCATTGACGTACCATATTTTTTGCTCTATCCAGTATATTGAGCTTTCCTTATTTCACAATAGGTCCAACTCTCTAAAAGTTTACCTTTTAGTTATAATCTACATATATATATATATATATATATATATATATATAAGCATTGAAAATAGTATACATTAACCTGAAATCATTTGACATGAACGTAAGAAAAATTAGAGAAGATGACTTTGGAGGTATCGATTTGGCACAAGTGAATCTATGATTAACACGTGGGATTTCAGGCAAAACGAATATAATAGTACTAAAACTCCAATACTCGAGAACCAGAAAAAGAAACGTATATGCCAAGACTATAAAGAAATGCTGCCCTAATAAAAGATCTGGTGTCTTGAAAAAGTTGCAGACAGAATGTATTATTAATAGATATGAAAAAAGTTAGATACGTTAAATAGATATGTAATACACAAATATATATATATATATATATATATATATATATATATATATATATATATATATATATATATCGTTGTAGATACACATTGTTCCAGGAAGTCGTTGACGATTTAAATTCAGAAACGTTGAATGGCATCACAGAACAAAATCGCATTACGTTAAGCATTTTAAAATGTTACCACTGGTTTCATATGTGATGTTATTAATTTTAGGTCGTGTTTTTATGTAGATAGCTTCGAGTATTTTTATTTTTTTTTAAATTGGTTTCAGAATGTATAATTATGTCTTAAATCGGAGGGAGGGTAGTTATGTTTTTTGTAGATGTCGGTAAATTGAGCTAGAGGTTACAAGATACATGGTGAGGTGGCTGGATCGGGTAGTGCTTGCAAAACCAATGCGAAAACGTTCTCTGTGCGTTTCTCCGCCGTCTCTTTTAAAATTCTCTTCTCTCTCTCTCCAGCTTTTTTGTTCATTTGCTTTTGACACCTGAGGATGATTCGACGAAGAATCGAAAACGTTCGTGAACCCTATGGAACATTTATTAATTTCTTGTATTTTAATACAAAAAAAACCATCAGACAAATTGAAAAAATAAAAAAGGTATAATTCAGCAGACGAATTATGTTATTTTTAACAATATTTGCATTAATATTTATATCAAACTAGCGGGACCCTGTGGAAATTCCACAATGTTTTCTACATCAATCTGTATAATTTACTGTTAATAATATTATCCGGTGTCTAGAAATATGCTCATATTTTACTCACCAAAATTTTGCGAGACGGGATGGAAGTATATATATTTATTTATATTACTCGGTTGCCGGGGCAAAATCTGTCTCTTCAGAAGTCACCATCGGTCGCGACTCCCTTTTAACTCGCACCCTCCCTCCCCTCTCTTTAAGCCCTCCCCCCCCCCCTCGTTGTCAGGGGCAAATCTTAAATAGGAGTGTCAGATCGTGACACACAAAATAAATAACACACACTCTATCGTATTAATATATCAATAATAATAATACTAAGAAGAAGAAGAAGAAGAAGAAGAAGAAGAAGAAGAAGAAGAAGAAGAAATTTTAAATATTAAAAAAAATAAATAATAAATAAATATCGTAAGCCTGAAACAGGCCCATTTGGTAAGCGTTTCCGGATCTCCTCCGCCTTCCACAATGCCCTCCTCCTTCCACGCTGAAGCGACAGAACAGGGTCAGTTAATAGTTTAATTAAGTAAATGTTGATTAATATACCAACTCCATTTAGTTAGGTCAGTGGTAAAGTCGCCACTTTTCAGCTGGATGTTACGGTTTCGATTCCAAGTCTCTCCATTCAATTTATTTGTTGTTTATTTATTGCATCTCTTTAGAAGCGTGACACACGAACACACACGCTATCGTATTAATATATAGAAAGATATATATATATATATATATATATATATATATATATATATATATATGTATATACATATTTGTATATATGTGTGTGTGTATGTGTGTCAGCGTGTATTTATATTAAGCATGGGTATACATACAGATATAGTTTAGTGGATTTATGTTCCATATATGTGTAAGTGGTCTGACCTCTATCCATAGGCGTGTAAAGGCATGTGGTCATAAGGTCAGAGTACTGACCGAGACATCGATGCAGACCAGCTATTTGAAATTATAACCGCGATAAAGAAGAATCATAAAATAAAACAGAAATATAGAATGTAATTACTCGAGAATGAATGGTTGGGAGAAGCGGAAAAGAGTCTGAATATGTGTGCATGTATGTAAGCACGAATGTACAGATGTGTGTGAGCATATGAATATGTAACTGTATCCGAGCGGATAAATACTTAGCCAACCTACTATTCTTTTCTCTACCGCTCTCTCTTTCTCTCCTCCAAAAACCAAAATGATTTGCAAGAATGTTTTCTATCCGTCTTAGATCACTTATGAAAATATATTTATGGCAATTAAGCTACACGCGGAAGCCTCTGTGTAGCTTAATTGCCATAAATATATTTTCATAACTTACTATATATATATATATATATATATATATATATATATATATGTGTGTATTTATATATATAATTATAAATATTTGTTTATCTACATACATATACATTTAATCTTTCCGAAATGCATGCATAATTATTCAAGCTGGTCTCAGGATTCGAACCCCCGGAAGAGGTCATGTTTATAACTCAAATTCCGATATCTTAACCCTCACGGCCACGATGAAGCTTGATTTCGAACGAGATCGCAACTAAAACATGTATGAACATAAGTATCCAATAATGTTTGCATAAATAAAGGAATTTATACTGTAAAACATTTTATTGAGCTCTTTTTCACTGGAGTTTCATCTAGGAAACAACAACAATACAATTACTATATATATATATATATATATATATATAAAATGTAATTTTACATTCCAATGACCAAGTCTTTATTTATATTTTTACTTACTCAACCTTCCTAACCAAACGAAAGATCCGGGTTGTCCTTAGTGACCGTTCATCTAAGCAACATGACATAAATGCTGGTGTACCCCACTAATCTATCCTTAGACCTTTATTGTTCCTGATCTTCATAAACGATCTACCTGATGACATAGAGTCTGAGATTGGTTTATTAGCTGACGACACCACGCTTTACTCTCGTCATGTGGGCAAAACGGACGCGATCAAATCCGAGGCAATGGCTGAATCTTTAGAAAATGACCTCCAGGCTGTAATGGATTGGGGTCATAAATGGTTGGTAACTTTTAATGCCGCAAAGACAAAGTTCTTTTCCTTCAATAACTACAAGTAACCTCTCCAACCACTGATTGTCAAAGCAAATAACACCCTATACACCCTTAGAAAAGGTGTATATACATATTTTTTAAACCATTGTTTCGGATTGTATAATATTTTTGTTATGTTTTTTCAAAAAGAAAATATAATACTATCCGAAACAATGGTTTAAAAATTATTTCTACACACCCTTTCTAATTCAAATTGGCATAACCTCGATTACAGACATAACGTGATTTTCTGATCCAAAAGTCCATTACCATCGGACGATGAAGAGAAAAAAAAAAAGAAAAACACTGCTTTGACAAGGAGAATTTTAATTCTCGAAAATTCAGATTAAAATAAATGTTATTTATTTAAACACTACACATTGTTATGTTTTATTTTCAAAAAAATATAATACTATCCGGAGCAATGGTTTAAAAAATATGTCTACACACCCTTTCTATATATACGGTACCATCCAAAATTGAGGAACAAAAATAAAACCTTCATAATCTCAAATAAATTATATTTTAATATTTGTAAAAATTTCACTACATATGTAAATTATGTAGTTGGACTTTTACCGAGATTTGCAGATGAATTAAAATAATATTATTAAAGTCATCCTCCATTTTACATATTTCAAGTGTCCAAAATTAAGGAACATTAAGGAAAAATAATTGTTTCAAGTTTAAAGCGGTGGGGTGTTTTTTGTATAAAAGGGTGAAAATAAATATTCTAAACTTTCATTATCATCACTGCTGGAAGTCACGCAATATCAATCATGGCAAAAAGAAATAAAACTGATTTAAGCGACAAAGCAAAAATCGTCAAATTAAGAAAGGAAAAGTTGACAATAGAAGAAATCGGAAAACGTGTGAAACGTTCAAAACGTGTTGTAAGCCGAGTTCTCAAACTCTATCCAAAAACTGGAAGGTTAAGTAACACAAAGAAACCTGGTAGACCAAGAAGGACAACGGCAAAATAGGGCATAGTTATACAACGCCTAGTGTTATAATGCCGTTTCCTTACAGCTGGCAAAATTTCTAAACAAATGGAAGGTGTCACGAATGTTTCACGACAAACTGTGTGCAGAAGGTTGCACGAAATAGGTCTTTTTGCAAGATCTACTAGATCAGCTCGATTGGCGTTATATGGTCAGAAGAAAATTGGAAAAAAGTTTATTTCAGTGACGAATCGAAATTCAGTGTATTTGGCAGTGATAGAAAACAATTTGTAAGAAGAAGAAAAGGTGAAAGTTTGGATCCTAGCTGCATCAAAAAAACTGTTAAATTTGGTGGAGGTAGCGTGATGGTTTTCAGCATGATATCACGGCAGGATACATTATCACTTGTACGTTTAAATACTAGAGTAAATGCCACTATATACAAGAATGTTTTAAAACAGTATGTTTTGCCAGTGTTGCACAATTATGGTATCGAAAAGCCTGTTTTTATGCAGGATAATGCTCCCTGCCATAAGGCAAAGCTGGTCATAAATTATCTGGCTCATCAAGAAGTAGAGGTAATGGACTGGCCTGCTCAGAGTCCTGACATGAACCCTATAGAAAACTTATGGAAGACTCTAGGACAGAATGTTATGGCAAAGAATCCGGAAAACATCGAAGACTTGTGGCTGAAACTGAAAGATGAATGGGCCAAGATAACTGTGGCCCAATGTCAAGATTTAGTGAAATCTAGCAGTCGTAGATGCGCAGCAGTTATTGAAAACAAACGTGGAAGTACCAAACTATAAATCTTTTTGGCCTTTTGAATGTGATTTAGTATAAAATTATATTTTGTTCCTTAATTTTGGACACTTGAAATCTGAAAATGGTGGATAACTTTTAAAATATTATGTTAATTCATCTGAAAATCTCGGTAAAAGTCCAGCTACATAATGTGTATATTCAGTGAAATTTTCACAAAAATTATTATATCATTTTGTTTAGATTTAATTTTTGTTCGTTAATTTCGGACGGTACAGTATATATATATATATATATATATATATATATATATATATATACATGCGTACATATATTACAGCAGGGTTTTATAACGTTTTGAAATATTTTGCCCATTTCGGCAGCTCCGGGTGCTTTTAGCGAGGTCGTAAACATGAAAAATGACACGGGACTGTGAGACGCTGAGCTCGCCTGCTGATATACTGCTAGAACTAGTCGAAGGATTTGCCTTCATGGATTTCAAAATAACCTCGTACTCCAGGGTTTTAAATTTACTTGATCAAGCCTGATTGTTGAAGTTCTTGCAAACCGATCAAAATTTATTGACTTATCAAGTGAGCTTTTATCATAAGCACAATGCATGTTTTAGTAACTTCGTTGCGTTTTAGGCAAGTTAGAACTTGTAAAGTTACTGAATTCGACTAGGCTGCACGTTCATCTGTGTGGCTTTAAAATCAATACACAGCCTGTCGGCGAAAAGATTTACCACGATAGTACGAAACATAGCGAGGGCCTTCAACGCTAATGTGCATTTGATACACACTTTGACACAACTTTCACTTTGACACAACCTTATATATATATATATATATATATATATATATATATATATATATATATATATATATATATATATATATATATATAGTGTGTGTGTGTTATAATGAAATATATTCCAGGAGGAAATCCGGGTATGAGAGCTCAATGTAATAAACAGAGCAAGAATAAA
The DNA here is from genome assembly GCA_963556195.1 of Sepiola atlantica. Lineage (NCBI taxonomy): Eukaryota > Metazoa > Mollusca > Cephalopoda > Sepiida > Sepiolidae > Sepiola > Sepiola atlantica. Next base: position 102,039,340 of record OY744517.1, on the reverse strand, counting down.
ATATAGTAACACAAAATCACATAATCATTGATGCAATAATTTATTTCAACCTTGTAGTATTGTCAAGCATCCAAGTGAAAATGAGAAAAGAACAATTCACACTCAACAATTCATATATATATATATATATATATATATATATATATATATATATATATATATATATATAGGTTTCCTTCCTCTTATCTATTTGCCTTTCTGGTACCTAAGGTACTAAAGCTTTTTTTTTTTTCAATGCCCTTTTAATTCCTATATAATGTTATTTCTAGCTACCATATCGCAGAATGGTTCTTGCGTGTAGTGTTTAGATAGCATTTTATTATTATTATTATTATTATTATTATTATTATTATTATTATTATTATTATTATTATTATTATTATTATTATTATTATAAGTATTACTATTGTTATAAAGAATTTTATTTGATATGCAAATTACCATATCGCACGGTAGTCTTAAGGGTATTATATTATTTTTTTATTATTATTATTATTATTATTATTATTATTATTATTATTATTATTATTATTTATTTATTTATTTATTTATTTATTTATTTATATATATATAAGTAACATTTTAAGCTGAATTATTTGGACACTTGATTGGGGAAATGGTAGTTTGATCTGTACCATTGGAGAGCCATGCATATAACTGTCCTGTTTTTAAATCTCCGAAACAGTAACATGGTAAACAGCTGATGATCCCCGTATTAATATTAGATGCTTACGTTAAAGTCTCCTGTTTTTGTTTCACTGTTAGATACTTAATCCCCCTTTTTATTTTATTTACTTACTATTATATATTTTATTTATTTATGAATTTTCCAACGAATGTTAAGTCTGCACTATTTTGGATTTAGTTAGTTTCTGTGGGAATTTAAACTGCATTTTCCTTCTTTTTTTTTGTCTTTTTGTTTAAAATAACTCAAAGCTTCTTTAGACTATATATATATATATATATATATATATATATATATATATAGAGAGAGAGAGAGAGAGAGAGAGAGAGAGAGAGAGAGCATATCTAATACATATTTAGAAAGAGGGGGAAATTTTAAGCATATTTTATCTGAGAGAAGACGGTGGCAGGGAGTGAAATGACTGTGGATAGCTGTGAGTAAAAAAGGGGAGCACATTCATTTCACTCCCTCCCACCGGCTTCTCTCAGCCTGGACCTTGCTCTTGCGCTCCCAGTAGTGGCTACTACTTCTTCTCATTAGCCCATCATGTCAACCCAATATTTCTATGTACTTGCATGACATTTTTCTTAAAATTTTCATCCTGAGGAAGTCTTACAAATAAAGACGAAACGTTGATGAATACATAAAAAAAACATCTTATTGTTTTTCTTTTTTCATTTCATATATATATATATATATATATATATATATATATATATATATATATATATATATATATATATATATATATATATATATACTGTTTTATTGTTTTGGTTTATACTATGTCACGTTACAATCTGCTAAGGGTGCTTTGTGAATGAGTTTGAAGCGTCTTTCGTCTGTTCATTACATTGACGGCATATTTACTACATTTTGCCAGAAACAACAAGAAAATATAAACACTCCTTTTATTCGTATTGTAAACGTTGACGAGTCAAAATACGCACTCAATTATGTCCTAACCCTAACCCCATCGCCGCCGAGCAAAGAGAATTCCTTCTCCGTTTCGGAGACGAGTGACGTTCAGGAATAAATCAACCTGAAAAACATGTGTTTTTCATCTGTTCATTGACGGCATTTTAAGTAAGTTCGACTCTTTTACACGTCGTCCGGCAAACGATACATTGCAAGCGACGTGTTGGCACATATGAGAGCAATAACAGATCTTCGTCTGGGCAAACGTACAGATGAGAAGTTGATAGCAACAAGATGGCGATAAGGGCGGGGAATCGTTTGTGAGGAATTGTAGGAAATTAAGGTTATGAATGAAAGAGGTGGCGACAAAATTAGAGAAGAATTTAATTCTTCGCCTTATTTGTAAATGGATTGGATGGAAATAATAAATGGATTGAATAGATAGAAAGGCAGAGAGAAAAGAGAAGGTATCAGTGAGAGAGACGCAAACACAGATAAAAAGAAGAAAGAAAAGAGATTATAATTGACTGCGACTTACAAAAAAAGAAAAAGGAAAATGGAATGGAGGAAAGGAAGAGAGAAAAAAACTATAAAAAAATAGAATGAAATCTAATTCAAAATATTAAAAAATGTTTTCCAAATGCAGGAAAGAAAGAAAGAAAGAAAGGAAGAAAGAAAGAAAGAAAGAAAGAAAGGAAGGAAGGAAGGGAGGAAGGAAGGAAGGAAGGAAGGAAAAAACAAAGAAAAACAAAAAGAAAGAAAGAAATCTAATTCAAAATATTAAAAAATGTTTTCTAAATGCAGGTTAGAAAGAAAGAAAGAAAGAAAGAAAGAAAAGAAGGAAGAAAGAAAGAAAGAAAGAAAGAAAAACAAAAAGAAAGAAAGGAAAAACAAAATTTGATAGAAAAATTTAAATAGTATACAGGATGACAGAGTGTAAGGAAAAAATGCAAATAAAACGAAAAAAATCGAATTTCATACTTTCTACAGAGTGCTTTGCCACATGATTGAGAACAGAACGTTTGTCCTGAAGTGTCAACACATATCAGAGTTTACTGAAGTACTTGCTTTAAAAATGGTTATATTTCTAAATTGTTTATTCAGCATTTATAGTCACGATAATATTGTGCCTGTTCATTTGTTGCAGTAAAAGTAACGTATCTCGAGTAAAATAGCTTACGCACCCTGTATATTATCTAACTTAATTCTATATTATTGTTATAAAACTTCATGAAAAACATATTGGGGCTAACTATGCGTACACAATCTGATTCAACCAATTAGTAGTCATAAATAATGAAATTTACTTTCTCTCTCGGAGAACTGTGTCTGGTTGGCAATTTGGTCACACACTGACCAATCAGCTTAAAGTGCGCATTAATTTCATCCGGACCCTAAAGGACTATTTCAGACCCCTTTGGGAATAGCATCAGCCAGTAGAGAGTTTCCTGAAAGCAACGAATATAAACGACCATTTTCTCTCTCCTGTCTTTATCCACTTGATTCCCGAGTACCGACTATCTTTGCCCGAAGCTATACTGCTCGTAGACTTCCGACAGTCGCACGAACTTTTTTACTTTCTTCATTTGGGCAGTCCTTACTTTGTCAACTTATATCCAACTGTATAAGTAACTGGAATAAATACCTTTTCGGTATTGTTCATGGAAAAAGTGTTGTTTTAATTTCGCGCGACGTTATTGTAATAATAAAATACTAGCGGGACCCGTGTAAATTACACGAAATTTTGTTTTTAATGCTAATTATCTTGTTCCTAACCTATACATGTTTTAATAAAATATGATAAGATTTGACTTGTATATTTATTTTTAAAAATGAACAATACATGAAACAATTTACAAAACTTCTTTATATACAATATTTCTAGTGAAGGTAGTTCCTCTTCTCTAGCCATGAGTAGAATTATTCTGAGGACAAATTTTCATTTTTACACTGTTCATAGATGTTGCTCTTGAGAAGGCTACATAAAGTTGTCCATGAGTAAAGCAAGGTTGTGGTAGGTCGATCCGAACCTTATCGAAAGTCTATCCTTGAGCTTTATTAATGGTAATTCATGAGTAGCATACAAAGATTCGGAAGGTCGTTGCTTTTGATGTCAGCGTGATACACAAAATAACACACACGCTATCGTATTAATATGTGTCTTCCCAGTCGTCCCCTCCCTACCTACCTACCTCCCCTTGATGTAGAAAAAAAATTCTTAGAGGTTGGTTGGGATCGAACTATAAACCAGTCGGGCCGACGTCAAAACTCAACGTCAAAAACCTACGTCGCTAACCGTTGCGGCAAAAGGCAATACTTGAAAACATTACGAAAATTAGATGACTTGAATGCTTTTCCAAATCTAGGTGCTGCACGCATGCGCATATCTTTTGATGTAAGCGTGACACACGAACACACACGCTATCGTATTAATATATAGATATTATAAAAGTTAGTATTAACATTCTATGCTCAGTCATTCATTAACTTTAATGTTGAGTCAAAAGAACTACCATTATTTGTTCCACTTTTAGTTCATTCGAAAATTAATCAACTTTGATATGCTGTTCAGAAATTCTTCTTGCATAACTAAAACAATAAGTACTTTAGATTCTTATTCTTATTCTTATGAATAATATATAAGTAAAGTGTCTTATTATTTTGCAATCTAATTTACATACGTGTGTACGGTGTGTACGAACAAGCTATACAAATTAGCTGAACAGAGAAAGTCACTCTTTCTCTTAATGCTAACAGAGACATTAAAAACTGTTAGAGGGTAGTTGAATCAGTAAGAGTGGATTAGAAAAATTAATATATTACAAAGTAAGAGATGAGTGACGTGTTCAGTTAAGTACAATTTACGACTCATAAGAAGAATTAAAATGGATTTTTTTCAAACATAATTCAATTTAATAACTAAGTAATTTTTTAGCATGTATTTTATATCATTAGACTATACAGGAAAAAAACTTAAGGAAACAAAATGTGATGAACTCAACTTTAGTATAATAACATAGTAGTTGGAAAATTACCTCTGTGCTACCAGTTTTCAAGAAAAAATTTTCTTGACATTTCGTAATTTGTAAAATTCGTAAAAAAAATTTTTATTCGTAAAAATTCCTAAAAATTTTTCGTAAAAAAAGATTTGTAAAAATTTTTCAAGAAAAAAAATTACCTCTGTGCTACCAGTTTTCAAGAGAAAATGTTCTTGAAATTTCGTAATTTGTAAAATTCGTAAAAAAAAATTTTTATTCGTAAAAATTCGTAAAAGTTTTTCGTAAAAAAAAAATTCGTAAAAATTTTTCAAGAAAAAAAATTACCTCTGTGCTACCAGTTTTATAGAACTCTTAAAGAACTGACCCGTAAAATTATCGCCCCAAAAGTCTCCTCTCGCTCTTCACGAAAATTTATTTCTGACCAACAGTATGGATTTAGGCAATCACGTTCTACTGAGTATATCTTAATTGTAATCTCTGAACGCATATATTATATATTAGATAAGACACGTGGGGCGAGGACAGTAGCGCTTGATATATCCAAAGCCTTTGACAAGGTCCGGCATTAATTCATTTTTACGGTACTACTGGATAAGTATTTAATATAATGAGATTCTTCTTAGCTAAAAGAAATATCCAGGTCGTCCTAGATGTCCGAATATCTAAACAACATCACATTAATGCGAATGTGCCCCAGGTGTCGATCCTTGAACCTGTACAATTCCTGCTACAATTGGGTTCGAAATGGGTATATTTGCTGATTAAATAAAGCTAAATTATCGACATGAGGGCAGATCAAACGCACTCATATCCAAAGCAATGGCTGAATCCTTAGAAAATTACCTCTTGTCCGTAGATAGATGGTTGGATTTAATGCTACCAAGACAAAGTTCCTTTTCTTTTAGTACTCATAAGAAATCTTTCCCAAGCACCGATTGCTATGGCTGATAGCACCCTTCTCGAGAATCTAATATTCAAACTCATCGGCCTAACTTTCACAGGTAACATGAATGAGTAAACACATAGAAGATACTGCCAAGTCTGCTGCAAAGAAGATGGGCTTTCTCTACCGGTCTGAGAAAACTTCTAACACCTGCCAGTATCCTATATCTCTTCAGAGCCACCAATTCGCCCAAGCATGGAACATTGTTGGCACGTCTGGACTGCATCAACCACTAGTCTCTCTCACTTAGACAAGGTTAAAAAAAAAAAGAGCCTCGAATCTAATGACTATCAAGCTCCACCCCTGTCCTATCACTGCAATGTTGCATCCCTCTACTTGTTTTACAAGTACTTCAACCGAATGTGCTCTTACGAACTTGCTGCAATTGTGCCTCCTCAACGTAAATACCCCGACTAACCCGACAAGCAGCAAAATCCCACCCCTTCACTGTAGAAGTCGCCAGAAACCTAAAGATGTTCTACTCTAATAGTTTCTTTCCTCGAACCGTTTGCCTTTAGAATTCTCACCCTGCTCCCTGTTTCTCCGACTGAAATTTAAATGTAATGTGAACAAGCATCTCGTTGCACAACTCCACATGTACGATGCTTCTATAAATCTGGCCCCTAATTCACAGTAGCCTCTATAGTCTTATTAGCAGTGTGCCTTGTTTGTGGTGAATTAAAGTGAGACAAAAATACACTAACAGGGGCACGTGGAAATTCAACGGTTGCTTACTTACCGTTCTCTCTTTCTTCTTAGCGTTAAAATACTTAGCAAAATATATGTTTTAATTAAATACAATGAACGTTTTCAGTCTTTAATGTGTTATATATATATATATATATTAAATTCCCGAAACAGTTTTTCATGGTAAACAACTGATGATCCCTTAAATAATGTTAGAAGCAAACTAATATAATAACTGTAAAAAATAAATTGACTTACATGAGAGATTTTCCACTGAACGACTTGGGACTAAAAGTTGTTTTTTTTTCTTTTTCTTTTATATAGTTTTAATGGTTGAGAAACTCCCAAGACTATATATATATATATATATATATATATATATATATATATATATATATATATATATATATATATATATATATATATATATATAGCGTATTATTATATAGATCGTATATTATGAATAGGTTAAAACAATGGAAATGGAGGAAAATGCGAAATAGCTAGACAAACAAAAAAGGTTTACACAGGATTATAATTTGATTCAAAGCATGTACTTCTATTAATCTCATTTTGTTTTTACTAGTTTGGCTTTGTGGTTATTGCCATTTTTACATACTAATGAGTCATCACTCACAAAGGCGAAAAGCCACTCCAGGATAAATGTTAATGAAATTGTCAGTTCGGTGATGAATGATACTACGAGAAGATTGGAAAACGATTAATGGAATGGACAAAATTTGATTACTTAAAAGGACAGCTCGACAAGTATTCGTTTGAATTACACTTGAAAACGACCATGCTGTAGTCTGAAGTGATGCTGCCCTGTGATAACGTGTTCAACATATAAGAAGTTGTTTGAAAGATAGGTTCGTTTTACGTACAAAGATTAAGAAAGGGAATATATTTTCAGTGGCTGTAAGAAGACGAGTTCTTGCACTAAAGGATTTACAGGGAGAAACAAAAGAGTGGAGCTCAGTCGAGCACCTTCCATAAAAATGTTTATTGTCTATACATTTTGACGGATTATTATCCTCTAAATATACCTCACACAACTATATTATTTCTTTATTTCTTTTATAGGAGAGGCCGTTCCATAATAGCGATTGTAAAAAAACAAAGTTCATATAAAAGGAAAACATTGTTATGGAACACCGGTATGACCGGTGTTATTCCACACTAAGTTCCTTTTAAATAATATTATGTATTTTTAATAACAAAATAGAGGCTCAAAAAAGAAATAATGTTTAAGCCTATATCTTCATTTGGGTAAGCTTTATTTTCTCACAGACTTCACTACGACAGTATGGTTGAAGTACTTATTAAAAGAAGATCCTAAGTCATCTCAAAACCGGTACTGCTTCTAGCAAAGTATAAGAATATCGTTACAAATTAGAAGAATTATATACTGTGTTCAGTGTGAACTATTAGCATCCTTTGAAAGGCGAATATATTTACTAGTATTCATAATTTCCTTATTTGTTTGTTACGTTTACGTTTTCCTATTTTTTTCGTCTTGATCACTGACAATCTTTTTCGTACAACAAACCCGTGATTATTCTTGGGAGTTTCCTTGAATACGTTTTAAGAAACCGTAATAATATATGACGCCTTGTGAACTTCATTTGTCATTCGATTAACCGTAATATCTGAGGCTGACCTGTGAACAAATCATATAAAATAAGTGTATCTTTCACGAAATCAAGGGTGTATCTACACAGGGGAGTAATTTTGGACATATATATATATATATATATATATATATATATATATATATATATATATATATATATGTGTGTGTGTGTGTGTGTGTGTCTGTGTATATGTGTGTGTCTGTGTCTCTATGTATATGTGTGTGCGTGTGTGTAATCTCAGCATAAAATACTCTCTACGTCTAGCCACACTGAGGAGTCGCGATACGGCGGATGAAACAGCTGACAGTGGTTATATATATATATATATATATATATATATATATATATATATATATATAGTGTTGTATATGAAAAGAAATCAAATAAAGTGCTCGATCATATAAGAGAGCTAATATAATTTATTTAGATACTGTATATTACATATTTCAGCAATGTACCGCGGTTTCATCCAAAAGATGTCTAAATCTGCCTTTTTGGATGAAACCGCGGTACATTGCTGAAATATGTAATATACAGTATCTAAATAAATTATATATATATATATATATATATATATATATATATATATATATATATATATATATATATATATATATATATATGGGAAAAGAAGGATGAAGGTAATCCGACGTAATGGGAAATGAAAAAGGAAAAACCAAAGAGGAAGTTTTTATGTGTTCATCAACGTTTCGTCTTTATTTGTAAGACTTCTTCAGGATGATAATATAAAGAAAAATGTCATGCAAGTACGTGGACATATAGGGTTGACATGGTGGGTTGAAGGGAGGAAATAGTAGCCACTACTTCCTTTTTGGTTTTTCCTTTTTCATTTCCCATATATATAAATATATATATATATATGATGAGATATGCTGATGATGGCTTATAGCCAGAAACACGTGTCCATGTCTTCCCTTTGTGCGCGACAAAATTAATTTATAAATCAATTAAATAAATCTATACATAGAAAAATTAGTTTATAAATTAATTAGTTTTAAAAAATCTATACATACAAAAGTTTGTTTATAAATTAATTAGTTTTAAAAAATCTATATATACAAAAATTGATGACATATCCGATTAAGGGCGAATTAAAAAAAATCGGTCGCCTGCATATTCTTTAAAAAAATAAGTAAACCGCTAGTGAAAATAATAAAAGAATGGATCGGTTAATACCGGCCGTCTATCGCCAAAAAATAGTAAAAAAATCAGAATAAAATTATAGGCGACAAATAGTCGAGGACAAAATGTGGTGAGTTATTCTAGTCTCGGGGTAACACGGTAGATTATGAATATGTACATCGAGGGTTCGATCCCGTCTCGGATGAGTCATGCTGATGACGTCTTGTAGCCAGAAACACGTGTCCATGTCTTCTTCTTGTGCACGCAAAAATTAATTTATAAATTAATTAAAGAAATCTATATATACAAAAAATTAGTATATAAATTAATTAATTTAAAATCTCTCTCTCTCTCTCTATGTATATATATATATCATTACTTTTATTTATACATACATGTACATAATCTGCGACACTGGCATGTCGATGTTATTGATCAACAACTGTTAAAAGCTGAGATCTGATCAGACAGAATAACAATCTGATCCTTCCCTTAGGTGATATTTGCCACTTTGAAATTCTTTGGATTTTTATCCTGTTGGTGTTTTTTTACATGGATTACTATATATATATATATATATATATATATATATATATATATATATATATATATATATATATATATTAATTATAGTCATTATAATATCTTAAATGTATTCAATTGTAAGCTCAAATAAGCTGTATTACAGGATTCAGAGCATATATATATCTCATATTTGCTGTCCATATTCCATGGTTAATTAATAAAAAAAAAAATTTTTTAATTATGGTTTTGGATAAATTAACCATGGTCTATGGAATGCAAATATAAGATATATATATATATATATATATATATATATATATATATATATATATATATATATATATATATATATATATATATATATATATATATTCAGGCAGCAAGTTATTACTCAAACAGCTTTTTCGAACACCACGGAATTTTCGCTTTGCATAATTCTTTTTAATGTCTTCGAACGCCGAGCAATGTTTCAGGTTTCAGGCGGCAGTCCATATAATATTTCGCTGATTGTTCTTAATTCGGCCATATTTCTAGCGCTTTCGACCTTCTTGATCGTCCTCAGGAGTAGTTTTTTTTTAAATGAGTAGACTTGATTTAAGACTTGATTTATTGTTTTTAAAAACAATAAATCAATTCTTCTCGTTTAAAAAAAAAATACTCCTGAGGACGACCTAGAAGGTCGAAAGCGCTAGAAAAATGACCGAATTAAGAACAATCGGTGAAATATCATATAGACTGCTGCCTGAAACCCGAAACAGTGCTTGACGCCTCCATAATCTTAAAAAGAATTCATGAAAACGCGAAAATTCCGGGGTGTTTAAATAAGCTTGTTTAAGTAATATATATATACTTAATAAATATAGTTTCATATTTAAATTTTCCCGCCATAATTAATTATAAATCTCACTCCAGGTCTTTACCTGTTTGTCATTATTCCACTGACGATCGACCCAGACGGGTCAGTAAATACTCTGGACCAACATGTACATTACGGCAGTTTCATCAGCCAATTTTCTTCCAGGATTAAGATTTTAATTCGGAAAATTGAAATGATCAATACTAAAATAACCAGACAAAAATTGTCGGTTATTTTTAATAATACGTGTCTTAAAGAAAAAATGCTGCCTCGATATATATATATATATATATATATATATATATATATATATATATATATATATATATATATATATATATATATACCGCGGTCGTGTGGACATAAGTGTTAGGCTCGTGATTCTAGGCTGAATCGATCCCATGCGACCACCTGCAACCGCCACTTCTGCACAGATGAGGGAAGAAACCCCGAAACGATATCGTCTGTAAGCATGAAAACACTAATATTTTTTTAAATATTGATAGTAAATGCCCCTTTAAGATTTTATAGTCTTAATAGTAGAGACCTGTTTGGAATTACAAAATCATTTTCACTAGCGACTATGCAAAGTTCCGCCCGAGCATCGAACACGTTCGACAAGACTTTGCTCCAGCTTATCGGGTAAGTGTACGTTAACTTCAATTACTGTATGTAACGATTTCTTGCGGTCACGTGGGCATAGGCGTGATTCTAGGCTGAATCTACGAACTGCGTTCTATCCCATGTAACCGCCTGCAACAACCACTCCTGCACTGATGAGGGTAACAATCCGAAACGATATCGTCTTTAGGTCTAAAAACACTTTACTACTTAAAAATATGTACAGTATATATATATATATATATATATATATATATATATATATATATATATATATATGTGTGTGTGTGTGTGTGTGTGTGTGTGTGTGTGTGTGTGTGTGTGTGTGTGTGTGTGTGTGTTACATTTAAAAAAAACAGATTCAAGATATCCTCAGGATATCAATTAGTGCAAAATATGTTTTTAACAAATTTTATCTCGTAAAACTCCCAGGATATATTCTTAAAAGCTCAATGATTAACAGGTTGTGTCAAACAGAGCTTTCAAATTATAATTCAGTAGATGCTAAAATGTATGACATAATTCACATTATAAATACTATTAAAAATATTCTCCCTTTGGTGTGCAAATGTGCAAAAGCGTTTGTTTGTTTTTTGACGGTGCTTAAAATATACTATATATCCCGTATTCTTATATTTAAGTAAGACTCAAAGGTTTTGATGTTTATTCATATTTAAATTAGATTAGATTGGAATATTAGATAAACTGAATGTAATATTCTCCATTATTTCGCAATGTATTCATTATGTTTTAAAAATTTTGACTGGCGGATAGACGGACGGACAGAAAACATCCCTATTTATATAAGATTATATATACTATTATTATATATATACCAGGATTGGTTTGGCAATAACAATGAAAAGGTTAAAGAATTGATCTATCAAATGCATGATAAATATAGAACATGGATTAATGATAAGAATTCGTCTGTCAATGATAAAAGATACAAGAAGTGCGAAATATGATAGATTCTTGGTGGTTGTCTAGAACCGCCGAACTCCAACAGGTAGCAGACAAGAAGGATACGGAAACCTTCTATGAGGGCTTAAGGAATGTGTATTTTCCAAGTGCATCTGGGAACTCTCCAGTCCTCTCTGCTGATGGCAGAACACTCCAAACAGACGAGATTGATGTCTTATTGCGTTATAGAGAACATTTTGAATCAGTTCTTAATTCCAACTCTAGAGTGGATGAAGACGACAAGAAATACCCCAGCTTTCTTACCTCTTGACCAGGAAATCAGATGTAATCAAGCAAATGACGGAATTCCACTCGAAATCTATAAGTATGGTGGCACAAAACTGATAAAAAACTTTTGGATCTCTTTATCCTCATCTGGAAGCATGGGTATTTGCCACAAGATTTCAGGGACGCCTTCATAAAACATCTTTCTAAAAACAAGGGTAGTCGAAGTGTTTGTGACAACTCCTGAGGAAGAATACTAACACCTTCTATGAGGGCTTAAGAGGTGTTTATGGTCCAAGGGAAAGTGGGGACTATCCAATCCTCTCTGTTGATGACAGAACACTCCAAACATACAAAAGGAACATCTTATTGCGTTGGAGGGAACATGTTCTTAATTCCAACTCCGAAGTGGATGAAGACGTCATAGCCCCAATTCCTCAGCGACGAGAAATACCCCAGCTTTCTTACCTTCTGACCATTAAGGAAATCAGATGTAATCAAGCAAATATTGTCAGGCAAGGTCCCTGGAAGGGACGGAATCCCACCCGAGATCTATAAGTATGGTGGCACAAAACTAATAAAAAGGCTCTTGGATCTCTTTATTGTCATCTAGAAGAATGGGTATGTACCACAAGATTTCAAGGACGCCCTCATAAAACATCTTTTCAAAAACAAGGATAGTCGAAGTGTCTGTGACAACTCTCGGAGATCTCTCTGTTGCCATTTTCAGGGAAGATGTTAGCTCGACTTATTTTTAACAGAATAATTCAGCATCTTGTTGTGGAAATTTACCCAGAATCGCGGTGTGGTTTTCTAGCTGGCTGTGGTGTTATCGACATGATCTTTTCTCTTCGTCAGGTTAGCAAGAAAGTGAGAGAGAAAAAATCAGGAATTGTACATGGTGTTCGTGGACGTAACTAAAGGCCTTCGGCATCGTGAACAGAGAGGCATTGTTGAAGGTGCCCAAGAAACTCGGTATTGGTGACAACATGCTCAGTGTCATCGTGTCTTTTCAGCAGAGTATGAGGAGTGCTGTGGTGTCTGTCAAGGGAGGTTTCTGAATCGTTCGATGTTTTCAATGGTACAAAGCAGAGTTGTGTCATGGCTCTGGTTCTCTTTGCATTATTTTTTCTTGGTGGTGCTGTAATATGCTTGTGCTGATTGGCCTCTTTAACCATCAGCGTTTCAGAGCGAGAACTCGTGTGCGCTCCAGTGTCATATGTGATATCTTGTTAGCGGACGATGCTGCTCTGGTAGCAACATCTCTTGGAGAAGCTCAAGAAATTGTAGATCGCTTCTCGGACGCTTGCCGGGCTTTTGGACTCACCATCAGCATACGGGAGACTGAGTTTGTGCATCAGCATCGCCCTACTCACAGGCAGATCAAATGGGTAAAGCGAAGATCACTCGTTCACCAGTTCCCAAATATTCTAATAACAGTAGATGGCAAAAGCCTTAAGTATGTAAAATCTTTCACATGTTTGGAAAGTACTGTGGACTCGTATGCATCGCTTGATGATAAAATTATCAACCTCATAGCCAAGGTAAGCTTCGCCATCGCCTTTGGGACCAGCCGGATGTGAAACTAGACACCAAGATCCAGGTGTATAAAGATGTCATTCTCACCGTTTTTGTTGTATGGGTCTGAGACGTGGACTCCATATCGATCGCAGATTAATCAACTCGATGTCTTCCACAAATGATGTCTTCGCTCAATATACTTGAAGATAAAGTGCAACGTACTGATCTTTTAGCAAGATGAAAGATTTGAGGAATTGAAAAGTTCTTCATGCAGCCTCAACAAAGATAGGCTGGTCATATAGAAAAAATGTTCAGCTATTAAAATCCGTATTGGAAGTTTCGCGGACTTGGCACAAGACAAGAATGGAATAAAGAATTTTGACGTGGATCGCATTGAGAAATTGAGGAGGAGGATAGGGAGGAGGAGGATAGGGAGGAGGAGGAGGAGGAGGAGGAGTGGGGCACAGTTAAGGACAAAGGTGCGTTCGACACAAACACAATTTTTTCTTGCTTCATGTTTGATCTCGTCTGCGGATCACTCGCAGGACTGAAATCGTACAATCGACATAAGCATTAACAGTATTTTTTAAGAAGCTGATTTTGCTTTTGGTCGCTCATACGTCAAAAGCGACGGGAGAGTCCATCAACATCATATATTTATTTACCTCCTTTCCAGGAGGTTAGACACATGGCCAGTTTTATCTTACTCACACAAGTAAGATGTGACCCAAGGTCGGGTCGGGAAAGTGAGGTTTGAAAAGCCAGCGCCCGAGAAAGTGAGCATTCTGTCCATTAAAAATTGCCTAGGCAGCCCCGTCGGCATTCCCCGACAGGAGCGCCTCAAGCAGTAAGCAATAAACTTACTCCTCCCCAAAGAGGGGAGGCGAAGCCTGGAAGAGTGGACCTCCTAGAACTGCACAAGACCGTCCCATAGACCGGCGTAAATCAAGCCCCGAAGGCCAAGACAATACCAGTTTATGGGGTGTAGTATCCATCGGAACAGATACTACACTTTGATCTTAGCCAAAAGGCCAAGAATGTAACCCAGTGGGTCACTCATTGAGATCGGGTTAAATTGTCTGAATCTAGAAACATAAGTTTGCAAACTGAATTAAATTCTAGGAAATACAATATCCAAATATTTCTGTCTCTCTCTCTCTCTCTCTCTCTCTCTCTCTCTCTCTCTCTCTCTCTCTGTCTCTGTCTCTCTCTCTCTCTCTTTCTTAATCACACAAACACTTTACCTGTTTTTTTTCTTCAGTTATGGATTAAATGGCATTAGTATTTTTGCTGATACTCCCTATTGTGTATAATGGACTATTCCAACCTTCTGTTTTAGAGTAAGTTTTATTAACTTTAACTGATAATAAACACAGAGAGTGAGAGAGATACGGAAGTGAGAGTGATAGGCACCGTATGAAATAAAAACTGGGAGAGCATACAACATACAATGAGTAAGAATGGGAGCAATTGATAGAAACTTAGTAAGCGATTGATGACTTAGACTGTAAATTTCAAAGTACGGCTAATTAGAACGATTGCAATGCTTTTTTTCTAATAATTTAACCGAAAATCCAAGGAATATTGTAACATGTATTTTGTGTGATTAAAATATATAAGAAAAGACTAAACCAACTTTGAATAACTCAGCTTGAATATAATAATAGATAGTTTAAAAATAGTTCGCAATGAGAATAGAAAAACTACATTTAAGAAATGAATGAAATCGCAATTCTCTAAACTTCTCAATGTTATAACTACAAAATTCTAGCAGGTCTTTTTATATACCAATGAGTCACCGCTCATCAAGGCACAAAAGCCACTCGAGGATAAAGGTTTATGAAAGTGTCAGTTGTTGATGAATAACACCTTGAGTGGATTGGAAACAATGGGGTAAATGGTCAGCATTTGATAAGTTAAGTGGTCGGCTGGACAAGAATTTGTTAACATTGGACTTAAAAACAACCATGTAGTGGTCACCTTGTGTGTGTTCGTATGGCAACCCTAACTCTAACCCTAACCCTAACCCTAACCCTAACACTAACCCTAACTCTAACCCTAACCCTAACCCTAACCCTAACCCTAACCCTAACGTCTCAAAAGTAATGTTAGTCTTTGAGAAAGAGGGAAAACCTCCTTGTCGAAAGAAGAGTCCGGAAGAGAACAAAAACTATCAAAGAGGGACTGTCTGATTCTTATGTGAATGTTTCGATAGAGTCACGAAAGTACAGCTACCAAAATTATTGCAGAGCTTAATAATCACCTCCATAACATAGTTTCCATAAAATCTGTTCGTTGGAAGCTGTACGAAGCGTTCAGAGTGGCGTAAAATGCTCTAAAATTGGCCTCAAGAGCGATGGAAGAATATTATTTTCTCGCAGGAGTGCGTCATCCCTTATTATTCATCACGTATTTCAAACCACCGGCCGAATAGTTTCCTCGTAGGATATATCTTGCAAATACGCCGGCCCAATGGTTGACCTCTTCATGGCATCCAAAATCGCTTGGTACGTAGTTATTCAAATATTTAATTCATGTAAGACACACATACTTTTATTAACATAGACATTAATCATTTATTATTGATTTTTTTATTATGCATGAGGATACAATTAAATTTGCAATGTGATTGACATTTCAGAAATAAAGTCCTGCTAAACTAGACAATTATTAAACAAAAGAACTGCCTAAACATATTTTAGAATAATTGCAATATGATTAATTAGTGCTATTCTTTGTAGACCGGAAGTGAACACATCTACGATCGTTTCGATTCTTGTTTATCAATGATGGATTCACTTCCGGTTCGGTTTCATAACGACTGCTTCACGAAAACAAAACCAGGTATTTTATTGAGAGCGAGAGCGAGAAAGAGAAAGAGAGAGGGGGGAGAATTTGTTAAATAAAACAGTTGATATGGCAGGACTACTTTAGCATTTTATCTGATCAAATTTATTCTACTATTGTGCAAGTATTTCCGAGAGGGATCAATCTCTCAGGATGATAATGCACCAATTCACAAAACTAAATTTTGTATTGAATAGCACGAAGAAGATTCTTATCTGACCATTACAGTTCTCAGATTCCAATATTATTGAATATTACTCGTGTATTTTAGGGATGAAATCAAACTTCACGTCGTTCCTTCCTGTGAGTACTAAATGTTTTCGGGAAGGCCAATGCCAATAAAAGAGAATCAAACGAGACAAAATATCGTAACTTGTTGATTCATACCGATTGTTTTTTGCATATGACGTTTGAGATGTATGATTCTTTTCACCTTGAAAGTATTCAATTTCGTCGTTAACAAGAGTAATTTGACGTTTAACGATATTGCATCTAAACGGTGTAGTGGTTTGTCATGGTTCGCTGCAGGGTCGCGTAAAGTATATTAATCATTCACTGATTTGTCTGCTTATTGATATTAGCTTAAACCACCCCCCGCTATTCCAACTCTTATTGCATTTGATTTTCTTTCAATAAAATCAACATATGTTTAATACAAGTGAGAAAAATACGACACGAAAGCAAGTTTACAATGAATGTAATCATACAATATAAACATAATAGAAAGTTTACTTTATTTTTATTTTGGTAGCTTCGATTATTATTATTCTGCAACTTGGTGGCTTGCTTAATTTAGATCCAGATGTTCTCATAAAATGACAAATAATATAAATCATATATGCACATGGTAACTACCACTTCCTTACAGAAAGCCACCCCTACGAGATTGCACTCTACGGTTGGGGGTCGCACATGGCCCAGCTGACCCGACTTAGTTTTACAAGTCTTGCATCTTTTCTGCGCTTGATTAGTGAAACACTTCTAGATTACAGCAATCTTTTTGTATCCTAATCCAGATTGCCCCTTTGTTTGGCAGTTGGGTTTCCTCAAGTAAAGACCGTACTTGTGTCTAACTCTGCCCTCGTGAGGAAGCAAAAAAATAGGTGCACACAAGACATCTCTGGTTTTTCTCTCCCGTAATTTTTTTACTTCCATGGGATCTCATATGTCTGAGTAGAATTGTCCTCGACAGACAAGCATTCCCACACATGGTCGAGCTGAAATCTGTCTGAAACGTTCGACACAGAGCAATTTCTGTCACGCATGTTTCAACATGTTTCAACATGTTTCAACATGTAGTACTCTCGTCATTTTGCCTAAAATCTCTTACATGCTTCTGACAAATCGTTCGCTTTGAAGTACCCCCTACTGTCCTCCACCTTGATGCTAAAAGTTTTCAGACTGTCTTTGATTACATCCTTAAAACGTCTCTCTTACTAGTGTCTCAGACGTTTCCTGTATGGTAGTTCCTCATATAACAGTTGTTTAGGATCCCTGTCGTCTTTAATCTTAGCTAGGTGCCCATTCAAACGTAACTGACTACGTATGAAACACACTACTGTGCACGACACACCAGCTTCATGTACAAACAGTGGGGGCTGATGTAAGCGATTGCCAATTTACGTTTAGGGTCCTCCTGATGCATATTTGGTTGAATATCTCCAATTTTTTTTATTTCTAGTTTCTCGCTCAGACATAATCTGCACGGATCGTCTAAATATCTACATGTCCAGGCCCATCTTAATATTTTCCATTTAACTATTGGCGACCATCCGCTTTCTTTAAATACCAGTAATGGTTTGATAACAATGTAATAAATCTATGTTTTTTTTCTTATTGAATGTGCTTTCTTTCGTTCTAATACTTTTTTTCAATTCTGGGGCGATTTATCTTATATAGTATTCTTTACTATTCGGGTTCTCATGTAGATATTGTGACTTTGAAAACTATACCTTTAGTTAAGCAGTTATTTTTCAAAGGTCAATGTGCTCTAATTTTGCAGTTACACTTTCTCTCTATTATTAACTTGTTTTTCTATTTTGGTAATAAATGAGTTATTACTATATTATGCCATGATCGTTATTATTATTATTATTATTATTATTATTATTATTATTATTATTATTATTATTATTTGTACTCACTAGAAGTTCTCACACAGATCATCGTTAGTGATTGCTCACCGATAATAACCAGTGGTATTTCCTGGAGTCTGAGTAACAGCAAGCCTCCCCAGATGTCCAGTATTCTTCACCTCTTTTCGATAACCACCGCAAATAACCTTGCGGTATCGTAACAGCCGCTTACCATTGATTTCTCGCTGATAAGGACCATTCTCTTCATTGTGATTTGGGTGGCAATAAGCCTCCCATGGTCCCAACATTCTCCGTACTTTGCCAGTGGAGGTCTGGTTTGTGCTGTCACTCCTCGGTCATCTCATCCTCCTCGACCCTCTAAAAATATTTTGTCTGGTGTCAGTCTAGGCCGGCACCATTTTTTGGTGGGGTGGGGAAGGGAATTATTATTATTATTATTATTATTATTATTATTATTATTATTATTATTATTATTAATAATAATAATAATATTATTGTTGTTGTTGTTATTCTAGTTATATTTACCATTTTTATACATTTTATTTTTATTTTCATCGTTCCTGCTGTCATTTACTATTTTGTTATGGTGTGTATTGGAGCCATTTCTAAATGTTCACAGAAACTGTATGACAGTAGTAAGTTATTTTTATTGAATATTTTATATAATAATAGTGGTTGGGAATGTTTTTCTGTAAGATTTAAGAATTCTTTACCAAATTTAGATATTACCACCTGGTTTTACGGTGTGATGGACAAAATGATATTATTTTTCTTTTCTTTTTATTTCTATCATTATTATTAGTATTTTGAAATTAAATATGAAAAAGATATATGAGGCTGAAAGAAGATTTATATATATTATATATATATATATATATATATAATATTTTAATGTTGAATTAAATTAAAGATAATTGAATAATCGTTTAATAATAATCCATCGTGATAATATAAAGCTCAATATATTGAATAGAGCAATCAATTCTAGAGATGAAAGATGAGAATAAAAATTGTAAAGATACAATATTTATTAGAACATCAGAAGTTCAAAGCAAGGAGCTTCATATTCTCATCTTTCATCTCTGGAAATATATATATATATATATATATATATATATATATATATATATATATATTTAATTTATTTTGGTACAGAAAAATTAGTACAACATTCGTACCGTCAGTTTCAAACACGGAAGGACTTAGCCAACTGTCTCTCTTCAGCTTCTGTTGTCATCTGTTTTGGAAATGTGAAGTCACGTGTCACTCTCGTTTGGACGCGTTATTTGCTTAAAGCGTTGTGTATGTTTGTTTAAATTTAAATTTAAATTTAGTGTAAGGAAGGTTTGAAAAAAAAAGAGGGGGAGTAACAGTTGAGATTTAAACCGGAGGAGGTTTAAAGAGATATAAAAAGATTGGCTAAGTCCTTCCTTGTTTGAAACCGACGGTACGAATGTTGTACTAATTTTTCTGTACCAAAATAAATAAATATTACGCTCCTAATTTTTAATTTTAATTCTTAATTTAATCGAGCATTCTGCTGGGATTTTTCCTGCTATATTACAAAGAAGGTATATATATATATATATATATATATATATATATATATATATATATATATATATATATATATATATATATATATATACAGGGTGGGCAAAAATAAGGGTCCTATTTTTAAAAATTCATAACTTTTTTATTTATTGATTTTTTTAATTTTTTTTTTTAGAATAAGTAAAGGACCCCTTCCGAAGCAAGCATGAGCCGTATTAGCCCTAAGGAACGTACCCTCATTTAGAAAACATTATTTTTGCTTAAAAAACTCAACACAGTGTAAGAAACAATACTTTAGTTTTTGTAAGTTTTAAGAAGTGTTTTTCTGCTAAAATTTATTTTGTTTATTTCAAAAAATCTCGGAAGGGTCAGTCTACACACACATAAAGTTTGGTGAGTTTAACTTTTATTTTGTGGAAGTTATTCAAATTCAAGTTATTCAAATTTAAAGATAGGACCCTTATTTTGGCCCACCCTGTATATATATATAGTCATCGACAGACAGCTGTTTCGACATATCACGGCTCTTCAGTGAGATTAGACGTGTAAAAAGATTTCACGCTGAGATTAGAAACGTGAATACTAGATCACTCCCAATTGTGATCAACAATGTTTAGAACCTAACCTATACACCAACACATCTGCTACCGAGAGTAAAATAAATTATAGTTCTTATGTATTTTCTTTGTTTGCATATTTTTCACGCTACCGGTAACTTAGAAAGCACTATGCTTTATAGAAGAGTGTTATTTTAGGCTAACTATATATGTGTGTGTCTGTGTATGTTCGGGTCTGTGTCGTTTTTAATCAAGTAATCCGAACTCGATGTGAGGATATGTGTACGAAGAAACGTACATGTAGTGATGTATACAACCTACTGTCAGTATACATTATTAATTAATATACAATAAAAAGGATTGACTGCTGAGACACCTTAGAGGGCGTCATAAAAGGAACTTTATGACCCTCAATGAAAATCTCTCCGACTGAGTAGCATCGTAATTCGAATCTATTTCACTGGGTAACTAGTATCAATTTCCCCTCACACAGTGAAACCATACTATCGGTAGATTTCTACTGTATTCTATATACACTAACAAACATATATTTGTATAGCTGAAAACTAAGAAACAAAAACATCTCAAGAATAAAATATTCCATTCATTTAAGTTTTAAATCAACGCCTCTCCCGAGTGTCCATCATTCAAACTTCTCGAACTAACATTAACAGGCAACATGAATTGGAACAAATACATAAAAGACATTGTCAAGGCTACTTCAAAAGTGGGCTCCCTCTACCGTGTTAGAAAACTACTAACACCTGCCACATCTGGGCTGGTGCATCTACCACTAGTTTCTCCCTATTATATAGGGTCCAAAAAAAAGTGTTCACTCTAATAAGTCCCGCACTGTCAACCAAGCTCCAACCTCTGTCCCATCACCGCAATGTTGCATCGATGTTCTTGTTTTACAAGTACTTTAATGGAATGTGATCTGACCATCTTGTAGTACTTGTGCACCACTTGGCGTAAATACCCCTGACTAACCCGACAATCAGCAAAATTCCACCCCTTCACTGTAGATGTTCCTAGATACCGTAAAGCTTTTTACTCTAATAGTTTCTTCGCTCGCACT
Organism: Sepiola atlantica; assembly: GCA_963556195.1. Lineage (NCBI taxonomy): Eukaryota > Metazoa > Mollusca > Cephalopoda > Sepiida > Sepiolidae > Sepiola > Sepiola atlantica. The sequence continues at coordinate 102,017,488 of OY744517.1, read as the reverse complement.
ACTATACTTTGGAATTCCCTCCCTGTTTCCTGCTTTCCTCGCTGTACTAACATAGATAAATTTAAATGTAATGCGAACAGACATCCTGCTGCTCAACTCCCTACTTAGAGTGCCCCTATAGGGGTGGTCCCTAATAGTAGCCCCTTACATCCTAGTGGCAATGTGACTTGTTTAGGATGAATAAAACAAATAAGAGTAAAATATAATAGTTATTTTATATTTAAATGTAACAAAACGATCCTGATACTACACAATTCATACAACGCATTGGACAGATGATAGCCACTTGTCGTGACGAGCTTTGAAAAAGCTAGCTACTATCCGAGGCATGTCCATTATGACGTCATACTGCACCATTTACGTTTTGATAAAGAATTTTTAAAAAAGCTTTTCCCTTGTGGGTAGGCAAGTAAATAGGGATTCATTTCAATACACATTTATTTCTTTGAATAAATTATATATTTTAAGATTTTGTTAAGATAACAATAATAAATAATATAGGTGGTTTTACTTAAATATTAATTTAAGCCTTATTTATTATTGGCATTATTATTAATTATATTTATTTTTGTTGTTAAGCTATAAATTTTCATTTTCAATGGAATAAATTTTATTCGTTATTCGTGAATACGCCTTGAGTCTGCTCTCGGCCTGCCAAACCAGCCGGACATTAATTGAATAAATGTAATGGTAAATCTTAAAGCTGCTTTCAAGCAGTTCGAATTATTGAGTAGAGAGCAGTTTCTCCACTTTTTAAAAAGATTTTTCTTTTCGATTTATTTCTTCATTTCCAGTCTATGATGAATGAAGTTGCCGGTTATTTCTGTCTTCAGACAATGATCAATGATATTTAAATATTTTATTTACTCCGTGAACTGACAATGAATATTGAAAAAATAATAATTTTATTACAAACAAAATGAAATAAAAAGTTTATATTTATATTATTCTGGATTTTTGTTTTTCTATTCGAAGTTTTCTCATTATTTCAGTAACCAATTAAAACGAACGAGTTTTCGGACCGCTTTCGTTTGTACGTGAATTTAACGTGATATAAATGTGTCTAGGTTGTCTGTTATAAACGTCCCTACTTTTGGGATAGACGAAAGGTAACAGAGTATGACAGCGTTACGGCAACAGAAAGAAAGAAATAGGAAAGAGAGAGGAAAATAAAGAAATTAAGAGGGAAAAGAAAGAAAGAGAGAAAGAAAAAAGAAAAAGAAAAAGGAAAGTGCGTCTTTTTAAAATAAAACTGCGCAGATCTCAATTTAGGTTACCCCCCCCCCCCCCCATCCAACCTTCTTCCCTTTTCTTTCTTCTCAGTAGCCGCTTACGTCTACAGTGGCGGCCTGCCTTGTTTGGGGTGAACTACGTAAAAAAAAGTGTGAGTAGCTAACAAATAAGAGACATAAAAAGTGAAAAAACAGAAGTAACGATGTAAAAGAAATTTTAAAAAATATAGAGCGAAAAGAGAAAAGTTCGACTTCAGAAACAAACTGAAAGTGAAAGTAAATAAAAGATATAAAGGCACGGGAAAGAGAAAAAGAAAGAGAGTAATAATGTGATAGAAAGAAGAAAATGAAAGAAAGAAAGAAAGAAAGAAAGAAAGAAAGAAAGAAAAAGGGGAAACAGAGAGATAGAGAGAAATAAATAGAAATAAAGAAAAGCAGATAGAAAGAAAAAAAGGGAGCACGTACAGACGGTAGTAGCATGACGCCACTTTCTCTCTATACATGAATTAAAGCTATTAATATATTAGCTTAATAAAGGATAGATAGATAGATAGATAGATAGATAGATAGATAGATAGATAGATAGATATGAACAGACTGAGATAGATAGATAGATAGATAGATAGAGAGAGAGAGAGAGAGAGAGAGAGAGAGAGGAGATAGATAGATAGATAGATAGATAGATAGATATGAACAGACTGAGATAGATAGATAGATAGATAGATAGATAGATAGATAGATAGATAGATAGATAGATCGAGTGAGAGAGAGGATATAGATAGATAGATAGATAGATAGATATGAACAGACTGAGATAGATAGATAGATAGATAGATAGATAGATAGATAGATAGATAGATAGATAGATAGATAGATAGATAGATAGATAGATAGATAGATAGAGTGAGAGAGAAAGGAGATAGATAGATAGATAGATAGATAGATAGATAGATAGATAGATAGATAGATAGATAGATAGATATGAACAGACTGAGATAGATAGATAGATAGATAGAGAGAGAGAGAGAGAGAGAGAGAGAGAGAGAGAGAGAGTGTGTGAGAGAGAGGGGAGATAGATAGATAGATAGATAGATAGATATGAACAGATTGAGATATATAGATAGATAGATAGATAGATAGATAGATAGATAGATAGATAGATAGATAGATAGATAGATAGATAGATAGATAGATAGATAGATAGAAAGATAGATAGATAGATAGATCGAGTGAGAGAGAGAGGATATAGATAGATAGATATGAACAGACTGAGATAGATAGATAGATAGATAGATAGATAGATAGATAGATAGATAGATAGATAGATAGATAGATAGATAGAGTGAGAGAGAAAGGAGATAGATAGATAGATAGATAGATAGATAGATAGATAGATAGATACATACATACATACATACATACATACATACATACATACATACATACATACATACATAAAGACTGCATAAAGCAATCTATTCAATGGTGAGTCGGTAATGAAATGCCAATATTATTTAGGTCTCTAGGTGAACCGTTCCACTGGCTGCATCTCGCCGACATACACTGATTACAGTCTTGTCTGTGTGTGGGCCGTCCTATCAACGCTGCCCTGTGTTCTGCTCATATATGGCCTGGTGCGCGTTTAACATCGGAATCGTTCGACCGTGATAACGCCCGTCAGAACTGCCTGCACTTTGTGATCATAGATAAAACGCTGAGTGATGTCAGACTTTTATGATTTCTAATGCCTACTTCCACTTTACCAAATACACAGATTATATTATTGTCTCTACGGTTGTTGCTATTCAAGTAAGTAAAGCACCTGGAGAGCAAAGACTACCGCCAAAATGTTACAATAGAGTCTACTTAATTAAGTGGCTAGATATATTATTATTTCTTCTAATGTTCATATATATATATATATATATATATATATATATATATATATATATATATATATATATATATATATATGAAAAAAAATGAAAACATCAAACTATGTTGTTAAAAATAACACTTCTCAAACCCAAAGTACATTAGGAAGAACCAATGTAATATATCAGTTCCAATGCCCTATGGGGGAATGTATCTCCGACAACAATAAAAAAAAAATTAATTCTTACATAGGTTTCACTTCCACAACACTATCCCGAAGACTCACCCTACATCTCTCCGACACTAGCTCTATATGCCAACACCTAAAAAAACATAATTGCACCCCCTCCCAATATAGAAACATTCTTGTTAACAATACCAAAATAATACACCACGATACCAATATACAAAAAATTAAAAATACTCGAAGCCCTCTACATAAAAACTAAACATCCCACAATTAATAATGTCAATTATGAAACTAGTCGCAATATTTTAAAGTGTCTAGCATAATAATTAACATTACCAAATTCTTAGCCATTAGGTAGTTATGCGTTTGAATTGTATGCACTTTCTTCAACGTTATCAATTTCTTAACGGTTTAAACAGTCAAACTTTTAAATCTCTTATATGTGTAGAACGCCATCACGCTCTCATGTACATTTCAACTTTACAAACGCCTTTTCAAGTTATAAACTGAGCACAACAGTAAAGTCATAATTTGTAAAGACACTAAAACTAATACCGCCTGAAGATGATTTGACGATTCAAATCAAAAGTACTTGCAAAAAAGAAAAAAGAATGGAACAAGAAACCCATGGATCATATTTCCATCAATTTGACCGAAACATTAGCTGAACAATTCGGAAAATTGAAAAAATAAAAAAAAGTCGCATCAAACAAAACCACTCCGTGTTATTTAATAATGTTTGCCTAAATATATATTTTTTTTAAATCTCCGTTTTTAAATCTCCGAAAGAGTTACATGGTAAACAGCTGATGATCCCCGTGTTAATATTAGACGCTTAAGGTCTCCTGTTTTTGTTTCACTCTTAGATACTTAACCCCCCCCTTTATTTTTTTATTTACTTATTTTTTTATTTATTAATTTTCCAACGAATGTTAAGTCTGCAATATCTTGGATTTAGTTAGTTTCACTGGGAATTTAAACTGCATTTTACTTTCTTTTTTTTAAATGACTCAAACCTTCTTTAGACTATATATTGGGTATTTAGATCTGTATGGCTAGGTTTCCTTCCTCTTATCAAAATAACCTTTCTGGTACCTAAGGTACTTAAGCTTTATTTTTTATTTATTTATTTTTTAATGCAATTTTAATTCCTATATAATTTTATTGCTAGCTACCATATTGCAGAATGGTTCTTGGGTGTAGTGTTTAGATAGTATTATTATTATTTTTATGATTATTATTATTATTATTGTTATAATTAATGTTATTTGATATGCAAATTATAATATCATACGGTAGTCTTACGGGTAATATATTATTATTATTATTATTATTATTATTATTATTATTATTATTTTATTATTATTATTTATTAATGTATATATTAGTGAAATTTTAAGCTGAATTATTTCGACACTTGATTATTGGGGAAATGGTAGTTTAATCAGTACCATTGGAGAGCGATGAATATTATAACTGTCCTGTTTTTAAATCTCCGAAAGAGTTACATGGTAAACAGCTGATGATCCCCGTGTTAATATTAGACGCTTAAGGTCTCCTGTTTTTTGTTTCACTCTTAGGTGCTTAACCCCTCCCCTTTTTATTTTGTATTTACTTATTTTTTTATTTATTAATTTTCCAACGAATGTTAAGTCTGCACTGTCTTGTATTTAGTTAGTTTCTCTGGGAATTTAAACTACATTTTACTTTTTTTTTCTTTTTTTTTTAATGACTCAAAGCTTCTTTAGACTATATATATACATATATATATATATATATATATATATATATATATATATATATATATATATATAGAGAGAGAGAGAGAGAGAGAGAGAGAGAGAGAGAGAGAGAGATTGTTGAATATAAGAGACAACTCATGTCTAGATATCCTTTGGTAGATCCTTTCAATAGTCCGAATTAGGATCTTAGTTTCGGAGGGGAATTGGCTGATGAATAGTTTGGGTCCATCTTCGGGGGAATGAGGTTAATCAGGTATAGACCATGTGTTAGTATCTATAGAAGGTTTTTGGCGGGAATTATGTACTAACCAACCAAGAAAAAACATATTCATAGGTTTGACTATCACGACTTTGTCGAGAGGATTGACGATGCATTTGTCTGATACTAGCGCCATAGCCCAACACTTAACTAACGACCACTCCTGCCCCCGATCGGAATTCAGAAAACTCTTAGTAGAAAATACCAAAATCTTAGAATTTAGTACAAACAAACAAAAACCCCATATGTTAGATCCCCTATATATAAAAACCAAAAAAACCCTAATTAATAGAATCAACTTTAATATCAGTAATAATATTCTAAAATGTTTATAGCTCCAATATAGTTTCGTACTTAGTACATAATTCCCGCCAAAAACCTTCTATAAATACTAACACATGGTCTGTATCTGATTAACCTCATTCCGCCGAAGATGGACCCAGATGGGTCCGAAAGTACTTGGGAGACAAATCCAAGCTATAGCAAATTCATCAGCCAATTCCCTTCCGAAACTAAGATCTTAATTCGGACTATTGAAAGGATCTACCAAAGGATATCTAGACATGAGTTGATTCTTATACTCAACAATACTTGCCTGCAAGAGAAGATGCTTCCTATATATATATATATATATATATATATATATATATATAGGATCAAATATAAACCAAAAGTAAAACTTTTAGTAGATGGAACCTATTGTGAAGAGGTTTAGCTCAATATACTAGATAGAGCAATTGTAGAGATAGAAGAAAAAAGAGTGATAAATATGCGACGATTGTCCAAATTTATTTCAAATTTCAATTGTTCAATGCAAGGTGTATTCAGTAATAAACTAGTGTTTATTATTCTTTCTTTAAGCCAAGGCTTTTCAAAGATCGAGATCTTATCATCAGAGGAGAAATACAGATAGATTAGTTGGCTTTCGAAATATTTCAAATAAATGAATAAAGATATATATATATATATATATATATATATATATATATATATATATGTATACATATGTAAATTAATAGATATATAACTAATAATGAAACTATTAATACAGCTCTTAGTAACAATAAGACACAGCCTCCTGATGACGGCCAAGAGACCAAAAGCGCTAGAGGAATGGCCAACGACACAACGTTAGGTGCCATACTACACTAATTAACACCAGAAAACCGACGAATCGCTCGCCGCGTCGAGACATTGTGAAGAAAGAAAACTCCATGGTCTTTAACGACGCTTGCATATATATATATATATATATATATATATATATATATATATATATATATATATATATATATATATGAAAAAAAATGAAAACATCAAACTATGTTGTTAAAAATAACACTTCTCAAACCCAAAGTACATTAGGAAGAACCAATGTAATATATCAGTTCCAATGCCCTATGGGGGAATGTATCTCCGACAACAATAAAAAAAAAATTAATTCTTACATAGGTTTCACTTCCACAACACTATCCCGAAGACTCACCCTACATCTCTCCGACACTAGCTCTATATGCCAACACCTAAAAAAACATAATTGCACCCCCTCCCAATATAGAAACATTCTTGTTAACAATACCAAAATAATACACCACGATACCAATATACAAAAAATTAAAAATACTCGAAGCCCTCTACATAAAAACTAAACATCCCACAATTAATAATGTCAATTATGAAACTAGTCGCAATATTTTAAAGTGTCTAGCATAATAATTAACATTACCAAATTCTTAGCCATTAGGTAGTTATGCGTTTGAATTGTATGCACTTTCTTCAACGTTATCAATTTCTTAACGGTTTAAACAGTCAAACTTTTAAATCTCTTATATGTGTAGAACGCCATCACGCTCTCATGTACATTTCAACTTTACAAACGCCTTTTCAAGTTATAAACTGAGCACAACAGTAAAGTCATAATTTGTAAAGACACTAAAACTAATACCGCCTGAAGATGATTTGACGATTCAAATCAAAAGTACTTGCAAAAAAGAAAAAAGAATGGAACAAGAAACCCATGGATCATATTTCCATCAATTTGACCGAAACATTAGCTGAACAATTCGGAAAATTGAAAAAATAAAAAAAAGTCGCATCAAACAAAACCACTCCGTGTTATTTAATAATGTTTGCCTAAATATATATTTTTTTTAAATCTCCGTTTTTAAATCTCCGAAAGAGTTACATGGTAAACAGCTGATGATCCCCGTGTTAATATTAGACGCTTAAGGTCTCCTGTTTTTGTTTCACTCTTAGATACTTAACCCCCCCCTTTATTTTTTTATTTACTTATTTTTTTATTTATTAATTTTCCAACGAATGTTAAGTCTGCAATATCTTGGATTTAGTTAGTTTCACTGGGAATTTAAACTGCATTTTACTTTCTTTTTTTTTAAATGACTCAAACCTTCTTTAGACTATATATTGGGTATTTAGATCTGTATGGCTAGGTTTCCTTCCTCTTATCAAAATAACCTTTCTGGTACCTAAGGTACTTAAGCTTTATTTTTTATTTATTTATTTTTTAATGCAATTTTAATTCCTATATAATTTTATTGCTAGCTACCATATTGCAGAATGGTTCTTGGGTGTAGTGTTTAGATAGTATTATTATTATTTTTATGATTATTATTATTATTATTGTTATAATTAATGTTATTTGATATGCAAATTATAATATCATACGGTAGTCTTACGGGTAATATATTATTATTATTATTATTATTATTATTATTATTATTATTATTTTATTATTATTATTTATTAATGTATATATTAGTGAAATTTTAAGCTGAATTATTTCGACACTTGATTATTGGGGAAATGGTAGTTTAATCAGTACCATTGGAGAGCGATGAATATTATAACTGTCCTGTTTTTAAATCTCCGAAAGAGTTACATGGTAAACAGCTGATGATCCCCGTGTTAATATTAGACGCTTAAGGTCTCCTGTTTTTTGTTTCACTCTTAGGTGCTTAACCCCTCCCCTTTTTATTTTGTATTTACTTATTTTTTTATTTATTAATTTTCCAACGAATGTTAAGTCTGCACTGTCTTGTATTTAGTTAGTTTCTCTGGGAATTTAAACTACATTTTACTTTTTTTTTCTTTTTTTTTTAATGACTCAAAGCTTCTTTAGACTATATATATACATATATATATATATATATATATATATATATATATATATATATATATATATATATATATATATATATATATAGAGAGAGAGAGAGAGAGAGAGAGAGAGAGAGATTGTTGAATATAAGAGACAACTCATGTCTAGATATCCTTTGGTAGATCCTTTCAATAGTCCGAATTAGGATCTTAGTTTCGGAGGGGAATTGGCTGATGAATAGTTTGGGTCCATCTTCGGGGGAATGAGGTTAATCAGGTATAGACCATGTGTTAGTATCTATAGAAGGTTTTTGGCGGGAATTATGTACTAACCAACCAAGAAAAAACATATTCATAGGTTTGACTATCACGACTTTGTCGAGAGGATTGACGATGCATTTGTCTGATACTAGCGCCATAGCCCAACACTTAACTAACGACCACTCCTGCCCCCGATCGGAATTCAGAAAACTCTTAGTAGAAAATACCAAAATCTTAGAATTTAGTACAAACAAACAAAAACCCCATATGTTAGATCCCCTATATATAAAAACCAAAAAAACCCTAATTAATAGAATCAACTTTAATATCAGTAATAATATTCTAAAATGTTTATAGCTCCAATATAGTTTCGTACTTAGTACATAATTCCCGCCAAAAACCTTCTATAAATACTAACACATGGTCTGTATCTGATTAACCTCATTCCGCCGAAGATGGACCCAGATGGGTCCGAAAGTACTTGGGAGACAAATCCAAGCTATAGCAAATTCATCAGCCAATTCCCTTCCGAAACTAAGATCTTAATTCGGACTATTGAAAGGATCTACCAAAGGATATCTAGACATGAGTTGATTCTTATACTCAACAATACTTGCCTGCAAGAGAAGATGCTTCCTATATATATATATATATATATATATATATATATAGGATCAAATATAAACCAAAAGTAAAACTTTTAGTAGATGGAACCTATTGTGAAGAGGTTTAGCTCAATATACTAGATAGAGCAATTGTAGAGATAGAAGAAAAAAGAGTGATAAATATGCGACGATTGTCCAAATTTATTTCAAATTTCAATTGTTCAATGCAAGGTGTATTCAGTAATAAACTAGTGTTTATTATTCTTTCTTTAAGCCAAGGCTTTTCAAAGATCGAGATCTTATCATCAGAGGAGAAATACAGATAGATTAGTTGGCTTTCGAAATATTTCAAATAAATGAATAAAGATATATATATATATATATATATATATATATATATATATATATATATGTATACATATGTAAATTAATAGATATATAACTAATAATGAAACTATTAATACAGCTCTTAGTAACAATAAGACACAGCCTCCTGATGACGGCCAAGAGACCAAAAGCGCTAGAGGAATGGCCAACGACACAACGTTAGGTGCCATACTACACTAATTAACACCAGAAAACCGACGAATCGCTCGCCGCGTCGAGACATTGTGAAGAAAGAAAACTCCATGGTCTTTAACGACGCTTGCATATATATATATATATATATATATATATATATATATATATATATATAGAGAGAGAGAGAGAGAGAGAGAGAGAGAGAGAGAGAGAAGAAAAAAGAGTGATAAATATGCGACGATAGTCCAAATTTATTTCAAATTTCAATTGTTCAATGCAAGGTGTATTCAGTAATAAACTAGTCTTTATTATTCTTTCCTTAAGCCAAGGCTTTTCAAAGATCGAGATCTTATCATCAGAGGAGAAATACAGATAGATAAGTTGGCTTTCGAAAAAACCAAAGTTCAAATATTTGAAAAATATATGAAAAATATTATTAAAAAAACGCAGTGAAAGAAAAGTTCCGTAAAAAAGATATGTGGTTTGTCCGGGTGGTAAATTTCCGTTGAATAGATGTCCGATGAATTGTAGAAAGCGAAAAAAAAAACTTTGTGTAGGAGCAGTGTGGAGAAAATGTCCAAATATAAGTAAATCCAAACGCACTTAAAAGGAATTGAAAAAAGAAAAGCTAGCCATTCTTGATAACTTCTTGGGCCATAAAAAAGGCAAAAAAGACATCTAGTCCAAAGAGAATCCAAATCCAAATGAAACAAAAAAGCTAAATTTGGGGTTAGGGGGAAGGGGAAGTAAAAGAGCAAGGAGGTGGTAATGTTCGGATTGGTTTAAATAGCCGCTGTAGGAGCTGGGAAGAAAGAAAAAAGAAGGAAAAAAGAAAAAGGGTTGGATAGGGGGAGGAAGTTAAAGTAAAAGGGGGATCGAGGGTATGGGCGGGCGATGTAGTCAAGGTTAAGAGATAGGTTATTGAGAGTAGGATTAATCTGAAGCGGGAGGGAGTGGGATAGAGAAGTCGTATAAAAATGAAATTAGGGAGTGGCAGGGTAAAAACGAAAGTATAAAGTTGGCCGATGCTAAAAATAGGATTCCAATGAGTGAACTTCTAACATTTCAAAGGAAACAAGTAAAACGTAAAACATTTGGCGAATAAATGGCGCATAATTGCAGTTACTAACTACGGTTTCAAGGGATTTAAGAGTTAAAGAGATTAGTTAAAAACAAGGTAAAATAAGTAGAGGTATGTGAGAGAATGAATGATTAATTAAAATTAAAATTTAAAATTTAAATTTAAAAGGAACTAGAGAATAGTTAATTAAAATTAAAATTTATTTTAACTAAATTAAGGATCAGATGAATGATTAGAAGAGAAATTGAATGACAAAGGAGAATATATATTAAGGAATAAGTTTAGTAATATTAGAGATCTAGCCTGTCCTACTCAGTTATATTAAAATTTAGGAGAGGGGAACAGTTTAAGCGATAAGGATAAATTGTTTGTAACAATTTGTTTCGATTATAAGTAATAAGGGGTGGAATTGGGTTAGTTCAATTGAAACTTAAGTGCAGTGTCAGTGTTATAATCTATAGTTTAAATGGTGAGTGAGCAGTAACAGGGCAACAATTAGCAATTAACAAGTTTAAATTTGATTTATAAGGGAAGCTTGCAAGAGGCTTCTAAGTAGTTTAAAAATATGATTAGAGAGGATGAGGGTAAAATTGGTCAAAATAAGATGAGTAAAATAGTAAAAGACCGATAGAAAACGGCTCGCGAGTAGTTAGAAGAATTAGGATTATTTAAGGCAAGCCAAAGTATGTAGTTATGCAACTAGCCTGAATCACTCCATTAGTTAAAAAAATTGGGGGGGTGGAGACTATTAAGGGGATAGGGTAGAAATGCTAGTAATAACTGATTTCAATATAAGTATTTTTGGCCGGGGTTGGATTGAAATTAAGTAAACTTACATTTTAATGCTAGTGTGTTAGAGATCTAATAGGAATTACAGGGGGATATAAATGGACCCATTTGGAGGGGAAATCGAAGATCGTAGTTAAAAAGAAGACAAACGGAAGCTACGAAGGAAGATGGTGCCATTAGGAGGAGGCTAATATAAGGGCGATATAGTGGATACGTGGAAGATAATACGGAAGTGAGATTAAGAGGGCATGGATAAGTTTGTGGGCAGGTTTACGGACAGAAAGAAAAATATAAGAAGTTAGGAGAAGAACTGAAGTAAAAAGAATAGTATGAGCTATATTGCAGAGGAGGGATAAATGTCTAGATATTAGATATGTTAATGATCGGTGGGTAGTAGGAGGAATAATGTAAGTTCAATCAACGATAGGTGCTACGGGTAGATATAGTTATTATTTATTGGGAAGGTTAATTAGTGAGATATGGGGAGATAAGTGATATGCCGGGTAAATTAAGGGATGAAGAAGGGAAATTTACAGAAAAGATGACAGAGAAGATTTAGAAAGGGTGAGAGATTAGACGTGGTCAATTCAATCTGTCGGTCAGTGAGTTGTTTCTGTATAGCGTCATGCAGGTGTATAATTTTTCTAATACTAAATTACATCGATACAATAACAGAAGCAATAATAAGAGTTTCGTAGCTTGTTTAATTATAAGATTAATTATAATAAAGCTATACTTATATCATGTAAAGAAGAAATTGAATATTAAATAAGGTTTACATTCTATTTATATTATTTAACCAATCGAGGTGAAATTGAAATATCTGAAACGTCATTATATTACAGAAAAAATTTAAAGTGTCCGGAACATTCGCGGCAAAGGAAAAGTTTGGTTAATGATTGAAAACTAGTATAAATAAAATTAAACCTTCTTAATTGCTACACGCCCGACAACGAACACCTACACACTAACAAATGTAAGCACAAAACCAGTTCGTATAGCAAATATTCTAAACTGTTAATTGCTACCCGTTCGACGACCAACGCTTACACACTGACAAAATGTGCACGCACAATACAATTACTACTAGTATAATGATTTTCGTTCATTACTGAAGAAGACTAGTATTACATATATTTTCTTCAGTCTTGAACTTCTGGGAATTATGTAAAGATTTCTGACGGAGGTAAATAGAGATTATATATATATATATATATATATATATATATATATATATATATATATATATATATATATATATATATATATATATCCGAAAAAGTTACATGGTAAACAGCTGATGATCCCCGTTTTAATATTTCACGCTCAAGCTAAGGTCCCCTGTTTTTGTTTCACTGTTAGATACTTGAATCATTTTTTTTTTTTAATTATGAATTTTCCAACGGTGGGTCGGCTTATGCATGTGCTAAGTCTGCGATATCTTAGTTAGTTTCTCATGGAATTTAAACTGCATTTTCTTTCTTTGTTTAAAATTACTCAAAGCTTAGCTAGACTATATATATATATATTATGGATGACTGAATACGCACTGGGTTTTCGGGCGGAATTTAAAAATTGAATTTTAACAGTAATTGCCATTCAAAGTATGGTTTAAAAACAAGCTGGTTTCTGAATGAAATGTGTTAAATTAATTGTATGAATAATTTTTATTAATATCACCTTATCGGAAAATATTGTAAACACATATGTAAATTTGATAATAGCAGTTATAAGTGTATATTTGTAAATATGAATTTATTAGAAGTTTAAAAGAAATGAATTATGTAAGTCTGGTGTCTGAGCGTGTGTTGGTAACAGTATTTAAAGAAGTTGAAAAAAGTATTAGTTTAAGTAAGATTCTTGACACGTTTTCTGTTCTAATCGCAGTCTCGTCTTGAAATTTCGTTCTGCTTTGTTTATGTTATCTGATGTTAATTAATGTTATTTACTCTAAATTAATTAATAGTTTCCTAATTCTAAAAGTAGACAAAGATTATGAACGCTTGACTTGAAAAAAATAATTCATTAGTAATTATCCCACCCCCTCCTTTTACGTTTGCAAAAATTATCGCCGACAGACAGACAGACAAACAGACAGACTACCACAAGAATAAGCAAATAGTCACGAATTTCGAAAACTGCTTGCAACATTTCATGGGCAACATTGTAAATAGATTTTAGAAATCAAATTAGTCTAGCTATTAAATGATATGCAGGATAAGATATAAGATATAAATAAATTAGTAACTAATAAATATATTAAGAAGGCTGGAGGGCAATGTAGAGTACTCTAAAGAAATTCAAATGGGAAAAATATTTATCAATATGGACTTTTATCCAACATCTTTGTCCCCTAGGCCATTGATATAACTTAATGGAAACCAAGGGCATTAAGACTACTAAAGGCTACTTTTCTTTATATTTAATTAAAGGAAGTCAACTAAGAACTATTTCGTCGTCAATTCAGAATCTCGTATATCACAAACTAAGAGATTTACCTATTTTCTTAAAAAAGTAATTAAATATTATTAAAATAAATGTTTTTAGTTTATCCACACACACACACACACACACACATATATATATATATATATATATATATATATATATATATATATATATATATATATATATATATATATATATATATAAGGAGATTGTAGTTTGCTTGAAGCATTGCTGGTAAATATAAGTGTAGGTTTGTAATCCGAGGTTGTAGCAATGCGATGTAGGTACCGGAAGGTGGAGAGGGTGAACAGAAACAAACGAGGAGAGAAGAGAGATTCCACTCTCGTTTTCTCTCCTCGTTTGTTTCTGTTCACCCTCTCCACCTTCCGGTACCTACATCGCATTGCTACAACCTCGGATTACAAACCTACACTTATATTTACCAGCAATGCTTCAAGCAAACTACAATCTCCTTATATATATATATATATATATATATATATATATATATATATATATATATATATATATATATATATATATATATATATAGGGGAGTTTAAATTACCAACTAGACACAATCCTCGGGTGTCTTCGGTCTCTCTGTACAAGGGTTTGTAAGGAAAACCTGACATAAGAATACTTCCCCTTACAAGTAAACCCTGACCAAATACTCAAAATAACATAGTATTCGACGCCCAAATAAGATCCCCTCAACACGGCAATACACATGATCATACAAGGAATGGTGCACCTTCTCCAAGTAATGTTACCTCAAGTAAAAAGCAGTTAGCTGGATACTCCACCAGACTAGATAGATTCTTGTCCTTGAATGCGATAAGACCAAGAGGCCACAAGAAAGACATACTATAACAAAGTTAACTGGTCAATTGGAGAGAGGAAAATTAATTTTCTTAACTACTTTACTAACTCAACGTTTGACAGGTAAAGGAGAAAATTAATTAGAGATCAAGTATTATCCCCAGAAAGGAGCCCCTTGATTTCTGAGAGCCTCAACCGAAGTAAAATAAAATAATATATATATATATATATATATATATATATATATATATATATATATATATATATATATATATATGAAAAATGACAAACGGAAAACAGTGTGTGTGTGTGTTTCATCTTTCCAAGACTCGTCAGTACGGTGAGATAAAACTATGCTACCGATTGCTGGGTTCGAACGTCGGACTAAAGTCACCTTTTTACTTCCATCCAACATCTTATGCAGTAAGCAATGAACTTATTCCACCCCAAAGAGGGGAGGCAAGGCCTGGGAGGGTGCACCTCCTAGGACAACCCAGGACAGTATACCTCAGCCCGGCAGATAAAAGGCCACCGAAATGGCCCAGTTTCTGCCGGACTGATTGTCGAGAACGAATCCTCGACTGGTATTATCCCATCCCGACGTCCTCAATCAACCGAAGTTAATGAGAGACTGAACAGGATGGGGCGGCTTGCACCGGAATTGTTTGAGCGTAGTGGCAAGGAGAAGTCCAGGACGACTGGAAACAATGCCGGGATAAGCGGAAAGCCTCTCCAAAATACTGCACCTGGTATTTCTAAATAGTGATCAATTTAGTATGGCCTATGTAAATCTAGCTTAAGTTCAGTAATCTAACGGAACCAGTGTGTAAATGATATTATGCATGATATAACCTAAAACTGGTTGGCTTACAGTGAAACAGACAAACCAAGTCAGTGAATGAATGGCTTACGTCCTGTATTCTAAATGGCTTATGTTATGTATTCACTAAAAAAAAGGGTTGATTTGCCGTAAAACATACAAAGCAGGCCAATCAATTAATCATTTCGACATTGCAAACAGAACACAACTAATTTTCCTTAAATCGAACAAACCGATGTAATTAATAAATCGTTGAGAATAGGTATTCGGTTGGTGCATTAAATAATCCAAACAGAGTTGATTTTTTTTATGTACAAACAAGTCACCGCTTATCAAGGCCCAAATGGTTAAGTATTAATGTGGTTAAGTATTAATGTGGTTAAGTATTAATGTGGTTAAGTATTAATGTGGTTAAGTATTAATGTAGTTTATTAGATGGACAGTGAGACAACACCGTTAGCATTAGTAATTTGAGTATATAAGAGGACGGCTCAACAAGAATTTATTAACATTGGACTTAAAAGCGAAAATGTTATAGTCAGCAAGGAAGCAGCCTTGTTGTATTGTGTTACACAGACGAGTAGTTCTTGGAAATAGACGTTTAGTTTTATATACACAGATGAAAAAGGAAAATTATTTTTAGTGGTTGTAGGTAGACGAGTTTTTGTTGTGAATGTTTCACGGGACAACCATAGATTGGAGCACGGTTGAGCACCTACCTTGAGAAAGACTATCAACTTCTCTTCGGTAACAAAGAAACTTCAGAGAAGATAAGAGGACCCGCCCACTAGATTTCGAAGTCCGTTTTGTAGTTTGTCAAAGCAAGATAGGATTCGCTTAACGGTACCTCCCCAGATGTGGTAATAGTACTCCATCTTAGGGCGTATTTGACTATCATACAGGAGTGTCGTAATAAATGTAAACATTTGTGGAAAAGATATAAAAGTTAACTCATCAATACAGCCGTAAAAGTTGATTATTATTGGGACATGGCGAATGTGTTCACTCTCCGAGTACTTTTATTTTCTTTTGTTTTCTTTTTAGCAAGCTGTTGTTACCGAGTTCTATGTTATTGAGTTTCCAAGAAACCCCAACGATTTGGTCGACCTACAAAAGTCAATAATTGTATTGCATTTCATTTATTTATTTTCCACTGATGTCAGACGATAAATATCGTTAAGTTTCGACAACACCGAGCTGCTTTAATGTCTTCTACGAAAATGTAAATAATTCTTTCAAATTGTATTTTCTTTCCTGATAAAATTCTCCGTGTTTATTTTCCTTGTAACCGACGCATTCACATTCTTCAGATCACTTTCCAATCCGAACCACACGCAAAGACGGAGCGCTCTTTACATACCCTACCTTACCTTTACCTCTCCCATCTCTCCCTCTCTCTTTCATTCTCTCTTATTTCTCTCTCTCTCCCTCTCTCTTTCATCCTCTCTCATTTCTCTCTCTCCCTCTCTATTTCATTCTCTCTCATTTCTCTCTCTCTCTTTCATTCTCTCTCATTTCTCTCTCTCCCTCTCTCTCCCTCTCTCTTTCATCCTCTCTCATTTCTCTCTCTCTCCCTCTCTATTTCATTCTCTCTCATTTCTCTCTCTCTTTCATTCTCTCTCATTTCTCTCTCTCCTCTCTCTCCCTCTCTCTTTCATTCTCTCTCATTTCTCTCTCTCATTTCTCTCTCTCCCTCTCTCTTTCATTCTCTCTCCTTTCCCTCTCTCTCCTTCTCTCTCTCCCTCTCTCTCTCTCTCTCTCTCTTTCATTCTTTCTCATTTCTCTCTCTCCTTCTCTCTTTCATTCTCTCTCATTTCTCTCTCTCTCTCTCTCCCTCTCTCTCCCTCTCTCTTTCATTCTCTCTCATTTCTCTCTCTCCCTCTCTCTCTCTCCCTCTCTCTTTCATTCTCTCTCATTTTTCTCTCTCTTCCTCTCTCTCTTTCATTCTCTTTCATTTCTCTCTCTCTTCCTCTCTCCCCCTCTCTCTTTCATTCTCTCTCATTTCTCCCTCTCTCTCTTTCTCATTCTCCCTCTCTGTTTTATTCCTTCTCATTTATCTCTCTCTTCCTCTCTCTGTCATTCTCTCTCATTTCTCTCTCTCCCTTCCTCTCTCTTTCATTCTCTCTCATTTCTCTCTCTCTCCTTCTCTCTTTCTATCTCTTTTTCCCTCTCTTCTCCTCTCTTTCTTTTTCTTGACTATTTCATTCTCAATTATTCACTACATCCAAATTAGTAAGAATCTTTCATTTTAAACATTAACAAAATTACAAAGTTAAAGAAAATACAGCGTATTTGAAAAATCAATATCAAAACTTCACGATTATGTGCTATACGTGCATATAGATCCGGAAACGTTTGGTTTCCGAATTGTATCTCATTGAAACAATTGCCGATCAGCAGTCTTAATCATAAACATCTAAAGCATACGATGCGAGTGATAGCGTAATGTTATTTCTACATATAGGATAGATAAACACCATCACTGTGACAGGATCACAGGAAAAATAAGCCTGGGCCTGGTGTTGCCGCATCCACTAACTAAATCATAAAATTAACACCAACCAAATATAAAAGCCGTAGAGCTCAGAAGAAAGATTTGCGCATTATGTTTGGTAGAGGCTTCTTTGATAAAGAACATGAGAGACCCGGTCGGCATCCTGCGAATGTTCGCCCTTCTTATTTCACGTAAGAGAATACAACAGACGAAATACAGGTAAATAAATATGATCAGCGCACACCAACGACCAGGCAGAAGAAGGAATGAAATGAGACTAGCAATGGAGTGATATAAAAAAAAAACAAGCTCTACACAAAAGGGCTTCTTTATAGAAGATAATTCCGAAGTTATTCCATCGATTTTCCGAACACTCTGTATATATCAGAATTAATTTAGTGTTTTTTTCACTTTCCGACTGGAAGATTCTTGAGTTGAAAATAATTAAATTTGTGCGTGACCTTGGTCAGAGGACCGCCATTTTAGAGAGCAAAGATAGAAAGCTCGAATAGCTTTTCTAAGTAAGTTTACTGGAGCATTGTCCGTGGAATACTTGAACATCAGCCGGTGCTAGTGGATTCTAGGTCCGAAAAAAAATGTTATCTTTAATTTGAGGAGATTCAAATAAGGGGGAGAGAACTCTAGTTTCAAGTTTCAACCACGATGTATCTTAAAATGGATTTTTACTATTTTAATATTATTCTAAAATAAAGTTTTTAAAAATGTATACGTAAAAGGATGATTTAGGAATAAAACAATCACACCGCATTCGGCACCAATGAAAAATAAAATGATTTTGAAAAATAAAATGATTTTGAAAAATAAAATGATTTTGAAAAATATAATAATTTTGAAAGATAACATGATTTTGAAAAATAAAAAGATTTATTAAAATAAATAGAAGGAAAAAATAGAAAAAATACGTAAATGGAAGGGAAAAGACATGAAACACGGAAATAAAGTTTTTGAAATAAATGACAGTTTTACACTGGATACAATTCGGTAATTTGTTTAAAAACAGTTCCTTTTACGTATGCATTTTTAAACTTTATTTTAGAATAATTACAATAGTAAAATCCATTTTAAGATACATCGTGGTTGAAACTTGAAACTAGAGTTCTCTCCCCCTTATTTGACTCTCCTCAAATTAAAGATAAAAAAACTGTTCAGACCTACAGTCCACAAGCACCCATCAGCCTTGCTACTGTAAAATTGGATTGTTTTTAATAAAATTGATCCGTTGGTCTAATTTATTTGTTGTTTTTATTGTTTTTATTTCTTATGGGAAAAGTACGATAATCTTAAACATTTACATTTTTAAAGCTGTAATAATAATTTTCTAAAAATGCAAGAAGAAGAAAAATAATAATAAGTTCTAACTGCAATTTACTTGAACCAATTGTGGTCATTTATATGCTCATACTGTTGGGAAAGGTGTGAATCCGAAACGCTTCCCACGACCATGGGTAAAATCTTTACATTAGTTAAATTAAAAGTATATAATGCCTCCTTTACAATATGTGCTATTGTTAGGTCAACCTAACAAAACAAAATCGAGTCATTTCCCTTGGACCAGAAAAGTAAGAGATATCGTTCTCGGATAAAAAAGGGTCGTCTGAAAGTAAAAAGTAAATAGAACGATCTCACAATCAAACAAGCATCTTGCGTTCAGCGGTTTTTCTACATTTCAATTTTATCAGTGTGTTTGTTAACTAAATCTGTTAAAGATTTTTCTGAGTTGCAACTGAACCGAAACGTATAAACATAAAGACGTAACAGTTATGCTTCGGTAATTAAGTAATTAAAAAGGGCTGATATGCCTTAAAACAGACAAACTAAACAATTCCAAACCATGCGCAAAAGAAGACTCCGTTTCGGTAGATTTACTCCTCCCACTCTTTATGTATCACTAGCAGAAATATGCGACGCTGTCCGGTAGTGCTGGATTCGCTCTTCGTAATTATGTTGTAGTCCAGCAGCAAAAAGTACAATTATTGTATGTTATATATGTTCATATTTCTTTTCAAGCTATTTTGTTTCATAATAATTTTCTCATATTGGTCAAGGCTGACAACTAGCCAAGCAAGATATTTTTTACAACCTGGATATGTGGGCAATTTAATACACTGGCAAAAAATAAAAACCCGAAAAAAGGATTCAGACTGGCGGCTGCTTGACTATTGCAACTTTATTTGACCTCCATGTGTGAACAGCGTGGCCATCTTGGATTCCATAAATAGCTTGGGATGAACATTGGGATGATGAAGATAGACATTCTGAATATTTATAACATTCGGTTATTTGATTCGGTGAATGATTATCTCTAGCCGGGTTAGGGTTAGTTGCATATAAATGTCTACCAACTTTCTATTGTCGTTTCTATTTCTTGTCAACTTTGTGGCCATGGGTATAATGGCGCCGGAAAGAGTTCTGTAGACAAACGTTGCTAAACACCAACTGATTAACTGAACTCTGGCTATTTCAAATACACTCCTCCTTCCATCATAGCTGACAAATGAAGTTCATAAGAAAAGGCCACAAGGTATGAACTAGGTTGTTAACTTATACATAATGAAGAGACGAATGCTGGTAGGGAGACATTCAGACAAACGACTCGATATTTAATACTTTTGATTTATATAAATAGATCTTATAAACGAGTGTAGTCTTTCATCAAATTGTCGTTTTGATGAAAACAGAAACACTTTAAAATACGTTTTGACGAATAAATGAAACTACGACAAGTGTCCGTGAATTCGTTATATTAAAAAAAATAAAAAATAAACAATGAGTGTCAAGAATATGCCAGCATAAGAAAGAATAAAGATGGTCGATTTGTTTAATTAATTATAAATTACGTCAAATAAGAACAATTAAAATATGTTTCAAACATAACTCAATCCCAGAATAAACTTATAATGTAACATATATTTGGTGTTATAAAAGTATATATATAAAAAAACACTTAGTATAATGATAGATAGATATTTATTTTCGTTTTGGTCTTGACATAGATTGGAATTCGCCTACGAATGGCACCTAGAGAGAGTTATACTTATTGGTGCTTCTACAGAATTTGAACCGAATCAAACCGATTTGCCGAACTAAACCTAAAACTTAGGTTAGGGTTAGTTTCGGCCTAGCTTAGGATGAGGTAAGGTTAGTGGGCGATATTGAATTCACAACAGCAAGCCGACATCAATAAATGTTTCTCTTGCACCAAACCGTCATAATTTTTTTTTTAAAAACATCATATAAAATCTTTTTCAGATAAAATTTTAGAATTAAAACCTATTAAAATTTCGTGGAATAATTTTTTAAATAAAAATGAAATATCAAGTAAAAATTGATTGATTACTGAAAACCATAAAAAAATCGAATAAAAAAATCGATTTTTTTAATTTAATTATTTTTAGTGTTCAATCATTTATATCGGTTTAAAACCGTCTAAATTAAACTTAAAACGTTTTTTATGACCATTTAGTACAAGAGAAACGGTTCACGAATTCGGAATGGCGACCTCTGGGTAAGATAATTTAATGTTAGTATAGAGTTGGTTTAGGGTTAGGGTAAAAAAACAGTTCGGTTCAAATTCTGTAGAAATACTTACTTAAGGTGGCTTAGTATATACCATCGCCACTATGGATTTAAACCTAGTTCAAATCCAAATCCTATGTAATCTATTGTTATAATTTACATAACAACTTGTGTTCAATTAATGGTATACAATGAATCACTTTCATAGAATTTCGTTTCAGCATTAAATAACCTTAAAAGGGTTGGTATGTTGTACAAGAGAGAGACCAAACATAACACAGAATAGCGTGCAATTCCATAAGTCCGACGTCAGCATAACTACATCTGCGAAGGAATCAGTTTTTTACCTGAATCCCGAACGATTTTTCGAATGCCATTTTTCCTTTATAGGGGGCCAGGCTGAAAGCAATATTCTACACGTCGCCTATGTATTTGTAATCCACACGTGTGTGTGGAGGGGGGTCTGTTCTCGTCACGGCTCGACTCATTCACTTTGAAAGTTAACCTCCCGAATTCACGGCCCCCTGTTTTTACAACTGAGCTTTGCTTGTACTTTCTCCTGGTCTCTAAATATCAGATAGAAATTGCTGACTACTAAATCCCACCTGGGTAGCAGATAACCTGGCCATTGATCAAACGAGAAACGCGACTAAATAAACATTCTTCTTTTCTGTTCTAAGAAAGAAAGTTTTATGTTCGAGGCAAAGACAAAGGGAAATCGTACGCGCGTGTTTATTCTTTTCTTTCAAAGAAAAACAGCAAGACCTTTGGGCGGGGGAGAATAAATACAAAAGAATTGCGGTTCAACCTGGTGGTCAAGATTGCACAATAAAACTCGTGTCTACAGGTTTATCATACTTTTTTTAATTGAAATCGCTCCAGACAAGGCATAGAGCCACTTGATGTAAGGAGCTAACAAGAACGAAATATGATTATAGCAGAGGCAGGAGATGCCTGTTGGCCTTAGTCTTTTCAAGACTAAGGCTATAGGTAGTAGGAACACAGTCAGCAGGAAGAGAGTTCCACAAACCTGCAGTTCTTGGAAATAAGCTACTGGAATAGGAAGCTGTATTACAATGATGTATCAAGACATAGAATTCATTGAGACCACTAGACCAACGAGTCAAACGAGCTGGAACAACGGAAGCAGGGAATAGATCATATAATTCTGAAGAACACATGCCATAATAGTATTCATAGAAAAGACTGAGACTAGCAACATCACTTCTGTGAGTAAGAGAGTGCAGAGAAGAAGAAATGGTGTGTCCAATCAAATTACAGATACGTTTCTGCACCTTATCAACAACCCTCAAGTAGGACAGAGATTCACCAGCCCAAATATTAGAACAGTACTCCATACGTGGCCTGATAGTAAATTTGTAGGGATAGAGGTATAAGAAAGTGTTTGGAGCAAACCGACTTTATGAGAATTAGAAAGAGCAAAGAATCTACTGTATGACTCCAAGAAAGATTTGATGAGAAAGAAAGACTTACTTATTTACTCAATAATATCTATCTTTTTGATATCTACAATATTTTACATTATTTCTCTACAATTTATTATTGTAAGATTTGATCCGCATATCACAAGAACTCATATTATGGAATATGTGACTCGTATTCAAGATAGGTACAATGTTGCTGTCCGTCCCTCAGACAAGAGTTCAAGCCAGTCGAAGCTGTTCGTGGAATACCCTTCTTGGGTGGCCGGTACATTCATAAAAAAATGGCTATGACGATTTTAACATAATATTCTAGTTGATTTACACAGCGTTGTCTGGGTATTGAATATGTTAACCATTAATAAACTTTCTGAATATTATGAATGTGCTCATTCAGACAACGTAGTTACAACTATAAAAATGTATCCCAGCCTTAAATGACCGTTAAGATTAATAAGTTGTTAAAGAAGAAAATATTATTACAATGTATTATAATATAAAAAAGTGATGTAAAAATAGGCTAGAACATCTGCAACGACCTCCTTATTCTAAATATGCCATTGTTTTTGTTTTTATCTTGGAGATCAACCGTTGACAACTGATGCGTGGACAGACACGCATACAGAGACATATATATATATATATATATATATATATATATATATATATATATATATATATATATATATAGATATATAGATATATAGATAGATAGATAGATAGATAGATAGAGAGAGACAGACAGACAGACAGACAGACAGAGAGAGAGAGACGTTAAGCCGCCGTATAAAGTGTTAAAATTATCACAGTTTATTCGCTGTTAAAAATTGGCCGAGTGGTTAAGGCGTCGGATTTGAGGTGCAAAATACTCGTAATCCGGGGTTTCGAATCGCATGACCGGTAGTGAATAGTCATATCTCTATGCTGATGAGTCCCGATTATTAAAAAGGACGAAACGTGTACGTACATAGATAATAAACAATAAAAAATATTCATTATTATATATATAATTTTTATGGTACTACTCCAGGATTTGCGCCTAATTTCCGTGACTGCTCGGCAGCAGCGAGCTGACAGCTCGCGGAAGCGTCCGAGACCTGCCGAGTTGAAAACGAGGCTGTAAACAAAACTGGGGAAAAAACTGACCAATCAGGATGCTGCAAACCAGTTTATATCAAGCAGCCGATAAAAATTGGAAAGAGACGCTAAGACAAACTGCAAACAAAAATGAATTTTGAGCAATTGTGTCGAAGCTTAAAATCTCCGGAGGAGGTTATGAATTTCTGCCAGCAGAAAGCTCTACTGCCCACCAGAATGCGGTGTACGCGATGCGGCCGACTTTGCCGGTTGACGGCAAGACGAACAATATCTGACAGATATGCCTGGAGATGCCCCACCCAGGAATGCAGGGCTTGGATTTCTTTGCGATCGGGGACATTTTTTGTCGCGATCAAAGTTGGAGATAGCTACCATCCTAAACATGATCTACCTGTGGTCTCAGGATATGGCGACAGGAAAAGAATCTACAAAAAAGAATGCGGCGTACTGTTTCCAACCACACAAGTGGATTGGAAGAATTTTCTGCGAGAGGTATGCGCCGAACATCTGGCGCGCAACCTTAGACGACTCGGAGGCCCAGGGCATACGGTTGAGATCGACGAGACTCTATTCAACCGACGTAAATACAACGTCGGTCGACGAGACTCTCTTCAACCGTCGTAAACATAACGTCGGGCGTGTTCTCCAGCCGCTTGTCTGGGTCTTCGGAGCGGGGCGGGGGGGGGATACGACCCCGCAGAGAAGGATTAGGGTTTCCTGGTGACAGTGCCAAACAGAAATGCCGAAACCCTAACCCTTCGAATAATCAGGTAGTACGTCGTCCCTGGGACCACGGTAAGCCCCCCCCCCCTAAAAAAAAACAAGCGCTACCTCTCCAATCTATACGTGATTGTAGATGCATATCACTGCGAAATAACATCGAAAAAGAAATGTTAGCAGTTATTTGTTGGCTCTGGCATTTTGATTCTCATAAGAATCGATCTGAACTGTATATAATAACTGTTTTTTTATATTATTATCATATATATATATATATATATATATATATATATATATATATATATATATACAGTCTGATACATGCCAGCATTCCATGTATTGATTTCAGAAACAGGTAGACGGAGGATTTCTTCTGAAAACATTAACGCAACAGTATCCGCCTCTTCACCCCCATTCCAACCATTTTGGCATGATACCAAACAGCAAAAAGTTAAGTGTAAATTCCTCGAATAGTGGAATTAAGAGTCAATGGGGTTTTTTTTCTGATGTTCCGTAAAATTTACCAGACATTATCAATCCGGTACTTTCCATTTATTCCAAACAATTTACGCGAACTTTAAAACGTGTTCCTGTAAAGAGCTCCTCGAACTTTCTTTTCTTATAACTGTGCTTGCAATAATAAAATTAATAGAATTTTAATGAGTAAATAATTTCAATTGTGTCATGTTATTTTTTCTAAAGTCATAACGTATATTTACTTTTGTTAACCTATTTTCGTTCTCCCACTCTTCAAACCTTACAAAAAATGTAAGGCTACAGAATATCAATTAAAGGTTGCTATTCGGGCACATTCTGATCCCTAACCAAGATGAAGAGTACTTTATTGCTGAAGCTTAAGTAAATGTAAAAAGAGTTTCAGAATCTTTATAGTAATTTAGTTATCACGATTGTAACGCTGCCAATACGCATGCGCCATATCAAAGGGAAGTAACTCATCCAAACTGAACGTCGTAGTATTATTAATACATCTTTCTTTGTATATAGAAAACAAGAAGCGGGTTACAACTGATTTTTTTGTTTTACAGTAAATTCATTATCAAAAGTTTCTGCTCAGAAAATTATTAAACAAAATTATTTGAATATTTTACCTGTACTCTTACTATAAAATGAAATTATAATCTAAAATTCTTGCCTTTCAGAATATTAGGCCGTTTTAAAAAATGAATTTTCATTAAGCAAACAACCGTGGAATTTTCACATTATTCTCTTGGTGTTTAGTATTCTCTTGGTGTTTAGTATTCTCGTTGGATCAAATTTCTGATTGCAAGTTTTTGTAATGTTATCCGAAGGTATTTTCGGTGCTGATATCGATCCTGACCCTGTGTTCGGAAGCGTTCGGCTGTCCTACGCAAACGCCCGAGAGTTGACGAGCCGATTTGTACCAGACGACAATTTTGATATGATGCTGCGTCCTATGATAATGTTTTGCTTGTTTTGTTTTTTTGTAGTTGTTAGAGATTAGGGTTAGGGTTTAGGGTTAGGGGTTAGGATTAGGGTAAGGAATTTTTTAAAGAAACAACAAAGAAAATTAAACATATTTTCATTAATTTTTTTGTAAGAAACAACAGGAAAAAAACAAGCAAAACGTTGCGAAATTACTGTTATCACGACATATGAAGTTAAATTACTGTTATCACGACATATGAAGTTAAATTACTGTTATCACGACATATGAAGTTAAATTACTGTTATCACGACATATGAAGTTAAATTACTATTATCACGACATATGAAGTTAAATTACTGTTATCACGACATATGAAGTTAAATTACTGTTATCACGACATATGAAGTTAAATTACTGTTATCACGACATATGAAGTTAAATTACTGTTATCACGACATATGAAGTTAAATTACTGTTATCACGACATATGAAGTTAAATTACTGTTATCACGACATATGAAGTTAAATTACTATTATCACGACATATGAAGATAAATTACTGTTATCACGACATATGAAGATAAATTACTGTTATCACGACATATGAAGTTAAATTACTGTTATCACGACATATGAAGTTAAATTACTGTTATCACGACATATGAAGTTAAATTACTATTATCACGACATATGAAGATAAATTACTGTTATCACGACATATGAAGTTAAATTACTGTTATCACGACATATGAAGATAAATTACTGTTATCACGACATATGAAGTTAAATTACTGTTATCACGACATATGAAGATAAATTACTGTTATCACGACATATGAAGTTAAATTACTGTTATCACGACATATGAAGTTAAATTACTGTTATCACGACATATGAAGTTAAATTACTATTATCACGACATATGAAGATAAATTACTGTTATCACGACATATGAAGTTAAATTACTGTTATCACGACATATGAAGATAAATTACTGTTATCACGACATATGAAGTTAAATTACTGTTATCACGACATATGAAGATAAATTACTGTTATCACGACATATGAAGTTAAATTACTGTTATCACGACATATGAAGATAAATTACTGTTATCACGACATATGAAGTTAAATTACTGTTATCACGACATATGAAGTTAAATTACTGTTATCACGACATATGAAGTTAAATTACTGTTATCACGACATATGAAGTTAAATTGCTGTTATCACGACATATGAAGTTAAATTACTATTATCACGACATATGAAGATAAATTACTGTTATCACGACATATGAAGTTAAATTACTGTTATCACGACATATGAAGATAAATTACTGTTATCACGACATATGAAGTTAAATTACTGTTATCACGACATATGAAGTTAAATTACTGTTATCACGACATATGAAGTTAAATTACTGTTATCACGACATATGAAGTTAAATTACTATTATCACGACATATGAAGATAAATTACTGTTATCACGACATATGAAGTTAAATTACTGTTATCACGACATATGAAGATAAATTACTGTTATCACGACATATGAAGTTAAATTACTGTTATCACGACATATGAAGATAAATTACTGTTATCACGACATATGAAGTTAAATTACTGTTATCACGACATATGAAGATAAATTACTGTTATCACGACATATGAAGTTAAATTACTGTTATCACGACATATGAAGATAAATTACTGTTATCACGACATATGAAGTTAAATTACTGTTATCACGACATATGAAGTTAAATTACTGTTATCACGACATATGAAGTTATATTTTCAAGAAAGTAAAGAAACAACAAAGAAAATAAAACAAGCAAAACATAGCGAGGTTACTGTCATAAAATGAATACTGTATTTTTATTTTGATACGTTATATTTACAAGGAGTTTTTAAATAAACAACAATGAAAATTAAAACATACTTTCATGAATTTTTTTGAAGAAACAAAAAAAAGAAACAAAAAGTACCGAAATTACTGTTATCACGACATATTTTTTTAATTTTATTATTTATTCTTACTTGCTTACTGTTCCATGTTTTCTTTTGTTTTCTTTTGCGCTGAGAACAGCGGACGACGAGAATCGGCTCGTCAACACTCGGGCGTTTGCGTAGGAAAGCCGAACGCTTCCGAGTCAAACGTCACGAACACAGGGTCAAGATCTATATCGGTACCGTATTTAATAAGAAGATGAAGGGTCAACATACAAATTTAAAATAATGTAGGTGATCAATAAAGTATTACGGCAGTTGTGTAATTGGTTTGTAATCTATTTATTTTTTTTACTAATGAGTCACTTGTCAAGGCTAAAAGCTAATCGAGGACAAAGAATAATGGGATGGGTCGATTGACAGCTGAATGATGATAAATACGATGAGAAGATTGAAAATCTATACAAATCATCCACTCAAAACAACAGTCGACCTAGAAAACATCACTTATTCCCTTTTTTTAAAAACATGGAATGTGAGGTGTAAATGACAAAAAAAATGGGGAAGTGAGAGTTACAATGTTTCTGAAATTAAACCCAAGGTCCACTTTCTACTCTCCATGAGTGTTATGTATAAGGGAAACTGTCCGACTGTACTCGTACTACCGTCGCCCCCCTCGAAGCTAGAATCGTCGTCGTTGATGTGCTCCCCGAAATAGTCCATTCTATAAGGAAAGGGGTGTCAGTATTGTCTCTCCAAAACAAGTTAAGAAAATGGTGTTACTACAACGTTAAATAGATTTTAAATATAATTCCATGAAAAATGCCAGTATACTGAAATCATATGCCCTTAATAGGGTTAAGATGAAAATTCATATACACTAAATGTACAAAAGCAAGGAAATTCTGAAATTTTTACACTTTTAATGTCATTAAGGGTATGCGAGCACAACAGGGCTATGTATTTTATTGGTAGGAATTTTTCTTCAGCGCACCTCACACACTTCATCCACTCATGCATAGAGATTTATACTGTAGTGATGTGATAATGAAATTGTTTGGTTGATATGTAGTCATACCCTTAATTAATGACAATAAGTGTAAAAATTTGGGAATTTCCTTGCTTTTTTACATTTAGTGTATATGAATTTTCATCTTAACCCTATTAAGGGCATATGATTTCAGTATACTGGCATTTATCATGGAATGTCACTACTTTTGTAAAAGCTATGCCTCAAGACAATGGTAATTTTTAAGGTTTTTTGAATTTTCTGGAAAACTAAGATATATGGTAAACTGAAATTAAAATGCCATCAACTAGACCCTAGAACCTCTATCTCTGCCAAAAATCAGCTGAATCCATCAAATAGTTGATGAGATACAGGGTAGCACACACGTACATACGTACACACGGATAACACAAAATCACTCCTGACCTTTCTGGATATCTGGGTTACCTTGACTAATGATGCTGAAATTCTACACACTTATAGAGCCTATCAAATAAAAATGTTGTGCAAAGTTTTAACTAATTTGGTTTATTGGTTTTTGAGTTGTGACTGATTAAAGAAATGAGATTTCTAGCATAGGTCGTTTTTGAAGTCTATTAAGGGATAGAGCGCTATCGCGCCTCCCTTGATTTGCTTTGGCTTTTCGTAGACTCCCCACAATATGATCTCAACATTACCATACGACGTTGCAAATTGCGTTCCCTTGTAACGTTATATTAACATTATTTAAGATGTAGTAACACTTTCTTTAAACATTAACGAAAATCAGGAAATAAGCGGATATA
>OY744517.1:101954773-101982273 GCA_963556195.1 Sepiola atlantica | reverse complement strand
TGTGTGGTTTAAACTATAATTTAACATCTCCCCCAAAGATCAATCACATGTGGAAAGGTTTATTATTATTTCATCAGATAAAATAGTAACTACTTAAATTCAATGTTTAATCGGATTGAACGAAATAGATGAAGTATTACAACGGTCCTATACTTCCGGGCAACGTCGAGTAGGAATAGCTAGCATTATATATATATATATATATATATATATATATATATATATATATATATATATGTGTGATTTTATGAAGGCTTACCAAAGCATTCCTTTCAAGACACCAATGATCACCATTAAAGATATTTTTTCTTACAAATACTATTTATTCAAATTAAATGTTTTTTCCTACACGTGTTTCACTACCAAGCAGTTACTTGCTTGGCAGATCATCAGGGAAATTAAATGTCTGGAATACTGGTTTCAACTGCCGACAAAACACAATGTGGCGTTGTAATGGTTGAGGTCACTTAAGAAGAGAAGAGGAAAAAAATAAAAATAAAAATAAAAGTCAAACTTAAAAAGCAAGGAAGAACAACGATAAAAAAAGAAAGTCCTAGAAAAACTTTTCTAGGACTTTCTTTTTATACTTTTCTAATACTTTTCTAAGACTTTTCTAGGACTTTCTTTTTTTATCGTTGTTCTTCCTTGCTTTTTAAGTTTGATTTTATTTTTATTTTTATTTTTTTCCTCTTCTCTTCTTAAGTGACCTCAACCATTACAACGCCACATTGTGTTTTGTCGGCAGTTGAAACCAGTATTCCAGACATTTAATTTCCCTGATGATCTGCCAAGCAAGTAACTGCTTGGTAGTGAAACACGTGTAGGAAAAAACATTTAATTTGAATAAATAGTATTTGTAAGAAAAAATATCTTTAATGGTGATCATTGGTGTCTTGAAAGGAATGCTTTGGTAAGCCTTCATAAAATCACATATAAATGCTCTGTACTCTGTAATCG
Organism: Sepiola atlantica; assembly: GCA_963556195.1. Taxonomy (NCBI): domain Eukaryota; kingdom Metazoa; phylum Mollusca; class Cephalopoda; order Sepiida; family Sepiolidae; genus Sepiola; species Sepiola atlantica. Next base: position 101,981,316 of record OY744517.1, on the reverse strand, counting down.
AGTATCATCGAGCTTGTTTTTTATTGGAACAACCCCGGGCTTCACTGAATGATCTATTTTATAAGTGAAAAATCTAAATATATATATATATATATATATATATATATATATATATATATATATATATATTTGTATGGTTTAATTTATTTTTGAAATGATGGGGTATTAGAATGTTTGTCTCATCTACTCTCTAAACTTCTTGGTTTCCGCCATCTTTTTTTTTGTGTTACATGTGAATGGATGGACCAGTTGCTTATAATGCCAACACAAACTAATTATATAGCTTACGAATATTTTAATTGTTTTATTCTTCTGAATAAAGAAAACATCGAACGACTCATAGAAATCCTCTTCCTATTTTAATGTACATGAAGTAATATAATCGAACAAGTCAATAAGCTAGAACTTGTTGATTTATAAGAATTACATTTTTGTAAGAAAAACGATAAAGATATGTTATACGCCATGATAATAGAATGACTCTTCGAAATCTAATGAGAATACAAACAATAAATTCAGCGTTTTCTTCCAATATTTACATATTTTAATGTGGAGGGAAACTACCCAATAGTTGTTGACCTTTGGATCCTGACCTCCATAAGAGAATCAAAACAGATAGAAGATCAATCTTACCAATTTAACCTTCTTACGTCAAATAGTCTAAAAGTACTTAGATGACAGACCGATACACATCTCATATCCTTATAGATAATTCATGGCGATTATCTGCCTTGTGTCAGCAGAAGGATTTTTCCCTAACCTTTTTGCAGACGTTATTAGAAATTAGCGAGACCCTTGGAAATTCCAATGTCATTTCCTTGATCCCTGTAGATGTCCGGCGCGAATGCTGACTCCACGATATTATTGTACCACCTTTGTTTGAACTGAAACATATTCATCTAAGTACTCTGGTTGATATAGTTTAAGAATACATCTGGTTATGTGATTATCTCCACCCCTCCCCCTTGCATGAGTTTGTGATATATTCCCAGTGTATGGACGTCTGGCGCAAACGCAGGTCTAACGATATTATTGTACCAACATTGGGCAGAACAGATACTACACTTTTGTCAGATAAGTGAATTTAAGTTCTAGTTTCACCTTGACACAAGGGCAACATAAGATGAATTTTTTTTTACTACTCTTCTTGCATTGCATATTCGGCGATCGGGCGATCCTATTTTTTTTTTCAAGTGGAGGGTGATAACATAAGAACAAACATAAAATTGCCTAAGCGTATCATTATAGGGGGATCTTGTAGAAATCCCACACTAAATCTGTTTAATTTACTGTTAATTATAATATTCATTTTGAAATAATAAATAGATATGAGGGGTCCATACTATCAAGAAAAAATACCTCTTTCTTCTTCTCTAAAAAATAATTGTAATTGCCAGTTAAATCAATAGGATTGACATGAATATTCTTTGTTTATTAATTTATTTAAAATTGTAGAAATGTAATTCTTTTTAAAACAATATTCTTTGTCTTCTAACCGTAAACATGATTGTCAGCTAAATATTCTTCAAATCAATAAAGCGTATGTCTCGTTTTTGAAGTGTATTTATTCAAAATTTTACTGTTTTAATCGACGAGATTACATAATTTAATTTTGGGGACAATTCATTTTAAAATGGGTAAAGTCGGAATTTTTACCTTAGCGACATCAGATTCATTACGAATCATTATTGTGCAAATCGGACGGTCTCATTTCTTAAATGTGGGTGAAAGGTAAATAGCGTACATTAGATTGCCTTGGCGTATTGTTATATAGATTTAATTGGAATGATATAGTGAATTGTTTTCCTTGTAATTATTACTAACTTTTTTACTAAAGGAATAATAAGGAACACGAGGTGTAATAACTATCGCCTCAGATTATAGAATCACCTAAGCCAAATTTAGATTTAATCGGATATATAACTTTCACTTAAACTGTAATACTATTGAGAAAAATATGGAGAACCCTCTTTAGGTAAGGGTAACCTATCACTTCGTGTTTACTGAATACTTCACGATCAATCATTTCCAATAGTTATTGTGATTTAGCATTGAATATTCCCAAAAGGATCGATATGCCGTCAAACCAACAACAACAACAACAACAACAAAAAAGACAAATAAATCTTATGATGAATAAATGGCGTAATAAGATCTTCTAAGTAGACACTTTTGTTAAAATGAAACCGCTTCTACGGGTAAATTTGAAAGGTTTTACTGACCAAGATTTATTTAAAAACTAAGTTAATAAGATATCAACCGTAACAGATTAACAGGGATCGGTTTTGCAATGTCTCCTTTTTTATTCTTTCTTTGTTGCCAAAAATAAAACGAGCGAAACAAATTTTATGCACTTTAGTTCATAAAAGAACAAAAGTATATATATATATATATATATATATATATATATATATATATATATATATATATATATATATATATATATATATATATATATAAAGATACATGGACGAAGAGTTATAAACATGCACGAATGTCCAAATTTATATCAAATTCGAGTGTTCAATGCAAGGTATATTCTGTAATACAATTATGTTTATTATTCTTTCCTTAAGCCAAGGCTTTTCAAAGATCGACTTGAACTCAATTTTCACCATTGGATTTACTTCATTTTGAACGCCTTTCTGTAATGCCTCCACGAAATTTTTTCTTCTCCATCGAAACTTTCTTCAATTGGACACCTTATCTGCGGACAATTACCACCTGGACAAACCCAATATCTTTTTACACGAACTTTTTTCACCCATCATTTTTTAAAATATGTTTTACAAATGTTGAATTTTGGCTTTTCTATTGCCAACTTATCTATCTGTATAATTCCTCTGATGATAAGATCTCGATCTTTGAAAAGCCTTGGCTTAAGGAAAGAATAATAAACATAATTTTATTACAGAATATACCTTGCATTGAACAATCGAAGTTTGATATAAATTTGGTCATTCGTGCTTGTTTATCACTCTTCGTCCATCTATCTTTATAATTGCTCTATCTCGTATATTGAGCTTTTACCATTTCACTATAGGTTCTTTCTACTAAAAGTTTACTTTTAGTTTCATATTTATTCTATATATATATATATATATATATATATATATATATATATATATATATATAAAGTCAGGCGAATTCTCAGCAACAGATCTAAATAGCATTTCGTCTACTAAATCGATAATCAATATTTGATTTTGCCTGTCCACTGAATTCAGAAATTTTTCATCCCGTATTATACACATAATGAAAAAAAAATTTATTACTTCGATTATATACTATATCCGTCCATATATTATACTTTAGTAAGAGAAATTTCACACTAAATACCGGTATTTTTCCATGGATAGTCATCTATGTGATTTGCCAATCAAATCGTTGTGTGTTTTTCCTGTATGTTATGGAACCAATTTAGGATTGAATTTGTATTGCCCCACAGACTTAGGTTTGTTTTTTCCTTAATTTTATCAACTATATTTTTACATATTGATTTACTTGCTAGTCCTAGTTCGCTTTTAGCTGGGTTGATTAGTCTGCAGGAGGGTTTATTTCTGAAGTTATCTTTGTGGTCTTTGGAAGTAAAAAAGATCTTTCTCTTTTCTAGTAGCTATCTCAATGGTTTCATTCTTAATGGTCTTATATGTATCCGTTTTGCCTAACTAATATTTATTGGTAATGGAGCTAATGGTTATGTTGAATATTTAAAAGGATTATAATCATAGTACGTTGTATGTCGGAATCTCTGGCGTGTACAACAGCTCCTTTGTTGATCCAGCGAACGGCATCGCTTGCCAACGAGACGATATGTCGTTTCTCGATCCGGGCGACGTCCTTTCGGCTGACACAGCAGTAAACCCAATTCGGGAATGATATTTCCCTTTCTTCTCGCTGTCTCCTCCCTTTCTGCTTTCAATGTCTGCAACCTAACTGCTATTGTTAGCCTGCTGAGCCGACGCCGCCACTACTCTCTGCAGACGCTTGTCGTTGTCACCATTTCGTGCCGGCGGTTTCTCTCTGTAACTGAAATCAATCTACACATAACAAAATAAAACAAGCCTTCCTTTTAGTTTCGAGCCATCTATTTTCGCCCATTAGCCCGTCGACACCGACGCAAGCTCGCTGAAACAGAGAGAGAAGCTTACGCTAGTTACTTAATAATTACTTAATCACTTGCAAGGGAAGGAAGAGGGGGACAACGTCTGGCTCTCATTTTTGGGTATCTGAATTCCTCTACTTATTTAATCGCTACATTGCTAATGCGACTTGACTCGTCGGCTTCCCGTCAAGAACTCTCTAAAATCACTTCAGTTTTCTCACCGGAAAAACTGTGACGTCACGAAATTTTGTGATCAACGCACAGGTGAAGACGGACCCTTGATCTGGGGTCTCGTCAACTGTCACCGCTAATCGTGAGAAAGCATCGCACCAAAGTTGCACGAGTTAAGCGATCTCTCCGTACGTCCATCATCACATGCGTCCCATTATATAACAGTTAGAGCCGGGTTTTTTCCTTTTTTGTCATTTCATAAATGTTTTTCGTTTTGTCTGAGAATATTAGAGCACCATTTTCTTTTTTAAGTTTTTTATGTCGGCAGCTAGTGTCGTCTGGAACAGCCATCATTGACCCAAATACAGTCTGTTTGAATATCAGAGATGAAATCTTTAAAGGGTGCATCCACAGGAGACAAGCTCTACTTATAAATTGGACTTACCGATAAACATAAAGGCCTAGCAACACACTTTCTGCCTAATAATAATTGCCCCACTAAATATCGACTTCCACTCCAGAAAATCCTCCCAAATATCACCCTCATAAATATAAATAAAAAATAGGAATAAATACCTTAATCGGCACATATCCACACCACTACTCAAGATCAATAATTTACACCACGTAAATATGTAATAATAACTATTCCAATCATAATTTTCTAGGCATTAAGAGGGTAACACCCCCATTTAACATTATTATTACTCCCATAAGTCCCTACTATATCTAAGGTAAAATGCTAACCTCCCATTTCTCCCAAACAGATTCAATCTTGTCGATCCAATCCTTACTCTTATCTCTAAACCAGTCTTAATCAGTATACCAATATTATTACTCCTATAAGCCTTCACTATACCTTAGTTAATAATGTTTAATCCCGAATACAAATCATTCAAGAACCCTTCAGAGTCACTGCTCTTAGACCGATCGACAAACTACCAGGACCGGACCCAGGTTAAATCTTAATTAAATTTCGTTTTGGATTGATTTAAAGTCCTAAACTTTAATTTAATGTGTGTTTTTTTAACCTTTTCTTCTTTTCATAAGTATAATCCTTTAACCGATTTTCTCTCTTTATTTTCTCTAGAAGGCACATTATTAATCCTCAAAACAGTAACGACCAAATATACGCTACTTATAAAAATGTACTCACGGGATTTAAATAGAAATATTCTTTATTCTTTTTTTTTTACATATTTTTAAATCTGTTCCATTTTTTATCTCGATTGTTCCTTCCCCCCTTTTAAAACCCTTATTAAACCGCTCTTACACTAAATTTAAACAAGTATACATAACGCTCTAAGCAAATAATGCGTCCAAACTAGAGTGAAATCTTACTTCCCATTTCCGAAACAGATAACAACAGAAGCTGAAGAGAGCTGGATGGCTAAGTCTTTCTGAGCTTGAAACCGACGGTACTAATGTTGTACTAATTTTTCTGTACTAATAAATATATATATATATACTTATATATATATATATATATATATATATATATATATATATATATATATATATAAGCACATAAATATATATATATATAAAACAGTGACACTTATTATGGTTGATATATATATATATATATATATATATATATATATATATATATATATATATAATTATTAATGACAAGATATGTATTAACATATACTATCAGTGCCCTTATAGTTTGCAGACTTCTTACAGGATTCAGCTCGATGATTGTGAATTAGTAACAACAATATATATATATATATATATATATATATATATATATATATATATATATATATATATATATATATATATATATATATATGATTCAGGTTCATTTTATATTAACATAACCATGTTTTTAATTTAATTATTTTTATTATAGCACATTTCCAAAAAACATAACATTTCTGTGAATTATATTTTTTACGGTCCGTTTCATTTGTCTTGTGCCAAACAACATGTTTATGTCAATATCGTCTCTGCAACACTAGAAAATCATCAGAAAAATTCACCAAAAGTGAAAAGTTCATCGATTAAAGTGTCTTGAAAATAAAAATTCAAAATAATAAAATAAAAACATAGTTATTTGAATATAAAATGAACCTTACTTATATATATATATATATATATATATAGAGAGAGAGAGAGAGAGAGAGAGAGAGAGTGTGTGTGTGTGTCTGTGTGTGTGTGTGTGCGTGTGTGTGTGCACGCGTGTGTGTGTGTGAGGGAGAGAGAGAGATAGAGTAAGATAATACTTTAAAGATATAAATAATATATTTAACCAGTAGACTTTCATGGTAAAAACAAAGCTCAATATAGTGTATAGAGCAATAATAATAGAGCTATATATATATATATATATATATATATATATATATATATATAAAGTAGAGAACTAAAAGCGAACTTTTAGGAAAGGTAAAACTAATTTTGAAAAGTGTACAGCTCAATATACTGGATAGAGCAGATAGAAGGATTAAAAGGAATTAGAAAAGCGACGGAGGCAGATCTTTTTTCAATTCAGTTGCTCAATGCAAGGTGTATTCCGCAAAAGAAGCAATTTATTAATTAATTTTTTCCTTAAGACAGGCTTTTCAAATATCAAAGTTTTATCATCAGAGGAAATTGCTGAGATCGATAAGTTGGCAAAAAATGTATGTATATATATATATATATATTTATATATATATATATATATATATATATATATATATATATTTATATATATATATATATATATATATATATATATATATATATGTGTGTGTGTGTGTGTGTGTGTGTGTAACGAGGCAGCATTTTTTCTCTAAGGCACGTATTATTAAAATAATTGAGAATTGGCTGATGAATCTGCCGTAATTTTCTTTTAGGTCCAAAGTACTTTCTGACCCATTGGGGTCCATCTTCAGTGGGAATAATGTCAATCAGGTAAAGACCTGAAGTGAGTTAATTTTACCATATTGACATTATTCCCACTGAAGATGTATCCAGATGGGTCAGAAAGTACTTTGGACCTAAAAGAAAATTACAGCAGATTCATCAGCCAATTCTCATCCGATATTAGGACTTTAATCTGGAAAATGGAAGGGATTCATACAAAAATATCCAGACACAAGCTGTCGGTTATAATAATAATATATACATATATATATATATATATATATATATATATATATATATATATATATATATATATATATATATATATAATACAACATCTGTATGTTTTTGCACCCATATCCTTCTCATTTGATAAACTACAACGTTGGAATTTCGTTTGCAGCTGCACCTCGATCAGTCGTATTAAGTAGCAATAAGGTGGTGACATTTGCAGACGGAAAAAAAAACGATGCACTGCATTCTGCCCAAGTCACTAGAATTAACTTAAGAAAATGTCAACTTTATTCAGCAAGTAAGCTTTTTACTGATCGTTTTTTTAGTGACTTGTTCATCTAACATATAAAACGCACTTGCATTCTCGGGCAACGCCGAGTGTCCTTGCTAGTGCATATCATATAGACATATACAAGGATATATATGTATTTGTGAGTGTCTGTGTGTGGACAATGTGGAAAACGAGCTGAAAATATTTCGTTTCTGTAATTATTTCTTTTCATAAAAACCTGCTTAAATAGATAAGAGGTCTTGTCATTTGATAACAGAGGAGGTTATCTTTCAAAAATGAATTATACATTCGTCTTTCACAAGGCCTCCTTAACACCCTCATCCAGTCCGCCATGAATTACAACAGTTATAATGTCTGGGTCAATCTTTAATGCCTAAATTGTCTCAAAATACAGAAGCCATGATGATTTCTATTCGTCTATGCACGACATCATATTGTATTAGCATCCTTATGTCTCCATGGATACTCTCTAATAGGTTGCAATAGGCTTATAATAAAGCAATGGTTGCTCAATAACTGTTCTACTAATCGTTTAAATCTCAGACTACCAGAAACAACGCTGGTTTTGAAGATTTCCTTCTCATAGACGTGTTGTCCTACCAATATCTAGTCTACACTAATCATTGTCTTAAAATATGAAGGATGGGTTCATATGTTTCCCGATACTATTTGAGAAATTGATTTTGAAGAGCTGACGACAAGTCAAGTCTGCAATCCGCATCGGTAATAGTCACGTCATTGTCACGTTCCAATCGTATAGAACCATGCTGCCCCTCTCGACAACCTTCAACCCCAACGTTGTGCGTCCGTGGCCTTCTTCTTGTCTTCATCGTCTAGCCGAGTCGTCTATCCACTAACGAATCGTCGGGGGCACAGCACTGGTTCACAAGTTAACTAAAAGCAACACAACTCTCGCGAAAGAAGACAAACACATATACATTGTGTATAATTTAGTTGGAACTATGGGTGTGTGTGACACCGTCTCGGACTGTCGAGACCCCCATTGTCGTTACTCAAGTCGTCAGCTCATCTCATCACTTGCTAAATCTTTGCCAAGCTCTGCCTGTGACTTGCTCGCATCAAACGCTGACTCCAAACTCCGATAATTCGCCTGTCGAGGCCACCACCGCCACTAAGTTGATCAGTCCATCTCATCATTTGCTCGGCTAGATCTATTCTCCCTTGAAGCCGACACTAAACTGAATCCCTTCTTTCAGAGTCCCAACCTCGTCAACTTTTTGCTGTAAAACCAACCCACTGTCGTCAAAATGTCGTGAAACACTGTCACTCCTAAATATATCATCTCCTTTGTCTTAGTCACCGACAAGACCTCGGCCTTTAACAATAGAAATTGACCACTCCCGTATTTTCTTTTATGTGCGTTCATGAATCATTTCCTATTCCTGACCGTGCCCCGACCTTTGCGGCATCCATAGTGTCACAGAGGTGATGGTGCCTAACTGATTAAAGACACAAACTGACGATTTTGGTGTGCCAAGTTCGAATCCAGCTCGTTCCACAGAAACATTTTCACTAAGGATGTTGGCAACCTTCACGTGGTATCTCCTGTAAGTACTCGATTTCTTTTTAGAAAGAATTCTGACTAGAAAGATATCGGGAAAACCAATGCCAATAATAGAATTATCTGATTCATAAGATGTGAATGAATTACTTTCTAACCTTACGACATATGGTATTCCCAAACAGCTTTCAAACGTACTCTTCCAATTCTTGAATATCTAGTCCATCCTGCTATTTTTTTTTTACATAGTTCACCCCAAACAAGCCAGGACGCCACTGTAGACGTAAGGGACTACTGAGAAAGAGAAGGTTGTGTGTGGGGGGGTCAACCTAAATTGGGATCTTAGCGGCGAGATGTCTGTTTACATTAGTTTACATTTCTGCATGTCTGTACTCTTGGGGAAACAGGGGGCAGGGAGGGAGTTCCAGAGGCCAGCAGCACGAGGAGATATAAATTCATACATCACCCAAGTACCTTACAGTACCTTACAGTAACTTACATTTCTTAACGTTTAACATCCTTAGTACTCATCAGGATTGGCGTATTTTAAGTTCGGTGGACGAAAATAAGAGTGATATCGCCTTAATCACATCCATTGTCTAATAAATTAAAGAGCACAGGAAGAAGTTGACTAATCGCCTCGAGGGACGCTGTAGTATATACAAATACACCATACTAACTCTTTGTCGATCCTATTATAAGCTTTCTAGTCACTAAAAGTCATCATCCAATGTACTTCTCCTTTTAATTACAACAAACCTAAAGAAGTTGATGTCTAAGGCATCTTCATCCGTGTAGAAGGACCGACGAGAGACCTTAGTCTACTATATTACGACTTTTCAACAAGACGTTATGTCCCTATTAATACTTTTAAAAAGTCTGTGTGTTTAATTAACATTTTAAACGCGCCTTCATGCCGCAATATTTGTTCTGGGTGTGTTAAAAACAGAATTCTCCACGTAAAGTTAGAATAAATAATCAAAATTCGTTTTTAATTAAAGCTTAAGCTAGAGGTTAGGCTGACGTGTATAGGAAGTTGTGTCATGGCAGGAGGTCGACGTGGCAAACAAGCCAAATAAATCATGTTTCTTGGGTGTCGAACGGCGAAATGAACGGATGTATATTTTTGAGAGCGTCCACCACCCATACGCTGAATGGCTGAGAAGATGCAATCATCTAGATGAACTTGCTGCTAAACTAACTAAATAATTCAACAAGAAAATAATATGCAGCCCAGGGCAAATAATGGGGTTGTTGTTTTAAATTTCTTCAATTATTACAGATACAGGGAAAAGAAAACAGCTGAATCAAATATAGAGAAAGAGAAAGAGATAAACAGCATTACGACGACTACTTCCACTACTAGACAGGTGTGTTACAATCAGTTGAGCGGACTACTTATAACGAATTAACAAGACTTCATCTTCTTATGTCGACGTAACGACTAGGAACAATCTGTTAGAGTTAAAAGAATTACTCATATAAGGATGCAAACGGCTTATGAGTACACTCATACAATTATTTGTAGTATTTTTTTGTATTATTATGGCATATCAACCCTTTTAGGGCTGATTTAATTCTGTGACCAGATCCATTAAACTGCTTAGCAAGGAGAATGCGATGCGTGTTGCGCGTCTAGTTAGAAATTTGAATAACAAATCTGATTAAAAAGCAGTATAATTGCTATATAAAATTAACTCTTATTTATATAATGATATGCTAAAGTAATTTCGTGTTCGTACGTACGTTATCACCCTCAACGTTTTTTTTTAAGATGGAATCGCCCGATCGCCAGATATGCAATACAAAGAAAGTTTTTTTTTTGTTATTTCATCTAATGATGCTGTCAAACGTTAAACTCGAACTTTATTATTCTTCGAGCTAGGATCAAAGTGTAGTATTTGTTTTGTCCAAAGATGGTGCAATAATATTGTGAGGTCTGCGTTTGCGCCGAACGTCCATAGAACGGAAATATGCCACAAACTACTACAGACGGTGATCAGTGTAGATCACGAATTGACGACCCTCGAGTGAATGCTGAAAGTGGTTCACTGCGAGGTACATTGCCAGGAGTTCACGGCCAAACCTGCTGTAACGTTGTTCTGTCGATTTCAGTTGTATCGAAAAGTATTCAAGAGGTTGTAATTTACCTTGGTGTTGCTGTTGCAAACCTGCACCTTCAGCTGTGCCCGATGCATCAAAGACCAGTGAAAACTGGGGATTGGACACAGGATGTGCAAGCAAGGATGTCGTCGCCAGTTTTTCTTCACTTCGTTGAAAGGATTAGGGTTAGGGTTAGGGTTAGGATCTGTGAAATCTGCTCATTTTTCTTCTTCCTGTTACGTAACAGGTCGGAAAAAGGAGACAGAAGATCAACACAGTGTGGAATAAAACGTCTGTAATAGTTTAACAGACCGTGAAAGTGTCTGAGTTGGCGAAGTGAAGTTGGTGGTTGAAGGTCTTGTAGAGCCTTAACCTTTTCGGGTAAGGGAGAAATACTTTCAGGGCTGATAATGTAGCCCAAGAAAACTAGTGGCGAACTACTAAACACACATTTACCAGGGTTTAACCACCCTTGGTATTGCTGAAACTGTTCGAAGAGAATGCGGAGATGAGTGACCTGTTCCTAGAATGTCGTCTATATTGTTATTAACGAAGTCAAGATCTCGCACTACTTCGTCAATGAAGCTTGGAAGGTACTAGCTGCGTCTCGCAAACCGAAAGACATAGTAAGGAATTTAAACGCTCAATTAAAACCAATCCTATAACAGAACCCCTTCACCTTTCTATCTCCCCACTACTCCAACCTTGCCGTCCCACTTATTCGCTCACTACTACCTATCTAGTTTCAAAATCCTTTCTCGCGTCCGACTCCTCTTCCCATTCATTTTAGACACATCTTCTGTTGCCAACCAATCCCCTAACACAATCCCCTAACACAACCCCTTCATCTTTCTACCTCCTCCTATCTTGCATTTCTACTTTTTCGCTCACTGCTGCGTAGGTTGTTACAAAATTCATTCTTAACATCCGACTCCTACTTTTATTTTTGCCGCCAACCTTCCTACAGTTTTACTTTACCTTTCTACTCCTTCTACTTCTTATTCTCTCCTACCTTACTGTCCCCTGTATTTGATCACTACTGCCTGTTTGATTTCAAAAATCTACTTTTTTAACGTCTTATTCCTATTTGTATTCTATTTTTTATCTCAATGTTTCCTTTTCTTACGGCTAGCCTGAAATTACCATTTATCAGTTCACTTTGAATTGAATAACTCTATAAAAACTCTCTCTGCAAAGCACATGGTAGTTTCCCTAATGGCTTTTTATACGCCACTGCCATCATAAATTTTCACACACCGCAACTTTTTCCAACTGGATGGATCGTCTGGGCCATTTAATGGTGTTTGCCTTTCCACAACTTCAACGGATTTTTACAACTGCAGATGCCATTTATTTAATAAAATAGGACTGGAATTTTACCTTACTTCGAACCTACTTCTACGAACTCTCATGGTACCTTCAACGATGATTTTAGCCTCAATTTTCGACTTTTCTTTTTACATTTTATATTATCTTTATTTTTATATATTTTCAAATTTTAACTGTTGCTAATTTCCCCTTACCAATTTATCGATTTGCTCTCATCTGACGATAAGATATCATTCTTTGAAAAGCCATGACTTAAGGAAGAAATAATAAAATCTATTTCATTTAACACCCCTGGTCTTGAACCACTGATAACTTAATAGATATTGTATTTTGTACTTGTTTATTTAATTGCTCTATCTCTTGGAAAGTCACGTGATCAGACTTGATACGGTTGAAAATAAAAAATAATATAATATAGAATAAATAAATAAAATAAAATATAATCGTTAAGGTCGACAGGAAGACAATTTCAAGTCTGACTTAGATTTAAGTGAGCGGTTGTGGCGGGTTTTTTAAAAAACATTTAATATATAATCTTGTTAGGTTATTTTTTTTTCTTTGCTGTTTTTTTAATACTAAGATTTATTGTTGTTATTAATTTATTTAAGCCAAAAACGACTGAGAATGAGAAAATACAATAGTTAAGATAATTATTATAATTGAACTAATTCAAGTAACTAAAATAATTAAAATTACTAAAGTTTACTAACATGATATAATGATGGTGCTAACAGCACCCGTGATAAAAATAATAATAAAAAAATAATAATGATAATAATGAAATAATAATAATAATAATAATAATAATAATAATAATAATAATAATAATAATAATAATAATAAGAAGAAGAAGAAGAAGAAGAAGAAGAAGAAGAAGAAGAAGAAGAAGAAGAAGAAGAAGAAGAAGAAGGAAAATTGTTACAATGGTAATAATAGTATGTATACCTAAATTAAACGGATTAAAATATAGGGAATAAGGTTAAAATGATAGTAGTTGGAATCATAATAATTATAATAATAATAGTAATAATAAAAATAATAATTATAGTGATAAAATTAATAATAATACTAATAATAATAATAATAAAATAATAATAATTAATAATAATAATAATAATCATAATAATAATAATAATAATAATAATAATAATAATAATAATAATAATTCAACCACCGATTGTGATGGCAAATAACACCCTACTTGAGAGTTCAACATTCAAACTCCTCGGCCTAACCTTCACAGGTAACATGAATTGGAACAACTACATTGAAAACATTGCCAAGGCTGCAGCAAAGAAGGTGGGCTCCCTCTACTGTGCCAGTAAACTCTTCACACCTGACATTATCCTGTATCTCTACAAAGCCACCATCCGCCCATGCATGGAGTATTGTTGTCACATCTAGGCTGGTGCATCATCTACTAGTCTCTCCCTCCTTGACAAGGTCCAAAAAGAGTCGCAAACTTGATAGGTCCCTCACTATCCACCAAGCTCCAGCTCCTGTCCCATCGCAACAATGTTGCGTTCTTGTGCTTGTTTTACAAATACTTGAATGCATTGTGCTCTGATGAACTGGCTGCTCTTGTGCCCCCTCGACGTAAATACTCTAGACCAACTCTAAAATCAGCTAAATCCCATCCATACACTGTGGAGGTCCCCAGATGCCGGAGAGCCTTCTACTCCAATAGCTTCTTTCCTCGTGCTGCTGGCCTCTGGAACTCACTTCCTGCCTCCTGTTTCCTCGATAGTACCGACATGCAGAAATGTAAAACTAATTGTTGTGGGTGACCTACCTACCATTTAATAATAGCTAAATGGTAGCAACCGGCTACCATAAATACCGGTTTTGCCGGGAGAACATTTGGAGGCACATTTAGACTCTACGTGTTGAGTGAGCTTATTGCGTCAAGTTAGTATTTTTCTTAAATCTGTTTTTGCCCGCTGTTGTTGATCATTGTTATCGTTTTATTGTTTTCACGTTGACTGTTATTGTTGAACTGTTTTCCCTTTTACGACGTTCTTTTTTCTGCCACGTTTTTTTTGTTTTTTTTGTCAACTTTTTTTTTGTTGTTTGGTGTCTCTAGTTATTAACTAGATGGCGTCCAAAACGACTGAAAATTCGGAATGGTGCAAACCTCCAAAAATGTCTATAAATGTCAATGATTTCGTGGAAGAAGCAAAAAAATACGAACACATGGTTACTGAACAAGGAATTACCGTGGATTTACCAATGTTGGCAGAAATTAAAAAAAGAACAGTAACCATGTTTGTTGTCGAAAAAAAAATTTAAAAATCCATCAGGGCCTCTCCTGAATTAATATGCAAGTTATTGGCAACTGCAGGATTCAAACCGCAAAGGTTAATCAAGTGTAAGGGATTTAACACTTGGAATGCTTTGTTTCCTAACGAAGAAATTTGTGCTAATCTCTCACTTAATCAAATTATCACGCAGGACTATGTTTTACGAACCGAGTACATGGGTAGAAGACGTTCTTCAATTTCTATCTTCAATGTGCCTTTTTATGTAAAAGGCGAACAAATTGGTGCCTTTTTTCTAAGATTTGGCGAAATCACAGACGTCAATTTTGACGAATTTCCAGGTACATGGAACTTCGAAATACTTATCGACAAGAAAGCTTATGACAGCATCCCCTACTATTTACAAGTCGGGGAGGAAAAACTACCTATTATATTGGCCAGACGAAGACCTGTTTGTTGGTTTTGTGAGCAACTAGGTCATTTAACTTTTGATTGCCCACAGAAAAAATCCACTCAGAAAACGACACCCCCGATTAACAGACCATCCAAGGCCGGCCCCACCTCGATCCTCCAGCTACAATTGGTATACCTATTACATCTACATCTGATGACTCCGAATACGAATTCCCTGCTCTACCTTCTGCAGAAAAAGACGAGGGATGGATTATTGTTCCGGAAAAAAAACCCGGGTCGTGTATCTCTCGAAGAAATGAGAGAAAAAGAAATGCTTAAAAACGACCCGGGAAAAGACAGTTACATTAAGGCAAAAGAACTTAAATCTAAATTAGATAAGAAAGTAGGAAAAAAAGAGAAAAAAGAAGGAAAAAATTCAGCCACTTCAGATAAAATCTCTACCCCCAATCCAAGTCCCCACCCGATCACAAACCCAATAGTTTCTAAAAATTCTAATTCTCCCAAATTAATGCCCCCTCCAATCACTGGCCCAATTTTAGACAAACAGTACAAGCTTATCCCTCTAAGTCCGATTAAATCGTCTATAAAAATCACTTCTCCTAAACCTTCTCCCTTTGTCTCCCATTTAATACCCCCAAAAATACCCCACCTGCTTCACCCACAAAAAAACCCTCCCCTTTGCCTTTTCCAGCATCTCCTATGGGGCCTAGCTGCCCTTCCCCCTCCCTAATGGATGACATGCCTCCCCCGCCATCTATTACACAGAAGAGGCAGAGGAGCCCTTCTGTGGAAAGGAAAACTAAAAAAAAACGCATTCCTTTCTGGGGAGGATATCTGCAAAGTGACATGCACCCAAATAGAAACAGTAAAGCATTACCACCTCTCCAATATAAATGAGCTCCTTAAATTCAATGAAGTCGGTGGTATAACCATTGAAGACCCTGCTAATTTCCCCAACGCCCCTAGAGTCCTTACAGTGGTAAGGAAGAAACCAGAAGCGAAGGCTCTATGGCAGATGCTGGAAGAGGCGATCAACACTTTCAATTTCGCCGTTCCAATGGCCATCTTCAAAGATGAAGGTCTAGTCGTTTTAAAAAAAAAAATTGTTTTGGAAGGGTTCCCATAAGGTTACACCCCGCCCTGTATAGGATAGCGAAACTAACCTATCCTTTGGATGTTGGCGGCATCTCCCATGATGGTCAAATTAATGATCAGATGGGCAATCAATCTTTTGGGAGAGCCGTCGGCATCCTGACCACTGCTATGTTCGTTTCTGGAACCCAACTCTAAGGCACCCTCATGGCTCTCTTTCTAGCGAGTTTGAATGTCCGGGGCCTGAGGGCCGACGCTCGTAAATTTCGAGTCGCTACAGACCTTCAGCGCCTCGGAGTGGATATATGTTGTGTTCAGGAAACCCACTTGATTTCTGGGGCTATTTGGGTGCGCTGACTAAGGGTGTTCACGCTTATTCAGCGTACTTTAATTTTTCTGCTAGGGGGGTTTCCTGGCTGGTAAGCAAGTCTTTAGATGCGTCGTGTGGCCCTAGCTTCATGGATCCGGAAGGGAGACTTTGCGTTCTGGATATTACCATAAAGGAGAAGGCATTTCGGCTCATCGGGGTTTATGCGCCCAATAGCCATTCTGAGCTCGGTTCTTTCTTTCGGCGAATCGAGCAGTTCTTGAATTCTACTTCTCGGACGGTCATTCTAGCGGGAGACTGGAACGCGGTCCTGGATCCCGATTTAGATCGTAATCGACCTACGGATACATCGATCGGGATGCTATGTTATTTCGGGACTTCCTCGATAAGTTCGATCTTATCGATAAGTACCGGAATGAATAGCCCCGTGATAGGGTATGGACTTGGACAAATAGGCGCGGCTCCGATTCGGTACAACTTTCGAGTTATATCGATCGGTTCTTAATTAGGAGAGTCGGTGTAGGATTAGTTGAATGTCCAAGTTTTCATAATATAGTTTACTCAGACCATAGACTTATTACAGTCCGGGTAAACTTAGATAGACCTAAGCCTAGTTTAGCTGGGTACTGGAAGCTCAACACTTCGTTGTTCGATGTGAAGGGCTACCAGGAACAGCTATTACTAACCTTACAGCGGGAATTGACGGGGGCTGTAATTGGGAATAGGAAGTGGATTCATTTTAAGAAGGTTATTAGGTCCTTTACTGCCGATTTTAGCAGACGACTCAATCTATCAACTAGGGCAGCTAAAGTGGCACTAGAATCTAGATTAGACCGGGCGGTGGAGGTGGGGGATAGCTCTAGTGTTACTATAATTAAGGCCAAGCTGGCTTCTTTGGCTATCCAAGAACACCAGGCTTTAGTGATTAGGGCTAGGTTAAA
Source organism: Sepiola atlantica (assembly GCA_963556195.1). Lineage (NCBI taxonomy): Eukaryota > Metazoa > Mollusca > Cephalopoda > Sepiida > Sepiolidae > Sepiola > Sepiola atlantica. The sequence goes on along the minus strand of OY744517.1, from coordinate 101,963,668 downwards.
AAGAGTGCCTAACGAGGCGACAAACATGGCTGCTGAACTGCGTGCAGAGGAGTATCGACATGCATTTGATCGACATATCGCTCGTGTCTCATTGCCGGATGGGAGACTCGTGACCACAAACGAAGGTATTCTAGAGGCTTTTCGTTCTCATTTCCAGGATCTTTTTACTCGAGAACCCGGTTTGTCTTTAGCACAATTCAACGCTTATTTAGCCGACTTTTCTCGTCTTGAGGCGACCGAAGCGGCTAGGTGCGAAAGTTGCATAACAGAGGAAGAAGTCCGGGAAGCCTTAGGGCGGGTCGTCCTTAACAGGTCTCCCGGGATTGATGGTTTGCCCTACGATGTGTATTTGAGGATGTCGCACATTTTTGTACCCTTGCTGACAGTTTTGTTTAACTCGTGGTTTAGGAACGGGTCTATTCCTCAGTACTTGACCATGGGATTGGTGAAATTGTTACGCAAAGGCAAAAATGGTGGGGATGGGTTAGATAATTTTCGGCCCTTAACGATGCTTAATGCGGAGTTAAAGATTTTGGCCAAGATCTTAGACAATCGTCTGCAACTTGTTTTGTCTGGTCTAATTAGACCCGAACAGACTTGTTCTGTGAAGGGCCGGACCATTCAGGATAACTTACACTCGATACGCTTGATCATAGATAAAGTCGACACTGAAGCCGCGCTGATCAATTTAGATCAGTCATAAGCATTCGATAGGGATGACCATCGGTACTTGGCTCGCAATTCCGCTCCTGGATTCGCCTCTTGTATGTGAACCCGCTGTGTTAGAGTTGAAGTGAATGTCATGAGGTCTGGTGCCTTCAGATTGTCCAGATCTCTTCATCAGGGGTGCCCTCTTTCACCGATGCTTTATGTGCTTGTTTTGGAACCTTTCCTTAACAGGCTAAGGGTGAATCCGGTCCTGCGTGGAATTACTTTGACAGGTTCTTGCACCATGTTGAAGTACTCCGCTTATGCCGACGACTTGACTGTGCTTGTAACGAGCAATGCCGGGATTAGTGTCGTCGACAAAGAAATCAGAATGTATGAAACGGTGACAGGGGCCAAAATCAACTGCGATAAGTCTATTGGCTTGCGCATTGGTGCTTGGAAGGGTGTTTCCTTGCAGGGACCCTTTTGGCTGGACAGATGGGCCTTGCAAGCTACTCGGCGTCTGGTTTGGTCCTGATCTCCAGCTGGGGAAAAATTGGTCGGAAGTCCTGAAAGCGATTAGGGCAGCAGCTGGTCTGTGGTCCCGCAGAAATCTTTCGTTAAAGGGGAGAGCGGAAGTGTGTACTTCTCACATTTATCCGATCATCCTATATCGTCTTTCAGTGCTCCCACTCCCGTCGGATACACTGCTGGAGATGCAGCGGGCTCTGTTTAAGTTTTTGTGGCTTGGTAAGGCCCCTATGGTCCGTCGCGAGATTTGTTACCTTCATCCTTCTGAGGGCGGTCTGGATATGCCTAGCATCGAAATTCGATGCCACACTCTTAGGCTGTTTTATCTAGACCGAATGAGTATAAAATCTGAGGATAACGGTGTCTTTTGGAAGGAAGACACCAAGAAAGCTTTTCCGGCTTTGAGAAGTGTGCACTTGGATTAGGGGGAGGCACACAGGTTACCCCGAAACGAGTGCTCCTTCTATCGCGAATGTAGACATGCGTTGAAGTTCCTTTCAAGGGTGACAGAAAGCCTCTCTGACACCCTGCTGTTTTCTCGAAAGGCATTATATCGGGTAATGGTGAGGGGGACTGTCCGAAATGATAGGCCTGAGGGGCTCGCTTTGACGAGGGGGGAGCTCCGCTCAATCTGGCCTTGGGCGCCTGGGTCAAGGTGCCTTGACAATGACGAGGCATCACTGACCTGGCTGACGATTAGGAATGCACCTTGGGTAGGTAAGAGGCTTCATTCAGCACGCTTGAGTAATTCTCCGACTTGTGTCAGATGCGGCGATGAGGACGAGACCATAAGTCACGTCTTCGTTTTTTGCCGCATCGTCGTGCCGCTGATTAAGCTTGTTGCAGGCTACATGGTTCGTATTCTTAACGTATCGTCTTTTGACCTGGAACCCATTAATGTATGCAGCAACTGGGCTCCGACAACCGATAGGCAAAAACGGTTTACGTTTTTGAGCTTATTAGCGAGTATGAGAGTTACGATTTGGAAGACTAGGTGCAAGACAGTCTACGGAGCTGAGACCTTCACTTCTCTCGACCTTATTGCGATTTTCAAATATTACCTGAAGGCTCGCATTAGCGCCGAGAGGGTGAAACTCTCTTCGGCAGATTTTGGTGAAAGATGGGTGACTGGAGCACGACTGTGTAGAGTGGCTGACGCTAGATTAGAGTGGTATCTGGACGTGCCTTAGGGAGAGAATATTGGGTTCAGGAAACGAACTATGCTTTAATTTTAAGTTAGAATTAGACTTATTTTAAGTTAGTTTCTGTTTAATTTTCTGTTGATGTTTTAGTTCAACAATTTAGCTAGTGTATGATTGATTCCATTACATGCCCCCTTTTATTTTGTCCTTATTCCACTCCCCTTTTTTTCTGTCCCACTCCCCTTCCCTTTCCAATTAGGTGACTGAGTGCCAGATTTGCCGGAGATGCAGGTCACCCTTCGATATTCTCGAAGGAGGTGGTCAGAATAAAACGTTGGGGCCTGCATCAACCACCTTTTTTCGAGTTTTCGATTTCGACCGGCAAATCAGCATCTCTGCCACATTTCAATAACGGGGGGGGGGGCTTTTACTAATCTTTATTTCTTTTACATTGTATATATCATATTTATAATTTTTAGTCCCCCCCCCGTTGCATAATACTTATATGGGTTTTAAGTAGGATTTCATGGTATGAATTCTTATGGTGAGTAGCGATGGATGTATAGTATGAATGCGGTATTATGGTAAATGATGGTCATGATTGAAACTAGCTAAGTTGAGTTTTTTAAGTTAGAGATGACCGATCCTTTCCTCACCCCTTTTTTGGCCTTGTGCCACATTTTTTTGTACAAGTTTACGCAAATAAATATTGAGGCACATTTAGGCACTAGCACTGCCAACACTGACTTGTGTATAATTTCTCTGTTCAATACAATTCATTATTATTATCTCTAAACCTGTTGTTCTTTTATTTCATTGTTGGTACCCCTAAACGGGTCCACAACACTAATGTAAACAGACATCTCGCTGCACAGCTCCCAACTTAGGATGACACCCAAAACCTACACCCTAATTTTCAGTAGTCCCTTACGTTTACTGTGGCAGCTTGCCCTCTTTGTGGTAAACTATGTTAAAAAAGAAAAGAAATAATAATTATTATTATTATTATCATTATTATATATACTAGACCTCCGGATCTAGACGGTATATACAACATACGACCTATGACTCAAAGGGTAATAGATCGTTTAAGTTTTCTGATTTAATGAATGTTGTCATCTTTTTATTACTGCATCATTTATGACGTAATAAAGAATCTATTTCGTGTGTTTTCCATTTTTTTTCTGTTTCGTTAGATAACGTAACTAAAACGATGACGCCTTTCAATATATAATACCTGTCGTCCAGTCCATATTTATTTTTTTTTTCTTTTATGGATAATGTCACACACACGTTTTCGATGTCATAATGTTATCTCTTTGTGACCTCATCCAGTGTGAACGGAGACAAACAAACAAGATAACTAACAAACGAGGGAACAAACAAGATGCACAGTTTTAGTTCGTGTTCTCTGCCACGCGTGACTTCCTCGGCAGCCTTGACCTATTAATGACGCGCAACACCGGAGACAATCGCGAATTGTCTTGGCTTTACGAACGCCTCTCTATCGCCATTATTCGTGGAAACACCTCGAGTCTGCTCTCGGCCTGCTAAGCGAACCGGGCATTCGAAGAAAACTATAAACTGTGATACAATTATATATAAGGAATCAGGATTTCTCGATATTGTGTAAAAACAATTAACCGAGATTTATTTTTTCAGCGCTTACAAATGGTATTCATTTATTAACAACAGACTTGCAGCTGAAAGACTTTTGCCTGACCAACTAAAAAAGTGAAGTGATGAACATTTTTTCCCCAAATTTTGAAATAGAATTTTATCTGTCAAAAAAAAAATTTCATTAAAATCGATTACCATTATTTTGTTAGTGTACTAAACCCGCAGCTTCGTCTAATAATTATATACAGTCACTGTTTACATAACGATACGTGACCCTTCGGTCCAAATGTCGTCAATTTTCTATATGTTTGTCTCTTTATGATGTATGACGTCATAAAGGCTCGCTTATTGATGACTTCTACTCCTCTTTAATATATAATATCTCAAAACGATTACGCCATAAAGAATTTTCGCGATCTTCTACCTGTATTGGATGACGTCATCTCTCTCTATGACGTTATATATTTGTGACGTCATCCAATGTGCACGGAGGCAGTATACAAGGCAAGAAACAAGATCCACAAGAGTCGTATATATATATATATATATATATATATATATGTGTGTGTGTGTGTGTGTGTGTATGTGTGTGTGTGTGTGTGTGCGTATGTGTGTGTGTCTACGAATTGCATTCATTCTTTTTGCTCCTAAACGTATCGTGTGATATAAACAACATGAAACGTGTTCCCTTGCGGACCTCATATTAGGTGATGCTGTAATTTTATGGGGTGGGGGTTTTCCTTTGCACTGATTTATGTGATTTGTCTGTCAGTCGGGTCCCGCTGGTGACTCCCTTGTACGAAGGCGGCCATTGTTTTGTAAAAGAAGAGAAACAAGACCCGAAACAAAACAAGAAAAGCCTTAATGTCAACCAGTGCACAGGCATTTTATCCGGCTGACAGAGTCGCTATTGATTTGGAATCAGAATAACGCAGAGAATTTATTTCGCACGAGAGTGATGGCCAAGTGGTTAAAAATTGATCAGTCACGATTATAAATAAGTATACGGTTCAATACCCAAATTCAAAGCTTGTTATTAAGTATTTTCTTCGTTTCCATTATAAAGATGGCCCTTAAACTTCATCCATTGGCGATTCACCAACTTTTGAGAGAGTAAGGTCACCCCTTGATTGATATTACTTCAACATTGGACGGGGGGGTGTATCAAATGTATACTGGTGAAAACCTAACGACTCGACGTTCAGTGATGTCTGTTTTACGTTGGATGTTAGCAACTTTCACGTGGTCACTCGTGTGAGTAACTGTTTCCGAAAGAAAATCAAAGAAACTAATAGCAATAACAGAATGAAGAATGCCAAAAGATCGTAACGTGCTGCCTCGTACCCACAGTTGTTGTATTTGTCTGGATACCATCTATAACGTGAATAGAATCGTTTACATACTATATTTTACAAAATAGTCGTTGTATTTGTCAGGATGCCATCTATAAAGTAAATAGAATCGTTTACATTCTTTGTTTTATAAAAAAAAGTTGTTGTATTTGTCAGGATACGATCTATAAGAGTAATCAAATCGTTTACACACAATATTTTAGAAAATAGTCGTTGTATTTGTCAAGATGCCATCTATAAGGTAAATAGAATTGTTTACACAATATATTTGAGAAATAGTCGTTGTATTTGTCAATGTACCATGTTATAAGGTGAATAAAATCGTTTACACACCATATTTTCGAAAATAGTCGTTGTATTTGTCAGGATACGATCTATAAGAGTAATCAAATTGTTTACACACTATATTTTAGAAAATAGTCGTTGTATTTTTCTGGTTACTACCTATAAAGTGAATAAAACTGTTTACATACTACATTTTAGAAAATAGTCGTTGTATTGGTAATGATAGCATCTATAAGGTAAATAGAATCGTTTACACACTATTTTACAAAATAGTCGTTGTATTTGTCAATGTACTATCTATGAACTGGTTAGAATTGTTTACATACTATATTTTAACAAAATAGTCGTTGGATTTATCAGGATACCATTTATAAGGTAAATTGAATCGTTTAGACACTATATTTTACGAAATAGTCGTTGTATTTGTCAGGATACCATCTATAAGGTTAATAGAATCGTTTACATAGTATGTTTTATTCAATAGTCGTTGTATTTCTTAGGATACCATCATCTAAGGTGAATAAAATCTTTTACACACTATATTTTAGAAAATAGTCGTTGTATTTGTCAATGTACCAACTATAAAGTGAATAGAATCGTTTAAACACTATATTTTAGAATACCATCTATAAGATGAATAGAATCGTTTACATACTATATTATAGAAAATAGTCGTTGTATTGTTCAGGATACCATCTATAAGGTAAATAGAATCGTGTACATACTATATTTTAGAAAATAGTTGTTGTATTTGGCAGGATACCAACTATAAGGTGAATAAGATCGTTTCCATATTATATTTTAGTAAATAGTTTTTGTATTTGTCAATGCACGATCTATAAGGTGAATAGAATCGTTTGCATACTATATTTTAGGAAATTGTCGTTGTATTTGTCAGGATATCATCTATAATGTGAAAAAATCTTTTGCACACTATATTTTAGAAAATAGTGGTTTTATTTGTCAGGATACCATCTATAAGGTGATTAAAATATTTGACACCGAATAATTAGAAAATAGTGGTTTTATTTGTCAGGATACCATCTATAAGGTGATTAAAATATTTTACACACTATATTTTAGAAAATAGTCGTTGTATTTGTCAGGATACCATGTTATAAGGTAAATATAATCGTTTACATACTATATTTTAGAAAATAGTCGTTGTATTTGTCAATGTACCATCTATAAACCTATAGAATTATTTACGTACGATATTTTAGAAAATAGTCGTTGTATTTGTCAGGATACGATCTATAAGAGGAATCAAATCGTATTGAGGAAAATACTCGTTGTATCTGTCAGGATAACAACTATAAAGTGAATCGAACAGTTTACACACTAAATTTTAGAAAATAGTCGTTGTATTTGTCAGAATACAATCTATAAGGTGAATAGAATCGTTTACACACTATATTTTAGAAAATAGTCGTTGTATTTGTCAATGTACTTCATATAAGGTGAATAGACGCGGTTACATACTATTTTTTAGAAAATAGTGGTTTTATTTGTCAGGATACCAACTATAAGGTTAATAGAATCGTTTACATACTATATTTTAGAAAATACACATTGACAAAACAAATTAATCTATAAACAATTTTTATACAAACCATACGTGCTGTCTTCGTATAAAATACTTAATATGCAATAAAACACAACAACCAATGAACTAAAAATCACCAAAACATCACCAAAAAGACAATTGTATGAGATTCCAGATAAGCTTATAATATGTATTGATGTAAATAGAATTATATTAAATAAAGAATTTTTGTCTGAAGTTGTTCGTAATGTATCTAACACATGTTATCGTTATAAACAAATTAGAAGAATAGCCGAGACAGGTAAAATTAAATCGCCGCTTAGAGATTTGGGCTAACAGAAAAAGATCCATACAATACATTGAAAATGTCTCTGATTTAATATTTGGCTACCCAGAACTTTATTTCTCTTTGAAAAAATGTGTTTCCTTAAACGGCGATTCATGCTGAGACATGAAGACTATGAATAAATAATGTTTATAGATTGTCAGCAGATAGGTATTTTTAAGTGGATACTGACTAGCCGTTATCTCAAGAAGATATCTTAGTGGTCTTTCTGGGTGGTCGGATGGAGATGAATTGAGAAGAAAGTGCAGTCAGTTCCGATGAAAGTAGATATATTCCAGCAGATGGGAAAGGGAAGGGAGATTTGTCCCTATGGCTTTACATAAGCTGTTGGTTTTTCTGGGGTCTGGAAGTTGGTTGGGTCTGTGTGACTCTTCACGCAAGATGGGCACTTGGATTGTGTTTTGATTTGATCGGGCGAAAATCTTTCATTTGCCAGTCTGGTGTTTTAAAGAAACCTTGAACAAATAAAATGTTGCTAATTCTTTTAAACGAGAATGAAATCTTCTATTGAAGTCCTGACTGAGACCAGATTCGAACAACGACTTTGAACCGGACAATAAGCTAACGATCACGGCCTGTGCAGTGAACGCACACATACATGTTCATAACTCTTAAATAAGAAATAAACCACCTGAAGTCTAAAACCTGGACACCGAAATAGGAATGAAACAACCTGAGCTCTCAAACCTGGACGCTCAAATAAGAAATAAACCACCTGAGCTCTCAAACCTGGACACCGAAATAGGAATGAAACCACTTGAGCTCTCAAACCTGGACGCTCAAATAAGAAAGAAACAACCTGAGCTCTCAAACCTGGACACCGAAATAGGAATGAAACCACCTCGGCTCTCAAACCTGGACGCTCAAATAAGAAAGAAACCACCTGAGCTCTCAAACCTGGAATAGGAATGAAACCACCTGAGCTCTCAAACCTGGACACTGGAATAGAAAAGAAACCACCTGAACTCTCAAACCTGGACACTGGAATAGGACAGAAACAACCTGAACTCTCAAATCTGGACGCTCAAATAGGAAAGAAACCACCTGAACTCTCAAACCTGGACACTGGAATAGGAAAGAAACAACCTGAACTCTCAAACCTGGACGATCAAATAGGAAATAAATCACGTGAACTCTCGAACCTGGACACTGGAATAGAAAAGAAACCACCTGAACTCTCAAACCTGGACACTGGAATAGGACAGAAACCACCTGAACTCTCAAATTTGGACGCTCAAATAGAAAAGAAACCACCTGAACTCTCAAACCTGGACACTGGAATAGGAAAGAAACAACCTGAACTCTCAAACCTGGACGATCAAATAGGAAATAAATCACCTGAACTCTCGAACCTGGACACTGGAATATTAAAAGAAACTACCTGAACTCTTCAACCTGGACACTGAAATAGAAAAGAAACCACCT
>OY744517.1:101867273-101949773 GCA_963556195.1 Sepiola atlantica | reverse complement strand
GGCGATAATATAAGACGAATAAATTCAAAGAAAAAATACAGAGATATAAAGATAAAAACCAGGGGGGGGGTCAAATGAACCATTTTTAATCAAATGTGTAGAAATAATTTTTTTTTAGTGGGGAGGGAATTTTATTAATGTTTTCTTTTTCCTTTGTTTCGATGTTTTTCTTTTTGTTCTTCTTGCTAACATAAAACAAAGAAAGAAAATGTGTTAAGTTTAGGGTTAGGGTTAAGGGTTAGGGTTAGGGCTAGGGTAAGGGTTAGGGTTAGGGTTAGGTTTAGAGTGAAGGGTTAGGGTTAGGGTTTAGGGTTAGAGTTAGGGTTACGGTTAGGGTCAGGGTTTAGAGTGAAGGGTTAGGGTTAGGATTTAGAGTTAAGAGTTAGGGTTAGGGTTAGGGTTAGGATTTAGAGTTAAGAGTTAGGGTTAGGGTTAGGGTTAGGGTTTAGGTTTAGGTTTAGAGTTAGGGTTTAGGGTTAGGTTTAAGGTTAGGGTTAGGGTTAGGGTTTAGGGTTAGGGTTAGGTTTAAGGTTAGGGTTAGGGTTAGGGTTTAGGGTTAGGGTTAGGGTTAGAGTTAGGGTTCGGATTCCTGTTAGGGTTAGGGCTCCCGTTCTTAGCGATAGCTAAGCCCTGCATTCAAACTGCCAAGCTCTAACTGGAAGACTGGCAGACGCTAATATAAGACGAATAAATTCAAAGAAAAAATACATAAATTAAAATCATTATTTTTTTGTGTGAAAATAATGTTGGGGGGTAAAATTTTGTCAATGTTTTTATAAGATAAAAGAAAGCAAAAATGATATTATTCTGTCAGCGCTCGGGCGCTTCCGCGACTTACCCGATCGTTGTCGACACGAAGTCACGGAAATGAGGCGCGTCATCTATAACAGTACCCAACTATGTATTCAGATGCACCACACCCTGGAGGCAAACTATCATAAACCAGCTAAACTGAAACTAGCATCTATTTTAAAAATACTAAAGAAAACACCAGAATCACTAAGATAGGGGGAAATTAGATTTTTAAAATTAACAGTATTAAAAAAAAAATTAGCTCCAGACTTCCGTTAGAAATTGATGACACTACGTCATTCATAGTTTTTTTTTGTTTTTTTTTGTTATCAGCGTTTCTCTAGCATAACTTCAGGAATACTTTATACAATATGAAGAAGTAAGGCCTAGATAAAACTTTGGCCCATCCTTACGTTGTCAGGCGGGGGTATGCAGTCTCACGACAGAATTATGTTATTGTATTGATATAGATTTTAATTTGTTTCATAACAAAGTTTCGGACCGACGAAACGCCGGATAACCCTAAAATATAAGCACACGTCACTTATATACATACAGTGTTTTATATATACGTTATTTTATAGAAAGCAAACATTCCGTTTGCTTGTTCACTCATAATAACGTGTGGAGACGCAGAGAGTCTATGGTTGATCTCTTGACAAAGCCAATGATACAGGGTGATTCATAAGTCACTTAACTTGGCTATTTAAAATGGCATTTACAATTGAAGAGCGAATTTTTGTTGTTATTCATATGGCCAAATTTGATGAATCTCCCACACTTGTTGAAAGGCAATGGAAACATGATGTGGACAGAAAGCCTCCTTCGCACAACACCATAATCAATCAAATATGCTACAAAGAGTCGTAAATTCCTTGCAAAAAAGAATGGAGATATGCATGCAGAACGAAGGTAGAAATTTTGAAAATTTGCTGTAATTTTAAACTCCCATAAATGAATTTGTTGAATAAACTTTCTGTTTTGTATTACCGTATTTTTTAACTTTAGAATTTCAAAAATAAATAGCTAAGTGACTTATGAATCACCCTGTATATTTTGAATAACGGATATTTTAGCTTTGTTTGAAATTATTAACTTTTTGTTTATTTATTATATTAATATATTATCGGTTAGTTTGTTAAACAGCATATTTTGAAATTACAGTCATTTTCTGATACGAACCATTTTTGGTGCTTCTCTAGATTAGGACCCGTGCTAAAATTGACTTGTCGTTGTTAGGGTTGGGGCTAGGGTAAGGGTAAGGGTTAGCGTTAGAGTGAGGGTTAGGGTCAGAGTTAGCTCGGGTCTTAATCTGAAGAAGTACCCATTTTTTAAACAAATATCTTACTTTTGTAAACTAATCTTTTAAAAAGAACAGATGGAATAAAAGGACTCATACCTTTCTCAATTCCAGTTAAACATGTTATACTCAGACTAGAGTGGGTAAATCTGCATATATATATATATATATATATATATATATATATATATCATGGGCAATGCACCTTGGTTTAAGGAATATAATGCACTGAAGCGAATAAATAGGCGTAAATTTGCGTATTGTGTTTAGTACAAAAAGCATTTAAAGAGCGAACAAGTTCTACAATAATGAGAAATTTACTCAAAACCATTTCAACTGTTTGGGAAAAAAAACAGCGGAAAATGTCAGATTCTTTTATGCGAATTTCTTACGCTTGGCAAAATATTTGGACGAAGAAACACGCATTGTGATAATTGAAAATGCAGAAAAGAAAGAACTGACGAGAAAGAAAGGAAGAAAGAAGAAAGAAAGAAAGAAAGAAAGAAAGAGAGAAAAAAAGAGAGAAAGAAAGAAAGAAAAGGGACAAAAATAAATAAAATTGATAAGATAAACAAAGGTAAACTATTGTAGATAGTGATAATCAATGACAGAAAGAAAGAAAGAGAGAAAGAAAGAAAGAAAGAAGAAAGCAAGAAAGAAAGCGAGAAAGAGAGAAAGAAAGAAAGAAAGAAAAAGGACAAAAATGAATAAAATTGATAAGATAAACAAAGGTAAACTATTGTAGATAGTGATAATCAATGACAGAAAGAAAGAAAGAGAGAAAGAAAGAAGAAAGAAAGAAAAAAGAAAGAAAGAGAGAAAGAGAGAAAGAAAGAAAGAAAGAAAAGGGACAAAAATGAATAAAATTGATAAGATAAACAAAGGTAAACTATTGTAGATAGTTATAATCAATGACAGAAAGGAAGAAAGGAAGAAAGAAAGAAAGAAAGAAAGAGAGAAAGAGAGAAAGAGAGAAAGAAGGAAAGAAAGAAAGAAAAAGGACAAAAATGAATAAAATTGATAAGATAAACAAAGGTAAACTATTGTAGATAGTGATAATCAATGACAGAAAGAAAGAAAGAAAGAAAGAAAGAAGAAAGAAAGAAAGAAAGAAAGAGGGAGAGAAAGAGAGAAAAAAAGAAAGAAAGAAAAAGGACAAAAATGAATAAAATTGATAAGATAAACAAAGGTAAACTATTGTAGATAGTTATAATCAATGACAGAAAGGAAGAAAGGAAGAAAGAAAGAAAGAAAGAAAGAAAGAGAGAAAGAGAGAAAAAAAGAAAGAAAGAAAAAGGACAAAAATGAATAAGATTGATAAGAAAAACAAAGGTAAACTATTGTAGATAGTTATAATCAATGACAGACAGAAAGAAAGAAAGAAAGAAAGAAAGAAAGAAAGAAAGAAGAAAGAAAGTAAAAGTGAAATGAAAGAAAAAAGAAAAGAAAGAACAGCAGACAGAAAAAGACGAAAAGAGAAGGAAATAATGTGAGCATAACAAGATAAAAAAAACAACGGAAAGACAGAAAGGAATGAAGAACAAAAAAAAAAGATAAAAAGAACGCGAAAAAAAAAAGGAAAATAAAGCAAGAAAATAATTCAAACTCGAATGAAAGAAAGAATGGAAGAAACGTTTTAAAAGACGAAAAAAAACGAAAGAAATAAAAAGATAACAGAAATAAAGAGAGATGAGAGAAAACGGCAATAAAAAAAATATATAAAAGAAAAGAAAATTCAAGATGGAAAGCGGTATGATGAAGAAAGTGTATCGGGAAATAGTTCATAAAAAAGAGACTAAGTACTTTTTGATGAATTAAGTAGAGGGAAAAGTAAGGAAAGAACCCCGAACCCACCATTGAACAAAACCCTGCTGCCAAAATAAACATCTACAAATTCCTGTTTAACACCTGAAAAGAAATTCCATTAAAAAAAGAAAATGGCGTCGACAAAGAATTCAGCGATTCTTTCATTTGGAATTTCTCTTGAGATTTTGCATCTGAAATATTCGGTAAGTTCGATTCAACGACGAGAAACAGAGATGTTATAACTTCCATCTTAGCAATCCACCGCTCAGGTTTACTATATATATATATATATATATATATATATATATATATATATAATATTTCAGAAATTTACCGCGGTTTCATCCAAAAGGTTAGATTCAGACATCCTTAGTAAATCTCTGTGCCCAGTGGACTCGTCGGCATGCTGAAATGATTGTAGTCACGGCCCAATGGGGAATGACGTCAACAATGACAGAAAACAGTGTATCTCTGAGGGGTGGCGAAAAAACATGTGTGGGATAGTGATTAATTGAGATTTAAGTGTGTTCGATGTTAGTTCGTGTTTGAAAGGCCTTCATGTTTTTCCCTCGAAAGTTTTTTTATTTATTTATTTATCTGTTGATTTGTGGATTTGTAATATTATTGTTTTACCTAGTCTGAAAAAATACGAAGGGGCGGCTTTGAAGATTGACGTTTGGGTTTGTGAAATTAAGGTGCTTTTTGTTGTCGTTTTTAGGTTTAAATTTACGTATCAGATTAATTTTTCGATATAGTGCTGAAAAGGATGATGCAATAATATTTCCCTGAATTAAAAATGTTTGTTTATTTTTGTTTATTCAATTGGTATTTTCGTATTTTCTGGTTGTTAATGGACGAAAACGCCGTATATTAAAAAACGGTGTTCCATTGATATGACCCGTTTATAACTAGTAGCGATGTAAACAAAGATTGGTTATAAACGTAATTAAGTATAATTAAAATGATGGATACTATCTGTTATTACCATTTGAGGGGGTTGTTAACTTCTATTTTATTGATGGTGTATTAATATTATTAATATTTAGTGTATTTCGGAAAATTTATTAAAATCTTTATCTTATTATTTTATTATATTCCACTCATGGACGTGAGTCTGAACGCTCTGATTACTTGCTCTGATTACAGATGGACGCATGCGCGTTAAGCGCCTTCGGGAACCTTCGGTCCTCATTGATAGTGGTGCTTCCACTATCAATGAGGTAACCAGAAAAAACTCGACTACGATGGCAGACTTTATATTACGACGGTCGTGCCACATTCGACTTTAAGCTTGATCTTGTGTCACGTCCAATCTTCATGTAGAGGCAAGTAAATAGAGCTATGCATGAAACCGTTGTTACGCCCTAGAAAGATAGAGTAAGCAAGAGAAGCTCGTACGTATATTAACAGCTACTCACAAACCTCAGAACACCCACGAATGTATGGAGTATAATTTTCACGATAATCTGACGGCAAATACCTCTATCTTTTTCAGAGATAAATCCCGATAAAATATCTGATATAGCTGTGATGACATATTTTACCAGATCTTTTCACTATCATAGCATAAACCTTTTTACATTAAAATTAAAAATGATGAACTTCAAATTAAAAAGTTGACCTGTAAATTAAAATTAAACTAATATATATATATATATATATATATATATATATATATATATATATATATATATATATATATATATATAGCAATAGCAAAGTATAAATTAGACCTTGTGTTTACTTCCGGCAGCCTCATAACACTCGCTTCCCTTATTTTGTCCTTTAGTCCTCACATTCCATGAGAGATCTTTCTGACAATGGGGGAACAATTCCTGTTTTCTGGGGTCGGAATTTATCCATCTAACACTTATCGTTGGCTAGTTTTTGACCTTGAAGTAGTATTTTTTAACTCCTTACATCAAGTGGATTCGTGCCTTGTCTGGAGCGATTTCCATAAAAAAAAACATCTAGATGCAGGTGTGTAAGACTACGGTTAGAATGGGAGTTTTTCCACATAAGTTTAACATTAAGTAAGAAAATTTAAATTTCCATTAGAAGTTAAAAGTAGAATGAGAGCTACGTGTACATGCAGGAAGTTGCATCATAGTAGGAAGTCAGAAGTGACACTAAACGAGGAAATCTTTCTTTTTGGCAGGTAATCTGATTGGGTTCGATCGCAGTTTTCGGAGCTCCGTCTTCGATTAAGAGCGTATGTGTAACACTACAGTGCTGTAGGGGAATGAAACATCAAGGAACATGAGCCATTAAGCGACAAGGTTGTTGGAGTTTTATATATTACGTTATACATTATTGCAGCTACCAGGCAAGAGAGGAAGGCGTTAGCTTCAGCTGCCACATAACCACTACGACTTCAGAGAGACCACCAGCTGGTTCTGTAAATGTACTACGGACAAACTGTGTGGATCAAAGGACACCCCACACTATCTTGTAATTTAGGTTATAATAATTAATAACGCGTAAACAAAATGGATGAACTTTCAACAGAAACGTTTCACAGATTTATTAAAACTGAACACAGAATGAAATAATGAGTTAATTGGCCGCTGTGCGCGATTTGATATTTACAGTTTAAATTCGTGGTCTGTGTTTACTTTCTCTCACGGCATCTCTTCATTTTCAAGGGCGATAACTCCGAAATGGTTCAAGAGAGATAAATCGTTTTCGTTAGCTTTCCTAACACTATGTTACACAGATATTATTTTTTAAACTTTTTCTCGTCCTAAATAAAGTACATAGCCACTGAAACGTAGGGGATGCTGTGATAGGACCAGATTTATAAAAGGTAACCTGGGTTGGGAGTTGTACAGCAAATTTCTGTACACATAACATTTAAATCCTGCATGTTAGTACGATCGGGTTAACAGAGAGCAGGAAGGGAATTCCAATAGCAGGCCGTCCGAGG
Source organism: Sepiola atlantica (assembly GCA_963556195.1). Lineage (NCBI taxonomy): Eukaryota > Metazoa > Mollusca > Cephalopoda > Sepiida > Sepiolidae > Sepiola > Sepiola atlantica. The sequence goes on along the minus strand of OY744517.1, from coordinate 101,942,949 downwards.
AAAGAAGCTATTAGAGAAAAAAATATCCGGTATCTAGCGACCTCTACAATTAAGGGGTGTAATTTTGCTGCTAGTCTGGTGAGTCTGTGGTAATTACGTTTCAAGTGCAGTAAGTTCATCGGGGCCCATTCCGTGGAAGTACTTGTAAAACGGGCACAGTGATGCAGCATTACACCCATTAAGTCTGCGCGTTCAGAGATGAAAATGATATTTCAAACTGAAAACCGACGGACTAAGCCTCTAACAGAAATGTGAAGACGCATGTAAAAAATCTAACCTTCAAATTAAAAATGCTCAGCGTAGCAGAAAGAGCAGAGATTACTGTACCTCGAAGCTAAACTCGATGAAGTGATGTTTGAAATTACAATCATGTGCATGCAAATTTGCCTTCAACTTAGCACAATAAGATATCCAAAGGGGAACAGAATGTGTGAAGCGATTAATTTCTAATTATCCGTATGTGATTATATTATTTGCGCGTTTTTTTAAGCACATAAATAAAACGTTCGTTAGAACTTAAGCGATTTTAATTTAAAGTTGAGCTTTTTCTAAAGTCGAGTTTATTTATTTTAATTTGAAGTTGATCTTTATTATGTTTTTTTTTACTGAAGATTGGTCATTTCTATTTTTCGTACTAATGTTATTATATTGGATGCTATTCTCCAAACGTTTAGGCCGATGTAACCTCCGACCTTCTTCATGTGCGTCTTTTCGAACCTTGGAATCATTATGTCGAACTTGGCAATCTGTCGAAAATTTCAAACGTAACCGTTTATTTTATCCACGAGGGTAGTTTGTTCTCGTTCCGTCAGCCATGATGAGTAATGAGGATGAGTAATTAAGTAATTTGTAATTGTATTCTTAGCATCGCCCGTACTGAGGATTGAACCTTCAACCTCCAGACCCACTTTGAATTGATTAGTACTTAGCACTTTTATCAGCTGCGCCATGTGAGAATAACATCCAAGATGAGAACAGTAGTCCGAACAATCCAAATAATGAAAATTAATCTTTATTATTTAAAATTAAGCTTTTTTATATATTTAAGATTCAACCGTGTTTATTTCAAATTGAGCGTGATTAATTTGGCTTTGATCTTTTTAGATTTTTGTTTGAGTCTTTTTTTTAATTTATGGTCAGAAACCGTTGAAATACTGACATTAACAATTGCTTTCAAACGTTCCTTGTCAATAGTGAATGCGCGTTTCTACTTTCTTCATAGGCAAGGCTCTCATTGCCAACACGGAACTTCTGTCGTATTTACCGACCATTTGTAGACCATTCGTCCCATATTCTGGTTATATTGGTGTCCGTTTGTGACGCGTCATTTACTGAATTTCATTTCATGGTATACAATTTCCTTCTTATTTTCATATTCGCTGTTAAAAGCTTATATGATTGAAAATTGTATTCTGAAAAAATTATTGAAAATGTATTAAGGATTATTAGGTATGTAAAATGTTGCATAAAACACTGCTGACAAATATACCTAAATCACCTTTTTAAAGAGGATTTCAAATATCGCGAGTATTTTCCGAATAAACGTATTTATATATATATATATAGAGAGAGGGTGGCCAAAAAGTAGGTTTACAGTTATCATTTAATATTTGAAGTTTTTTAACTAGGTTATTCGAAAAACTTTAAATAGGTTAAATATTTATTTAATAACTGTAAACCTACTTTTGGGCCACCCTGTATATATATATATATATATATATATATATATATATATATATATATATATATATATATATATATATATATATATATATATATATATATATATAGTGGAAAATAAAAACATAAGACTTACCCGTAATACCAGACCAGGCCATGTGGAACAACAGAGTTAAAGCAAATGGCTGGTTTTATAGAAAGGAAGTACCAAATGATCATGTGACCTATTTTGCATTGCATGATGGGAGTCCCCATAAAGAGGACAGGAAATGAGAAAGCGCACTTCTTCTTTGGTTCATCCCAGATTGATACCAGTGAAGATGGAGGTCGGATTTGGTGCTGTCAGAAGAGTGAAGTTGGAGTTCAAGTTGGTGTTTGCGGACTAGTGACTGTTTTGGGTCGGATTGCGTGCCCTCAGAAGAGAGACATTTTGGTGTTTTCGGACGACAAGCTATTTCGGTGGCCTACCTACATAACAGGATGGGTGACAGAATCAAATTAAGCAGTGACGTATTGAAGGCGTACGCTGGTGATGGAGACGTAGTGCGATGGCTGTCTAAATTGAAGATGGTCGCAAGATTGCAGAAAATTGAGGATGTGGCAACCTTGATTCCATTATATTTGGAAGGAAAAGCACTTTCGGTCTACCTGGAAATGAATGACGCTGAACAAGACGACGCAGATTTCATAGAGGCAAGAATAAACGGTGAAAATGACGTTTGAAAAAACGGTGAAAATGACGTTTGTGACTGGTCTTCCTGATAGTGTGTCCACAGAGCTGCAGAGACTGACAATGATTGAGAGCATGAACATGGATGAAGTGCTGACCCATGCCAGGGTGCTGACAAAGAAGAGTCACCAGTTGGAGGCAACCGCGAGTGTAAGCCTGATGGGAGGGAAGTCCGCAGTTAAGGAGAATCTCTCGTGGGGGCGGTCACCTGGAAAAGCCCCAGTGAAATGTTTTCGATGCCAGGGGCCTCATTTTGTACGGGACTGCCGAGAACCTAAGCCTGGCATAACCTGCTTCCGTTGCGGACAAACTGTGCATATCAGCCGAACCTGCACGGTACAGGGAAACGATTAGAGGGGTACCATAGCGCCAGTGGCTACCCCCTATCAAGTGACGGCGCATAGGACTGCATTACCACAGATGGAGGTCACCGCAAACGGGAAGAGAGCCAAAGCCCTGGTTGATACCGGCTGCACGACCACGTTCGTGACAACGGATGTTGCTAAATCTTGGCATGGAACGACCAGTGTGAGGGTGGTTGATGGCCGTGAGTTGATATGCCGAGGAATGTGCACTGTGAGAATAATAGTGAGAGAGACCGAACTTGAGGTGAGGGCAATTGTGATGGAGCGGCTTATTGCAGGTGTTGATGTTGTGTTGGGCCTGGATGTCATCGATCGACTAGGGGTGCTATGTTTAGCATGGGCATGATCACATTTGGATGCGAGCGGCCAGTCGGATTGGCAGGAATGGAGAGTGTTAAACCCAAGAAGGCGGAACCGTGCCAAATCAAAGACAAAGACTTTCAGGCCAGTTTTGATGGAGATAAGTTGACGGTTGAATGGCGTTGGGTTTCAGAGCCGCCAATACTAAAAAATCAAGTTGTGTGCGCCGTTAGTGAGGAAGCGAGAGAGCTGCATGAAATGCACCACTTTGGGAAAGAGAGGACACTTTTTCTTGCAAGAAAGGTGAACCCGAGTGTGACAAGGGAGGCGGTTAAAGAGGTGGTGGAACAATGCAGAGAGTGTCAATCAATTGACCCTGCCCCATTCAGGCACGAGAGAGGGGAATTACAGGTGACTGAAACTTGAAAACGGCTGGCCATTGACGTCACACATTATAGGAACGATATATTCCTGTCAATGGTCGACTGTGGACCTGGGAGAGTAGCAATCTGGCGTAAGTTGAGAGCGGAAACCGCGAGTGAAATCTGCAGAGCCATGGAGGCGGTGTTTTTGAAGAGGGGGCCAGTGGAGGAGATATTACTGGATAATGGTGCCGCCTTCCGCTCTGAAGACTTTACAGAGCTGTGTGCCAGGTGGGGAACCCGGCAATTTTTTCGGGCTGCATATCGACCGGGAGGAAATGGGATTGTCGAAAGGCATCACCGAACCATAAAGGCTGTTGCAGAGAGAGGCCGAATCTCACCAGAAGAGGTGATATTTGGGTACAACATGTCTCCAAAGAGTGGTCAAGATGAAGAGTCAGTGCCGCATCAGTCAGTCTTTCGGTATGAGTGCCGTCATCCTATTGCTAGAACGAACATGAGTGAAGAGGGACAAGGATCCATCACACTTGGTGAAGAAGTGTGGGTCAAGCCACCGGGAGCTGTATGCACTACACGTTGGGGGCGAGGAAGGGTAACGCATGTACAGTCTGTAAACAATGTGAGTGTTGACGGGATGTCGCGACACGTGCTTGACATACGTCGTGTCTCTCTGCCATCAAATGGAGATGCTGAGGAAGAAACCGGTGAACCCCCGTTGGAAGAACCCCCGCGACGCTCTAATCGTGAGAGGTGACAACCGGTCTGAATGGCTGACTATGCGAGGTGAGATGTGATTTTAAGATCACGGGGCATGTAGTGGAAAATAAAAACATAAGACTTACCCATAATACCAGACCAGGCCATGTGGAACAACAGAGTTAAAGCAAATGGCTGGTTTTATAGAAAGGAAGTACCAAATGATCATGTGACCTATTTTGCATTGCATGATGGGAGTCCCCATAAAGAGGACAGGAAATGAGAAAGCGCCCTTCTTCTTTAGTTCATCCCGGATTGAGACCAGTGAAGATGGAGGTCGGATTTGGTGCTGTCAGAAGAGTGAAGTTGGAGTTCAAGTTGGTGTTTGCGGACTAGTGACTGTTTTGGGTCGGATTGGGTGCCCTCAGAAGAGAGACATTTTGGTGTTTTCGGACGAAAATATATATATATATATATATATATATATATATAGAGAGAGAGAGAGAGAGAGAGAGAGAGAGAGAGCTTTATTGCCATAAATATATTTTCATAGCCTACTACCTAGCTCTACTTACGTATCGAGCACTGTTGAAGTAAATACTGAAAAATTGATACATAAAAAGTTATACCTCCTTATAAAATTTTATGTGGATACATGAAATACTAATATATATATATAGAGAGAGAGAGAGAGGGAGAGAGAGAGAAATAGAGAAAGAGAGAGAGAGAGGGGGAATCGGCCTACAATAAAACCTAAAACAATAGAACACATAAATGTGTGACTCGCAGTTTGTTGAGTTGTTTCGGTCCGGTCCTTGCTTGGACTTCCAGAAGCAGGTATGAATATATAATGCATTTTTTTTGGGGGGGATTGAAAATTTTCGCACGTTCTTCAGTAAAAATTAAAATGAAATCAGTATTGTAACATGCTCTTTTCTGTTTAAATTATTTTCTCTTTGTATCTTTGTGTAAAAACACCTCAGCTCTAAGCGCGTGTTTCTCTATATGCGTTTTTCTATATGCGTTCCAACCATCCAACGGGCTTTAAGTTTAACAGTAAAATCTGTAATAATATAGTATTACAATGTCTGAATTGAGCGCGTTTCAGTTTCTTAGGAGTGTGTTTATGGATTTTAGGGAACACAACTTATGAGTTATGAGTGATGAGTTATGAGCACAACTTCCGATTTGAAAATTAAAATATTTCAGATTTTCTATTGAATTTGATCCATAGTCATTGGACACCAACTAGGCAAGATTAACAGAATTTTAATTTCATCTTAAGGTCTCTTAAGCTTAAGTCTTAAATTTTAGACATTTTCTAGAATAAAAATAACGTAATGAATTTTGACCAAAATGAGGTTTATTATTATTAAATCGATTTTAATCTTCGTAAAGGGTATAGAAGTGCTGCAAAATGTTCTGTTCTTGAAATTAATTTTACCTTCTAGTATTTATCTGTCTTTTTTAATCTGATTTCTTTTTAACTAGTCGATGCTTGATAAAGTAGCCCCCAACAAATTTTCTTAAACTACTGTGAACCAGCGTGTATGCTGCTACTACTACTACTACTACGACGACGACTACTACTACGACTACTACTACGACTACTACTACGACTACTACTACTACTACTTTGACTCACAAAACTCTCATCGGGACTCTCCGTGCTCTCAGGTTGGCTTTGTCGACCTGGGATGCCGACAATGTAAAAGAAGAAAAAAAGCACTGTAACTGCTGAGGAAGACATGTATACATCGAAATGTCTGATTAAACAAATAATAATAATAATGTTTCATTTATGAAAAATTCTCGCATCGCTTTCTGTTTTTTTAATCTGCTTGCTTATATATATATATATATATATATATATATATATATATATATATATGTGTGTGTGCGTGTGGGGGGTGAAGTGTGTATGTAGGTAAAAATAATTTAATATTATTTATTTGAAATTAATATATATATATATATATATATATATATATATATATATATATAAGAAACATAGATAATAAACAATAACAGATAGATATATATATATATATATATATATATATATATATATATATGCTCCCTCTGGTTGCATTTTGCTAGGCTGGGAGGATACCATGATGAACGAACTACATAAACTAACCCCAAAGGAGGAGGTAATGACTGGTAGGATGATATTATGACAAGCACATATTACACTAATCCTTTAAATAGGAGGTAATGCCTGGGAGGATAATATCATGACAAACATATACTGGTACTACAATACTTCCTCCAAAATAGAGAAGGTAATACCTGGGAGGATATCCCCATAAAAGCAGAAGGTAATTCGTGTGAATATGGTATCATGACAACAGAAAAGATTCTACGCTACCCCTTCCAAAAAAGGAGATGGTAGTTCTCTGGGAAGGGAGTCTCATGACAAAAGAACAGATACTACATTGACCTTCTCTCACAGGAGGATGTAATACCTGTAAGGATTCCACCACCCCTTAAACAGGGCGAGGTAATTCATGAAAGGACGGACTTATTAGATTTCTATAAATAAATGTATTTATGAAAAAAATAATGTTTTTTTTTTACAATTTTGAGATATTTTAAGTAGAGAGTAAATGCGGTATTGTAGTGAAAGTTTATTCTAGTTAAGAGTAAGATAGGCATTTTTATAACTTTTGACCAAGGATGACTAACAACCTACATTTTCCACACTTTTGATGGCCTTGTGCTTAATTTTTTCCGAGAATGTGTTTTTATAGTTTGCGCAAATAAATAATTCAAAGTGTAGTATCTGTTCTCACCATCACATTTACTCTTTTACTATCGATTAATTAATAAAAGTAACTTTTTCAAAAACCAATATAAAAATTAGTTAAGCTTGCGAATCTGATATCGCATCTACATGAACAGTATATATAGAATGGTTAAGTGGATATCGATACGGACTGAAGACCTGGGTGTTCCAAGTTCGAATCCAGTCGGTTCCACAGTATCACTTTCACTTAGGGAGGTTGGCAACCTTCTCATGTCTTTCCAGAAAGATTTCTAACCAGAAAAAACATCGAGAAAACTAATGCCAACACCAGAATCACCGGATTCACACGAAAGAAGAAGAAGAAGAAGAAGAAGATTCAATCAACCCCGGCCCATGTTAATTAAGGACTCAATGATTTATTTTTAAGATTAATATTATTGAAAACGATGTTTTTGAAATCGTTCTATTTGAACAACATTGACTTAAATCATAGACTTCATTTTGTAAGGCAGAACAGAGGTTTCTTTTAATTGGAAGTGTGACTGGACAGACTTTGTTTTTTTTTTGTAAGAAGATTGCCCTGAGATGATCGAAAAAGCTTGTAAATAAGAATTATAAGCTAGATGCTAACGAGATTGCAGGTCAGTGGGTTGACTTCGCGTTTGGAATGCGACTGCGATACTTTTGATAATTTCAAGGTCGAGACAAAAATGTAAACATTTTAATGTTTTTATTTTGAAGTTTGCCGATTTGAAGAATGTGTTAAAAGCAATGTTCAGAATCACTTCATCGATCGAGAAATAATCGAAAAAACAACAGAGCGAGACGTGCGATCGAAAGAAGAAGAAAAAGTATATATAGAATAAGTTGAATTAACTGGAAGTAGATGTCCGTTCGAGATATGGACCCAACTTTCGCATTTATTTATTTAGATAACTGAAATTAATACATACTGTTAAAATTTTACAAAAACTGGATGTGTGTCTATTTTCACTAAAGGCTTCCACCCAATTTTTACCTTCTATGCATAAAACTAAATTTAACTAAATATAGCCCACATTATGACCTCTTATGTCTCGCAACATTGTTCTAAAATTCATAATGATCAGTTAATTAGTTTAGGAGTGCATCCTGTATGTACAAGTATATAAACATATACACATACCTAACTTAAAATAAATACAGTTATGCATATATGCGTGTGTGAATGCGTGTGTTATAAGGGGTGAAAGATTAGTGTAAGATAAATAGGGGGAGAAAAGACTTCCTGTCATTAACACGTGGTAAAATATCGACATCCGGTGGTTAACTTGATAGTTATCAAAGAGCTTCGAACGTTGCAATCTTCAAATCGCCGCCATCTTTAGTGGGTATGATAAAAGTCGGTGAAAATCTGTTTAGACAGTGGCAGTGACGGTGGCGACAGCGGCGATCTGCAAACCGGAAATGCTGATGGCAACACCGGATATTCAGTTATCTCACAAAGTCAAAATAACCTTCCGTGGAATTCCCGGGGCTTTCGATTCGTCAAATGAAAGGCTTTCCATTCGTATATTTCGCCAAATTGTTATGTTTATATTTTTATTTCGTAGAAACGAATAACATCTTTGGCATATAACTTTGCTGTGGATATTTTCTATGAATGTGTTGCTATGGATATATTCCGTCTTTATTAGGGTCATAGTTGAAGCCGTTCTGTTGATGTTTCCTTTGATAAATCTGGTATGCATTCATGAAGAAGGAGATGATTTTAACGTAAAAATATCTGACTAGCATGACCACGCGTCATTGTCCGTATATTAAAAAGGTAATAACACCCGTACTATACAAAGTCTGCATAAACAAAGAACCTGATTCATCAAATGTTATCTTTCCATTTAAATAAACACATTCCCCGCCTATCATATTAAACAAAATGGCTGACAATTAGATTATAGTGTGTCGTCCAAATCAACCCTCTAAAAGAATAAATAACAAGTTATAAAAATATATATAAAAAAAAACAAAGTAAATATTTTTTAGCATAAAATTGCGGTTCGACAGAAATTTGTTTACATTGGACTTGAAAACGACCCTCTTGTAGTCAGTTGAAAAATAAAATCCGGACATTTAGCTGTGTTTTCCTGGATATTTATATATTTCTATAGTTTTGATGATAACAAACACTTTGGTTTTGCTTGCAATAAGTAGTTTGTTATTAAAGTATTGTGTTATGTATTGGGGGGGAGTTGGCCTCTGTCATCGTAACTTCTTGTCACTACATTAAATATCACACATGTGTAGAAGTTGTAATGATTTGTTGTAATGTTAACGATGTTGTTGCATTACCCGTTCTTTCGGGGTACCCGGTAAGATCCAACAAGAATGACAAAGAACAGAACGTATATGAAAAAAACTTTGGGTTTCTTTATTTCTCATCACCGGATGGTTTACGCCAGCTATGCACACACATATAAAAAAATCTTTTGACATACTTTTGTCTCATGAAAGTCTTTTTCTTGCTGAGGTCACAGACTTGGTTTCCGCTAGAAACTCGTTCATATATAAAAATGATAAACATAAAGCAAGAAGTAAAGGACCTCGGTGTATCTATGTCTAGTGATTGTCTTTTTAGCAATCAAATAAACAAAGTTGTGGAAAAAGCCAAGAACCTCATTGCCTGGATCCTGAGGACATTTAAAACCAGAGAATATCGTGCAATGGTCACGCTGTATAAATCCTTGGTCATTCCAGTTTTGGAATACTGTTCTGTCTTGTGGAACCCAAGTAGCCCTAGGCTCATCCAAAAGCTTGAAGCCATTCAGTGGTCCTTTCTACGGAAAATTCAAGCTGATCGGAACTACTGGTCATGTCTGAAGAAGACAAAAATGTTCTCGCTGCATAGACGACGTGAAAGGTACCGGATAATTTACATCTGGAAGATATTGGAAGGAAAGATACCGAACATTAATGGCCACATTCAAGCCCGAGACAATGAACGCCGCGGGAGGCACTGTATTGTTCCCTCGCTAAAAACTGGTGGGAAAATACGAACCATTTTTGAAACGAGCTTACCTGTACAGGGGTCACAACTCTTCAATGCCATGCCTAGGTGTATTCGGGATATAAAAAATGCTGCTGTGGAACAATTTAAGCGCTCTCTTGATGCCTACCTCGCTAATATCCCGGACCAACCCCAAATTGTCGGATACACGGCGTGCAGGCAAGCCGACACCAATTCTATCGTGCACATGCAAGCACATGCTGGTGCGGTTCCTTTGTCTCACAGGATCCTCACATCAGCCAGGGCGAGCTGAACAACCAGCAAGCCTGAACACGCCTGTTCGAAGCACCAGACAAAAAAAAAAAAAAAAAATATATATATACATCCGATTGGAAAGCAATTTGCTCTGCATTGTCTATCTGAGCGTGAACTGAAGCAATTGTTCCACAAGCACTATCAATTGTCTTTTTGATGAAATACAAGTCAGGGCATTCCTTCACTGTACCAACTTGCTTATCAGTCGCATTTTTAGTCAGCGGACACGAAAGCCTAACAGCAAGACGGGCTTTGGTACCATAGCAAATAAAGCTTCATCGGTGCCATAAACATCGATAAACTCCCATTCTTCCGGTACTTCGATACTCCGATCACCAAGCGCTCCGGCTCTTCGCGTTTCTGAAACCGCCGCCTTTCAAGTCTCGCTTGCACTGCGGAGCCTTCTCCTTTTTAACAGTTATCAAGTCGCTTTCTATCTTTCCTGACGTCCCATCCATAATGAACCCGTCCACGATTCATTTTTGCCACTCTTCATTATCTTACACTGTCAGCACAAAAAAGACATTCGCACCCCCCCCCCCCGCCCCGTTGAACTCAGAGTTAAATGTCAACCTATGTTAAATTAATCATATATATTAAATTGTTTACAATAAGTATTGCGTTTCAAGATCCCTAAAGGATAAATATAGAGTAAAACAGATAAACCGAAAAGGTCGACTAATCCGATGGGGGTGAGTCAGGCTTTTAAGAGACTACTTTTACGAAAGTCGGTCTGTGGGATCTTTCCGATTTAACTTATAAGCCGTTCCAAATTATAACTAGCAGAAATATATTTGCTATTATTAAATTATTATTAATATTCAAAAAAATAAAATGTGAGAATATCAAGTAATATATTTGAGAACTGTGGCGTAGTTTGGGTTACAGACATGCAGACACAAAATCTCTATTCTGTTTTAATTATTCATTTTAATATTTTTATTATGTACAAATTTATGTAGCTAGGGAATATTATTTGTAAATGTTCGATATCTCGCTAAAAAGTGAGGCGAAGTAACAAAAACATCCGATTTTACTACATAACAACAACGTGAGAGAAAATTATTAATTTACTCCTTGTAACATACTTAATCCTAATCATAGGGGCAGATCTCACTCTCTGTATTCGTCACTTAATAAGCATTATCTCATCTCTTTGCAGATACGACTGGCCTTTGTAAACACCCTAACAGGCAAAGAAAAAGAAGAAGCGATTAGTTTTATCCGTCTATATTTTTAGTATAATTGCAATAATAATAATAATAATGGTCGTTGCAAGCGAGAAATCAATGGTAAGCGGATGTAGCGATGACACAAAGGCATTTGCCATGGTTATCGAAAGACGTGGAAATTTTAGAAAACTTGTTGTCACTCAGATTCCAGAGAATATCACAAGTTACTGTCAGTGAGTAATCACTGATAACGATCTGTGTGAGAAGTCATAGTAGATAATAATAATAATAATAATAATAATAATAATAATAATAATAATAATAATAATAATAATAATAATAATAATAATAATAATAATAATAATAATAATTGTCCTTACCAGCGAGAAATCAATGGTAAGCGGCTGTTGCGATACCGCATCGTTACCGAAAAGAGGTGAAGAATACTGGAAATCTGGGGAGGCTTGTTGTCACTCAGACTCCAAAAAATACCACTGGTTGTTGTCGGTGAGCAATCACTGAAGATAATCTGTGTGATAACTCCTAGTGAGTACAAATAATAATAATAATAATAATAATAATAATAATAATAATAATAATAATAATAATAATAATAATAATAGAGGATAACTCGCTAAAATGTAAGTCGAAGTAATACAAACAAGTACTCCTTTAACTGGGAATTAATATTAAAATATTAAATATTTCATCGCTATATTAATAAAGTATGATGGATTTTCCCGTGTCACATTAGTCACAATAGTAAAAATAATCGAACATTTCCTATGCAAATCTTTTCAACTCAACACAAACAGCACTTCTTAAAGTGTGTTTCACGAAACTGCGTACATTTCGTCCCCGTTTACAAATTATTACATTTATTCCGAATAAACGGCTTCTATCAAATACGTACTCCCACAAAGAAGTCCTTCCACTCCACTCACATGCATCGTGTTATCTCCTTAATAAGTATAATTATTATTGAGTCATCGTTTATTATTTCATTTTTTAACTCATACTATTTCCTACATAGCACACTAGATCTCTAAAATAAACAAGAAACGTTCCCTCAATTTCGCTTATATTCTATGTGGCATCCTGAATGTATTCGAGGAATAAAAGAATATCGGAATATCGTCTGGCTATTCATAATACTTTTAATCATTCTTCAGCATACTGGAATGGATTACAGAATACCTCAAATCATATTCAAAATGGCGTCTTAGCATGACTCCTTCGTAAGTAATCTTTTCTTTAAAAACTAGTATTAGTATTGTTATCTTTTAAATATAAAACAAACAAAAACCGACAACTACGTTTCATCCCAGCATATCTGTAATTAACTATTACTTTACTCTGTCCAGATCTCATACGTAGGGTCGTTTCTCGCTTCATTGAAAGTTTTTATTTCAATTTCAGCATGGTTAAACTTTTACCCTTATTTTCATTAAGCCTACAAATTCTTCTTTGTTCTTAATTGAAAACTTGATATTTACTTATTTTTAAACATTCCATTAATATTTCGTCTTTTCTTACAATTGACCAAGAACGCTTAGTGACCTATTTGCGTTACCACATTTTGCAAGCCATTATTTATGGACCATTATTGGTTCGCAAAAGTAGACACTCATTTTTCGTTAAAAAATTAATTAACATATTTATAACAGAAAAACAATTATCTTCTTCCTTCACTCTGGTGTAGCGTTGTTTCTCCGAAAGTTTTTTTTCAATTTCAGTGTGGTTAAACTTATTAATTCTTCTCTCTTCTTAATTTAGAATCTGATATTTACTTTATATCACTTAGACGTTCCATCTCTTCTACTGCATCTCTTTTACGATTGGTCGGAGATTTATTAGTGACCTATTTGCGTTAACATATTTTACAAGCCATTATTTATGGATTATTATTGGTTCGCAAAAGTGAATCCTCATTTTTCGTTAAAAAATTAATTAACATATTTATACCAGAAAAACAATTATTTTCTTCCTTTGTTCCGTTGCCGGGGGGGGGGGGCGTTACAAGCAATTTTTATTTTTGTCATTATTTTATAACTTTCCTGAATTTTCGCTATTGTAGAATTGATTGCCCAATAACAGAACAGATAGCGTCTTCACGCAAATAGATCACAAACTTCAGGAAAAAATTCGCTACAAAGGAATTAAAAAGCAAACAATTGCGACAAAACTAATACTTCATTCTTTAAACTTAAATCATTTTTTTCTATTTTCCTCGGCCACATCTAGGAACACAAGCTTCGTGTCCCGGCGAAATATGAAAGAATTATTTAACTTTAAAAAAATGACTATTAGAGTATAACATATAAATAAAAAAAATAACAAAAGGAATCCACTGTCAGTAATTTACGTGACTCAAATAGGAATTACATTGCTTGACCAAAATTTACGGTAAATCTTTACTGTCATATCCGACGTAATTAAACCCCTCAAAAACTTAAAATTCTACTTTTTTCGATTACATGTGTGACATGCTAATGGCAATGCTTGAATAATGATTTAAAGAAAGAAGAAACATGAATATTTGGCTGGAAACGAAAAAGAAAAGAAAAATATCTCATTAATCAAATTATTGAAATTGAAATCATAACGGAGTTATTAGTAGAAAAGAAGAAAATGAAATGCTGTATGTACACGCGTGTGAGAGGGCGAAGCACACATAACACAGTAGCTCGATGTCCTTCTTTCTCCGTATCTTATTGTGTACGCGTGTGCGTATAATAGAGAGAGGGGGGAGAGTAACGAGGAGGCGTGTCTTCAATACGTAGAGTCCGGGTGGTTTGCTTTCTTCTTTCTTCATTACTGACAGCCTGGTATTAAGAAGAAGAGGAAGCGAACGAATGATCTTATGAAGAAAATGAAAAAGAAAGAAAAAAAGAAGAGGAAACTGGAGGCTTGAGCAGTCGTCAAACTTTTATTATTTGGGGCGCATGATTTGTTTTTATTTAAATAGAGTCGAGCAAAAGATGTGGGATCGTAGAAAGTTGTGGAGAGTCTGGTTGAGAGTTTTAAGACGAAGAATCGTGTGTTTTGGATCGCGGAGGATCGGACGAAAGTCACGGAGAAAAAATCACGCTGAGATGTGACAAAAGATCGGGGTTTTTGCATCGCGGAAAAATTTTGTTTGTTCGATCTTAGATTTGAATATTGAAATGAAAAAGAAAAACGGTTTAATGGGTAAATACGGATTCTCGATGAGAGCGGTCAGGGTTAAATATTCGGTGACACGATCAAAAATATCGTAAAATAAGAAAGATAATTTTATGAAGAAAACAAATCAATTGAAGAGATAAGTGAACTTTCTTATTGTTTGAATTCACTGGAAAGAACATTTTACTATCATTTTGCATTGGATTAACTTTATTATTGTTTGAATTCACTGAAAGGACATTTCACTATTATTTCTTTGTATTGGATTTTTTTCGTTGCTGCAATAAATGCGTTTGTTCGTTTTTTATCCTTGCTTTATGTTGATCTATTACTTTCAATTATATCATCCTTGTATTGTTTCCCTGTTAAAAATAGCATTAAAGAATTCGGAAAATTCCGTTTCTGAGCTAATAAGAAAAACATTTTGTGTTACGTCTAGATAATAATACGACATAATATCTCTCTTGCACGGGTCGTAACATAACGGCATGTTTTTTACTCATCCAAATTATTTTTTCGGTTTTAAATAAAAATGAGGAACGAGGGATTTTATTTATTTGATTTTCGATTTTCTTAGACTTTTGGTAGGGGTGTACAAATTATGAAATTAGCGACTACTTCACAAAATAAATCGACCATGATGGAAAATACCCGTGTTTGGCTAAGTGACGACCATGACCTTCACTGAACAATCTACACAATACGAACCAAACTGTTTTGTTTTTTTAATTTTTACTCTAACTTAACCGTAACCTAACCCTAACCCTAACCATAACCTAACCCTAAACTAAGTTTTAGTTTTCAAAGTCGGTTTACTTCGGTTCGTATTGTGTAGAAGGATCGAAACTTGATTCGGCTTTCTCCGGAAAGTCGCGACTGCTTACGTCATTACTGCAAATTTCTGGATACATATTCCTAAAAAGCACTAATAAACTTGGGGGCAGAAAAAATGTATCTTAAAACATTAAATATTTTTTGAGGATATATTTTTATTGCTGAATCATCCTTTTATATTCAACGCCAGGACACGAGTCCTGCTAGTTTATTAATAAAATTTAAATATAAAAAGTTTAAATTCTTATCATTCTCGATTGTTTTATCGTCTCGAATTATTTTCTATTTAAACTTCTCTTATTTTACTGGCCAATCAAAACGAAGGGTTTATTTTGCCTTAGTCGTGTGACGTCACATCCGTCTATCTTTTTTAAACCTCGTTCATATATACGCGTGATGTGGACTGGCTATTCTTGTTGGTATAGTAACGATTAAATACGTGCTGTGGCAGCTGCAACGACAATTTGTTGCAATGTCGACGCCGTGCAGAACATTCGGCCATATTGACTTTTGTTTGTTTCTTTTCGGGCATATGCGCATTTCCTACTTTCAGACGACAAGAAAAATAAAAGAAAGAAAAGTCCGAAAATGGAGAGAAGGGTTACAGTTGGCAGGGTGCGGGAGGTATGTCAGTGTAGGAGCATATTGTTTGTGAAAGATATAGAGTCGGGTTACTCGGGGATATTTTGAAGGAGAAAAACGTTGTTTGCTCTCAACCACAATGTGGGACACGGACAAACAAATGCATAACAATAAATTACTAGAAAACGTGAAGAATCGCGACACAAAGTGTACTGCTAATCGCATCCCTAACGCTACCAGGGTGTGCGTGATTGTCCTAATGGGTGTCCGCAAGGACTATGGAATCGGTTACTCTAAGTTCAAATTTTATTTGATCTAGTGTATTCATTTATTCACTAATATGTTGAGAAATGTATGAACTCGCTATTTCCTGACAGTTGTGGGTACATATCAACTTGTGTGCAATTAATTCTTTAGAATTTAATTTTTCAAACAAAAATGTTCAGATGCTTCGGAAATTTTAGATGAAAATTAAGAAGTTGAATTAGCTGGAATATTCGGATGACCATTTTCGTCTTGGTTGGTATATTCCCAACGTTTCGGTCGATGTAACCTCCGAACTCTTTTAGGTGCTTTTTTTCGAACTTGAAAAGTCAACGATTCTTGTAACCATATGCGCTTAAAAAAGAATACTCGTTTTTTTTAAAAACTCAAATGATTGATATCAAAGTAAAATATCAACATAACGTTTCTTATCTTTTTCAGAATAAAAAGCATTTCGGAAAACAATTATTTGATTTTGTCAGAAGATCAAATATCACGACAGAGAGTCTCGATGTAATGGATGTCACCAATAAGAGTGCCTAAGCGGGGAGTGAAGCAATGGCCAAGAGGAAGTTCAGGACAACTAGAAACAATACCGGGATAAGCAGAGAAAGACTGGTAGTTATTATGTCGAAGTTTCCCTTCTTCTAGAGTAGTTGCACAATTAAGGCTTGAAACTCTAGTATACTTTGCTATTTTATCTATATCTGGAAGAAGGAAATATCAATGTATAATTTTTCCTAGAGTATTAGTGAAAGTGATGCCGTAGCCTCGACAGAACTCGAACTCGACACACTAAGCCCACAGCATCACACAGACACAATTTAATCATTTGAACGTTTCGTAAAAAAAAAAGTATCGAGACTTTGAAGACCTTAAAACTTGACTATAACTCTCCTGGGTGTTTGTATGCAAACCAGTGTGAATTGGTTCGGGTATTTTTGCATCCATCAAAATTGAAGGGTCGAACAAAGTTAGATTTTTAGTATAGATTTATTGCACATAGAATATATAGTATAGCAGTAGAATGGTTGGTGTAGTTTTTAGCATAGATCTATTGTACATAGAATATATAGTATAGCAGTAGAATAGCTGGTTGAGTTTCAAATCACATGAAATAACATTGATTGGCAAAAAATAGCAAAGTGCAACAAGCCACTGTCCGACTGATTATGCTGCCATGTCATTTTGTTACAGTTAATTCTAGCTTTACGCGGGAAAGATGTGAATTGAAGGCGCCCGTTCATCTGCAAACGCCAAAGAGCTGATGTAGGAGCCTTGCCTTCCAGTCACACTGTCGAGATTGAGGACCGAGTCTTCTTTTCGACTTTCTACTTTTTATTTCTAAATCTTAACTTCTATTTATTTTCTTAGAAGTTTTTTTTTGCTATTCCAATACGACAAAATGGAAAGTTGACTCGTCGGTTCTCAACTGCCAACGGAATTTGATAGGTCAAGAGTTAATATGACTCCTCACAACTTGGTTGTCTATTTTTATAAAACTCATACATTACTTTCACTCAATCAAACACACCGCAACCGCACAGCCAGATCATTGCATGTGCGCACACACATTATTACAAGTCATCTTTACGAGCTTGAAGAATTTAGGCATTGACACAGGTCGAAGCGCTTCGTAAACCCGTGTTCCTATTACTACAATTAAGATAAAGTATTTTTTTACATATTTAAGCTTTAAAATGTTTACTTTCTCGTTCAAAAATGAACTACACGTGTTGCAATACCCGTTCCTTCCGGGAATCCGGTAGCATCAAACAAAACACAACGATAGACGTGCTCGAGAAACTCTGTTTCTTTATTCTTCACCACCAGCTGGTGTAAGTTGGGTATACACATACATATAATTAAATATTTCTTTGTTAGCAAAAGTTCTTTGTCTTACAAAGAAATCTCTTTCTTTTCCTTAACGGCGGTTACTTTTCGACTCTACCCAACGTATGTTATTTTTACGAAAACCAGGCAGAGTGATTTACCTTGCAACTTAGAGGGAAACACGACAATACGTTCTGTAGCAGTCTGCAAACGGAATCTCAGGAAGGCTTGTTTACAGCAGTTTGGCCGTGGTGGGGGTACCTCTCTTCGGGGCTGACCCACAACAAGTTCTTATCTATATCCTCCCAACTCGCAGTTTTAATTTCTGACTTTGCACTCCGGGTGCCTTTTCTTCTGACCTCGTGCATCTGACTCTTTTAAAGGTTATCGAATCGTTTTATTTTTTACGGCGTCATACTCCGAAATGAACTCATCGACCTCACAGGCCTGGGCTCGTTCAAAGGTCACCAATTCATTTCTGTTGTTCTTTTAACCTAATTGACAATCTATCTAGTCTTCGGCTTTTCTGAATTATTGCGGGGTCATGCCCTTAGCCTCCCCGTGACGTCTTATGCGTTATTACTCAACATGTCTGCATCATTATTTTACACACGGATCTTGAATATTAGTTTAAAATAACAAACATTTCATTCATAACTTTGTTGTAAACCCGAAACAAAATATATCTCGTTTATTCATACAGATAGGTGAACATTAACATTTTTATAATTTCGATAGAAATTTATTTATCTTTTGAATGTGACAGTGTAGAAAGGAAAAGAAAGAAGAAATCAATTTTCCTTTTCACTTGCAATTTAGAAATACATCGCAATTTGTTTTTTCACTTGCAATTTAGAAATAGATCGCATTTTGTTTTTTCACTTACAATTTAGAAATAGATCGCAATTTGTTTTTTCACTTACAATTTAGAAATAGATCGCAATTTGTTTTTTCACTTACAATTTAGAAATAGATCGCAATTTGTTTTTTCACTTACAATTTAGAAATAGATCGCAATTTGTTTTTTTCACTTGCAATTTAGAAATAGATCGCATTTTGTTTTTTTCACTTGCAATTTAGAAATAGATCGCAATTTGTTTTTTCACTTACAATTTAGAAATAGATCGCAATTTGTTTTTTCACTTACAATTTAGAAATAGATCGCAATTTGTTTTTTTCACTTGCAATTTAGAAATAGATCGCATTTTGTTTTTTCACTTGGAATTTAGAAATACGTCGCAACATGTTCAAAATCAAGTCGGTCCCTCTAAAGAAATGAACATTTGAACACAAATGGTAAATATTTGTCCAGGAAACAAAACAATATTACGAAACAAAACTTTTTGTTATGTTTAAATCAAAACAATTCTCTGAATGAAAAATCAATAACACTTTATTAATATGTTGTTTTTTTTTCAAAATCGATATGCAAATTGGTTAATTATGCGACTGATATCGCATATACATGAGCTTTATATAAACAAAGATGATGCGTCTATTGTGTCAAGTTGAATTAACTTGAAATCGATCGTTTTGACTTTACTGTTGATGTGAGAAATAGGCACAACTTTCGCATTTATTCATTTATATATATATATATATATATATATATATATATATATATATATATATATATATATATTCTTATCTTTCCGTTTTTGCTGGAGATGGGGCATCCTACCAGATGCCAGACATTCACCGGCTATTTCAGACACTCCAGCCTAGAGATATTTTTAAGATTCTAACCGTACCTTTAAGTGCAATTGTTTGTATTTATCTTGCACTCGGTTCACCGGGTATACTCGCCAGATATCTTTTGAAATTCTTTTTCATTAGTCCTGTTTCTCCTATAATTATTGGTATGATGGAGATTTTCCTAAGATTCCAGTTTCTTTTCCTGTCGTACATAAGACCTTGGTATTTCGTAACCTTTTACCTTTCAGCTCTGTTCAATCCTGAATCATTAGGGACACTGACTTCAACTAGGGTTGTTACTTTTTCCCTTTTATTTCATATTACGATGTCAGGTTAAACAGCTCCTTTTTTTTAGATATGTAGCTGTTGGGATTGCATAGTCATAGTGGATGGTGAATAAATTATTTTCAACTGTTCTTTCTGGTATATATATGCTCTCAGGACTTGCTGCTACACTGGATATTCAACTTTTTACAAATAGTCCAGTGAAGATATTTACACACTCCGTTGTGTCGCATTGTATAATAGCCATCCCCCAGGAGAACCATACAACTGGATGTCAGGTGGCTCACACTCTTTACTTCTGTGTGGCAGAACCTGCACTTGTTATTGTTGCTGAGACCATTAATCTTTTTAAAGGCATTGGTCATCAAGCCTTGATCTTGAGCAGCCATTATTATTCTCTCTAATGAATTAAAGTGTTCAGCACGAATGCAGATCTAATGTCATTATCATCTGATCACCCATGTTTAGTATCGATCAACATTTATATATTACTAGCAGGGCTACCAAGCGTTGCTCGGGCCAATAAAAACTTCTATTTCTTTACCCCTCTCTATCCGCCTCTCTATCTTTCTCTCTTATTCCCTCCCCCGTTTTCCCCTCCCTCTCCCAACCTCTCTTTCTCCTCTGCCCAGCCCATTCCTCTCCTTGGACAAACACACACATACACACAGATAACTCTCCCTTATATATATATTCATCGAGGAATGAGTCGGCATAAGGGAATTAACTCCTTGGTAAAACAATCAGGGTACTTCCCTTTAGTTAGTACATGAAAAGGCTGGAAAACCGACCCCCCTCTGACGAAATCTGCGCTAGTTTAGGGTCAAAGAATGAATATTTTTTTCTAAATTTTAGATATTATTCATCCAGGGCAACGCTGATCAAGCATATACCAACTTTGTAGGTCTTTGTTCTATAGTATTTTACTGTTAGCCGGACATACACACACACATAGAGACTACTGCACTTTATATTATAGATTAAACTAGAAAAGGTTTGCTTGACATTATTGTTTTACTTTCATGTGTAAAAGTTGACCTCCGGCAACTTTTATACAGCCTATAGCAGACACTCGGTCATGGGCTACCCGTTCGCCAAGATTGATTGAAATCAAGCCGATAATGTATTAGTGTATTGTTAACAGAATGGCCTTTGGGGCAGGATCAAAGTGTAGCATCTTTTTCTGTCCTTGATCAGAGGAGCAGAAATCCTTTTATACATTTCTTTTCAATTTTCTCATAATCTAAACTGTGCCTTTTTGGGAGCTGGATTTTTTTCCACTAAAAAATGACTCTGTGTCAAACTTTGCGCTCGTTGTGTATCGACCTTTATTTATAAGATATTGTAAGTTTTATTGCTGTCGTTGCAGCTAGTGTCACCGTTGCTATAGTAACATCAGTAGTAGTAGTAGTAGTAGTTGTTGAGGAAGAAGAAGAAGAAGAAGAAGAAGAAGAAGAAGAAGAAGAATCAGTAGCAGCAGCTGGTTAAGACGATTGTGTGACGGGGCAGTAAGATCGAAACAGTCAAGTGTTTTGTTTTGTTTTACAAGGAAACACCTGCATCGCCATGTTTTAGAATTATACCAGTTCTGCTGTTTTTGTATCGTAGTTTCCCTTGTCTCTTTGGACGGTAACAAAATAAAATAATGTGCAAAAACATATTGCTTTTCTCACTGTTTATCCTTTTTTGTACTTCTTGTTTTTTTTTTGTTGTTTTGTTTTTTATGTCTGTCTGGTTTAAAATGGAGTCTGGGGTTTATGGAGAGAATACAGTAAAAAAAAAAATTACAGACGCCATCATTATTTAAATTTTTTATCACTTTTTCTTTTCGTTTAGTTCTTTTCCTTCTTTTGTTGCGTTTTTATTGTTCACCTTTCGTTTCGTTTCGTTTTGTTTATAGTTTATTGTTTTAACTTTACTCAGTATTTTTGTCTTGTGCGGATGGAAAAAATACATTTTTGTTCTGTTTTTTTTTGTGAAGGATTGTTGTTTTCTTTTTGTATTGTTTTTTTTTCTTCTCCTGTATTCGTTTATGCCTGTAATCAAATTGATCATGCGTGGGTTACGCTGGCATCGCTAAACATCTGAACCCATTAAATTCTTCAAAGTCACAACTAATCATTTTGTGCCACCGCTAAGATAAATTAACAAAAGAACAAAAGATTGGAGATTACATCGGTCGAAACGTTGTGCGAATAACTACCATGGTACGAATAGTAATCCGAATAATATAAAAAAAAGAGTTGCATATTTGGTACAAAATCCGCCCTGAATTCAAATAATATAAAATAACTAAGAAAAAAATAGTCCCAACAAAACGCATAAAAAGAATCCGTTAAACATCCGCCGTTAAGCAACTGGGAACCTTCTCACTCCTATATAAAAAGAGACATATATCCTCTCTTTAGTTCATTTTTCTAAGAAATGCGTCACAGCGATAATCATGGGACGAACTTCGGCAGTTTGAACACACACTCCTAGCGTCAAATAATCAATACGTGGGAGAAAAGTACATACAAGTTGTACGGCTCACACTCGCACAATCAGAAAAAGCCAGCAACCTACTGAGTTTATTTCAACCGACATATTCAAAACTCAACTCTATCGACGTATCAACATTTAAATCATTTATACTATTACATTCTGATGGTTGTGAATAAATGTATATATTTTAATTTGTATGAATTGCGTTATTTATTTCATTAATGTACGTTGGTTCTAATATAATTTGCAGTTTTATAAAGAAACATCTTTTTATTTATTTTTTGTGTATAATATTAGATGACCTTATACCAGACTATGCAGGTCTGTATCATCTGATGTTTTAGGCCAAGTCATAATTTGCACCATACGTGTTGAAGAAAAGCAGATGATTTTTTAATGAGTAAATATCACGCCATGTATGAGGAGTGGTTAGGGGTTAGAAGATTATAGTGACGCAAGTGAGAAGGATAAACTGGCGCCAAAAGGACAAGATAGGAACGATAACAGAGATGTCGGCGAGCCAAACCCTAACCCTTCCTATAGATGGGTAGAGGAAGCACTTCTTCTGTGTGTGTTGTTCTCTTTCTGTGAAGAACACAATAGTAGATGGCTCAGGTCAGATGACCGGATACCAGGGAATATTGACGTCCATCCCTACGGATGGGAGGGGACGTTTTCTTGGAATCCTCAAAAGTATAAAATATAATATTCCAAATTATTTTAGAAACAATTGTACGCCAAATAATTTATTTGCCTTAATTTACTGTATATATATATATATATATATATATATATATATATATATATATATATATATATATATATATATTATAAATTTTTATGTTTACAAACACTATTGGTTACATATGTGCATACATGTTTCGTTTGTACTCTTCACAGAGAGTCAACCTCTTCAGACAAAATAAGACAGAAGTCTTCTCTGTCTTATTTGATCTGAAGAGGTTGACTCTCTGTGAAGAGTACAATCGAAACATGTATGCACATATGTAACCAATAATGTTTGTATAAATAAAAATGTATACTTAAGAACAGCTCTACTTGTTATTGAGCACTTTTACTAAACACTTGAGTTTAAACGGATTTACATCTACATAAAACTAATACAATACATGTACTATATATATATACAGTGCATATACAATGCGAAAACGTTCTCTGCGCGTTTCTCCGTTGTCTTTTTAAAATTCTCTTCTTTCTTCAGCATTATTGTTCATTTTTTTTACACCTGAGGATGATTCGACAAAGAATGGAAAACGTTCGTGAAACCTGTGAAACCTATGGGACATTTATTTATTCTTTTGAGTTTAATACGAAAAAAAACATCAGAAAAATTGAAAAAATAAAAAAGATAAACTTCAAGAACGAGGCTAAATGCCTTAAAAAACATGTATTAGATGCAGATATTTTTATTAAAATCAAAATAAAAAATCAAAACAATATTTTTTTTTCATCTTGACTTTTTTTATGTAATGGACAGAAAATTACTTAAGTGAACTTTATTTCCCAGGAGGTCGGATCAACAAGTATTTGTTCACATTAGACTTGAAGATGACCATGCTTAAGTCAGTTGGGAAGCAGACTTGTGGTATCTTGTTGCACAGATAAGACGTTGTAAGAAATAAACTTTTTTTTTGTTGAAGCTCCGTTTGGTTTTTTTTTGTACGGAGAGAGAGGAAGTTATATAGTTGCATATATATATCTTCCAAACCTCGCTCCCGACTACCTCCGACTCACGCACGCACACACACACACACACACATATATACAGGGTGATTCATAAGTCACTTAGCTATTTAAAATGATTACCATATAAAGCACAAACATACTATGACCTTTTGATAATTGTTATCTTACTCTCTAATTACTGCTATTTGTTATTTTAAATTTGTTCGTTTATATATTTGTTTCTATATATATTTATTTTTATTTATTTAAATTTGTGTAAATCATCATATGTGCTTTTTTTTCAGGCAGTATGTCATTTACAATTGAAGAGCGAATTTTTATTGCTATTCATATGGCCAAATTTGATGAATCTCCCACACTAGTTGAAAGGCAATGACGACCTCAAATCAAAAATCACTGCCGAGTTTGTTAAAATTAATCAATCAAATATGCTACAAAGAGTCGTAAATTCCTGGCAAAAGAATGGAGCTATGCATGTAGAACGAAGGTGGAAATTTTGATACTTTGCTGTAATTTTAAATGTTGAATAAACTTTCTGTTTTGTATTACCATATTTTTTAACTTTAGAATTTCAAAAATAAATAGCCAAGTGACTTATGAATCACCCTATATATATATATATATATATATATATATATATATATATATATATATATATATATATATATATATATATATATATATGTTATAACTAAGTAGAATTCAAAATTTATAACATAATTAATATAATGTAGTCATGGTCTAAAAATTCAACATCAACAAATATTTTGTGTACATATGTTTCAGAAATCTTTAATAATCTCTTCTTCACCATAAAATCTTCTTATCACTTCGTTACAGATCCAGGTTACAATGGAAGTGTGAAATGATTACAAACATATTAAACAAAAATACTTAACGAAATAAAGGAACAATATTTTCTTTTTAAAATGATTTTTTTTGTAGCTGGCTGTAATAATTCGATTGGAGAGTGCAATGTGTATATATATATATATATATATATATATATATATATATATATAAAAGGTGTTTTAGTTAAATCTACACTTCATGGACAGTTCTTTTTCGAAAATCATTGGATAGTTCGGAATTCTCTTGCAATATGAAAAAATGGTATTTTACAGTTAAAAATTACTTACTGTTAAGATTACTAATTTTTTCATGAATAATTAAACATTAATTATTATAAATAACAACTGCATACGTACTTTGAAGGGGTAATCAACCTTTTTGTCTGAGAATTTTAAATGATCACAAATTGGTTTGTGTATTTATTCTTATTTTTTCCTCCTCCTCCTCCTTCTCCTCCTTCTCCTCCTCCTTCTCATCCTCCTCCTCCTACTCCTACTCCTCCACCAGAATCACCTACCCCTTCCTCTCCTTCTTCTTCTCCGTCCCTCTTTCTTTCTTTTTTTTCTTCTTTCTTTTTTTCTTCTTTTTCTTCTTTTTTTCTTCTTCCTTTTTTCTTTTTGTTTCTTCTTCTTTTTCATCTTTTTTTCTTCTTTTTCTTTTTTTCTTCCTTTTCTTTTTTTCTTGTTCTTCTTTTTCTTTTTCTTCTTTTTCTTCTTTTTCATCTTTTTTTCTTATTATTCTTTTTTCTTCTTCTTTTTTCTTCTTTTTTCTTCTTCTTCTTTTTCATTTTTTTCATCCTTTTTCTTTTTTTCTTTTTCTTCTTTTTTCTTTTTCTTCTTCTTGTTTTCTTCTTCCTTTTTTCTTCTTTTTCTTCTTCTCCTTATTCTTTTATACACCCCCTTTTATTGCGGAGTTTTGTTTGGAGTTTGGGAGATAAAATAGTAATGTAACATTACAAGTTTGGATTATTTGGATTATTCAGATAGCTCTTCTTTATCTTGGATATTATTCTTACAACGTTTCTGCCGATGTAACCTTCGACCTTCTTCAGGTTTTGTTTGTCGAATCTGTGAATCTTTATGTTGAACTCGAGAATCTGTATGGAATTTCGAATTGCACGCTTTATTTTATTTTTATTTTTATTCATATTTTTATTTTATTTTTATTTTACTCATATTTTTATTTTATTTTTAATTTTTATTCATATTTTATTTTATTTTTATTTTTATTCATATTTTAATTTTATTTTTATTTTTATTCATATTTTTATTTTATTTTTATTTTTATTTTTATTCATATTTTTATTTTATTTTTATTTTTATTCATATTTTTTTTATTCATATTTTTATTTTATTTTAATTTTTATTCATATCTTTATTTAATTTTTATTTCTATTCATATTTTTATTTCATTTTTATTTTTATTCATATTTTTATTTTTATTTTTATTCATATTTTTATTTTATTTTTATTTTAAGTCATATTTTTATTTTAAGTCATATTTTTATTCATATTTTTATTTCATTTTTATTTGTATTCATATTTTTATTCTATTTTTATTTTTATTCCTATTTTTATTTCATTTTTATTTTTATTCATATTTTTATTTTATTTTTATTTTTATTCATATTTTTATTTTATTTTTATTTTTATTCATATTTTTATTTTATTTTTATTTTTATTCATATTTTTAATAAAACAAGAAGAGAAAATCTATTAAATAAATACACAATTCAACATTTGAAAACATATGAATATTAGATTTAAATTCCTATTAGATTCATTAAAATCTTTTTTCAACCACCAAATTTTAAAAGACTATATTTGGAGCATCAGAAAGTTTCTGCTGGCGGAGAGTAGTCTTACGACCTTCTCTTGAGCAATTGAGACGTGCCCAATGACTCCACTCTTCTCCATGGCGATCGGTTGGAATAGAAATATGTCAAGAAGAACGGTCTATTTTGATCCCTTGCAGTCCTCTGCTGACGCTGTTACATGTCCAGGGTTTGTCGCCAAAAACGGTTGAGGTTCAATCCCGGCTTGAGGCACTGACTGGTCTAGCCGCACTGAAGAGCTGTGATACAGCGAAACAGTCTGTATGCGGATGACTATATATATATATATATATATATATATATATATATATATATATATATATATACATCTACAAACAGACTGTTTTTATGTACTACAGCTCTTCAGTTAACTAAACAAGCAAAGTACCTCAATCTGAGATCGAAACCTGACTGTTTTGACAACAGGCAGATGTCTTACGCTTAGGTTACCAACCAGGTTTGCTACACCAGGTGAATTCTAGATGCTTTATATTAAGCGTTTTTAGCAGCCGACATCACTCTATTCTTTTATAAAACGCTATGCATTATCGCTAATTACCACCGGCGATCTTACTTACCAGAGCGCTCGATCCACGAAGGTGGGGTCATATGTCATCATCTACAGATAGAGTAAAAGTATATGATCTTATCGTATCCTCATTGACTTTAGGTGAGGTTACGGAAGCGAGTCGACCAAATGGAGAGAATTGGCGTTCAAAAGCTGGTGAGGTTTTCCACATTGGCGATTCTGGTGGCAATACAGGTGTTAACAGTGTACTTTCAAGCAACCTTTCGCCAGCTGCATCTGTCAAATTGGTTTCTCACCTGTGGATTGGCCCGCCTACTCAGATCGCATGACTTCTTTTACTTATAGCTTTTTACATGCACATTTTTAGTATCAGCCGTATAGTTTCAAATGGATTTCCTAAGGTTATTTTCGAGTTTAAAAACGATATCTTGTTTCCTGTGAATCAATACATAATATTTCTATTTAATAGGTTACAGAGCTGTATTTGACGACATATTTAACGTGCCGACTTTTTAATAAAGGGCTACACAAGATTAACCTGCGTCGTTCATGTGAAGTTCATGGCTTCTGTAAAACTTACTATCCTTAAATTAACACAGAAATAATGTATTTCTATGCGTTTACCTTTTCTTGTTTTTATATTTGCCGGGACAGATTTGCTTTGGTTATTAACGATCAACTGTCATCCATAATTATTTAATGCTGAAATAAAACATCTTTAGTGATTGACTCAGTGTATATGATTTGATCTCTACATAACCAATTCCATAGACATCGACCGTATATATTAAGCCAACGACACACGAGAAAAGAACAAGTGATATTATCAAACCTCCGTATCGAACAGACAAATATCACTCATTCTTACCTGTTTGAGAGGGAAGCAGCTCCAATGTGCATACCATGCCAAGAGTCCTATACGATAAGGTTGGCTCCCTCTACCGTGC
Organism: Sepiola atlantica; assembly: GCA_963556195.1. Taxonomy (NCBI): domain Eukaryota; kingdom Metazoa; phylum Mollusca; class Cephalopoda; order Sepiida; family Sepiolidae; genus Sepiola; species Sepiola atlantica. The sequence continues at coordinate 101,914,565 of OY744517.1, read as the reverse complement.
TAGTAAACTCCTCACACCTGACATTATCCTGTATCTCTACAAAGCCACCATCCGCCCATGCATGGAGTATTGTTGTCACATCTGGGCGGTACATCATCTACTAGTCTCTCCCTCCTTGACAAGGTTCAAAAAAGAATCGCCAACCTAATAGGTCCCTCACTGTCAGCCAAGCTCCAGCCTCTGTCCCATCGCCGCAATGTAGCATCCTTGTGCTTGTTTTACAAATACTTCAATGGATTATGCTCCGATGAATTGGCTACTCTGGTGCCCCCTCGACGTAAATTCACTAGACTAACTCGACAATCAACTAAATCTCATTCATTCACTGTGGAGGTCCCCAGATGTCGGAGAGCCTTCTACTCAAATAGCTTCTTTCCTCGTACTGCTGGCACCTGGAACTCCCTCCCTGCCTCCTGTTTCCCCAACAGTACAGACATGCAGAAATTTAAAACTAATGTAAACAGACACCTCGCTGCACTGATCCCAATCTAGGTTGACCACCCCCTACCTTCTCCCCTTTTCTTTTTCTCAGTAGCCCCTTACGTCTACAGTGGCGGCCTGCCTTGTTTGAGGTAAACTATGTTAAAAAAAAAACAAAAAACCTGAGGGAAATACTTCTCCAGATAAATGTAGGCAAAATGTTTAAATATTTAAAAGAAGCTCGTGCTTACAACAGAATCGAACAGGTGAAATTTCTACAAATTTTCAAGGGTTGATATGCCGTAAAATAAAGCAAAGAAAGAAAACGGGAATAAATATTTGAAGGATCTAAGAACTTGAAAAACAATTGTTTTAGTAGAATAACTGAGATACAGCATTAAATGACCCGAAAAGGGTTGATATACTGTAAAACAAACAAACCTAACAGACACAGATTGTCGAGACAGAAACAGTGAGTGCGTTTTGTAGTAACTTTATAAACTTTATGAACTATATTATTTGTGCCCTCAGAACGTATATTAACTTGATTAAATGCACATAAAATGGATGATGCCGACTATGAATGGTGCGTACTGGAGCTGAGATGTGTGGTTACCTCCGAAATAGCGTCGACTGTGACTGGTGAGACGAATGCAGAAAATTCAGTCTCTTCCACGTCAGATGCAAAGTTTAGATGGACTGGCTGTTCATGCTCTTAGCGTTTGCTTTCTTTTCCTCCTAGACCGAAGTCTGGATCATTTCTCTTATTCCATTTTGTAAGCACACTGCTCTATCCGTTGCGGTCAGTTTGTAAACCTTCTAAGCTTACTATTAATGTTCCATTGCAGGCATCGCTTCAGGGAAGATATCTTGTATACGTACATTTCAATAACCCAACTTGCGATATCGTCTCCAGCGTTTTCTTTTTTGTTTTCCGTTTTTATCAGATGCAGATCTTACAATTTGTTTGTCAGTATTTTTCCTATCCTTAATCAGCCAATGAGTAAGACAGACTGTGACGAGACAACGTCTCCTTTACTGGGGTGGAAAGTTGCTGTCCAGTGATGTCTGATAAGCTGTTACATCGTAGGAACGAAACCACCTGGCAATACACTTTACGCCAATTTAGCATCAGTTCATAGCCGGTAAACTGGGGACTCCAAATCCGGATGTATCCTCCAGTTTGACTCCGGGAGTCTTTCTTGTAACGTAGGCTTCAAGACATCGAAGGTTAGAAATTAAATCATAAGTTTCCATTTCCAATATGGGCTGCCACTAAAGGCTACGGATCGGAATCAGCCTCTCGATGATGTTAACATCAGCACTTCACGTAGCTTAGTCCATCAGCTAAGACGGTTTCGCAGGGCATAGCTTTTAGAGACGACACTGAGAAATTTAGGATATGAATGGGCACCAGTAATAGTTCTCTGGCAAGTTCCTTGTATTTGCTTCGTTCTTTTTTTTTTGTTGTTCTTAATCTACACCCTGTGAACTGCTCGAACGGCGAAATTTACGATTTAGCAGGTCTTTTTCTTCTTGTTTACTATTATCATGCCCGGTCTCCCTTGGATGAGTTTTTTGTTTGTACTTCCATGTCCAAGAGAATTGTGATTTCCTTTTCTAATATTGTTCTCTCATTTATGTGTACCATTTGTCTGTTTGTTCAAAGTGCAGACGTTTGCATAGTTTCCAGTGGACTGCCTTTCCCTACGCAGCCGTGTCTGTTTTTGTATTCCTTCTGTGCTAGTTTTTTTCCATTCACATGATGTGATATATCGTTTCGCCTCTTTGTCCACAGAGTCTACATATACTATTTGCCTGGGTTTTGTCTATTTTACCTTTGATGCAGTTCAATCTGATCATGTTTGTCTGTGCGGCTGTCAGTAGTGATTCCGTTTCTCTGTTCAAGTGTCCTCTACCCAAAATCCCGCTATTACGCATGATTCCTATAGAATCACATGATATGTTATCCATTGTACGTACCTTTCTAAAAATCATCTTTTCATAAAATCGAAAATATTCCATAACGATACATAAAAAAGAAATGCTGCGTATCATTTTTTTTTCAACACTAACACTCGAATTCCATTACGGGTGTGAAATAGAAAGAGTATTCCTTATTTTACTTTTTTTTTAATTTAAAAATCATTCATTTTTCAAGTATGTGTGTCTTATACCGTTCAATTGATTTAACCGACGACCATCAAGGTATGTCTTGCCACAAGAACGATATACGAAATACATAGCTATTTAAAGTCGTTAGCTTTCGTTAGCAAAGCGAATTATGTCTATCTATACGTTCTGTGTTATAAACAGTTTCACAAACTAAATAAATGTATATTATAAAATTATATTTCTTTCTTAATCCATTTGTTTTTATTTTAATGTAAATTATTTTATATCAATAAAAATACACATTACGTATATTTTATATCCAATAAATAGAAAAATGCCTTTTAACCTTGAAGTGTAGAGAATGGTAAACTGAACAATAGAACTTGAAACTTGAGGGCAGCACATGTCAGAGATAAGGATATAGAGGTTTATTTTCTAAGGAGACACTATGTCTCCACTCCTGTTCGTCATAGCGATGAAGCCATTCATCAACTTATTAGAAAATTATAAAAACGAGTAAGAAACACTAACAATAACAACTAAAACGTTTTGAAATGGAATTCAGAATAGAAAAATGTGCGATTTGTGATGAAGAAAGAAAAAATCAAAATAACAGATGGCTTAAAGCTACTCAATCCATAAGCGATAACTACATATTGCGGGTCATGGCCTCCCTAGATTTTAAAACCAGATATTATGACTACAAAAGCACATTTAAAAACAGAGAACCTCGAATTAAAACAGCTCTAGCAAACAAATATTTGGAGCTCAAAAAAAATGGACGCTTACCAATAATTGAATAGAAAATAATACGACATGCCAGTACATGTAGAAATTTATACGACCCGTGTAGATTATGTCTGAATGAGAAATTTGAAATCTTAAACTTTAAAGACCCCAAAATCTATTAAACTGTGATAGCAAACAGCTGCCTGCACAGAATAAAATTTACCTTAGGCTAACAATACATAAATATAATAATTACATAAATAAATAAACAAATAAGTAAAAAAAACTAAACTAAATTAAAACCTAAAAACCTAAAAACTAAAACCTAAAATAGAAATACAATGAACCACGTGTTAAAATAAGGTCACCCATTATATTGACACAACAAAGAAACAGGTATAGACCACTCTATAAAAAAACAGAACAATAGAACAGAAAACAAGAAGTAAAACTAACCAGACCTTTGTTTGTGAGAAGCCCAACGATTTGCTAAGAGAACAACAAAGAATATGATTGGTTAACTAGCTAGCCGTGTATATAAAAACACACGGCAAAACTAACTCCATGCATTTTAGCCTGAAGATTCCGCCGGGGGTGAAACGCGGGAGACTCTTTGTAGCTTAATTGTCATAAATATATTTTAATAACTGACTAACTATCTCTACTTACGTATCGAGCACTGTTGAAGTAAATACTGAAAATTGATACATAAAAAATTATAACCCCTTTATGTGGATACATGAAATATATATATATATATATATATATATATATATATATGTTAAGAAGGCTGAGGGCAATGCAGAGTGCCGTGTAGGTTGTAAGCTGGAAGGAACAAAAATAGTAAATCGAAGTGGGGGACTTACTATTTATTTTTCTTTAAAATCTTATAAAACAGCAAGTATGGTGTCGGCTGCTTGTGTGTTGTCCGGATGATGATTAAAAATCATTTATTTAATATTTCTCGAAAATCTACCCGTTGTCAAAAATAATAAACATCAAAGAAAAAAATCCGTCTGTGTAGAGAATTCACAAAAATGGATGCCAGAGAGTAGGGTTGGGGAAAACCAGTCCTGCAGAGAATAGACATTAATAAATTACCCGGCACATATTACTACTATTCCCAGCAATGCTTCAAGCAAACTACCATTCTCTCTCTCTCTCTCTCTCTCTCTCTCTCTCTATATATATATATATATATATATATATATATATATATATATATATATAATGGTAATAATCCAGGTAAAAAATATCCACAGGGTAATCCAGAGAATTTTAACCGGGTTTATAAAAAGTGCTCAATATCAAAATAGAGCTTTATATATGATAATTTTATTTACACAGACATGTACAAAATCTCCGACACTGGCATGTCGATGTTATCGATCAACAGTTACTATAAACTGAGATCTCATCAGGCATTCTCTCCAAATATGATCTAAGGTTAAGATCGGATTCTAACTCTGCCTGATGAGATCTCAGTTTATAGTAACTGTTGATCGATAACATCGACATGCCAGTGTCGCAGATTTTGTACATGTCTGTGTAAATAAAATTATCATATATATCTATATATATATATATATATATATATATATATATATATATATATATATATATCTATATATATCTATATATATATATATATATATATATATATATATATATATATATATATATATATATCATTGCGCTTTAAACTGGCACGGAATTACTTTTTGTTAATATAATGTCGCCATTCTTTCTTCTTCTAAAAGTAAATGTGTCGTGTCATCACGACAAACGCTTACGATTGTACTGTAAGTCCACTTACAGATCCTGATCACTCATCATGATAAGAAATTCTCGCAGCTGCTGATGTTTGGTTTTGTCTCAAACCTAATGGAAACCACTTATGTCTTGTTTGCTTTATTAAATACGGACTTTGAAACGATCCAAAACCTAAAATACGCAAAACGAGTTCGAATCTTGACATCTTCTGATAATTACTTCCGAGAAAAATTGTGACTTTGTTATTTGTTTGTTGTGTTTATTTTGGGCTCATTTTCATTTTTATCTATTTTCTCAATTCATCCCGTAAAAAATTGTACGGAACATTTATACAATAATAAATCTGGCAAATGTATGCTCCCTCGGGTATAATGGTATCATGACGAACGAACATATAATACAATGACACCCCAAAGGAGAAAGTAATGCCTGAAAAGATAGTCTTATGACAACAGAACAGATACTACACTACTCACCCCAAATACAGGTAATGCCTGGTAGGATAGTATTATGACACACGAACATATACTACACTATCTGGTAAGTTGTTTCATTAAATTTATTCGGCTATTATTAATAAATATTCTTATTATTACTCTATTAGTTATAGATATTATTATTAATAATCTATTATTAATAGATATTCTTCTTATTAATCTATTATAAATAGATATTCTTATTATTAATCTATTATTAATGGATATTATCATTATTAATCTATTATTAATATATATTATTATTATTAATCTATTATTAATAGATATTCTTATTATTAATCTATTATTAATAGATATTCTTATTATTAATCTATTATTAATAGATATTATTCTTATTAATCTATTATTAATAAATATTCTTATTATTACTCTATTATTAATAAATATTATAATTATTACTCTATTATTAATAGATATTCTTATTATTAATCTATTATTAATGGATATTATTATTATTAATCTATTATTAATGGATATTATTATTATTAATCTATTATTAATAGATATTATTATTATTAATCTATTATTAATAGATATTCTTATTATTAATCTATTATTAAGAGATATTCTTATTATTAATCTATTATTAATAGATATTATAATTATTACTCTATAATAATAGATATTATGATTACTTTATTATTAATAGATATTTATATTACTCTATTATTACTAAATATTCTCCTTATTAATCTATTATTAAGAGATATTCTTATTATTAATCTATTATTTATATATATTTATCATTACCTTATTATCAATAGATATTACTATTATTACCCTATTATTAATAGATGTTATAATTATTACTCTATGGTTAATAGATATTATTATTATTACTAGATATTATAATTATTACTCTATTATTAAAAGATATTCTTATTATCACTCTGTTATTAATAGATATTCCTATTATTACTCTATTATTAATATATATTCTTATTATTACTCTATTATTAATAGATATATTTATTATTACTCTATTATTAATAGATATTCTTATTATTACTCTATTATCGATTGATATTCATATTATTACCTATTATTAATAGATATTATCATTATTACTCTATTATTAATAGATATTATCATTATTACTCTATTTTAAATATATATTCTTATTATAACTCTAGTGTTTATAGATATTCTCATTGTTACTCTATTATTAATAGATGTTCATATTATTACTATATTATCAATAGATTTCATAATTATTATACTATTATTAATAGATATTCTTATTATTACATTATTATTAATAGATATTCTTATTATTACTATATTAATGACAGATATTCTTGTTATTACTCAATTATTAATAGATATTATTGTTATTACTCTATTATTAATAGATATTATTGTTATTACTCTATTATCAATCGATATCATTATTATTACTCTATTATTAACATATATTCTTATTATTACTCTGTTATTAATAGATATTCTTATTATTACTATATTATAATTAGATATTATAATTATTACACTGTTTTTAATTGATTTTGTATGATTACTTTGTTATGAATATATATTCCTGTTATTATTCTATTATTAATAGATATCATTATTATTACTATGTTATTAATAGATATTCTCATTACTACTTTATTATTGATAGATATTCTTATTATTATTATATTATTAATAGATATTATAATTATTACTCTATTATCAATAGATATTCGTATTATGAATCTATTATTAATCGATATTATTATTATTACTCTATTATAAAAATATATTTTTATTAATACTCTATTATTAATAGATATTATAATTATTAATCTATTATTAATAAATATTCATATCATTACCTATTATTAATATATATTATCATTATTGCTCTATTATTAATATATAATCTCATTATAACTCTTGTATTAATAGATATTCTCATTGTTAATCTCTGATTGATATTCTTATCATTACTCTATCATTAATAGATGTCTATATTATTACTATGTTATTAATAGATATCATAATTATTATGCTATTATTAATAGATATTCTTATTATTACTATAATATTAATAGATATTCTTATGATTACTATATTATTAATAGATATTATAATTACTACTCTGTTATTAATAGATATTCGTATTATTACTTTATTATGAATAGATATTCCTGTTAGTATTATATTATTATTTATTATTATTACTCTGTTATTAATAGATATTATTATTATTAGTCTATTATTTATAGATATTCTTATTATTACTCTATTATCAATCGATGTTCTTATTATTAATCTATTATTAATAAATATTCTTATTACTCTGTTATTAATAGATATTCTTATTATTACTGAATTATTAATAGATATTCTTATTACTACTCTATTATGAATAGATATTCTTATTATTACTCTATTATAAATAGGTATTCGCATTATTACGCTGTTAGTAATATATATTCTTATTATTACTCAATTATTAATAGATATTATAATTATTACTCTATCATTAATAGATATTATAATCATTACTCTATTATTAATAAATATTTTTTATTATTACCGTATTATTATAAGATATTCTTATTATTACTCTATTATTATTAGATATTTTTATCATTACTCTATTATGAATAGATATTCTTATTATTACTCTATTATGAATAGATATTCTTGTTATTACTCTATTACTAATAGATATATTTATTATTACTCTATTTTTAATAAATATTCTTATTATTACTCTATTATTAATAGATATTCTTATTATTACTCTATTATCAATAGATATTCCTAGTATTGGTCATGATTACCGTTCTTGGCCTTTTGGCTAAGATCAAAGTGTAGTATCTGTTCCGATGGATACTGCACCCCATAGACTGGTATTGTCTTGGCCTTCGGGGCTTGATTTACGTCGGTCTATGGGTCTGTCCTGTGCAGTTTTAGGAGGTCCACCCTCCCAGGCTTCGCCTCCCCTCTTTTGGGAGGAGTAAGTTTATTGCTTACTGCCTGAGGCGCCCCTAAACGGGGCTGCCCAGGCAATTTTTAAACCCTACTTTCCCGACCCGACCTTGGGTCACATCTTACTTGTGGGAGTAAGATAAAAACTGGCCTTCTGCCTAACTCCTGGAGAGGAGTAAATCAATACTCTATTATTAATAGATATTCTTATTATAACTCTAGTGTTGATAGATATTCTCATTGTTACTCTATTATTAATAGATGTTCATATTATTACTATATTATTAATAGATTTCATAATTATTATACTATTATTAATAGATATTCTTTTTATTACATTATTATTAATAGATATTCTTATTATTACTCAATTATTAATAGATATCTATATATTAATACGATAGCGTGTGTTTTCGTGTGTCACGCTTCCGGCAAAAGCTCTGCGCATGCGTACCGCACCTAGATTTTTAAAAACATTCAATTCGCCTAATTTTCGTAACATTTTCAAGTATTTCCCTTTGGCGCCACGGTTAGCGACGTAGTATTTTTGACTTCGGCCCGACTGGTTTTTAGTTCGATCCCAACCGACCTCTAAGATTTTTTTATACATTTCGATGGGAAGGGGAAGAGAGGTAGGGAAGGGACGACCGGAAAGACACATATTAATACAATAGCGTGTGTGATTTTGTGTGTCATGCTTACATCAAAATCAACGACCTTCCGAATCTTTGTATGCTACTCATGAATTGGCTTGGCCTTTTGGCTAAAATCAAAGTGTAGTATCTGTTCCGATGGATACTGCACTCCATAGACTGGTATTGTCTTGGCCTTCGAGGCTTGATTTACGCCGGTCTACGGGTTTGTCCTGTGCAGTTCTAGGAGGTCCACCCTCCCAGGCTTTGCCTCCCCTCTTTGGGGGGGGAGTAGGTTTATTGCTTACTGCCTGGGGCTCCAGTACCGGGGAATGCCGACGGGGCTGCCCAGGCAATTTTTAATGGCCAGAGTGCTCACCTTCTCGGGCGCTGGTTTTTTAAGTCCCACTTTCCCGACCCGACCTTAGGTCACATCTTACCTTTTGGGAGTAAGATAAAACTGGCTTTGTGCCTAACCTCCTGGGGAGGTAAATAAAAATAAAATGCTACTCATGAATTGGCTTAGCCTTTTGGCTAACCTTCTCGAGCACTGGCTTTTCAAGTCCCACTTTCCCGACCCGACCTTAGGTCACATCTTACTTGTGGGAGTAAGATAAAACTGGCCTAGTGCCTAACTCCTGGAGAGGAGTAAATAAATATTCATGAATTGGAGCCAAATTTAATTTAATCGAAAACATATACAAAGTAAGGTTTAGTCGTCGAAATATTACCTTCACTAGAAATATTGTATATAAAGAAGTTTTGTAAATTGTTTCATGTATTGTTCATTTTTTAAAAATAAATATACAAGTCCAAATCTTATATTTTATTCAAACATGTATAGGTTAGGAACAAGATAATTAGTATTAAAAACATCATTTCGTGTAATTTACACGGGTCCCGCTAGTTATAATTATTACCTTATTATTAATAGACATTCAATTAATATAGATCTTATTTTTTAAATGTATCTTGACAATAAGTTTCTAGATCGATTAGGAATAGTTTTATAAATATCGATTATCAGATGAAATTCCGTGTGCTGGTAGATGGAAAGTAGTCCATTAAAACCTATTGACATAAATATATTATTACTAGCGAAGAAGCCCGCGTAAACCTACAAAAATAACTTAAAACCTGAAAGTTTGGACAATAGCTTATCACATTTCGTTCATTTCTTTCTTTTACTTTTTCCATATTTCATTTCGGATGTTAGGGTCATCCCCAAGAAGGGTTGTAAATACCTCCTTCCGTCTCTATGAGAGTGATTTACCGTTTAGTTTGTCTGTCACTCTGGTTTACAAAAAGCATTTTAGTTTATTTTTCATGCTTATCTTTGAAATTGCATTTTCATCACTAAACGCGCAGTTCTTGGTTTAGCGAGTTCAGGAGGGCCTCTTAAGACTGTGTTTTTCACTGACAGTAGAAAATCCATTCGCCGATATGCAAAACCCCTGACTTATATGGTGGCATGGGGTGGTAGAGCTGAGGTTTCCTTAATTCGTTAGTCTTTTACCAATGCTTTCAGCCAAACCACATTAATTAACGTTTATCGAAACTTATTCAATTGCGATCATAACAATTCAACGCATTTGGAGTAGTCTCTCTCTTCTGACTCCCACTTGCTCTTGTCTGCATTTCCCACCTGGTGTGAGCGTGCACTAGAGCTTTCTGATGTGTTTAATCAGTTGCGATTAAGACCGCGTAAAAAAAGATGACAATTGTTTTTATTCTTTATCAGACGTTTTCTTTAGATTTCAGTCAAGCACATAATTAAACAATCAATGCTCTTTTAGCACCGACCACGAAATCATTATTATGTTTTACTTTCATCTTTTTACATAAAAATGCATATCCAGAACCTCACAGAATATGAATCTTGGAAACAATTCTTATCTTACTTTTTAATTTTTTTTTTTTTTGAACTAGCAAAAAACTACATAAATTACTTTTACGAAAAATGTAATCTTTGACTCCCAGAATTTTGGACGTGACAGGTTTTCTGGTGTCAAGTATTATTTCAATGTAATTAGAAAGCTAAAATCAATTTTCAAAATTACCCTTGGGGTTAATGAAATTTTGGCTTGTCATTTTTTCGGGTTCAATCCTTACATGTACCCTAACAGAAGCTTTCACAATTCTTCATTTATATTTTTTATTTTTATTTTCCTTTATTCAAATTTGAAATATTATTTTCTATTATTATCTTTGCCATTCATCACACAGTATACATGCACCATTATTGATATTCGTATTATAATCGAGTGAATGTCTATATAAATAAAGCTTCGTTAGTTTATATATGACTATAACGCTAATTTTCGGGAATTTTCGAAACATGAATTCAGACATAAGTAATAATTAAAAAATTTTTTTAAATGAATGGGTAAACATTATCAATAGCGTTGGGAATTATTTTGATAGCAATTTATTTTGCTTTAACTACATATTGGCGTTAAAAACAATTTAATATGTGCTAGAAGTTGGACCCGTTAAAGCCAATTATTCTGAAAGTTTCAGAAGCCATTTACATCCAAAAAAATTACAGAGAAAATCAAACCATTATTTTAGCAAAAGTATTTATAGTTTAACAATAATTTGGTTCAATTAATAATTTAATAACCAAACGCAACCATAATAATTAAATTTGAAATATGGAAAAGTATGCTTAGCAAAAGTAGGCTTCCTTTGGTCGGTTTGGTTTGGTTTTACGGCATATCAACCCGTTTCAGGTTATTTAATGCCGAATCTGGTCATTTTGGTAAAAGTTTTATGCTTCAAGTTCTTTATATCTTCAAATGTTTATTCATGGTATTTGGTTTAGTTTGGTTGTTTTACGGCATATCAACCCTTTTCAGGTTATTTAATGCCGAATCCGGTCATTTTGGTGTAGGTTTTTATGCTTCAAGTTCTTTATATCTTCAAATGTTTATTCATGGTATTTGGTTTTGTTGTTTTATGGCATATTAACCCTATTTAGGTTATGTAATGCCAAATCTGGTATTTTGGTGTAGGGTTTTATGCTTCAAGTTCTTTATATCTTGAAATGTGTATTCATGGTGTTTGGTTTGGTTTGGTTGTTTTGTGGCATATCAACCCTTTTCGGGTTATTTAATGCCGAATCTGGTCATTTTGGTGAAAGTTTTATGATCAAGTTCTTTCTATTCAGATATTTTTGTCTGGATTATTTGTTTACTTTCCAAAAATGAAAATGTTTTATATACCAGCCTGTTTGCTTGGAATGTAATTGTGCAATTCTCAAACGTATAACAATACTTAGTGCTTTGATACATACATAATTAGCAATGGACGATTTATCTGTGTTTGTCAATTTAAATCTTTTGATTTTTCTGTTATAAAGTATAGTAATATTTTGTTGAATGTACCTACGTTTACGATGATTGTTCACTAATAGATATCATTATCATGTATAGATTGATCTCAAAATGTTTTCTTGTGAAATACCAAATGTACTGTACATGGACTTATCAAATAATTTATTTCTTGACAAAGTTTCGTAACTAAAATAAAGTATCGAAAAATAAATCAGCATGAACTTGTGTTAATTTCTTTTGTTCTATGTAGTTTGCTATTTGCTTTTATTCCTTATTCCTATACATCACGTAATATATTTTAAAACTTTTAACTTTTGAATATGTTACAATCAATTTAGTTAATTAAATGTACGAAATTATTTAAACATAAATAAACACTATAAAAGTATTCAATTAAAAAGAAATTAATAACATAATACTTCAATTTTAAACAAAAAATAATAACGCGTATCAAAATATTATAACTTGCTTATTTATACGTGTTCCTAGTAAAACTGAATAAATTACCTTTCTGAGAAATGTAATCTTTCATTCTAGAATTAAATTCATGAAATTATTTAAACATAAATAAACACTATAAAAGTATTCGATTAAAAAGAAATTAATAGCATAATATTTTAATTTTAAACAAAAAATAATAACGCGTATCAAAATATTATAACATGCTTATTAATACGTGTTGCTAGTAAAACGGAATAAATTACCTTTCTTAGAAATGTAATTTTTCATTCTAGAATTAAATTTATGAAATTATTTAAACATAAATAAACACTATAAAAGTATTCGATTAAAAAAAATTAATAACATAATATTTTAATTTTAAACAAAAAATAATAACGCGTATCAAAATATTATAACTTGCTTATTTATACGTGTTGCTAGTAAAACGGAATAAATTACCTTTCTGAGAAATGTAATCTTTCATTCTAGAATTAAATTCATGAAATTATTTAAACATAAATAAACACTATAAAAGTATTCGATTAAAAAAAAATTAATAACATTATACTATAATTTTAAACAAAAAATAATCACGCGTAACAATATATTGTAACTTGCTTATTTATACGCGTTGCTAGCAAAACGGAATAAATTACCTTTCCGACAATTATAATCTTTCACTCTAGAATTAAATTCATGAAATTATTTAAACATAAATAAACACTATAAAAGTATTCTATTAAAAAGAAATTAATATCATAATATTTCAATTTTAAACAAAAAATAATAATAACGCGTATCAAAATATTATAACTTGCTTATTTATACGCGTTGCTAGCAAAACGAAATAAATTACCTTTCTGAAAAATGTAATCTTTAACTCTAGAATTAAATTTATGAAATGATTTAAACCCGCGGTATTGTTATTTCGGCCAATAACCATTTTACTGTGCACGTGGAATTATTTATTAAAACAAAGCTTGAAATGATTATCGCTTAAGGATGCAGGTAACATGTCATACTTGTTATTACCTTTTATTTTCGTTTTTTGCTTTTTCACTTGTAAATATAAATATATCTACATGTTTCCATTGACAGTGTTTATATAACAACTAGGATTTTTCTTACTCATTGCTCGTAACTGAAGACCGAATGGTTAGAAGCACCAACTGTCTATTGCAAGGTCGAGTTTCGATCTCGGATTGAGTCACTTGTCTGCCTCGCCACACTGAATATCTGTGATAAAGCGAAACACTCCGTCAGTTGCTGACTACATATGGCCGCCTTCTTGGGTTTTACACTATGGTAAATTAAATCGCTATTAGCGAAACTGCAAAGCTCTTCGTGTAAAAAAATGGAGCCGTCTTCAGCAGTTGACAGTGTTTATATAAACATTTAGATTTCGTTTTACGACTCGTAACTGACAGTTAGAATCGTCGACTGTCTACTAGATGGTCGAGTTTCGATTTCGGGTTAAGAAATTTGCCCGAAGTGCTGTGATACATCTAAACAGTCTATCAATGGATGACTATATATAGAATGAGTAACACTTGCTATGTCTAGCCACACTGTTGAGTCGTAGACGGCGAAACAGCTGTCATGGGATGACTACATATTTTCTATCTATATCTTTTCTATCTATCTAGCCAATTGTTTTTGGTTGTGTGCTATAGAAATCAATACGTTTACAATTAAAACATTTAAATAAGTTTCAATAGGGTTAAATTTTTCACAGAAACAAAAGACACCATTAATATTTTCTTTCGATTCCATCTGGGGTAACTAGCGGCAATTATTGGTTAGGTCTAAAAAATAACTAAAATGTATTAGAACGTAAAGAAACTTAATACATTTTCAAATAGGTTTTCTTCGTTTCATAAAACAAAAATAAAATTAAACAAAAATATCTCAGTGAAGAATGTAATGAAACAAGAGTTAAATAATTATTTTTATTTGTATTTTCAATTTTCAAAATATTTCGCTTTTTTATTTTTCAATTCGTTTCAATTTGTTGAATTCATTTGCTGTTTTACAGCTGTCTGTAAAAACAACTAGGTTTTGTAACACCACCGCGCTAACATTATTTGTATTACTTGACCTCATATAACAAATGCTATTTTAACTTTTCTTCCTAGGAAAAAATTGAAAACATGACAATATTTGAAATTATTTTTTTCTAAAAAACCTTCCGACCAGCAATATATCTCCACGCGGGCAAAGTAGGGTGAAAACCGCTAGTATATATAGAGAGTTAGTTACTTCTTCTGGTAACATTTTCCCGCGACACTCTTTCTGTTGAAATGCATACTATTACGACCGCTAAACGGTTTTAAATGTTGTGTGTTGTTTTTTTTCTGAACAAAATGCAGATAGGAATGCTTTGTAGAAACTTCTTTAATGTCAAATGTTTATGAAGTAAAATGAATGAATTCGGAGACAAGAAATTATGTAAAGAAAAAAGATTAAAAATATAACACGACAAAGCAACGCAACGCAACACAACACATACGCTCACGTACATAATCACACTAAAATCTGTGCCATATCTCTCTCTCTCTCTATATATATATATATATATATATATATATATAATTAGAGACATGTGACCGATTTAGTCGCCCATTGAGCACAGGTTAGATTGTTTGAATCGTGAAAAAGTAAGTCTGCAAAGCCAGTTAATCATTTAGAAAGACGAAATCTAAAATAAGTATTTTGTTTCGTTCTCTCTCTCTCTCTCTCTCTCTCTCTATCTCTCTCTCTCTCTCTCTCTCTCTCTCTCTCTATATATATATATATATATATATATATATATATATATATATATATATATATATATATATATTTATCTATCTATATATTTCTCTGTTTTATTTTGCTCTCCGGTGTTTATACTGTGGTGATATTCCCTATTGCTTATAAAGGTCGAATCTAATCTTCTGTCTTATAGTTAGTTTTTTTTACCTTTGACTGTTAATAAACATATATATAGAGAAAAAGATAGAGAGCGACGGCAACAAGAGTGATATAAACTGTATAAAATAAGCGTGGAGGTAAGACAAAATAGAGTGAGAGAGGGTGAGAGTCAGAGTCTGAAACTTAGAAAGAGATGAAGGACTAAATTGCAAATATTTCTGTTTAGCTTACTCAATATAAGTATAAGTCTTGTTCTTGGCCTTTTGGCTAAAATCAAAGTGTAGTATCTGTTCCGATGGATACTGCACCCCATAGACTGGTATTGTCTTGGCCTTCGGGGCTTGATTTACGCCGGTCCATAGGTCTGTCCTGTGCAGTTCTAGGAGGTCCACCCTCCCAGGCTTCGCCTCCCCTCTTTGGGGAGGAGTAAGTTTATTGCTTACTGTCTGAGGCGCCCCTACCGGGGAATGCCGACGGGGCTGCCCAGGTAATTTTTAATGGCCAGAGTGCTCACCTCTCGGGCGCTGGCTTTTCAAACCCAACTTTCCCGACCTTGGGTCACATCTTACTTGTGGGAGTAAGATAAAACTGGCCTTGTGCCTAACTCCTGGAGAGGAGTAAATGAATACTCAATATAAGTATATCCTCATACAAAGCGCTACTCATGCATTGAATACTATCGAAGTAAATACTAATATATATATATATATATATATATATATATATATATATATATATATATATGAAGCGAGATTCCGACCCCATTTGTTGTTGTTGTAGAATCACTTTCAACTGCTCACTATAGGTGCTCGCCGATTTGGCGTTTATAGATTTAAATCCCTCCTAATTGTCGTGTGAATTCTCGCCGGCCGAGGGGAACGACACCCGACTGCAAATCAATGGCGATTTGTAAAAATCAGGTTCAATCCCTCCGACCAACATGAATTAATATCCCTATACTGAAGATTGCGAAAGCATGAAACTTCGATGTCTGTAGGTAAAAATCATTAATATTTATTTTTATAAATATATATATATATAATTTTATAATATAAGTATATAATAGCAAATAGTAATATATATATGAGTCTCTATATTTGTTGAGTTATATATAATTACATAAACATATACAGATAAATAAGTATATGTATATATTGACACATAGAATGTACCACAAGTTAATTTAAAATATAAAGTGCTCCTAGGTTCTACAAGAGATAATATAAATTATTTTATTTAAAAACTTTACATTACTGTGTCGGTGTACCAGGGTTTCATCGATCTGCTCATGCCGAATCTGGATCGACTCTTCAGCACAGCATGCTGGCATCCATTTTGTTACATTTTGGTAGATTCTCTGCACAGACGGAATTTTCCTCTGGTGCTTATTATTTTTGACAAAGAGAAGTTTCTTTTCCCGAAATATTAAATAAATGATTGTTAATAATCATCCGAACAACACACACTTGCTGTTATGTAAGATTTAAAGAAAAAATAAATAGTAAGTCCCATTCTGTATTCGATTTATTATTTTTGTTCCTTCCAGCTTACATTCTACTCGGAATTTGCATTGCCCACAGCCTTTTAAAAACATACTACAACTATTCCTACTATAGAGATATATAATTGAAGAAATGTGATAAATAGAGATATATAATTGAAGAAATGTGATAAATAGAGATATATAATTGAAGAAATGTGATACATAGAGATATATAATTGAAGAAATGTGATAAATAGGGATATATAATTGAAGAAATGTGATAAATAGAGATATATAATTGAAGCAATGTGATAAATAAAGATATATAATCGAAGAAATGTGATAAATAGAGATATATAATCGAAGAAATGTGATAAATAGAGATATATAATCGAAGAAATGTGATACATAGAGATATATAATTGAAGAAATGTGATAAATAGAGATATATAATCGAAGAAATGTGATAAATAGAGATATATAATTGAAGAAATGTGATAAATAGAGATATATAATCGAAGAAATGTGATAAATAGAGATGTATAATCGAAGCAATGTGATAAATAGAGATATATAATTGAAGAAATGTTATAAATAGAGATATATAATTGAAAAAATGAGATAAATAGAGATATATAATCGAAGAAATGTGATAAATAGAGATATATAATTGAAGCAATGTGATAAATAGAGATATATAATTGAAGAAATGTGATAACTAGAGATATATAATCGAAGCAATGTGATAAATAGAGCTATATAATTGAAGAAATGTGATAAATAGAGATATATAATTGAAAAAATGTGATAAATGAAGAAAATGAACAAGTAACTACGCGTATATAATATCGAAAGTCTTCACAAAAAAAGAGAACCAAACACAGAAAGTCTTGTAAAGGGTACAAAATGGTATTCTTTGCTTTTTAACTTTTGCAATAAGTAATAAACAAGTAAGAAACGTATCTTCCAGGAACCAGGCTTGTCGGTCACAAAGCAGCTGCTGATGAAGCCACACAGAAAGTAAACAAAAAGTTCATTAAAAAAACGTGTGTATATATATATATATATATATATATATATATATATATATATATATATATATATATAACTTTGAAAACTGAAGAATGGGTGAGAAGTACAAGTCCGCTAAAAACAGGAGTTTCTGCTATTTTTTTTAGGGATGGAGTCATGTTCTTTTGTATTGAGCAAAGTTTGCTTTGTACTGGAAACAGGAGACAAAAGACAATGTTAAAAAGATGAAAAAGAATAATAAACCCATGACGTCTAATTATAAAATAAAGGAGAAAGCGTATGCATAGACCGTACGTTAGCTTATAGGTTCAATGGAATACTACGACATAGATTGCAACTTCGGCTAGCATATTATATTGCGGACTCACCGCTTGGTAATGGTAGTAGGCGCAAATTGAAAATCGTCATTTTTTTTTCACTAATCATTCAACACTTATAAAGAGTAAAATCTACTCGAGGATAAAGGTTATATGTCTGAAGAAATCGACTTCCTCACCCAAAATGCACCAAACATTGATGTTTTATTATTTTTTTCCTTTACAAAACTCAATCATGTTCTTCAAAATCCCAAACAAAACGCAACAATTTCCCTCACGTCCCCCCTTTCCTCCCTTTCCCCTTTCACTCAACCAAACACTTTGAACAAATACTCAAGCATATAAAGAACTTGAAGCATAAAAACTTATACCAAAATGACCGTATTCTGCATTAAATAACCCGAAAAGGGATGATATGCCGTAAAACAAAACAACCAATATCATGAGAGGGTTGAAAATGATGAATGGAATGAACAAAATGTTATTATGGTTTATGACAAGCATTTGTTGACATTCGATTTAAAGACGACCATGGTGTAGTCTACAGGAAAACAGTCCCGTGGAAATGTGTTCCACAGATGGAAAGTTTTTTGAAAAAAATCTCAGTCCATAGAAATTCCGCTTGATGTTAGTCACGCAAAGGAAGAAAGAAAAGTTATTTGCAGTTGTGGTAAAAAGACGAGTTCTTGTTGTGGATGTCTTACAAGGAGGAACCAAAGAGTGAAGCTCCGTTCTTCTTCTTTCGTTTGCTTCACAGCATCTCACTGTTAGATCACCAGCTCGGTTGAGAAAAGCCATGCTAATGTTTTGTTGTCTAGCACAGCTATACCGGCTTCGCCGTTGGGTGGTCGGTATTTAAGGCATGACTCGATGATGTGGTCTACTGTCTGTTCAGAGTGACCACAGTCGCAGTCAGCCGAGTCCCTGAGTCCCCATCCTTTCATGGTCGCAGCGAAACGGCCGACACCTGTCCTGAGGCGGTTGAGCATTGTCCACTGCTGGCGAGGGAGGTCCATACCTGGTAGGTTATCCGGGTCCTCCACAAATCTGTGCAACCTTGATTTATCTGTTGCAAGAAGTTCCGTTAAGAATATGCGATGGAAATAATGATAGAGTAATGTACAACTAGCAACGTCGCTTGTGAGAAAAGGGTTCTAAAGAATAGAAAAGGGCATCCCTACTAGATGTCAAAGTTGATGTTGTACTCTGTGAAGGCAAAAAAAATGAATGCTCTAAACGGCACCTTCCTCAGATGTGACAGCAGTACTATGTCTGAAGATGAATCTTACTCTTATATAGGCAGAAGATTGTATCAGGAGACAGTTACTTTCTATGCGATCCGTAAGGGATGGAGGCTCGTTCTTTTGTATTGAGCAAAGTTTGCTTTGTACTGGAAACAGGAGACAAAAGTAAATGTTAAAAAGATGAAAAATAATAATACACTCATGACGTCTAATTATAAAATAAAGGAAACAGCGTATGCATAGACCGTACATTTGCTTATTGGTTCATATGGAATAATACGACATAGATTGAAATTTAAGCTAGAATATTATTTTATTTACCTCCTCTCTAGGAGGTCAGACACAAGGACAGGTGTGGGTTTTGATGAAAGTGTTTATGTGGAACGAACTGGATTCGAACCCGGCACACTCAGGTCTTCAGTCCACGTCGTTAGCCACTTAGCTACAGTGGCATCCTTAAGTTAGAATATTATATTGCAGTCTCACCGCTTGGTAATGGTAGTAGGCGCAAATTGAAAATCGTCATTTTTTTTTCACTAATCATTCAACACTTATAAAGAGTAAAATCCACTCGAGGATAAAGGTTATCTGTCTGGAGAAATTGGCTTCCTGGCCCAAAATGCACCAAATATTGATGTTTTATTGTTTTTTTTCTGTTTGCAACATTCAATCATATTCTGCAAAATCCCAAACAAAAAACAACAATTTCCCTCACGCCCCCTCTCCTTCTCCCTCCCTTTCCCCTTTCACTCAACCAACCATCAGGAGTCAGTTACTTTCTGTGCGATCCGTAATGGAAGTAATTCGCAAATTAAAACTATGGACGTTTAAATTTCGTTTCACAACACTGATCTTTATTGAGTCATTCCATTATTTATGTCCGAATCTTTGCTTTGAGAAAAGTGATCTTAATTTTATTATTTACTATCAAGAATCTCATCGCATGGTCATAATAATAAGTAGCCTTCGTTGGAATCTTTAATTAGAGATCAAACCCGAAATACTCTTAAGCAATCAAAAACATGGGTGTTATCGTTATACGTATGTGAATGTAGAAATTATACAGCTAAAGTTATGAGCCTAGCAAAGTTTTAATTTTGCAGAATTGAGCTGGCATTGATGATATTACAATGTTCAAACTTGGCTCAAATTTATAGAATCTGTATTATTTAATGACATTTAATTACGGTCTGGTGTAATGGTTAGAGGATTCGGTCTTGTGATACCAAGGACTAAAAAATGGTACTTGATCCCTTCTTGCTAAATACTTAGCATTATAAAATTATGATTAAGGGTACGTGGAGCAATCATGTGAAATCTTGGTATAATAGCCGATTAAAAAGGAGCCTTCTGGTGGCTCTCGACTACTGTCGATCCATTTATTTATTCATTTTAATTACGGTTTAAATTTCATCGAAATCAGAGGTAAATATAGTAATGGGATTCATGCAGCATCAGGAACAGCTTTATGAGCACACTTTTAAAATAGCTGACATGACAAACGTGATGGGATTTGAAAAGTATTAATTGTGTGATTTACGTTCTCATTAAAAAGTCTAAAATTTATTAAAGTTTGCTGAAATCTTAAGAATATGTTTAAGTTTATTTCCTTTTACTATGGTGGAAAGTTAATTGAACTCAAAGATAAAAGGATTTAAACTGGGGTTTCACACTGCCTTATTATAAAAATAAAGTATGATGACAATCTAGCAAATTTCAGTTCCATGATAGCTTACAAGGAGTTAGCAAATACACAGACATATATGACATCATGATTGGTGGCAAAGGTTGACTGGCGATATTAGTTTGGTTAATTAAAATTTAACTTAAATTAATTATGGAAGTAGTGTATTAAAAGAAAAAAAAGACTTAGCACTTTTTCAAAATTCTGATTCGTTTGATTTTAATTATTAAAACGTAATATGTAATTATTAAAACGTAATATGTAATTATTAAAACGTAATATGTAATTATTAAAACGTAATATTTTGAAAGTATAATGACATTCCATGATAAATGCCAGTATACTGAAATCATATGCCCTTAATAGGGTTAAGATGAAAATTCATATACACTAAATGTACAAAAGCAAGGAAATTCCCAAATGTTTACACTTTTATTGTCATTAATTCAGGGTATGACTACATATCAACCAAACCATTTCATTATCACATCACTACAGTATAAATCTCTATGCATGTATGGATGAAGTGTGTGAGGTGCGCTGAAGAAAAATTCCTACCAGTAAAATACATAGCCCTGTTGTGCTCGCATACCCTTAATAACAATAAAAGTGTAAAAATTTGGGAATTTCCTTGCTTTTGTACATTTAGTGTATATGAATTTTCATCTTAACCCTATTAAGGGCATATGATTTCAGTATACTGGCATTTATCATGGAATGTCACTACTTTTGTAAAGACTATGCCTCAATACAATGCCTTCTCATAACTGATATAGTTGGTAGTTTGACTAATCAAGGTATATGGTAAACTGAAATTAAAATGCCATCAACTAGACCCTAGAACCTCTATCTCTGCCAAAAATCAGCTGAATATATCAAATAGTTGATGAGATACAGAATGGCACATACGTAGGTATGTACGTACACACAGATAACATGATTTCATGATTAAACTTTCTGGATCTCTGGGTTGCCTTGACTAATGATGCTGAAATTCTACACACTTATAGAACCTATCAAATAAAAATGTTGTGCAAAATTTTAACTAATTTGGTTTATTGGTTTTTTAGTTATGATTGATCAAAGAAATTTGATTTCCAGCATAGACCATTCGTGAAGTCTATTAAGGGATAGAGCGCTCTCGCGCCTCCCTTGACTTTCAAAAATATTACGTTTTAATAATTAAAACCAAACGACTCAGAATTTTGAAAAAGTGCAATGTCTTCTTTTTCTTTTACTAAAACTCCTTGAAAAGTCATATTACTCGCACGGCAACGATGAGATCAAAAGAGGATAAGCACAACAAACCAAAACGATGTGAGATTCTGGGTCGTTTTGTTTTAATTATTACAAGCTAGATATAAACTGTTTTGTTTCGTATCGTAGATAATGAGTGACCCAAAGTTCGTGTCTGGTGATATCTGATTGGACGAAATTAGTCATGTGACATAGGTGTATTTCTGATTACAAAGATAATTGTGAATTCAAAATGAGTTCTAAGCGAATTTAAACGTACACTTACGTCGTGTATGAGGGGCATCGTATAGTTTAGCAAGGGATCCATCAAGTTACATAAATGAAATATATTTTGTAGCAACTTTTTCCGTCTTTGATTGTGAGAATTTATTCCAGCTTGCTAGCCCATAAAACAAGGCGGAAACAACATCAAAGAAAACTCACAGAAGAGAACGACAAATATGGACGATATAGTTGAAAATCTATGAAGTTATACATAACCCGTTGTAATATATATATATATACGATAACCAGTCCTGGAAACTATACAGTTCAAAATAGACTGCCTCGATAATCTATATATATATTCCATTACTTTATATTGATTCTTAATTCTTTCAAATTTTGAATTTTGGCTATTCCCCTGCCAACTTATCCATCGATGCAATTCTTCTGATGATAAGATTTTAATCTTTGAAAAGCCAGGCTTACGGAAAGAAAAATAAACATGTTTTTATCGAGTATTGCATTGAACCATCGAAGGTGAAATAGATTTTTCATCCGCACATCTTTATCATCTTTATCTCTCTTCCTTCATTTATATATATATATATATATATATATATATATATATATATATATATATATATATATATATATATATATATATAGTAAGCTATGAAAATATATTTATGGCAATCAAGCTACACAGAGGCTCCCGCGTTTCATCCCAGGGGGGAATCTTCAGGCTAAAATGCATGGAGTTATTTTCGCCGGGTGTTTTTATATACACGGCTTGCTAGTTAACCAATCAGATTCTTTGTTGTTCTCTCAGCCAATCGTTGGGCTTCCCGCGAACAAAGGCTTTGTTGGTGTACCTCCCTATACGCTCTCTTATTGTTTTGTTATCAATGGGTTTGTCTATATCCTGTTTTCTGTGTTGTATTCTGTGTAGTTTGATTGCCATAAATATATTCTCATAGCTTACTATCCAGCTCTACTTACGTATCGAGCACTGTTGAAGTAAATACTGAAAATTCATACATAAGAAATTATATCTCCTTATAAAATTTGATGTGGATACATGAAATACTAATATATATATATATATATATATATATATATATATATATACGTCGTACGTAGGTAAAATATAAAAAGTATAATTTAATATTATTAAAAGCCCCTTTAAGTAAATTTGAAGTCAATACCCAGTGCTATACTCCGACTCTGTCGTTGAGTTCTATCGGATGTCTTGGTGTCTCGACGCTTTCAGTGTAAATATAGCTTAATTTCTCTGTTATCGCATGACAACTGTACCAAGATTTAGAAATTTAAATGTAATGTGAACAAGTATCTTGCTGCACAACTCCCTTCTTAGGATACCACCTATGAATATGGCCCTAATCACAGTAGTCCCTCGCGTCTCGGGGGTAAAAGAAATTACTTAACTTGTACCCCTCTCAACGAAAATATCCCTAACAAACCCGGCTAACAACAAAATCCTACGCTTTCAGTGTTGAGGTCTCCAGAATGCCAGATATATTTCTACTTTAATAGGTTACGTACTCGGACCGCTTGCCTTTGGAATTCCATCCCTGCTCAATGTTTCCACAACTATACCAACATTCAGAAATTGAAGTGTAATGTGAACAATAGTCCCTCGCGTCTCGGTGACAATATGTGTTGTATGGAGTGGATAAAAGTTTTTTTAAATAAATAAAAAATAAAATCTCTTCGGGTATTTTAACGACTTGTCCATACAAATGATTTTGTATAAACTGTATAATATTGGATATTCAAAGGGCGAAAGGTCTGACAAATAAGGTAGGCGATGTTTTCCAGCTAATGTCGTTAACCTTTTTTCTAATCTGGTCATTTCCGTATTCAACAGAGCAGGCCTGAATTTTGAACTTCGGAAACTGTGTAGTCAGCTCTCACTTTCTATTGCTTTTAGGCCCGTTCTGACAAGTTCTAGCCATGGGGTAAATATAATCTCTCCTTCATCTGACAAAAAAACTGGATCTGAAAATAAGACTCCAATTCGGGAGCTTATGATAGTATGGAGAAACTTCTTAGTTGCCATTACTCCTAGGTCCATTCTGACCGCGAGTGTTTGTAAGATGCAGTGTCCCATTCATGTGTTAGATAGTATCTGTCCTATGCATGGCATTAAACTGCATCCGGTGATGAGACTCAAATTTGAGAGCTTTAATGAGTATAGATTCATCCTTCTCTTTGGGATTACTACCAGTTACACTCTGACCTTCCAAGATTCCATCTATGTCTTAAATATAATCTGTCCAATGTAAAGCATGATAACGGATACGGTGTCATACTCACAAATTTACATCATCAATAAAGACAAAAGAAAATATCATGAATAAATGGATCAGGCTTTCTGGACTATTCCTTCAAACACCTTCCTTCAAGTAAATAATAATATGTTTCGGAATTTTTTAGATGAGGCTTGATAATTTGTAGAATTTGGTATATTCGGACTACTGTTCTCATCTTGGGTGTTTTTTATCACAACGTTTCGGCTGATGTAACCTCCGACCTTTTTCAGGTGTACCTTGTCGAAGTCGGGAATGTTTCTGTCAAACTCGGGAATCTGGACGGATTCCCAAGTTCGACAGAAGATTTCCTTATTGATGATGTAAATTTGTTATCATGCTTTACACTGAGCTGAAGGATTGCGGCAGAAAAAAACGTTATATATATATATATATATATATATATATATATATATATATATATATATATATATATATATATATATATATATATATGATAAGAACTCGTCTGTCAATGATAAGAACTTGTCAAGTGCAAAAATGAGGTTCAAGCTGCTCTCCGAAATATCACAGATTCTTGTTGGTCCTCCAGCCGCCGAACTCCAACAAGCAATGGACAAAAAGGATACTAAAACCTTCTATGAGGGCTTAAGAGGTGTGTATGGTCCAAGGAAAAGTGAGAACTCTCCAGTCCTCTCTTCTGATGGCAGAACACTCAAAACATACAAAAGGGACGTCTTATTGCGTTGGCAGGAACATGTTCATAATTCCAACTCCGAAGTGGGTGAAGACGTCATAGCCTCAATTTCTCAGCGACAAGAAATACCCTAGCTTTCTTACCTTCTGACCATTAAGGAAATCAGATGTTATCAAGCAATTATTGTCAGGCAAGGCCCCTGGAAGGGACGGAATCCCACTCGGGATCTATAAGTATGGTGGCACAAAACTAATAAAAAAGCTCTTGGATCTCGTTATCGTCATCTAGAAGCATGGGTATGTACCACAAGATTTCAGGGACGCCCTCATAAAACACTTTTTCAATAAAAAGGGTAGTCGAAGAGTCTGTGACAACTCCCGGGTATCTCGCTGTTGCTGTTGTCAGTTGCAGTGAAGATTTTAGCTCGACCTATTTTAACAGAATAATTCAGCATCTTGTGGAGATTTACCCAGAATCGCAAAGTGGCTTTTGAACTGGCCGTGGTGTTATCGACATGATCTGCTTCCTTCGTCAGGTTGGCGAGAAAGTAAGAGAGAGAAAACAGGAATTGTACATGGTGTTGGTGGACTTAACCAAGGCCTTTGACAGAGAGGTATTGTGGAATGTGCTCAAGAAACTCGGTATTCCTGACAGCATGCTCAGTGTCATTGTGTCCTTTCACCAAGGTATGAGGGGTGATGTTGAGTCTGACGGGGAGGTTTCTGAACCGTTTGATGTTTCCATTGGTACAAAGCAGGGTTGTGTCATGGCTCTGGTTCTCTTTGCATTGTTTTTCTCAGTGATGCTCCAATATGCTTATGCTGATTCGTAATTTTTAGTTCCAATTTTGCACAACTGGTGGCCTCTTTAACCATCAGCGTTTCAGAGCAGGAACCCGTGTGCGCTAGAGGGTCATACGTGATCTCCTGTTCGCGGATGATGTTGCTTTGGTAGCAACATCTCTTGTGGATCGCATCTCAGATGCTTGCAAGGTTTATGTACTCACCATCAGCATAAGGAAGACTGGGGTTGTGTATCAGCCTCCATCTACTCCCAAATAGATCAGAGGTGTAAATCAAAAACCACCAGTTGACCAATTCCCAAATATCCCAATAACAGTAGATGGCAAAAGCCTGAAGTATGTGAAATCTTTCACATATTTGGGAAGTACTGTGGACTAGCATGCATCGCTTGATGATGAAATTATCAACTGCGTAGCCAAAGCATCTAATGCTTTTTGTAAGCTTCGCCATCGCGTTTGGGACCAAAGATCTAGGTCTATAAAGCTGTCATTCTTTCCGTCTTTTTGTATGGGTTTGAGACGTTGATTCCATATCGATCGCAGATTAATCAACTCGATGTCTTCCAAAACCACTGTCTTCGCTCCATATGTGGATACACACTTGAAGATGAAGTGCAAAATGTTTATCTCTTTGCGAGATGTAAGATTGGAGATATTGAAACGTACCTCATCCAGTCCCAGCTGAGATGGGCTGGTCATGTAGTAAGAATGAGTGATGCGCGAATACCTAAAATCCTTATGAACTGCTGGATGTGAGAAGGAGCACTGGCAGGCCTTGGACAGGGACAAGCTGAAGTCCAATCTTTCAGCTATTAAAATCCCCGTTGGAAGCTTTGAGAACTTGGCACAAGACAGGAGCGAGTGGAGAACCGCAATTCGTAATGGGGTGGGGAGGTTTGAAGTAGGTTTAATTGAGAAGTTCAGGAGCGCAAGATTAAGGACAAAGGTGCGCTTGACGCAATCACAATTTTTTTGTTGCTCTATTTGTGGTCTCGTCTGCAGATCACTCGCTGGACTAAAATCTCACAATCGCCATAAGTACGAAAAATAAACGAACTGATTTTGATTTTGGACACCTGTACGTCGAAATCGACGGGAGAGTCCATAAATATTTTCTGTTTACCCTCATCAGTACAGGAGTGGTGGTTGCAGGCAGTCGCATGAGATCGAACGCAGTTCGTAGATTCAGGCTAAAATTACGATACAAACGCTCAAAACAACACGGCTAACGGCAATCAGCACAGACAGTAATTGAAATTAAGATGCGTCAAAGGAAGCTCTATTGCTGCACATCAGTGCATGTATATATATATATATATATATATATATATATATATATATATATATATATATTAATTCTTTCATATAAATGTTCGAAAAATGCAAAATAAAAAGCTGAATGTCATTTAAAGAAACAGAGCTGTATTATGAATATATATATATATATATATATATATATATATATATATATATATATATATATATATATATATAGATAGAGAGAGAGGGAGAGAGAGAGAGAGTAAGAGAAAGAGAGGGTAAGATAATACTTTAAATATATAAATAATATATCTGGCCAGTAGACTATCAGGATAAAAACAAAGCTCAATATAGTGTATAGATTAACAATTGTTTTTTGATCGGATCTTACTGCATATTTCTACTCCATCACATTTTTTCTATACGTCAGACCAGGAAGTTATGGTTTGCAACAGCCCTACCATCAGCTCCTAAGAACCCTTAATTAGACATTATTATATTCAACACCTAGTAAGTCTTCTGAACTTTTTGTATGATTTTGCTTTTTCCATGGTTTTCTTATTAATTTACATACAATCTGAATAGACTCTTCACTGTCATATATTGCATCGATAGCAAGCAAATTTTCCGCCTGCATAACTTTTTCATTTTCATTTTGGACTACCAATTACCACCTGGATTGTTTTTAATCGACTTCTTTGACATTTTTCTTGAAATTGTTTTAAACTTTATGACTTGGATGAACCGTATAAGTTTAACAAAAAGTGCGTTTTTAGCCCATATATTTGATGTTTTATATGTATTTTTATGAATTTTTTTAATATATTTTTTATATATTCTCAAAGCTTAATTTTTATTACCTGCAGTAATGTCATTGTGATAATGGTCTTCTGAGGAGAAGATTTTCTTTGAAAACCCATCAGTTAAGGACGCAGTATCACTCCTTGTTTTTGAACTTTAATAAAATCTGATTAATTTCTCATTTTATTATGTCATTCAATTAATATATATATATATATATATATATATATATATATATATATATATATATATATATATATATATTAATTGAATATATATATAACGCTTTAGCTAATGAAAATAAAATACAATGATCTTCTACAATTGTTTCGAAGTTCATTAATTTTTAGAATTTATATTTTTACAAAAAATAATTCTATTTGCGTTATTCAAATTTTCTTATAAAGAAAGAACGAATGACGAAAATGGAATTGTATTGTGAAAATATAAATTCTTAAAAAATCAACTTTTAAACGATTGTAAAGGGTTTTGGTATGCTATTTTATTCTCATTAACTAATAGGATATATATATATATATATATATATATATATATATATATATATATATATATATATATAGGAATCGTGGTTAAAGGTACATCTGAGGAGACCAAAATAAGGTCGAAATAGACTATTATGTACACAACCGAAATGTGCATCTAATCCATCTAATCTTCAAATTTATACTTGCTCTGCTCAATTGGACATCGGGCTCTCTTATTCGGATTCCTACCGAAACCATTCAAAACAGTATACTATATATATATATATATCCATGTGTCATACAATATTTTTATTCACAGGTAAAAATAAGCGTATATAGATAAGAATTGACAGCGATAGATAGATAGATAGATAGATAGATAGATAGATAGATAGATAGATAGATAGATAGATAGATAGATAGATAGATGAGGAATAATTTTTGGCACCATCATTTCTCAGGTATTTCCATGGCATCACGTAAAAAAAAACAAGAAAAGGGTGGAGTTAACGACCTAATTCTGCGAGTCTCTACTTAGGAATAATTCGCATAGAACAAATTCGAGCCCCACAAAAAAGAGATGAAATGGCTAGCATTATTCTACTGTTGGGCGTTTGAGGGTTTTGTGCGTCGCTTCAAGGGGAGCGTGGTGTCTGCCGTCGGTTCATCTTCTCTTTCCGACCGGAAAGCACTTCAACACCGACATCATTTCGTTTTCAATGTTCTTTAATTACTCACAAGCGATGACTTTCATTCGCTTTGGTAAAATAGAAATGGTGACGTTCTTAACTTACTGACATCATCATTGCGCCAATGCTAAACAAAATAGGAATTTATGAAATAACGTAGAGGCAATATCAAAATAAACTAGCCAAGATAACCATCCTTTTTTACTATTGAGGTAATCACTAATCAAGGCCAAGAGCCACTCGAGGATAAAGATTAATGGTATGAATTGCGTTTGATTAATTTGGGGAAAGTTCATGACAAGAATCTGCTGATTCTATTAATCTTCCTCCCACAAATTAAGATGTGACACAAGGTCGGGAAAGTGGGGGAAAAATCAGCGCTCGAGAATTTGAGCACTCTGGCTGTTTAAAAATTGCCTGGGCAGCCCCGTCGGCATTCCCCGGTAGGGGCGCCTCAGGCGATTAGCAATAAACTAACCCCTTCTCAAAGGGTGAGAAGGCAAAGCCTGTGAGGGTGCACCTCATAGAACTGCACAAAACGGACAACCGATAGACCAGCGTAAATCCAGACCCGAAGGCCCGGACAATACCGGTTTATTGGGCAGAATAAAACCCCTGGTTGATTGGGTTTGAAGACAACAAAGTTTTAATCAGCAGGGGAGCAGTCACGCGGTAATGTGTTCAACCTTTAAGAATCCCTTACAAAAATGGTCTTTTCATGGAAATTCCACATAACGTTAGGCACATGAATGGATAAAAGAGGTTTATTTTTGTTGTGGTAGCTAGACAACTTATTCCTGTAAATGTCTTACAATGAATAAACAGTCGAGCCCCTTCAATGGAAATATCCATAGAGAGCAGAGTGAGAATATTAATAACTGGAAGGTTTACAAAAATCTAGAAGAAAAACTCGACACATCAATAATTCGAATATCGATCCCTATATTTTCTGAAAGGAACTTTTTAATTATTCGAATTTCTGGAAGATTTTCTGATATATTTGCTGAACATTCATGATATCTGGATGTACCTTTTTTGGACATACATTTTTCCATCGAAGTTGATTCACTTTGCTCAAAAACATTTCTTTGAAGTTGATTCACGAGAATTTTGTATGTTATTGTTTTTGAAATTTTTAATATTTTCTTTTATTTTAAAATCTGTTCTAACAGTAATATTTTTACTGATGTATCCCTATAAAGATCTTGCATTTTTGACAATCCATGGGTTAAGGAAGGAAAAAAGTTTATTTATATTTATATATTCCTTGTATTCTAATCAACATTTTTATTTTATATATATATATATATATATATATATATATTATCAAGACCAATGTGTATTTATTTGTATATATACGTATATTTCCATCCTGTACGCACAATAATTAGTTCACCACGTAGTGAAGAAAACATAGTGGTTACAAAGCAAGGGCGGGTAAAGCGTGAAAAGTGGAAAGTTGTAATCAATAAAAAAAGAAAGATAATGCCGAGCGTATTTAAGAAAAAGGATTTATTCATATATATATATATATATATATATATATATATATATATATAACTGACAAACATTGAGCTGAACCTATATATATATATATATATATATATATATATATATATATATATATATATATATATATATATATATATGTTAGATTACTTGTAAGGAGGTAGGAAACTTCCAGCAGAGTGCTCAATCAGTAAACAGAATTAAGAGCCTAATATTTAGTAGTTTCTGGTTTAATATATATATATATATATATATATATATATATATATATATATATATATATATATATAGGAAGCAAGTTATTATTTATGCAAGTCTGCTTGAAGACCACGTAATTTTAACGTTTTGACATTTTCTTAGTTATTTTCTCGACACGGCTCAAGGATGGCCGAAAAAAGAACCCTCGGAGCCATATTATACTAGTTACCACCGGAGATCTGTAAGTTTTCTTGCTGTGTCGAGAAAATAACAAAGAAAAACAGAATGAGTAGTCATTGTGTTGTAGCTATTGTGTGGGATAATACGATTTTATAGATTAGCAATTAATTTTTCTCACTTTGTTTAACAAGTGATTACAAATCAAAGAAGGAACATTGAACTATTTTGTAGCCATTATGTTTTCGTCATACTCTTGATAGATTGGCATATGTTTAAATTACTGTTCTGGTAGCAGACTATTTGAACTGTTCAACTTACAATACTGGGAGCAATTGCTAAAACCACACCAGCCTATACTTGCAGTCAAGACTGACGTACAACCATTTTTGTTCTCTGCAGTATTATACTTGTTTCAGTATACTTGTTTTTTTCTAAACTTCGTGTTTTTCTTCGTGGCCTTTTACACCCCCACAACTACTGGCGACGAGGTATGGTAAAGGATTCTTGAGAACCTTAAAATGTACGCCACAACTGGCGACGAAGTATATTAAGCGTTTTTAGAGCCTTAAAAGAACATACGTGGAGAAATAAACGGCAAATTCACCCGACAAGGTCTGAGTTCTACGAAACCAAAAAGAAAAAGAACACGTAAAAGACCAACTTATTGTCTTTTAAAGAAAAGTCAATGATTTTTTATTGCTCTTCCGGCACAGTGTTAATTTTCAACAAGAAGGGAATACATGTTTTCTCCAAAAGAGAAAAGTCGTGTTGCCGAAAGAAAAAAATTAAAACCTTTTTTTTCTGTCGACTAAAATGTTGATCGTAATTCTATGGTTACGTGAAAAGCGTACTAAAAAAGTGATTTTTTGGTCGAAGAAAAAAAACGGCTTTTATACTCTTTTTCTATTTTACAACGGAGATTACTTTAGCAGCGTAATATAAAAGAAAAAAACTTCCATATAAAAAATAAAAACACATCTAAATATGGAAGATTTTAAAGCAACTATTCCAGAACTCGTGAAATAACAAATGAAACAGCAACAAAAGATATAAGAAGGACTTTTGGAAGGAAAAAGACGCAGATTACAGAAAAATTACGTAAAGTTTCAAAAGCTTTAATTGGAACAACAACAAAGATTTGAAGAAAGACTTCTGAAACAAAAAAAAAACAGATCGAATGATTGAAACATTAATGCGAACAATATAGCATAGGGGTCAAAGTAACGAAAAGAAACATGATTTTTCGCAGAATACCGTTTTGAGTGAGATTAACAATTTCACTTATTCCGATGATAAAACCGTTGGATCATATGTCAGAAAGTATGGCACTTATGTATGCATAATATTTAGCCTAATCGATTATTATCGTTAAGTAATAGTGAAACTGGATAAACTAAAAAATTAAGAAATATATGAATGTCTAATACGATCTCTAGGATCAATTAAGCATAAAAGTATTTTCTACTAGAAACAATGGTTATGGAAGTACCCTTATATAAAGTTTAATATGTTTTATAAACTACGGACTTTAAGCACATATGAATCTTACTTGTTACTTTTTAAATATTTCTTATTATGTGTTCATTGTTAATATTTTAATGAAGAAATAGTTTTTTCAATTTGGTAAAAGAAATCAAATATGCTTCATGACTCAATTTTTATTTCGAACGGCGTAATTACGGCCTTTCATTTTGAATCTTAAATCTTGTTTCTCTGTCAAACCTGTTTTCATTCTTTTTTAAAATTTGTTTTTACTATTTTTTATTCTTTTATTTATATACCTAATAGATAATGTTAATTAATACACTTCATTTATAGGAGTATAGGAACACGCTAAGTTAAGATAAGACATAAAGTAATTTTAAACCAGGAGATACGAAAGTTGGGTACCTAAATCATGCCTAAATAAATGCTTGAAATTCTTAAATACTAACGTCTTATTTACGTGTTATGTTCCATAATTTAATATTATGGAACATAACACGTAAATAAGATTAACAATACCGTATGACGTTTGTAAGTAAGAATGTTAAGCATTTATTTAGGCATGATTTAGGTACTAAACTTTCGTATCTCTGGGTTAAAAATTACTTTATGTCTTATCTTAACTTAGCGTATTCCTATAATAGCTTTTTGATATTTACAATTTTCTTAATACACTACATTAAATATTACATAATCCGACTTGCATTGTTCGTAATGTTACACATATTTTTACTAACTTTGTATTATAAATTCAATATGACTATGTTTAAATCCCTGTTTCTTTTGAGGAGCTGGGTTCTATGTAAGATTCCATGTAAAAGGAGTTTTGTGTATTCTATGTTGCTAGAGGGGTTTCTTCCAGAAACAATCCTTCATTTTCTGATGAGTTGTATAAATGTTTTTAAAAATGCTGGTAATTACATGTTTATTTCTCAGTTGTTTGTTCGTGCGAGAAACGATCGTCAAGTTACACTGAATTATTTTCAATTTCGGTAAGAAAAAATGAATAAAGAACTTAGTCATTCAAATTTAACATGCCATTGTTTACTTATATATGCTCTGTTGTTAAATTTTAATTTTTATTCAGCGAATATTTTGAGTCAATTAAAAAAAATACGTATACAAAAATATATTTTTTAATTTACACACACATTCATTATATATATATATATATATATATATATATATATATATATATATATATATATATATATATATATAAAGTACGTTATGAAAATATTTTCATGGCAATTAAGCTACACAGAGGCTCCCGCGTTTCATCCACGGGGAAATCTTCAGGCTAAATGACGTGTAGCTTAATTGTCATAAATACATTTTCATAACTTACTACCTAGCTCTACTTACGTATCGAGCAATGTTGAAGTAAATACTGAAAATTGATACATAAAAAACTATATCTCTTAATTAAATTTCATGTGGATACATGAAATAGTAAAATTATATATATATATATATATATATATATATATATATATATATATATATATATATATATATATATATATATATATATATATATATATGATTTTTTGAAGGCTCACCAAAGCATTCCGTTCAGGAGCCCACTCAACACCACAAAATATTTTTTCATTCAAAAATTATTTATTTAACATTTTTCAAATTAAAGAGTTTTTTTACCTACACGTGTTTCACTACCAAGCAGGCCCTTGCTTGGCAGATCATCAGGGAAATTGAGTACCTTGAATAAGAAATTACAACAACCGGCAATACACAATGTGGTGTTGCTTTAATTGATGTCACTTAAGAAGGGAAGAAAAAAATATAAAATAAATTAAAAATAAAATAAAAAGTAAAAAGATAAAAAGATAAAAAGGAAAAAATACAAGGGAAAAAATAGAGAATATCTTAGAAGAATATCTCGCAAGATTTCCACAACATTGTTGCCACTAGGCTGTTTAAACATTTAAAATAAATAAATAATTTTGTCTCTTTTAAATTGAAAGATATGAGAAATATAGAATATAAAATATTTACATGAAGAACACAATTTATTAGTAATTATTAATTATTTATTGGTCCTTAACTTTTTAATTTTACTTTACGAAAACAATAATATTAAACATAAACATTTTTTTCGTGAAATTAGGCGGGCTATTCGGACCATGACCAGTTTAAGCGTGCTTTGAGAAACCATACTCTTCCATTCTTTCATAGACTATCTCTCTCTGTCTCTCTCTCTCCTTTCTCTTTCTATCTCTCTTTCTATCTCTTTCTCTTTTTCTCTCTCTCTAAACATATGCCCAAACATAAATTGTATGATTGGATATATGTTTATATATTTGTACGTATAGGATTCACTCCTAAACTAATTAACCGATAATTATGAATTTCAGAATACGGCTACTAGGCGTTATGATGGGTAATGTAAGCTATGTTTACTTTAATTTAGTTTCATGCAAAAGAAGCAAAAGGATAAAAAGCGTTCGTGAAAATTGAGATAAATTCGAGTTTTTTATTTTTATTTTAACATTAGGTATGAAACACTAATTAATTTTGGATATCAGTCTATTTGGAGTATTTTAAAGGGTAGCCACAACCTACTATTATTAAATTCAAATATTTCAGATTTGCATTGAATTTGATCCATAGTCATTAGACACCAATTAAGCAATTTCTTCTTAAGACCCATTAAGCTTAAGCCTTAAATTTTAGACATTTACTAGATCAAAATCATTTAATGGATTTTGATCAAAATTGAAATAAGGATTCTAGACATAAGGTTTAGTAGCATTATATGTGGATTTTAATCTTCGTAAGTGGATATAAAACTGGTGCAAAACTGTTCTGTTAGGGGAATTCATTTCGCTCGTCCTGTGATGAGTATTATTATAATATATATATATATATATATTGGATTTGGGTTGAATAATACTTGTAATCCAGGGTTTCGAATCGTGTGACCGGTAGTGAATAGTCATACTTCTATGATGATGAGTCTCGATTGAAAAGAGACGAAACGTATACGTCCATAGATAAATAAACAATAACAAATATTTATATTTGAAGCTCCTCGTAAAAAAGTAGAGCACTGTAAATGGTAGTACTAACACAGCGTGACGTCACTTGCTTTATATGCATCATTCCTTCTCTTATAGATAAATAAACAATAACAAATATATATATATATATAAAGTAGAGAACTAAAAGCGAACTTTTAGGAAAGGTAAAACCTATTGTGAAAAGAATATACAGCTCAATATACCGGATAGAGCAGATAGATAGATAGATAGATAGATAGATAGATAGATAGATAGATAGATAGATAGATAGAAGCATGAAAAGGAATTAGAAAAGCGACGGAGGCAGATCTTTTTTCAATTCAGTTGCTCAATGCAAGGTATATTCCGCAAAAAAGCAATTTATTTAATTAATTTTTTTCCTTAAGCCAGGCTTTTCAAAGATCAAAATCTTATCATCAGAGGAAATTGCTGGGATAGATAAGTTGGCGAAGAGCCAAGATTTAAAATCTGAAAAAATAAACCAAAGTGTTTTTCCCCCACAATCTTTGTTTTACTTTTAATTCGTGGTTTTTCGCCAACTTATCTATCCCAGCAATTTCCTCTGATGATAAGATTTTGATCTTTGAAACGCTTGGCTTAAAGAAAAAATTAATTAAATAAATTGCTTTTTTGCATTGAGCAACTGAATTGAAAAAAGATCTGCCTCCGTCGCTTTTCTAATTCCTTTTCATCCTTCTATCTATCTATCTATATATATATATATATATATATATATATATATATATATATATATATATATATATATATATATATATATATATATATATAAATATATATATATAAAATATATATATATGCATGTAATATATATATATATATATATAATATATACATGCATGTAATATATAAATATATATATATATATATATAAAATATATATATATGCATGTAATATATATATATATATATATATATATATATATATATATATATATATATATATATATATATATATATGTATATATGCGTGTAAGTTTTCGTATGATATATATCTATGTATGCCTTCAAATCTGCCTTTACCCACGCGCACACGCATCGGCCGCATTTATAATACCCGATTGTCGTTTAATAAGAATAACTTTTGTTCTCAATCGTTTTTTTATGTTTTCTTTTGTACCAAGAACAAGTAAAGAACATTCCAGGAATATCTCGCCAAACACTCACTCGATGGCATCTAGTCTACGTTTTCGTAATACCAACGTTCGCATTGGCACCAAACCAATGCCAAAAGTCTAAGAGTTCACAGAGTCTCAAATGGGTTACTCATTTGTGGATTCATTATTTCGGTGTTATTTTTAAAACTGTCATCAAGTCGTCGACATTTTTATTTGGATAGTCTGTTTTACGACATACCAATCCTTTTTGGGTTATTCAATTCCGAAACCCAATATTTATTGTTCATAATAACGCGTTTCATTGAACAATATTTGCTATGTTATTCGTAGCTGGAGTGAAATCGGGGTTCAAACTTTTTTTAAACGGTGTCAGTGCATAAGTGAATGCGATCGATTCTACGTCATGATTTGAACTCGGCTTGCCGATTCCCTTGTAATCCCTTGTAATCATCAGTAACCATAAATGTAATTCCCTTGTTCGCATAAGTAACGATAAATTCTCCAAACCAATGTAAAATATCTAAAAGTCTACAGAGTCTCAAATAAGTTGTTGCTTTATGAATTTACTATTGCGTTGTTATTTCCTTCTTTCACAGTGTCAAAATCTTGCTTTTATTAGTCGGTTTTACTAGGGATTATGTAATGCCTAAGCATTTGTCTCTTATCCTGTGTCATCCATCAATTGATGGTGAAACATTCACGGAGTTTGTGTGCCATGATGCTCGCTCACGCATTACGGCGAGAAGCTCCAACCCCGAGAGGCCAGCATCATTCTCCAGAAGAGTTTCGATTGTAGTATGAGTGCTTCTAGTCTGTCGTTTTAACTTTGGGGACCACAGAATCACTTTTCCAGCAGGTGTATCGTATAAAGATACATGTGCAGCCAACGCCAAAAGTCGGTGTTGAACAACTGCAGATATGCGTAGAAGACAACCATACCATAGATAGATAGATAGATAGATAGATAGATAGATAGATAGATAGATAGATAGATAGATAGATAGATAGATAGATAGATATGGATGAAGATATATAGATAGATAGATAGATAGATAGATAGATAGATAGATAGATAGATAGATAGATAGATAGATATGGATGAAGATAGATAGATAGATAGATAGATAGATAGATAGATAGATAGATAGATAGATAGATAGATAGATAGATAGATAGATAGATATGGATGAAGATAGATAGATAGATAGATAGATAGATAGATAGATAGATAGATAGATAGATAGATAGATAGATATGGATGAAGATAGATAGATAGATAGATAGATAGATAGATAGATAGATAGATAGATAGATAGATAGATAGATAGATAGATAGATAGATATGGATGAAGATAGATAGATAGATAGATATGGATGAAGATAGATAAATAGATAGATAGATAGATAGATAGATAGATAGATAGATAGATAGATAGATAGATAGATAGATAGATAGATAGATAGATAGATAGATATGGATGAAGGTAGATAGGTAGATAGATAGATAGATAGATAGATAGATAGATAGATAGATAGATAGATAGATAGATAGATAGATAGATAGATAAACAAACAGATAGATAGATAGATAGATAGATAGATAGATAGATAGATAGATAGATAGATAGATAGATAGATAGATAGATAGATAGATAGATCAAACTAGAGATATATAGAGTCTGGCATTTACTAGCTGATAGGGCATTGCGAAAGAAAAATTGACAAAGACTTGAGAAGAGGCGATAGAGTCAGTCAGGTGTGACGTGACGTCTCCACCCAAAGGAATTGTCTTAATTTAATTGAAGAGAGAAGGGGAGAGAGAGAAAGAGTCGTGCCAAAGTGTGAATGTCTGAAGTGATATTTAAGCCTGTAAATAAGTTCCATAAAGTCAAAGAACAAAAACAATCCTTAAATAGATTCTCTTATGGCAGGACGTAACCAAAAAAAAATGTTAAATTGATGGGCGAAAACCTTCATCTCGTGCCAACTTTTGACAAGATAATATATTGGATAAGCAAACACCATAAGTGGTATATCTTTTCTTGCTCTAAAATTCTATAGATCATAGACGATAATTAACCATAATATTCTTAGACTATGCGATCATTATATGCGTGATGACGTCTATGAGTGATTTCAACTGAATTGCGTCACGCGATCTCCTTCAATGCATATTTACATGCGTCAAAACATCTCAATAAGGGGCTCTGTCTGTCGCTTGTTTTTTTTTGTTGTTGGTCGCTATTTCACGTTTAAGTTTTAAATAGCATTTTGCGTGTCTGTCACGCTTAAGTATGAAAGAAAATGTTCGACAGTCTGTCACTCATGGTTGAAAAAGATGTTTAGTCATCTGCCACGCTTAAGTTTGAGATAGACTTTTTCAGATGCGTCCGTGGATGTTTGTAAGAGGCTTTGTCTATCTGTCCTTTGGTCGATCTATCGGTCTGTCGCGCTTAAAAGTTCATAAATTAAAAGACGCGTCTTAAGGTCTCCTACATAAGTTTTAGTCGGCTTCATTCTGTTGTTGGCATATGTTTCTAAAATCAGAAACAGGAAGAACCACGTGAAAGTTGCCAACATCCATTAGTGAAAGTGGTGCTACGGAACAGACTGGATTCGAACGCGGCACACCCAGGTCGTCATTCTGCGTCGATATATATATATATATATATATATATATATATATATATATAGTCATCCACATACAGACTGTTTCGCTCATGAGTGCCTCAACCGTCGAGCTGACAGTCGACGTTGCTAACCCCTGCGCTATCATACGACACTGACTGAATGTAAGGAATATCTCAATGTAAACATTGCAAGTGCCGGGAGCTCGAATTAGTTTTACCTAATGAGTTATGCCTTAAAGCTAATGGCAGTTTGCGATATCCTTACAAAATAAGATCTACCCAGGGAAGGAGCTTTATATAGTCATCCACATACAGACTGTTTCGCTGTTTCACAGCTCATCAGTGCGGCTAGACCATATATATATATATATATATATATATATATATATATATATATATATATATATATATATATATATAGTAAGTTATGAAAATATATTTATGGCAATTAAGCTACACAATGGCTTCCGCGTTTAATCTCCGTGGGGAATCGTCAGGCTAAAATGCATGGATGCATGGAATTCGTTTTACCAGGTGTTTATATATATATATATATATATATATATATATATATATATATATATATATATATATGTGTGGGGGGGTATGGGTGTGTGTGTGTGCTGTTT
The DNA here is from genome assembly GCA_963556195.1 of Sepiola atlantica. NCBI lineage: Eukaryota > Metazoa > Mollusca > Cephalopoda > Sepiida > Sepiolidae > Sepiola > Sepiola atlantica. The sequence continues at coordinate 101,873,734 of OY744517.1, read as the reverse complement.
AGTCTAGCTAGCTAACCAATCGGATTCTTTATTATTCGCTTTCACGAATTAATGTGTCCATTAGCCAATGGCAGGGCTTCTCACGAACTAAAGCTCGGCTGACTTTTACTTCCTATTCTTTTGTTTTGTTTTCTATGTAGGTGTCTCACCCTTTTTTGTGAATGGAATCATCAGTGTGGAAGATAACTGTTCAGCCGGTCGCACGATTTGAACCCGCAGACACCAGTCACTTTTAACTCACATTCGAGCGCTCCAACCAAGAGATTAACTTCAACAGCTATGCAACAAGCTGAAAAATAAACTTATCTTCCCAGCGATTACCTCTGATGATAAGATTTTGATCTTTGAAAAGCCTGGCTTAAGGAAAAATTTAATTTGAATAAATTGCCTTTTTGCGGAATATACCCTTCTCTGAGCAACTGTATTGAAAAAAGATCTGACTTTTGCTTTTCTAATTTCTTTTCATCCTTCTACCTATTTATCTGCTCTATCCTGTATATTGAGCTGTATACTTTTCACAATAGGTTTTACCTTGCCTAAAAGTTCGCTTTTAGTTCACCACTTTATATATATATATATATATATATATATGTACGAGGGCACACTCTCCGTCAAAGATGATAGATAAAATAAGGATTCGCAATAATATTCATATAAAATAATTTCTCAGTCGGTGAATTAAATAAAAGAAATAAGAAAGAAAACGTCTCAAACTGGAAAGTTTTTAAAAAAGAAAAAACATATCAATCGGTTTACAAAGAAGAAAGGAAAAAACGAATAAAACGGCTTATTATGGTAATAGAGTGGATGATATCGTTTCGAATTTATTCGTCGGGGGTTGTCTGACTTGCTATTTAATTTCTCCTTTATTCTAAACACTTGAAATGGTTTACTTCGGCACCTTTCTACTCGCATAAAGGGAGCGACGTACACATACACACACACACACACACATATATATATATATATATATATATATATATATATATATATATATATAGAAAGGTCATATTTTTTCTTTTTAAACATCTTTTTTAAGAATTTAATAATAAATGAGGCTAAAAGCCTTTAAAAGCAAGTTCAGATGCAATATTTATTATTAAAATAAAATCAGAATAGGTTTTCTTTTATAACCTCGTAATTTAGGTTATAATAAATAATAACTTGTAAAGAAAATGGATGAACTATCAAGAGAAACGTTTAACAGATTTATTAAAACTGAACACAGTATGAATTAATAAATTAATAAGCCGCTGTACGCGATTTTGATATTAACAGTCTGGTCCGTGGTCTGTATTTACTTTTCTCTCCGGCAGCCGACTACAATCTCAAGGGCGATAACTCTTAACTCCCGAAATGGTTCAAGGGAGATAATTCCGTTTTTCGTTAGTTGTCTTAACATCTACCCGTTTTAGTCTTTAACTGTATCGAGCGCACCTGGAATCAACTTGGAGGTGCTTCACTCTAGTGTGACTTCGCTTTGGCCAACTCGTGTGATGTCTTAGATAATTCTCATTTATATTTGTCTGAATGGGAGGTGATGGAGATGGCAGTTCAATTGTGTCCATTAAGAAATCAAACGGAATGTTTGTTCTGTTGTCCACTAAGTTGTCTACAGAGTATCTGAGACGCAACTGGTTTTTGCGCCGTGCCCAGAATTGACTCCCGACTTGAACATCATACAGGAATTGTCCATTTATTTTGCTGATGATGCCTGGTACCCAGTTTGGCCGGCCAGGTCTGTAATTCCGAGCAAACACTGGTGTGCCAACTGAAAAAGCTTTTGTTTTGTTAGGGCTTGGTTGTTGCTTCTGTGGCTGGGGGCGTAAAGCGTCCAGTGTGGTACGGAGTTTTCGTCCCATGAGTGCCTCTGCTGGTGATAGACCATTCTTCACAGCCCTATTTGGTGTTATTCTATATGAAAGGAGGAAAGCATGTAGTATCTCCTATGTTGTTCCATCCCTTTTGCTTTTAGTAGTGCCTTTTTGAATGTGTCGACAAATCTTCGCCTGTCCGTTGGATTGCGGAAGATACGGTGGCGACTAAACGTGGGTTATGCAACACGATTTGCAGAATAGTTGGAATGACTCAGACGTAAATTGTGTTCCGTTGTCTGAGACTAAAGTCTCGGGTAAGCCGTGTTGACTAAATAGCCGCCTAAGTATTGTTATTGTAGACTGAGTGTCAGTCTGTTTCATTGGAAAAACTTCTGGCCATTTGGAATGGGCATCAACAACCACCAGAAAACTAAAGCCATTTATAGGGCCAGCAAAGTCTATGTGTATTCTGGACCATGGTCGCTCTGTGTATGTCCAGCGAGAATCAACAATCTGAGGTGGATTCTTCTGCGCTTCCATACACTGGATACAATGTTTAACAGTATGCTCAATGTCTGTGTCTATGGTAGGCCAATAGACCACGTTGCGGGCTAGTGATTTAATTCGGTTAATGCCTGGATGGCCCGAATGTAGTTGCTTAAGGACGGCTTGTCTGAGTTTAGTGGGAATAGCAACACGATCTGCAAACATCAAACAACCATCAATGACAGAAAGAGAGCCACTGCGCCGTTTGAACTGTTGGAGGTCTTCCATGAGGTTTGGAGGCCATGTATGTTGAAGAAATCTGCACACTTTTTGTATCGTTGGATCTTGTTCTGATTCTCGCTTTATATCATTCTTTGTCACTGGAATTGTCCGGATACAATCTGTGAGTGTGCGTTGAAAATCGTCCTCGATGTTGATGGCAGCGATGACAGTGTCGTCATCTGGAACTGATTGTGCACTAATGAGTCGTGACAAAGCATCAACTTGGCCGAATTCTGTTGTCCGGCGGTACTGTATAGCGAAATCGTACCCCAGTAGAATGATTGTCTACAGTTGTAATCGGCTGGCTGAATATACCGGAATACCCTTTTTTGAGCCAGATATTGACAGAAGTGGCTTATGGTCTGTCAGAAGTGTAACGTGACGCCCGAACAACATCTTATGGAATTTCTTCACAGCAAAAATCAGTGCCAGTGCTTCTTTTTCCACTTGACTGTAATTGCGCCATGATTTGATGCATCTGCTGCTATCACAATTTTTTTATTGGGATCAAAATGTGTGAGCAGTAGGTCCGAGTTAATGAGTGCTTTGATTTTGTCAAATGATTTTTGACAGTCCTCAGGCCAGGACCATTTTGTGTCTTTTATCAACATTTTGTTGAGCGGTGATTTGATTTGATGAAGTGAAGGCAAGAAACTGCCATAGTAGCTCACCAGTCCCAGAAATGCGCGTAGACCGCTAACATCCGATGGAGGTGGCATGTGTTGAATGGCTGCCACATTAGCAGGATCTGAACGACGACCCTGACAATCAAACATAAATCCCAAGTATTTTATGGGAGGTAAATAAAAATGGCACTTTTCAGGTCGGAGATGGAGACCAAAGTCTTGGATGCGGGTTAGGATCTTGCTGATCCGTTTTGTCAACTCCTGGTTGGATTGCCCCAAAACAATGATGTCATCCAAGTATTCAGCTGTACCTTCCATGCCAATGAACATTGTGTCCATAATCTGTTGAAATATGTCAGGGGCTGTTTTTACCCCAAAAGGTAAACGAGTGAATTGGAATAATCCACGTGTGTTTATAGTAAGCAGCTCCCTGGACTTGCAAATAAGCCTCTGCAAGGTCCAATTTTGCAAAGCAGGTGCCACCATTAAGTACGGTGAAGAGATCATCGGGGATTGCCAATGGGTATTGATGATCCTCTAGTGCTGCGTTGAGCCCCGTTGAAAAATCAGCACACAACCGAATTGAACCATCGGCTTTCTTTACAACCACGATTGGGTGCTGCCCACCGTGAATATGTTACTGGTATGATGACCTTCATTTCCTCAAGTCGTTTTAGTTCCTGGTCCACCAGTGGCAATGCAGCGTATGGCACTGGGCGTTTAGGTCGAAAATCAGGCTTAGAAGATGGTTTCAGGAACAGTGTGGCCTCTGCCTGAGTGCAACGTCCCAATTTGTTTGTGAAGACTGGAGAAAATTTTCATGATGTTTTTGGTCTGGTCGATAATGCTGCTCTGATGTGACGATCTGGTCACCACCTCACATATCTGATTGAGTGGAATGTCGAGAGGACCTAGTAACTCGACAAAATCAAGTCCCAGCAAATGATGGCATGAGGTTGCTATGTATACGGTACCTGACACCGTTTTTTCTTTCATTTTGATGGTAGCGAGTAATTGACCCGTGATGTGAACACAATCTCCAGACGCACTCTATGCTACCTGACTTGTTGGTGTCAATGAAGGCTGGCCTATGGCTTCCCATAGTTTTTGTGATATAATAGTTATATCTGATGCTGTATCGATTTGCAGTTGAATAAGCTGGTCATTCAATTGTACTGCAACATATTTTCGTTTGGATTTTTGGTTTGAGAGAAAAGTTGCTATCAGACTGTTTGTTTTTGTTCTGTGCTGCTGTCGTTGCCTGTTATGTGAGTTTGCCTATTATGGGTTGGTTTTCGTCCTGGAGTGGAGCAAAATCTCTCTTTATGTCCAAGTTGATTGCAGCTGCGACAGCGGTGTGTCTTGAAGGTGCAGTTTCGCACAAAATGCCAGTTGCCACAATTCCAAAAAGCTGTTGGGGGCTGGACAGATTTTGGAATTGGTGAGGTGGGCCGACGTTGTTTTGGGACTGTGTTTACCATGGATGCTGATGCTTGTTGTACCATAGTTAGAATCATGTTTTAGATTCACTAGATGCTGACATTCCACGGCAACTTGTTGCAATGTTATGTCTGGATTTTGCTCTATTTTTGACAAAATATGTGGCTCCTCCGCCGATCTCAAACCACACACAAAAATCAAACATTTGAACAGAGCGTCTGTGATGGAAGAGATTTTAAAACGCTCACAGTCTTTGTTTACAAGGCTTGCATACGTTGAAAAATCGGTCGAGGAAGATTTCGTTATGCTAAGGCAATTGAACCGCATATTGAATAATGAAATATGCTCACCGAAAATCTGACTGAGGGTTTCCACTGTGCTGCTGAAACTGCAGTCACGCAAATGCTTTGGTAATATGTAATTTGCTTACCGATCATGCTCCGACGTCCCAAGCTTCCGTAGCAGAAGTCTTACCTTCCAGTCGTCAGCTTGATCCTTGAAATTCCCTCGAAAAATGTCCTCGAAACGTGCAAACCATGTTTCGAACGTCGAATTTGCCATTTGCTCGTAACGAAATTCGGTTATTGTTTGCGAAATTGAATCTGTTGTCGTCCTAAGATTTGTTTCTGAAATCGACGATGTAGGCGTGGAAAATCTCTCTGAAAATAACTCCATCAAACGTAATTTTGTTGTAGTAAATGCTGTATTGTACAATTCATTTTTTTTTTTCTGTTTTTGAAAAATCCTTCTCGCCAACTTTTATAACCTCGTAATTCAGGTTATAATAAATAATAACTTGTAAAGAAAATGGATGAACTATCAAGAGAAACGTTTAACAGATTTATTAAAACTGAACAATTGGCCGCTGTACGCGATTTTGATATTAACAGTCTGATCCGTGGTCTGTGTTTACTTTTCTCTCCGGCAGCCGACTACAATCTCAAAGGCGATAACTCCCAAATGGTTCAAGGGAGATAATTCCGTTTTTCGTTAGTTGTCCTAACATTTTCTTTTTCATTTTACATTTTGATCTTTTTACTAATAATTTCACGAGACACCTCGCATCTACAGGGTATGAATAGAAGTTGTAATAATTTCAATAGTTCCGTATGTTTGTCGAAGTCCTTAGGTTGGGAAATAGCCGTTGTGCTGTTATAACAGTTCATTCACTTTTTAAATATGAGGTAACGCGCATGCACGCAAGATGTGTACGGAACTATTCGAACTATTACAACTTCTATTGATACTCTGTAGATGTGAGGTGTCTCGCGCAATTATTAGTCAAAAGATCAAAGTGCATAAAAAATCTATTCTGATTTGATTTTATTAATAAATTTTACATCTGAACATGCTTTTAAAGGGTTTTAGCCTCATTTATTATATAGAGTTTTATTGTTCCTGTTTTTAGGCTCTAGTGAGCGAATGAATACTATTTAATTAAAAATCGCTACCTAAGCGATGAGGGGGTTTGCTTCCTATTTAAATACACGTATTTTATTATTTGATTTGATTTGTATTTTTTTTAATTTATTTTATACATACATAAAAGTAATCCGTGAACACGTGTCATAGTTTTACTATCAGTATGGATCGACTTTGACAAGGATTCGAACCCACGATCACCCTGCCTGTGGGTTAGTAAGTTATCTCTGGACCAAAAGTTCTTGTCAAAATTTGTTTAATTTTAGCGCCATGCAGTATGGTCGTGGGTTCGAACCCGTATCAAACTCGAGCCGTGCTGATGATTAGTAAAACTATGAAACGCGTTCACGGATTACGTTTATGTATGCATAAAATAAATTATATATAT
>OY744517.1:101642273-101864773 GCA_963556195.1 Sepiola atlantica | reverse complement strand
CAAATATTTGTCATAGACCGTCCTCATAAGTAATAGCATTTTATCTATTGCATTCATCATTTTCAATCTTCTCATAATATACTGCATCATTTAACTGACAATCTATCCATCTTATTAATTTGTATCCTTCAGTGGTTTTTAGCCTTTATAAGTGGTAACTCATTAGTAAAAACACGAAGAAGGATACTACGATCATTTCATCTTTTAAAAAATGCAATCACTTAACTATTGAGATACTCATTTCCTTTTTACACGTCTGTTTTATGCTGCGTCAGTTGGAAAAGAGGATGAACATTGTCACTTAATTCTCGCTGTGCTCACAAGATATCGTCTCCTCTTCCCTCTCATTATAATTATACAATAAACGTTCATTTTCTTCTTGTTTTAACGGCCGTGTGAAAAGTGGTAAACCACTTTCAGCCACTAATAGACTCGTTGGCCCTCTGACTAAGAACAAAGTGTAGTATCAAGTTCTGATACTACACTTCATCCATGCTGTCCTCTGTCAGTGAAGAAGAAATCCGTCTACACTGAGATAATTTTTTATTTGTGTCCTAATCGAGAGTGTCCTCTTTTGGGGAGCTGGGTTTTTCCCACATTAAAAACCGACCTTGTATCTAACTCTTCCCTCGTGGGGAGGCAAGTAGATTGGGAACATCTTCATTCACGAGATACAATGGTGATTTCCTGACCAGACATTGCGTAAATCACGTCAAAAAGAAATAATTCGAAGATAGGTCCGGTATCATTTCGGGATACTTCCTTATTCTATACAAGTTGCTCCACCATGGCTTGAGGGTATAGTCTACTGCCATACTATGTCGTCAATAGATAGGGAGAGTAGTAAAAATTGCTTCATGCTTTTCGGAAGGGTATTAGAGAAAGTCATTTCCACACAAGAAATAGATATGCTGACCCCACCTCGCTATAAACAAGAACACACGTAGTCGCGTTGTCATGAGTTGTTTCTACTAGATGGAACACACAACACAGGATGGGCGGAGGTTTCTTAGTTCTTTCAAGGCGTCGACCAAAATGTTCGTTTTACATTTCTTATCTCGACATCCCACCCGTAAACCGATGGAGTTTGGAGAGAGAGAAAGGGTTTGGGTTGCCATTCGTTGTCTGGCTGGTAAAAGTGATTGTAACCTCTAATTGTCGTTTGACGTCACAGTCACACCTGTTCTCCTTTAACTCTCGGGTTCTACACATTAACCCCTCAACTCCACTTTCTAACATACCTACACAAACACACATATATATATATATATATATATATATATATATATATATATATATATATATATATATATATATAATCCAGGTAAAACATCCACAGGGTAGTAATCCAAAGGATTTCAACCGGGTTTATAAAGAAGTGCTCAATATCAAATAGAGCTTTTATATATGATCATTTTTATTTACGCAGACATGTACAAAATCTGCGACACTGGCATGTCGATGTTATCGATCAACAGTTATCATAAACTGAGATCTCATCAGGCAGAGTTAGAATCCGATCTTAACCTTGGATCATATCTTTCCAAATATCGTGCGCATGTTTCGACATTCTTGACTCGCTCATTTCCAGCCCGTTCAAAGATCTAATCAAAAGTGGTCCTCGCTATATCTTACTCTAATTTTACAAGTACTTCAATAGATTGTGCTCCGATGAACTTGCTGCTCTGGTGCCCCAACGACGTAAATTCACTAGACCAATCCGACAATCTGCACAATCCCATCCATTCACTGTGGAGATCCCCAGACGCCGAAGAGCTTTCTACACCAAAAGCTTCTTTCCTCGTCCTGCTCGACTCTGGAATTCCCTCCCTGCTCCCTGTTTTCCTGACGGTACTGACATGCAGAAATTTAAAACTAATGCAAACAAAAAAAAACTTTCACTCTTTTTCTCAGTAGCCCCTTACGTCTACAGTGGCGGCCTGCCTTGTTTGAGGTGAACTATGTTAAAAAAAAATAATAATTTATATTTATCTCGAAAAAGAAAGATCTCTGTTAAGCTCGTTGATATTTCCAAAGTGAAAATTCCCTAAATAAGCTTCTAGTGTCTTCAGTATTTGTTTCCATTCTTTCCATTACCTATGTTAATACATATGCACACATATCAGTATTCATAGGTTTTACATTGATATCATTTTAATCTGCATACTAACTCCAGACAATCCAAGTTCATAAATTCTAGATATCTAAAATAATAACTGTTTCAATTGACTGAAAATTTAGTTTAATATTTTAATGCGTGTGGAAATGTAACCTTACCAGAAAAAGATGTGTATAACGTTACGTCCGAATCTCAAAGAATTTTTTTCTTACGTAACGATCCAACAGTGTATGATTTTTTGGTGGTTCTTAAGTATAAGGTTATTCAGGAGTTAGTAGCACGAAAGACACAAAATAAACGCATACAATGTTATCCTTGGTTTAAATGCTTTTTTTATTATTAATATTCAAAAACACATTCTTCGATGTTTGTTGTTAGTACGAAGTGATTCACTCAAGTGTGTGGAGTCATGCATGAGTGTAACTTTCCCATGTCTTACTGCTATTAGAAGGATATATTGTGAAAAGCGATCCGCTCTTATTTATTTGTCTGAATATTAATCTAACATATAAATATTCCTTAATTACAATTGCGTTTTGTATTCTTTTCAAATAAATATTACTGGCCTCAATTTGCGGATATTGCGTGACCTACACCAGAAATTTCCATAAAATGCATTTCCCAAATATTTTAGTTTAAATTTTTATTTTCATCATCATTAATCAGTTAAGAACAGTTATCTTTATGACTAAATTTATTTATTCTCTAATGTTACAGAAGTTAACAAGTTCAAACTTGTTAAGGATTGACTCCGAATTGTGATTTGCATAACTTCAGATGGGATATATATATATATATATATATATATATATATATATATATATATATATATATATATATATATATATATATATATATTAGTATTTCATGTATCCACATAAAATTTTATAAGGAGATATAATTTTTTATGTATCAATTTTCAGTATTTACTTCAACAGTGCTCGATACGTAAGTAGAGCTAGGTAGTAAGCTATGAAAATATATTTATGGCAATTAAGCTACACAGAGGCTCTAGCGTTTCATCCCCGGGTGGAATCTTCAGGCTGCTAAAATGCCTGAAGATTCCCCCGGGGATGAAACGCGGGAGCCTCTGTGTAGCTTAATTGCCATACATATATTTTCATAGCTTACTATATATATATATATATATATATATATATATATATATATATATATATATATATTTGATAATAAAAGTTTTGAAACGGTTGAAGGCAATGCGATGTGATCGCTGGAAGTTGTGAAGAACAAAAACAAAACAAAACCGAAATAAGTCGGATATAGATCTAAAAGGTTTGTTTATTTTTCTAGACAAACTTTAAAGACAGCAAGAGTGTTAGTTTGTAATAGTCCGGATAATCAGGGATCAATTTGATATATTTCGAGAGATTTTTTTCCTCTCCTCATCAAAAATAAATAAAAGAAAAATCCCGGATTCCGAGAAAATGCCAGGAGCGCTGGGGGGGGGGGAGGGGGGGTTAAACCGGAAGTGGTCAGGATAAAGTATTCAGAGGAAAATGAAATAGGTCGTAATAAGTTTTGGATGAGTGTTGTGTAACTGTTAATTAGATATTATATCCTATATTATTATTCTTTTATATATATATATATATATATATATATATATATATATATATATATATATATAGTAAGCAATGAAAATATATATGGCAATCAAGCTACACAGAGGCTCCCGAGTTTCAGCCCCGGGGGGGATCGTCAGGCTAAATATATATATATATATATATATATATATATATATATATATATATATATATATATATATATATGGGAAAATGAAAAAGGAAAACCAAAAAATGGATGTTTTTTATGTGTACATCAACGTTTCGTCTTTATTTATAAGACTTCATCAGGATGATAAAATAGAGAAAGAATGTCATGCAAGCACAGATACATGTAGGGTAGACATATTGGGAAAAATAGAATGAAATAGTGGCCAACTACTGGGTTGACGTCCGTATTTGTTGGAGAAATAGAAATGAATGTAGAAAAGAATGAGTGGGGAAAAAAATGGAAGGATGGGGTGAGCCAGGACTACTGTAGCTGGTGGTAAGAGAAAGAGGTGGGGGATGAGCAGGGGTAAAGTTGATGGCAGAGAGGGAGGTGAGGAAGAGGGGGGGGTGTTTGACCAGATGGCTGCGGTTCAAGATTGAAGGGGAAAAAGTAGGTTGGAATGTTTGTGTATGGGGGGTGTATGCAGGGAAAGGAGGATGGGTAGAGAGGAAGGGGGGCTGTGATTTTGGTGGATGGGCGAAAGTTATGGTCTTAGAGAGCGTTTTGAGAAAATGAGGGAATTTAAGAAGGGGTATGGGAGAAAATAGTTGAGTGGGGGGAGGGAGGATCACCCTTAATAAGCAAGATCATCCTCACAGAACAAAGACTCTTGCCTGATCATGGTTAAACTTTTTTCATCTCCAACCTCTATAACACTCTCCCATTTACTTTTCCCTTTCTTTTTCTCATTGAATCTTCATTTTCTCCTTACTTTTTCCTCACACTTTTAATACTGCAGTCCAAATAAACTTTCTCATGTTCCAAATATCTCAAATATTCCATACCCACCCTTTCAATCACCGCCCTCCTCCACCCCCCCCCCAATCCCTCACTCATTGCTATCATTTTCCAAATATTTCAAATATTTCACACCCTTTCACAACAAATCCTCCCTCCCCCCACTCAACTATTTTCTCCCATACCCCTTCTTAAATTCCCTCATTTTCTCAAAACGCTCTCTAAGACCATAACTTTCGCCCATCCACCAAAATCACAGCCCCCCCCCCTTCCTCTCTACCCATCCTCTTTTCCCTGCATACACCCCCCATACACAAACATTCCAACCTACTTTTTCCCCTTCAATCTTGAACCGCAGCCATCTGGTCAAACACCCCCTCCCCCCCTCTTCCTCACCTCCCTCTCTGCCATCAACTTTACCCCTGCTCATCCCCCACCTCTTTCTCTTACCACCAGCTACAGTAGTCCTGGCTCACCCCATCCTTCCATTTTTTTCCCCACTCATTCTTTTCTACATTCATTTCTATTTCTCCAACAAATACGGACGTCAACCCAGTAGTTGGCCACTATTTCATTCTATTTTTCCCAATATGTCTACCCTACATGTATCTGTGCTTGCATGACATTCTTTCTCTATTTTATCATCCTGATGAAGTCTTATAAATAAAGACGAAACGTTGATGTACACATAAAAAACATCCATTTTTTGGTTTTCCTTTTTCATTTTCCCATCACGTCGGATTACTTTCATCCTTCTCTTCCCATATATATATATATATATATATATATATATATATATATATATATATATATATATATATGTACTTGTATGTTGTTTCTATTTATTTAATTATTTTTTTATATATTTACTATTATTATTTAAAAAATAAAAAATAAAAATTTTTTATCGTATATAAAACGTTGATTTTACTTATAATATATATGTTTGTCAACAGGCTGGTTCCGGCATTAGATGTTATATATGTTGTAGATAGTTATTTAGTTTGTTACCGGTGCAGTATATTATAATTTAGTTATGTCTGGTTATGGTTAATCCTTATTTGTTGGTTTTAATTTACCTCTTAGGTGTCTATTGTTTTGGGTAGGGAGATTGATCGATTTAATGGTCAAAGGGAGACAAATCTATTATCTTTGATATTAATTTATAAAGGAAATTCTGTTAATTGGCTTTGTTTGTTGAATTTATTTAACTAATCTCAGATTTCTTTATTCAATTGTTTGTATGTTTTATTTGTTTATTTATTTATTTGTATAATGTTTGTTTATTTATTTATTCAGATATATATATTTGATACAACTCATGTCTAGATATCCTTTGGTAGATCCTTTACATAGTCCGAATCAGGATCTTAGTTTCGGAGGGGAATTGGCTGATGAATTTGCCATAGTTTAGATTTGATTTGTCTCCCAAGTACTTTCAGACACATCCAGGTCCATCTTCAGGGGAATGAGGTTAATCAGGTACAGACAATGTGTTAGTATTATAGAAGGTTTTGGCGGGAATTATACTTGATTAACCTCATTCCCCTGAAGATGGACCCGGATGGGTCTGAAAGTACTTGGGAGACAAATCCAATCTAAACTATGGCAAATTCATCAGCCAATTCCCCTCCGAAACTAAGATCCTGATTCGGACTATTGAAAGGATCTACCAAATGATATCTAGACATCAGTTGTCTCTTATATTCAACAATACTTGCCTGCACAAGAAGATGCTGCCTAGATATAGATATATATATATATATATATATATATATATATATATATATATATATATATATATCTTTTCTTTTTGTTTTTTACTTAGTTCACCCCAAACCAGACAAGTTGCCACTGTAGACGTAAGGGCATACTAAGAATTAAAGTGAGAGTTTTGGAGGTCATCGTAAATCAAGAGCTGTGCAGCGAGATGCTTGTTCACATAAGTTTTAAATGTTTGCATGTCGGTAGAGTCGAGGAAACAGGGAGCAGGGAGAGAGTTCCAAAAGCCGGTAGCTCGAGGAAAGAAGCTATTGGAGTAGAAGGTTCTCTGGCATCTGGGGACCTCCACAGTGAATGGATGAGATTTAGCTGATTGTCATGTTAGTTGAGTGTATTTACGTTGAGGGGGCATCAGAGCAGCAAGTTCATTGGAGCACAATCCATTGAAGTACTTGTAAAACAAGCACAAGGATGCAACATTGCGGCGATGGGACAGGGGCTGGAGCTTGGTGGATAGTGAGGGTCCTATTAGATTAGAAACTCTATTTTGGACCTAGTGGAGACTAGTGGATGGTGCACCAGCCCAGATGGGGCAACAATACTCCATGCATGGGCGGATGGTTGCTTTGGAAAGATACTGTCAGGTGTGAAGAGTTTTCTAGCACGGTAGAGGCAAACCACTTTCTTTGCAGCAGCCTTGGCAATGTCTTCTATATATTTGTTTCAATTCATGTTACCTGTGAATGTTCGACCGAAAAGTTTGAACGTTGGACTCTCAAGTGGGGTGTTATTTGCCATGGCAATCTGTGGTTGAAGAGGTTTCTTGTAGTTATTGAAGGAAAGGAGCTTTGTCTTAGCAGCATCCATTTATAACCCTATTCCACTACAAACTGGAGGTCACTTTCTAAGGATTCAGCAATTGCCTCGGATATGTTCGCGTCAGTTTTACCCACATGACGAGAGTAGGGCGCGGTGTCGTCAGCAAATATACCCATTTCAGACACAATGTCATCAGGGAAGTCGTTTATGAAAATCAGGAACGATGAAGGTACAAGGATCGATACTGTTAAGACATTATTTTTCATAACTAAAAAATAAGTCTCTTTACTTCTATATTATCCTTATTATTATGTACTCACTTGGAGTTCTCACACAGGTCATCATCAGTGATTGCTCACTGATAATAATCGCTGGTATTCCCTGGAGTCTGAGTGATAAAAAGTCTCCCCAGATTTCCAGTAATGTCCATTTCTTTCGATCACCATTGCAAATGAGTTTGCGTTATCACAACAGCTGCTTACCATTGATTAATCGCTGGCAATGATTATTGGTCTTCTCTGGGAGTTGAGTAGTAATAACCCTTCCAAAGGTTCCAGCCAAGGTAGTTGCCATCATTGGATGGGGGGGGGGGAAGTAGTTTACAAGATTTCTTGCAGATTCAGTTCCCTCGGGTTCATGTGGTGTTCCCTCCATGTTTTTATTTTATTTCTGTTGCAACTTCTATGTGGCTGGTTAATGTTCATAATTTATGCGGGTTGGTTTCCGCATTCGATGATTTCCTTAAGATTTCGGCTGTGTTCATCATTGCCGTCCGTTGTGTAGTTTCATTTTTGTTATTTGTTCTTATATAGAAGTAAAGGGACTTATTATTTTCCTATCTAATTTACATACTTGTGTGTGGTGTGTACGCACACATGTATGTAAATTAGATGGCTACGCTGACAAAATAGAGTCACTCTTTCTCTAAATGGTTTTTAATAGTTTACTGGGTATCTAAATTCTAAAAATGCTACACTATACGTTCGAAATAGAATTCTGGTCGGTCTGTCACACTTAAGTTTGAAATATCAATTTTTAGATAGATGGAGCATCTCTAGAAAAGGGCGATTGGCCGATCACGCTTAAGTTTAAAATGTGCATTTTTCAGTGATTTCTCATGCTTGAATTTGAAACACTATTTTATTTACCTCCTTTCCAGGAGGTTACACACAAGGTCAGGTGTGGGTTTTGATGAAAGTGTTTCTGTGGAACGAACTGGATTCGAACCCAGGTCCTCAGTCTGTGTCCTTAACCGCTTAGCCACTGTGCCATCCCCCTAAATTTGAAACAGTATTTTCACTGGTTTATCACACTTAACCTTTTTCATCGCTAAATACGCAAGTTTACGTAACATTTTCTTTTATCTGTCTAGTTTACATTTGAAATAGCATGTTCGTTGGTCTGTCACGCTTCAGTTTGAAATAGCATGTTCGTTGGTCTGTCAAGCTTCAGTTTGAAATAGCATGTTCGTTGGTCTGTCACGTGTAAGCATGAAATGGCATTTTTGGCGCTCAACCCGAAGAACTGACACATCATAAGAATATTTGTTCTTGTTAATCCTCCGGCTTATTATTGCTGTACCATTGTTAAATTTTTCGAATTCTTGAGTTGGGTAGGGTGTCTGTCGTGTATATCATTTCTCAGAATGTGGAAAAACATTATTTTAAAAAAATGGTGTCATTTATTTTTTATACTCGTTAAAATTATTCCTGTCATCAGGCGCTTTCGGATATTATATACTAACTGAAGAACTATTTTATGCCGTGGTGATCTATCATAATCATACGCATTGTGTCTCAGATTACAATAATGTAGATTGCGTGTCCGTATGTTTGTTAACTAAAACTCGAAATATTATTTTAAATAAACATCATAATATGATATAGTACTAAGTATAATTCAGTTCTAAGTGACAGTCATCTGAAGGTTGAAGGTTCAATCCTCAGTGTGGGTGATACGAAGAATTGCGAATTACTGAAGACTTCTTCCCGGTCATGGCAGATGGAACGAGAGCATGTTACCCCGTGGATTTAATAAAGGGTTCCGCTCGAAATTCCATCCAGATTCCCGATTTCGACAGAAAGATTCCCGAGGTCGACAAAGTACACCTGAAGAAGGTCGGAGGTTACATCGGCCGAAACGTTGTGATAAAAACACCCAAGATGAGAACAGTGGTCCAAATATACCAAATTCTACGAATCATAATTTAACATCGGACACACACATATATATATATATATATATATATATATATATATATATATATATATATATATATATATATATATATATATATGGAAATTGATAAGATCTTTGGAACACCCATGTATCTAAATATTTATATTAAATTTTGAAAACCCAAAACATGATGCAATTTTAAATGATAAAATGATGTATTTATTTTTTTACACTAAGACTTTCGATGAATACATCTTTCTCAAGGCGTTTTCCCCTTTTTTTCTTCCTTTTGTTGGTATTAATCCCGTATCGAATCCACTGTAGAGTCAGAATAATGCGTCAAGTTGTTAGAGACGATAGTTTAAAGTGAAGTGAAGTCCGGTCGATATTGTTGCGTTGGTCTGGCGTCTTTTAAATAAGGAAATTGATAACATCGTTGAAGCAGCATGTCTCTGAATATTTTATTAAATTTTGAAAAACCAAAACATTATGCAATTTTAAATGATAAAATCAGTTGTTAAAATAATACATGAGGAATAGCAAATAAATTTAAAGCCAGAAAACAACTCAGTCATTTTAATGAATTACTTCGTGAAATTCTGAGTTGTTTTCTAAGAAAGAGAAATGCATGCCAGAGAATTTAGTATTTTCCGTAAATGAAATATTTCTAGAAATAGATTTTGATTTCACAAAGAAATTCAATGAAATGACTGAATTGTTTGATAAGACACTAAAATGCATCATAGTGGTGTTTCTGCACCGAAATGCATTATAGTGGTTTTTCTGCACCAAAATGCATCATAGTGGTTTTTCTGCAGCGAAATGCATTGTAATGTACTCAGTAAATTATTTTATGTAAATAAATAATTGTTTCTAAATACAATTTTAATATCACGAAATAATTCATTAAAATGGCTGATATGTTTTCTGCACTCTTAGTTGATTTCATTAAGGAAGTAAAATATTATTTGTAAAAAAATATCTTTATAAATAAACCTAAACGCATTTTAGCAAATTTAATTAAATCAGTAAAATATTTGTGAAGAAGTTATTTTCCCGAATAGGGTTTTAATTTTACAAAGTAATAGCTGATTTGTTTTCATAAAAAAAACAAAATGAACTATAGTGGAATTTTGTTCTGTTTGATCTGAAACGGATAAACAATAAGAAGACGAAAAAGCAACCAGTTTCCGTTTCCCGTTGGATTCGACACTGTGCGCCGTGAAGTCTATTGTCAAAAGTATTCACTCGCTAATAAACTAATATCCAACGTATTAGCCGCTATTCTTATGTGTATGTGTAAGTTTATTAGCTTAGTGCAGAAGCACTTAAATGATAAATAAGACGTGTAGTGGCAACAGATCACGTTGTTGTGTTGCTATAGCAACCATAGGTCCAAGGTTAGGTTTGAACGCATGTGTCCAACGTCAATTAAAGTAAAACGGAAAACGCAACAGTAATTAAATATAAGCAATGCACGTAAGCGAACGGTTAAAGATAAACAAAATGACAGTATGATTATTCTAGATGGCAATGCGTGTTTTAAACGAAGCCGGTGCCATTCATTGAAATGTAGAATAACTCACCTAGAATAGCAAGATTGAAATACGAAATAATAACGGTGCTACGAAAGTATGTACCCTGTAAAATTGTCTTCTCTGTTGACGTGGGGTGGCAGTGGTTGTAGATCTGAGTGTTAGAGTGAAAATTAATCTCACTTCTTGCACGTATGACTATATTAAGAAAAATATGTAGCAGGATTAAATATGAAAATCGATGAAATGGAACGAAACAAAATTTATAGTTTCTGAAAGCACATACCATTTATTGGCTTAAATCAATGCCGAAGCAGATGTGTATATGTGATACAGGGAAAAATCTCACTCTAATTCATATATAAAATAAAATATTCGTTAAATAAAAAGAAATGTTATTTCTTGCGTGCACATTAAAAGAGAGAACTATCTTCCTTACTTTTGAAATGTTTGAACTAGGTTGAGAGATTAATCGTAATTGCGAATTTAAAAAATCGGAACTTTTGGGGTTATTGGAATCGGAATCTGAAAATTTTCAGATTCATTTCCCATTTCAAAAACGATTCTTTAATTTTTTTTTTCAGTTTTTTTTTTACTTCTATTTTTGTACTAATGTTCAATGATAAATATTAATTAATTTTCAATTACCAGTAAAACTAAAATCTATAATGACGAATATTGGTAAAAATTGAACTGGAAAAATGGAACGAGTGGCTAAATAGGTAAAAATTGCACAAGTGAAAAATACAGAGGAAAATCTCACAAAAAATTTATCAAGATCTATGATACAATACATAAAGGGAAAACATTAAAACGTTTTTCAAATTAAAAAGAGAATTATATCTACAATTAAAAGTACATGAGCACCCTCAGCTAACCCTAACCCCCCACCCCAATATAAATTCTACTCTATTCAAACAATTACGTGTGAACACTGAAAAAAACTCGGAAAAAACAATTATTTTAGAATGTAGCGTGAGCAGAGATTCGCAAGCGGTCAAAATATGCTAATCTTCTCGACATATTTGTATTTCAACCGATCGCTGTGGAAACGAGTGGAGTGATTGGCTCTGCCACACGCGACTTCCTCGGCAGTCTTGGTCTATTAATGATGCGCAACACCGGAGACAATCGCGAATTGTCTTGGCTTTACGAACGCCTCTCTATCGCCATTATTCGTGGAAACGCCTTGAGTCTGCTCTCGGCCTGCCAAGCCAGCCGGACATTCGAAGAAAACTATGGACTGTGATAGAATTATATATAAGGAATCAGGATTTCTCGACGAATAAGGGATTTATTAATTATTTATTGAATAGTTTAATAGTCTTATAGTTTACTTTTTCATCGAGTGGATCAGTGTAATATATTTGTTTCTTATTTTTTATTTGTGATTGAATAAAACTTCCCAAGTTGTTTTGAATGTAGAATGGATGATGAATTTCGCATATAAATTTAAAGTAAGATAATCACCCATTCACTGGCCAGTGTCTAACCAAATAGTGTTTTAAGGGCATATAACCATAATTGTTTTTTGTTAAAGGGAGATAAATATTGTGTGTTTCTGGGAGGTTAAAGAATAAAAAAAACAACCTTCCCTTAACTCTACCACGAACCTTAAATCTGGGTGGAAACAGCCTCACAACAAAAAAACAACCTTCCCTTAATCCCATCAGTAACCACAAGTGCGGGTGGCAACAGCCCCCATCAAAAAAAAAAGAAAAGAAAAACCTTACCTTAACTAATATTAAGTTCAGTATTTTCATTTTTAAAATAAGTTGCTGTTTTTTTAAATTATTTTTTTACTAAAGAAGTCCTGGTCAATTATTTATGAAAAATTCAAATAACATTTTGTCAACTAACGACGAACTAATGCAAATCGACTTTGTTTAAAAGAGAAATAAATCTTTAGTTGCCTCACTATTTTCAATCAGTTACGGAGAAAACATTTGAGAAAAAGCATATAAAAAAATCTACTCGTGTAATGTACGCCCCCCCCCCTCTCACAAGTGTATTTTTACTTTTACGAATATATGCATACATTACATGGGTTTTGACAGTAATCTGAAAATTTAAAAAAAACTAAACAACTCTATAACTAAACATTTAGAAATTAAATAAGAATCCAAATCAGAATCGGTAATTGTATCGGAATCGAAAATTCCTCACATTATAAGTAATTGTACCAGAATCGAAAAAATATATACGAATCGTCCCATCACTAGTGACATGTTCTTAGTTTTAAATCGATCAATGCTACAACGTGGAGCATGTCAGTCGCAATTTATTTTTGCAATAAACAAACCCCAGGATACGAGAATTTATTATTGGTATGTATGTGTGAAAAGCATGAAAAGCTGATATACAATATTCGCATTTTATATACCGAGAATATATGTGTGTCTAATATATATATATATATATATATATATATGTATATATATATATGTATATATATATATATGTATATATATATGTATATATATTTATATATATACATGTATATATATATGTATATATATTTATATATATACATGTATATATATATTTATATATATACATGTATATATATATTTATATATATACATGTATATATATATATTTATATAATATATATATTTATATATATATATGTATATATATACATGTATATATATATCTATATATATATGTATATATATATATATGTATCGAGAAAGTAACAAGAAAAATTACAAAAGAGGAAGTTCCATAGTTTTTAACAAAGCCTGCATTAATAATATATATTAATTGATTATATATATATTAATTATATATAAGAGAGAGAGAGAGAGAGAGAGAGAAATGAATGAAGCGTCCGTTGTATTCAAACAGTTGTATGTATATGAAATCGTTCAAAAAACATTCTTGGTTCTTTGATACGACAAGGACAGTCGTAAGGTTTGGATTAAAAACACAAATGAACGATGATAATTTATTTTTGCCTTTAAACTTTAATTCAGGTCATAATTTGTCAGTGTAATGTTTCAAAATAACTTTCAAATTTCGAAGCGTCACTCAATCACCCAATATTAATAGATGCAAAAAATGGCAAAAATCTTATTACATAGTCTTCGTTCAAACATTATTTCGCTTTGAAGTCAAGTATTATGGTCCATTTGTGCTTCTAAGCTAAAAAAAAAATGAATCTGTGACACCGGTGACATTAACTTACCCACTGAAGTTGATATGCTGTAAAACAAACCGAACCGAACTAATAAATAACTCATTTCTTTATATGCATAGCCGTATTGATTCATCTTCTCTCCTTTTCTTCTCACTTTGATATGTTAATGACATCATGTATGCGACATGCCAACATTTGCTAACTACTCACTCTTTTTTCTTTTTCTTATATGTCATCTGGAGTCCGGGGATCGAAAAGAAAAGATGTCTAGACATAAAGTGATATGTTACAAGGGAATTCGTAAAAGTGTCACCGGTAAAAAGCAAAAATAGCAAACAAAACTACTACGCATTTTATATTCATATTTCTAGATTGTTTGGCGTGGTGATGGTGCAGTGGTTCACGGTGTGAACTGTGGAGTTGGCATGGCATGTTCGCATTGGCCTTTTGGCTAAGATCAAAGTGTGGTATCTCTTCCGATAGATACTGCACCCCATAGACTGGTATTGTCTTGGCCTTCGGGGCTTGATTTACGCCGGTCTATGGGTCTGTCTCCCCTCTTTGGGGAGGAGTAAGTTTATTGCTTACTGCCTGAGGTGCCCCTACCGGGGAATGCCGACGGGGCTGCCCAGGCAATTTTTAAACACCACTTTCCCGACCCGACCTTGGGTCACATCTTACTTGTGGGAGTAAGATAAAAAACTGGTCTTGTGCCTAACTCCTGGAGAGGAGTAAATCAATACTGTATTACTTTCGTTAATACCTGATGAAAAGGTATGAATCTATCTCATACTCCTTCTGTTACATATTACATGTTAAATATTAAGAACACAACAGGTCGAGTTGTTGAAACTCTCTCTATCAATTTTGGATCACCATGGATAGGCAGAATCACTCTGTGAAATCGCAGATTCCTAAGAAAGTTTAAAGCACCAGAATTTCTAGTCCCTATTCTTAGTGCTTTGTCTGAAACTCCTAATACACCGGTGCTGTAAACCAGAAGATGCTGTCATCCCTACAAATGTAAAAAAACAAAATAAATTAAGAAAAAAATTACTATACAAATTAAGCTTATCAACTACAACACTTAACAAATCATATCTTGTTTTGTCTTTTCCTCCTACAACCGAGGTCATCTTTGACTGGGCACATCCCACCTTTGTCCACATTTGTTGTGGGGTGTGAAGATCATCATCACGTGTACACTATAGGTTTATTGAGTCGCATCCTGCTCCATTACATTAATTAAAGTATGTTTGGTAATTGTATCATTACTGGATATGCACCACAGCGTAATTACATCATAGACAGAGAGATGATTGTTAAGTGTAAGCTTTTTAATTTACATATTTCTGAGTGCATAAAATGTATTTCATTCTCGATTGCTTCTTTTGAGACTGACAGTTTCTTCTGGACAGAATTCCCTGGTTTTCCTCTGACGTCACTTCCTCTTTCATGTATCCCTACTTCCGTTCCCACGATTTTGATTTTTAGTAATCGTTAACCTCTTCATCTCTCTCCTTAATATTTGCTGTCTTTAAATCCCATATTTTACATGTTAATATATGTACTAGCATAGTATCTGTTGCATAGTTCACTTATGAGTCTTCTTCACTTTCTGTTTCATTGTCAGATACAGAAGTGTGTGGTGCAGGAAGTTCCAATGTGTCTGCAAGAAGTAATATATTAAATGCAGCATCTTTTAAGAAATCTGGGGTACAGAAGCATTTCGTTCAAATGTTTAGACCTCGTCATATGAGCTACAAAACACAAATAGTGATGTATTTGTATGGCTAACCCTAATAATAAAGGAGCAATCACCATGCTTGGTTGAACAGCTTGAATGATTGCATGTCCCAGGGATACCTACTTCTTCTCTGTATTTTTTTTCTGTTACAATAATTTGCATAAAGTAAGCAACACTATCAGGGAGAAATGCCATGGTTTTATCTAAAGTAAATTCATCTGTCGATGGATAATTTGAGTTTGTAATGATATCTTTTGAGTTTGTAATGATATATTATGAGTTTGTAATGATATCTTTTATTTCATTTCTCATCAGTTTTGCTGCAGTTTCCACAATGCATTTGGTCTTTTCTTTAACATTACTATATTTTGGTTTATCATAATAATCATACAATATGGCTGAAGCATTGCTTTTAAATGGAATAATATTTGTCTTGTCACTTTCATATATTGAACACTATTTCGTTCTTTGTTTGAATATTTTTAGTGCATGAAAAAACATGGCCGCCAGTGATTAAAAAATTGAATTAAACTTCCTTTCCAATAGAATTTACTTTGATTAATTTAAAAAGTATAATTATAATGTTGCTTTAAAAAAACTTTTTTCGGCAATTAATTTCACAATGTTAACTGAACAGCAACAAGCTAAAACGCTACTGAGCATGTATTTACTGTTTAGAAACAAGAAACGAAAACGAGGTCGTTTACATTTTTTCAGCATAAACACCCGCAGTTTTCACAGACCGATAATTGTGATATTTTCATATTTCGCATCAGTCGATTTTTCGAGACTTTTAATATGTTCATATAGACACCTCATAGAAATGCATTGTGCAAAAAAAACTTGTGTTGCAATTAGTTTGACCTTTTTCATTGATTTGACTGGACTATTTTTTATTTTATCTTTTTAACATAGTTCACCCCAGACAAGGCAGGCCACCACTGTAGATGTAAGGGGCTACTGAGAAGAAAGAAAAGAGAGAAGGTGGGGGGGGGACCTAAATTGGGATCTGAGCAGCGAGATGTCAGTACCATCGGGGAAACAGGGGGCAGAGAGGGAGTTCCAGAGTTCAGCAGCACGAGGAAAGAAGCTATTTGAGTAGAAAGCTCTCCGGCATCTTGGGACCTCCACAGTGAATGGAAGGGATTTAGTCGATTGTCGAGTTGGTCTAGTGAACTTACCACGAGGGGGCACTAGAGCAGCCAATTCATCAGAGCACAATCCATTGAAGTACTTGTAAAATAGCACAAGGATGCTACATTGCGGCGATGGGACAGGGACTGGAGCTTGGTTGACAGTGAGGGACCTATTAGGTTGGTGACTCTTTTTTGAACCTTATCAAGGAGGGAGAGAGTAGTAGATAATGCACCAGCTCTGATGTGGCAACAATACTCCATGCATGGGCGGATGATGGCTTTGTAGAGATTATTTATCAACAATGCATTGCAATTACCCCTTTAACCCAATAAATTCCCCTTTTATTCCAAGTTTTCTGTTTCTTTCATTTCAGCATGGGTTAAAGGTAGGTTCATTTTTTTCTGTTTTCATCACAGTTCATACGTGGAGAATCCAAACAAAGCCATTAATACGCATCATGAAAGAAATAAAAAAGGCTGAAATAGTTTTTTGTTTTTAAATTTTATTTTTATCAAGTGTATAAATAATCACAATTTGCTTGGAGGCACGAGAAAAGAATTGGCTAACGTTGGGAAGCCATCTTCAAATGCAGCATTCAGTACATCAGTAACGCACTGGATCAAAATGAAGGAGAGTTCACTCTACAAAGAAATAGAAAAACAAAATGAATAAATAATATAGACCATCTAATATATAAAGTAAAGTCGGTATCTTTCTCAGTTTTTGTCATCGATAGTTTTCTACCTACAACATCAATATTTGATTCTTGTTCATTTGGTAGATCTTTACAGAATGTTGTTAAGAACAATAAAATGTAATTTGATTTAATTCCTTCCAGAAAATACTTTTGGAATTATTTTTGTACAGATGCCATCTTTAAAAAATGGGAACATAACTCTGTATTCGTCGATACAGAGTTACTTCCCTTTGTTTAGAAAACAAAAAATAATAGTATTGGGAAAAAAACGGCCTAATTAATAAAAAGCAAAACAAATTGCAAGTAAAACCACTACCGGGCAACGCTGGGTAGGTACAACTAGTATGTAATGTAGTCTGCAACCTAAACTATGTTACTTTACTCAAAGATAATGCATCGTTTTTTACCCCGGTTTTCTTTAGACTGGTCTCGTCAATGTAGATATTTATATATTGATTATATAGAAATAGAAATGTTGGTGACGATGACAATAGTAAAAAAAACAGTGTAAATAATGATAACTTCTCATCGCAAATATATTGACAAAAATATATTCACAAACATTTTTTCATATACTGCTAATGTTTAAGTGGCGAAATATCTTGGTAAGAAGAATCTATATTTTGTTTTTGTTGATTTGGAGAAAGCTTTTGACTGAGCCAGAGATAGGTTAGTTTGGAAGTCAATTTCTAAATCGTCGCCACCGCCGATGATGATGATTTAGAAATTGACTTCCAAACTAACCTATCTCTGACTCAGTCAAAAGTTTTCTCCAAACCCACAAAAGCAAAATATAGGTTCTTCTTACCAAGATATTTCGCCATTTAAACATTAGCAGTATATGAAAAAATGTTGTCGTCGTCACTGTCTACATATGTGCTAAGATTTCAACCAAAACATGAGATCATTAATATGTATTGTGATTTATAAAGACAATATATGACATCACATTATTGTATTGTGTGTTATCAGCACTTAGGACCAGTATCAAAAACAACCACAGTCCCTTCAGCAATGCCCCACAAGTGAGTTCACTTTAGGTGACAGGCTATAAACCTCCCGCTCTTTTATACAATGAAGAAACTACTGCCTGGAAGAAAGATGTTTTGAGACTGGGTGTGATCTTTTGAAAAACACACCAAAACCAAAATGCATTAACAATGATTAAATTTTAATAAATTATTCAAAAAAATATAAAAAATTTGTATCCAGAGGACACATTTTCTTGCTATTAAAATTAAACATTATATTCCTTCTTTTAGAAATGCTGTTCTAGCTCTCAAGTACTGCCATGTCATGAGCTAGGTGGGCAAGCCCGTTATCTGTTCAGTTTAAACAATCTCTAACCGTGAACTAAATTATCAGTGAACGATCATAAGTAAAAAAAATTCGAATTCAAAAGTCAAAGAGATCAGAACCAAATCCCAAAACTCCACTCCATAATCACACACTGCGCACCTATATTTTTAACATGTAAACAACTAAAGTTAAGAAAATAAAAGAAAAGTGTCCTTCATCACTTTTTTTTATTATTAAAGGCAGGCTTTGAATCGTTGTGATTAACAAGGTCAGCTAATAAATTTATAGATTTTAAGGTTTCGTAAAATTGCTTCAGCTTTGATTAAACTTCTTTTTGACAGACAACGCACAGTATCTTTTTCCTAGATAAGATATTACTTCCTCCTTAATCAAACCATAATTATTTCGACCAAAAACGACTTTCTAGATTATATGTTTTTGTCGAGAACGACGTCTGGGTATCTGATTATCTACAATGTTCGAATCCTGCACCCGGTATGAATAATTATCTCTACACTGACGATTCCCATAAGGATGAAACGTATGCTTATGTAGATAAACAAATATTTATAATTGCATATATATATATATATATATATATATAGCATAGATCTATGTAAACTACATTTCATGATCAATTTACGTTCCAATAATTCATATATATATATATATATATATATATATATATGTGAAAAATGACAAACGGAAAACAGGTTAAAATGCAGGAGAAAAACAAAAAAAAAGAAATTTGACCGGTTTCGTTCGTGTTAGCGAACGTTTTCAGAAAAAGTGAAGATTTGGAAATAATTTTATTTTGAAAGGCACACACATGTAGAATAAGAAATAAAGAAGAATGTGTCACCAACTTGTCATATTTCAATGTCACTAAAAGTCTTCTCATATGGTTCAATCGGATCATCTTTTCCTTCTCCCATGGGTGTGCCTTTCAAAATAAAGTTATTTCCAAATCTTCACTTTTTCTGAAGACGTTCACTAACCCGAACAAAACCGGTCAAATCTCTTGTTTTTGTTTTTCTCCTGCGCTTTAACCCGTTTTCCGTTTGTCATTTTTCACACATTTTGTCTACCACAGCATTTCATGACTTATCGTGTACCTTACCCCATATATATATATAAATATACACTTCTCGCAGTTGGTTCACTTTGTAGCAGCGTAGATGCCGTTCGGATATAAATATGTATATTGATTATCATCATCATCATCATCATCATATTCGGCTTAACGCCCATTTTACATGTGGGCATGTGTTGAACAGCGTTTAGAAATTCACTTCTAAACTAATCTATAAATGCCCAGATCTTAATTTATTCTTCTTTCTTTCAAGTCCATCCTTATCACTTCCTCCCATGTTCCCCTTTGTCTTCCCCTGTGAACTGACCCTGCTACCTCAACTGTTCTACATCTACTAACCTAAGAACTCTCATCCATTCTTTCAACGTGGCCATACCATCTCTCAATACTGTTCAGATTTAATCTTCCTCTGAAGTCATCCGATCAAAGCCTGTCTTTAAAACTCACATTACACATCTATTGCATCATTCTCATATCATTTCTCTCCATGCAACACATGTCCTCAACCCTCACTGGACAGGTTTCACTTCCATATATCATCACACTACGTACACAGTTTCTTAAAACTAGGAAGGAATAAAACATGAAATGGAACCATAACTATATAGATGGACAGACAATAAATTCTGGTCATATGTAAATTAAAACTGTCCTAGAGAAGAGCTTAATGTTTCCTGGAAATGCAGACAGATCACCTGGGTGAATTATTGATATGCATATGTCAGAAAAAAAAAAAATTTTAAATGATGACTCAGCAATTAAACAAACAAGTGCTTGCTTAGATGGTAGCAGTCCAAATTCCACTCAAATTTGATAAAGATTAAAAAGCAAAATATGATTTATGTAAATTTGTTAATATTTTTAAATGGGATCCATGAACACATGTGTAATTATTAAACTAATGCATGATAGACTCTTTCTCTTGATCAACAGTGGTTAGAATTCAAGACTGAATAAAGTTAGATGATCTATTTATTGGTAAAATCGAAAGTAATAAATAACAAGTATCCAATCACCTCATAGGGTGACCTAGAAATTGTAGAAGGAATCAAACAAACACAAACTCAAACTTTTGTTTTATTTTTTAAAGAATTTTTGTCGAATATTTAAAACCCTTCTTAACGTAACTCACACCAGGACTGTCAAATTACATCCAGTAGACACAAAAGCTTGGCCAACAAACCTTCACATTGGTTGGGATTTCATGCAAATCTTTTTCGTTTCTCTTTGGGATAACAATCCTGCGAATGCCAGCACGATGCGCCGCCAGAACTTTTTCTTTGATGCCACCAACCTAAGAGGAAATAGCAAATAGAAAAATAAAATAAAATAAATTCTAACCTTTCAGATTAACCTGATTAGTTTCAGACGGGACCATTTCCTCACACAATCAAAGAATTCTTCATTTTTTACACAAATATCACATTGCACAAAGGAAAGGAATTCATGGAAACGCATACACAAACAAAGTCATAAAACCAAATGTGACCCCTTTTTTCCAAGGAATTAATGTTAATGAGGAAAATATATATATATATATATATATATATATATATATATATATATATATATACTTCTTTGTAAAATAGCAGGAAAAATCCCAGCAAGGTGTTCGATTAATTGAGAATTAAAGTTAAAAATTAAAAATTAAGAGCGTAATATTTATTTATTTTGGTACAGAATAATTAGTACAACATTCGTACCATCGGTTTCAAGCACAGACGGACTTGGCCATCTGGCTCTCTTCAGCTTCTGTTGTCATCTGTTTCGGAAATGTGAAGTCACATGTCACTCTCGTTTGGATGTGTTATTTGCTTAGAGTGTTATGTATGTTTGTTTAAATTTAGTGTAAGGAAGGTTTAATAAGGTTTGAAAAAAAGCGGAAGAGTGAAAAGTAACAGTTGAGATTTAATCCGGAGAAGATTGAAAGAGATATAAAAATAAAAAAATTTAAATAAAAAAAAAATTTTTTAATTTTTTAATTTTAAAATTTTAAAATTTTTTTTAATTAATTAAATAAATTTTTTTTTTAATTTTTAAATTAAAAAATATTTTTATATAAATCCTGTGAGTATCGTATATTTGGCCGTTACTGTTTTGGGGTTTAATGATGTGTCTTCTAAAGGAATTAGGGAGAGAAAATGGGTTTAATCCTTAGGATTAAAGAGGTTAAAAGGAACATTAATTAAATTCGTGTTTAAATCCTGGATTAAAGGACTTTAAATTAATCCCAAAGGAATTTAAATAAAGATATCATAGATAATCACAGATAATAAATATATATATATATATATATATATATATATATATATATATATCTTTCTGACTCAATGATATTTACTTTAAATCTATCTTGCAAGTTAAAAATTATATTGAAATTTCGTTACTAATATATATATATATATATTATTGTAAACACATGCAAAAATTCATTTAAGAAATATAATTTTATATATCCTTGTAGTGGGTTTGTTAGTTTAGATTGTAAGATAGCCGAGACAAATTAATAATTGATTCTGACTATTCTCTTTTGTTTTCCACTATGTTATTTGCACAAATATAATTTAGTTTGCTTACGTTTTTTCTGATAATACCAACTAGAAATATTGATAAAATGGTGACATTTGATTTACTCATCTAAACACCTTAAAAACGATATGCACATTTATAACTTTGCCTTCACAGATTTTTATTTAAAACAAGAGTTTACTTACAAAAAGTTTTACTATAGATTCTTATTAAAGAAAAATGTTTTACTATTAAAAAAAGGTTTTATTTACAGTTTTATTTACAAAACGTTTTTTTTATTAAAAATGTGCATCTTACAAAACGTGCTTGTAAATAAAACGATGGCATAACAATATGATAATGACCCTTTTGGGGGAACATGAGTTCCCCACATTTAAAAGCTTTGCACCTAACATTCTTTGTACTCTGGGGAAGACACGTAAAAATTGACAAGACTGCACTTCAAATGTCAGTCCACATCAGAGAGTCAAGTTATTTAACAAATCATCACCAGTGTCAAAGCAATCAGGTTGGCCGGTGCATCGGATGGGATAAATGGCAAATCAACTGTTGCATGGGATATGTTGAATTGAGTAGTGACTTTCTCTCTATCTCCCTTACTTTTTCATGCATATTGTGTCTCATTCCTTCTTTTTCAGACTTTTCATTTTGATTCTCTCTCTCTCTCTCTCTCTATTTTATCACAGCTAAGGAGAGTTTACAGTTTGGATTTTCGATTTTGTGTGTGCCAGTCGCGCGTGGCCCAGCTCAGCCAACTTCAAGTTTTTAATTGTTCTTTTCAGAAGCTGAAATGAATAAAGAAATTATATTTTTCTATATTTTAAATGGTTTGTTGCTCCTTTATAAAGCATTCGATTTCACCAAGCCGATGGTCCCAGTCCAGATAATTAATTCTCTGGAGAGAATTGATAATGCCCAAATCCCAACCAAAGACCCGTCAAGACTACGGACGGGATTAACCCCTTCATTGAATGGGATGTGCCTATCGTTTCTCCAGGATTGGTGTGATACCGTGCCAGGACGTTAACAGCCCTTCTAAAGACGTTTCAACGGTGTGGACCACCAAGTTACACTCCCCAGCAAGCGATAGTTTCACAAAATTATGTATGTATTTTCAAATACACACATTTGTAACTTTGCCACTGAAGATTTATTCTATGATTTTTTATTAAAAAATGAGTTTTATTTACAAAAGGTTTTACTAATAGCTTAAAAACTACATACTTTTATTTACAATTTATGTAGGGAAAATTCAGCTACCCAAAAAGTGGTACTCTGGATCGTGACGAAAATTAAAATTGCCTCAATCTAGAATGATTTCTACTGCACTGACAGAAAACTATGTATTTTTAAGATTTTATTTTATTAGGCTTGTAAATAAATATTTAACATAACCACCCTTTTCTTAAAATAAATCTTACCCTACATAAAAAAACTGACCTTGTGTCTAACTTTGCTCTCATTGGTAGGCAAGTAAATAACAAAGTAAGGAAATTAACATCTTTGAAGCACGGATTAGAATGTATTAAAGTGAAATATTTTGAAAATCAACAATCGTGCAATTTTAAATGAAAAATTCATTTATTTAATTTTTTTTTTTTTTGCAAGCTTCTGTTGTAGAACAACTTTGTCAGGTGAGACTGTCTTATAGTTTTTTTTTCTTCTTTTCTTCCTCCTCATTTTGATGGTATTAATCCCGAGGGGTCGAATCACGATACGAGCAGAAAGAGACGTCAAGTTCTTAAGACGTTAGGATAAGTGTAGTCCTGGCGATGTTATGCGCAGATTGGCGCTTTTGTTTAAGTAAGGAAATTAACATCTTTGAAGCACGGATTAGAATGTATTAAAGTGAAATATTTTGAAAATCAACAATCGTGCAATTTTAAATGAAAAATTCATTTATTTAATTTTTTTTTTTTGCAAGCTTTCGTTGTAGAACAACCGGTTTGCAAACCTAAAATTGCTTAAGGAGAAGATGGGTTCTGCCTATCGCCCGGCCTTTGCACTCCTTCTTTGTCTATTAGCCAGGTGTAGAGGTACCAGGGCAGGGACACCTCAAAGACACCCAGTGCTTGACCTTGTTTCCTGACTAGAACAATGAACGCCATCTCTCTTTCTCTCTATCTGGGCAACTTGGGGAAAAATTTTTGTCACTACATCTCACATGACTAGTGTGGGTCGTTCTTGTTCCAACAGGTTGAGGGTACAGGTTAGACAGCTTGTCTGCCTGCTGTTTCCAACTGGTAGTACAGGAACCCTAACTCTTAGGTAGCGCTAAGAGTGGCTGCTCTATCAACAGTTGTATAATATCGTGGGTAACTGTACGTGCCATGTCTCACATGGAAACGGACCCTACAGTTGTCCCTGGTAGGCTTTTCCGATGCCATAACACCCATGAATCAAGTTTCAACTAATTGTCTGGCTGTGTGAGCTTATTGGCATCAAACAAGAACCTACTTTGCCCTCACCACTCTATCTAAAACCAAAAAGAAAAAGAAACAAACCTAAATCAGACGCTCACCTAAAAAATATCTTCGCCTTCGCCCTTGAGGTTAGCATTCACAAATATCCGGGGGCTTAGAGCCAACATCAATGACGTAGAAACCTTTCTCCTAGTAAATTCCCTGGATATCCTAGCATTAAGTGAAACGAACCTACAATCCTCAATCTCCTCACACCATTTTGACATGACTGGATACATCTCCTTCTACCATAAAGACTCTGACAAACATATGCATGGGCAAGGAGTTTATGTTCAGAACACCCTCCCCTTGACTAGAGGACATAGGATAGAATCAGATGATCAGGCCTACATGTGCTTTAGATTAACCTTACAACACAGCGTTAAGTAAAGATATTGTACAATGTTTGTACTGGAATAATTTCTTTTAAAGAAAAATAATAACTATAAGTTATGTAATTTCTTAAGATTATAATTAAAAATGCTTGCATTATATAAACTAATATTTATATATTTGGATATGGCGTTCATCGTTGAAGTTCAGGAGAATCGACAACGAACCCAGCAAGTCTATCCAAGAAGAAAGTCTGATGGTGCATGAGGACATCTGCTACGTTTCATACACATTAAGGACAGGGCAATTTCTGTTGACGGCCACGCAAGAAAAGCAACTAAACCATGCTGATCAATAATTTGAAACACGCACTGGAGCAAGGCATGTCGTGGTTTTTCTCCGACAAGAAAAATTTATGCCAAGACCAGAAGATCATCTCCCAGACCAAGAGGTGTTTTGCTGCTGAGAAAGTTTCCAGAAACAATTATGGTTTTTGGTATCATCAGCATTGAAGGTGACATCATGCCACCCCACTTTCTCCATGAGGACCTCAGGACGAACACCAATGGCTACATCTGTGTTCTCTAGTAATAAAAATAAAAAAATTAAAGGTAGTGAAACCCTGGATCAACCAGGTAGCTAGAGGTAGGTCATACATGTGACAGAAAGATTCAGCATCCTGCCATACCACCCAAAAGAGCTGGGTCTAGCTGTCAGAATTTCATCAACCACACTTCATCTGACATCCGGCCTCCCAGTTTTCCTAAATGCAACCCTGTATACTTCTTTGTGTTAGGCACAGTGGAACGAGACTCCAACAGGTCCAGCTGCAACATGAAAGATAAACTAAACGCCAGGATCACCAAAGCCTTTAGGTGCCGAAGTCAGCCGGTTCTGAGGCTGGCACAAGACTCTTATCAAAGCCAAAGACATGTTCATCAAGTAAAATTGACAGAACAAGTTATGAAGACAAAAACAATAAGACTACTGTGTTATTTTTTCCTAGAAAGTAATATATCAAACAAATATCGTCCGCAGTCTGTGCAATTGAATAAAAGTTGCTATTTTTTTTTTTTTTTTTTTTAACATAGTTTACCCCAAACAAGGCAGGCAGGCCGCCACTGTAAACGTAAGGGGCTACTGAGAAAAAAAAAAGGAAGAAGGTAGGGGGGGGGGGGGGTCAACCTGAATTGGGATCTGCGCAGTGAGATGTCTATTTACATTAGTTTTAAATTTCTGTATGTCAGTACTGTCGGGAAACAGGGGGCAGGGAGGGAGTTCCAAAGGCCAGCAGCACGAGGAAAGAAGCTATTTGAGTAGTAAGCTCTCCAGCATCTGGGGACCTCCACAATGAATGGATGGGATTTAGTTGATTGTCGAGTTGGTCTAGTGAATTTATGTCGAGGGGGCACCAGAGTAGCCAATTCATCGGAGCACAATCCATTGAAGTATTTGTAAAACAAGCAAAAGGATGCTATATTGCGGTGATGGGACAGGGACTGGAGCTTGGTTGACAGTGAGGGACCTATTAGGTTGGCGACTCTTTTTTGAACCTTGTGTCAAGGAGGGAGAGAGTAGTAGATGATGCACCAGCCCAGATGTGGCAACAATACTGCATGCATGGGCGGATGATGGCTTTGTAGAGATACAGGATAATGTCAGGTGTGAGGATGGGAACAAACTGCAGGTTTATATTTTTAATTTAAACTTGGCATAGTCTGCAAAAGTATCCCTTAGGCCAATCATGCATTCCACCCAAATGGTTCAAAGACGGTTTTTATTTTCACGGGTTTAATAAAAGACAATTAGTTTAAGAGAAATAATATGAATTAAAAGTAAAAAAAAGAAAAACATTCTCTTACCGGTAGAACAAGTCCTCTGAGTGTGATTTCGCCTGTCATGGCCGTATCTGAGCGGACACAGCGTCCACTGAATAAAGATACAAGAACAGTGACGACTGTAACACCAGCTGAAGGTCCATCTTTCCCTACAGCTCCAGATGGAAAATGAATATGGACATCAGTTTTATCTCGATCAGACGTATAAGTATCCAGGCCGAGCTGATGAACAGAGAAAATACGTTTTACAATAAACAATGTCTGAAAAGGGGCACGCTGGATTGGGACAAAAAATTAAATTGCCTCAGTCTAGAAGGACTTCTTCACTGACCGAAGACAAAATGGATATTACACTTTCATCTTAGTCTGAAAGAGTCAGGTATAGCCTAAGATAGAGTATTTCTACCACATTTGGGGAGGTGTCGCTCAAAGTACTCTTGTATGGAAGGTGCTCGACTGAGCTCCGGTCTCTGGTTCTTCCTTGTAAGACATTTACAGCAAGAACTCGTCTTATTACCATAACTGCAAAGAATGTTCTTGTCTTCCTCCATGTGCACCAAACGGAATTTCCATGAACAGAGTTTCTTTCCAAGAACTTCCTGTGGAACACATTATCACTCGACTGCTTCCCTGCAGACTATAACATGATCATCTTCAAATCCAATGTAAACAAATACTTGTTATAAATCATCCTCATAAGTAATCAAATTTTGTTCATTCCATTCATCATTTTCAATCCTCTCATAATATTTTTCATCATTCAACTGACAATCCATTCATCTCATTAACCTTTAAATTTGAGTAAATTGATCTCTCCCTCAATGTTAGTAAAACATCTCCAAGAACGACAGAAAACTGCCGCCTGAATAAAACTAATCAAAATTTAAAAGATTGTTTGCCTCCTGAATCGTGTTATGAAGGTTTTTGTTGCAGACACAGCGGACGGTGATGTTCACGGCAGTACAGAAGCGAAGAAAGAACTCAACCACTAGACGACATCGAGACGACACCTCTCCACGACGAAGAAGAAAAGGTACGAGTAATTAAAGGACTATGTAACATGGGACTGCTTCTCTGCAGACTACAATATGGCCGTCTTCAACTCTAATGTCAACAAATACTTGTTATAAACCATTCCCATAAGTAATCAGATTTTGTTCATTCCATTCATCATATTCAACCCTCTCATAATATTCTTCATCATTCAACTGACACTCCATCCATTTCCTTAGCCCTTATTCGCAATTCGCTTATGGCCTCTATAACTGGTTACTCATTAGTAAAAAACAAATGTAATTTAAAATCCCTTAATAGACTTCAAAAACGGCCTCTGCTAGAAATCTCATTTCTTTGATCAATCATAACTCAAAAACCAATAAACCAAATTAGTTAAATCTTTGCACAAAAATTTTTTGATAGGTTCTATAAGTGTGTAGAATTTCAGCATCATTAGTCAAGGCAACCCAGAGATCCAGAAAATTCAGGCATGATTTTGTGTTATCCGTGTGTACGTATGTACATGTGTGCCACCCTGTATCTCATCAACTATTTGATGGATTCAGCTGATTTTTGGCAGAGATAGAGGTTCTAGGGTCTAGTTGATGGCATTTTAATTTCAGTTTACCATATACCTTAGTTTTCCAGAAAATTAAAAAAAAAACTTTAAAATGACCATTGTATTGAGGCATAGCCTTTACAAAAGTAGTGACATTCCATGATAAATGCCAGTATACTGAAATCATATGCCCTTAATAAGGTTAAGATGAAAATTCATATACACTAAATGTACAAAAGCAAGGAAATACCCAAATTTTTACACTTTTATTGTCATTAAGGGTATGCGAGCACAACAGGGCTATGTATTTTACTGGTAGGAATTTTTCTTCAGCGCACCTCACACACTTCATCCACTCATCCATAGAGATTTATACTGTAGTGATGTGATAATGAAATGGTTTGGTTGATATGTAGTCATACCCTTAATGACAATAAAAGTGTAAAAATTTGGGAATTTCCTTGCTTTTTTACATTTAGTGTATATGAATTTTCATCTTAACCCTATTAAGGGCATATGATTTCAGTATACTGGCATTTATCATGGAATATAAAAGGAAACTAGCAACGACTTTCATGATTGATATCAAATACAATTTCAATTTTTTTAAAGAAAAAACAGAACCAACTTTGATTTTTAATAAAATTTACATTTTAAAATGGCAACATTCCTTTGCAGTACACGTGAAACTTACAAACAGCAAGAACTCAGACGAGTTTCTTCTTTTTGTCGGAATTCCTTAAAAAACTCATGTACAAAAAAGAAACACAATCATCACGAAAGTAAGGATGGTATTACCCCTGTCACTGGTAGTTTTTTGGGATGACATATTATGTATTCTACAAGAATGTCACCATTGAATCCACGTCAAAACTATGTTCTATATGAAAAGTCAAAGTTTTTTATTTTTAAATGTATTACATCTTAAAAGAAAGAATACATCTTGAAATTAATAAAAATCCTGGGCAACTCCGGATATATCTGCTATCATATTTAATATATCTCTCTATTTATACAAAGTTAGGCATGTGTATATTGTTCTATGAATGGGAGTCACTCCTAAACTAATTAACCGATCATTATGAATTTTGGAAAACGGCTCCTAGGCAAAAGAGTGGATAATGTGGGCTATATTTAGTTTAATTTAGTTGTATACAAAGGGGTTAAGAGGAGTGGAATCCCATTGTAAAAATTCAGATACCTCCCATTTTTGTGAAATTTTAACTACGGTATTAGACATCGGTTAATAAATATTCTCCAAATTTAAGTTTCTTTAGAGTAGTTTAAAGAGGTTTTAGGGGCCATGATATGGGCCCAACCTCCCATTTGAAAATTCAAATATTTCAGATTTGCATTAAATTAATTATAATGAATACGAATCACACAATAACAATAATTATTGCCTTGCAACCGCCTCATCTTCATTGTCCTCTTGTTCAGTGCTAACATCTTCATCATTTACATTAACTACACGCCTTAAATCTAAAATGTGCCGTGGCATCTCATCGACACTCGAGTTGTTAGGGGATTGCACTCTAGTAATTACTCCTCTTCCCCATTGCGTCATACATTGTGCATTCGGTGGCTTCACCCAAACCTCTTCTCGTATTTAGCTTGTGGTTGGCCCTCACTTATCGATTTCTAGGGATGTATCTATTAAAATGTGATCTATGCAGCACTGTCTCCTTTCTCTGTCTGACCTTAGGTGCCATGTTGTACCAGAATATGAGCTCTTCAGCTAATATCCCTCCTCTCCCAGATATTGCTTTCACTGTCCTATGATGTCGCTCCACTATTCCATTTCTTCAGGATCTATAGGCTGCCCTGTAATATCTTTTCATATTCCATTTTTTAGCATCGTATGGAGAAGTTCTGAGCGAAAAACGGTGCCATTGTCCATTCTCACATCCATTACTGGACCTCGTTCAAGCATCACCTTCTCCAATTCCTCTGCAACCGCAGCTGCCGACTCCGCATGTTGCTCCCTTCATATTGCTAATCTTCCAGGTCTACAGTCAATCACTAACAAATATGTGCCCGCACGATAGTGTGCTATACCAATAACTAATCTTGTCCAATTGTTTGCAGTCCCAATTTCACCAGGATCATGTATATTCGGGGCACGATTGATTGATTGACATCATATGCAATTCTTGACCACCTTTTGAACTTCCTCTCATTTTATATTGGATCAACCATTCACACCAAATACAATGTTCTATCCACTCCCATGTGGTGCATGCCATGCAACTCTTCCAGTTCTCCAGTTCCTAGAAAGAATATCGGGACTTCCTTCTTCTCAACTAATCATTGTTTTTTTTTATTTGGGTTAGTGCATCTGCCTTGTTTCTCTCTGAAGACACAAACACTGCCTTCATTCACAGTCCAAATTCGAATATTAACTCTCCAAATATTCCTAATTTTCGTTTCACAATCATCTCTCCAGCATGTTCGGTTCGTATTCTTCCGTTCTCCTCCATTATAGAGTTTACCCAACTTAGTACTGTGGCTGAATCAGTCCTTATTTCGATTTCTCTCAATCCTCATTTTATAGCTAAATTGATGCCTTTTAGAACAGCACCTAATTCTGCCATATTCATGTGATTGTAGGCATTCTTTTTTCTAAGGCACGCTGCATCTTCCGCCACCAAACCACCAATCTCCACAACCGTTGCAATACTGCTTGAATTACACCATGCCACTCCTATTTTTGTTTCAGATATGTGCCAAGCTCCAGTAACAGGGTCCTCTTTTTCTACATCAGCTAGAATCTCCTGTATTATTTTGACAGTTTTGCCATCAACTCTGCCCTCCTAGTCCACTCCACTTGCTCTTCTTTTCGCATAACTGCATGTCAATCGCAGCCATACTAGATAGTGGATATCTGGATAGTGCCCCAACAACTTGACGCAGATAGAGGACAACTGCCGTCTACTCAGATCTTCTGTTATCTCCGTGATCTCGTTGCTCCTTTTGAACCCTAACACTAACCCATCTTTCCTTTCATCAGCTTAAGACCAAGCACTACTCCGTCGCTGTCCAAGGAATCTGGCAACTTTGCTGTTAGCTCAAATCCCTTAAGATGTTACACAACTTCCTTTGTCGATACTTTTGTCACATTTACCATTATGTAATCAATGTATGAATCAGTGACCTCTTTTGTCCTATTTCCTTTTAACACACTTTAACAGACTTAAGGTCTACAATTGCATTTCCTTCTGACAACCGCCTTCACTTTCTCATCACACACATCTATTATGTCGCTCCTTGTATGACACACTAAAAACGGTTCAATTCCTGAAAGTTTAATACTAGCCTGACTTTACCTTTTGTGGCCTGGAAATACTGCCATCAATGGTAACACACCTTTTCCGTCACCCTTCTATGTTAAGAGAATACCGTCCGCTATCCATTTTTTCACCTCGTTCTCAAACTCTGAGTTTTTCTCACTCTCCAGGGAATTCTTGTAATACTTTACTTTGTTCTGTAACATTGGAGGCTTTCCCATCCATTTCCATCTCACTGTCCATTTCTCTCCATCAAAATCAGCTTCAAAGTCTTTGTCTTTGAATTTGCAAACATTCAACTGATGGGCAGCTACAGCACAGTGTATGTCTAAAACGTTCACCTCAGTCTTTTTTATAGTCACACCTCCTGTCTTATTGATTACATTCATTCCATTTATGACATCGATCCCGCTAATCATGTAATCCATTATAACCACGTCCATTTTCATTCCTATTCCACATACTTTTATTTCCACTTTCATTCGGAATATACTTACTTTTATTTTTACTTGCCGGGCTCCCTTACATTTTATGTCCCTTCCATCAACCATTTTCACAGTGCCACTCCTGCCACACCCACTCACAAGTTTGGAATTGAGTAAAGTGGTGGTGTATCTGGTATCGACAAGTGCCGTCATTACACCATTATTCACTGCTTTTTCTATCATTGGAAGAGACCCGTATTGCGTCTTTATTCTGTTGCCAGGATAGCTACTGGCCCAGAATCTTCGCGTTTCGCTGAGCCTGAGAACAATGCCTCGCAATGGCCTAACATTTACACACTCATCGCACCTTACTCTGTCTCTAGCTGGCTCCGTGTAATCTTTAATTAAATGCGGTCCTCGACCTCTAAAGCACCGAATGCATGGTGATTCTGTTTGAACCTCACTTCTCAGTGTAGTGATTTGTTCCTTCACTGCCACCGTCTCACATTCTTTTGCTAACTAAAAGCCATGCCGTCACTATTAGTTTGCTCACTTCCATTCTCTCTATGTGAGGTAGCTGTTGCAGTGCCACAGATACGTCGTCTGTGAGTCCTGTAATGAATGCAAGTTTGGCCGTATGATCAAGCCCTCTCACTAGGTATCCTGCTAGTCCACCTGAATCGTTTCAATTTTTCATACGTTTTGAAAGGCCCTTTGGTGAATGCTGTCACTAATTTCATCTTAATCTGTTCTGCATTTAACTGGTCTTTATTACTTATCTGAAGGTATAGAGCAAGCGCATCTCTGCGTAGAAAAAGTGGAATGAAACTAGCAAGGTCTTGCACCTTTTGTAGCTTTGCCACGAATTGCACTTTTTTCATCCACCCAACCACATCACCTTCTCTACTAAAAGGCGATATCACATCTTTGCTTACACTTAAATTTCCGAACTCCATAATCTCTTCTTTGCGCCAAATAGCTTGTAAATCTGATAATGAATTTGAAGCAACTTCTCAATCTCAATATCACTATTCACTCTCTGCTGTCACTAGCATAACTGTTGTCTTCCCAATACAGTCCTTATTAAAACAGTCGCTCTCCTTATATGCAAATGAATGCCACCTATAAAAAAAATCTACCATGAACACAAGTTCTTTTATTTCTCTGAATTTCGAGTGACTTCCATGCGAAACGGTCCGCACACTTCAAAGCAGGTAATTCTTCATTTTTCATTCCATTTTTACCGTAGGCAGCATTAATTCCTTTGTTTCTTAAATCACATTACAAAAAGTTTTTTTTTAATTAAAAATATGCATATAACAAACTTGCTTGTTAATAAAACTATGTATTTGTTAAAGACACACATTTGTAAATTTGTTAGCAGACGGAGACGGATAATATGCAAAACTTTTTTTTTCTTTTAAATAAAACTAAGAAATTTTTTATTTTTTTAGAATGCCTCTTTTTGGGGGAGCCACATTAAAATCCGACCTTAGAAATTTATTAAAAAAATACATTTTTCATTAAAAATAATGTTACAAACTTTTTGCCTTCCCACTAAGGCAGGTCGGTTTTTAATGTAAGGAAAATCCAGCTCCCCAAAACGAGGCACTCTGAATAGGTATAAAAATTTAAATTGCCTCAGTCTAGAAGAATTTCTCCTTCACTGACCGGGGAGAGGAAAGATCTTTCCTTACATTAAAAACTGACCTTGTGTCTAACTCTGCTCTCGTGGGGAGACAAGTAAATAGGGACAGAATATCTGCAATATTTTGTTTTTTTTAAATATTTGTTTGTTTCGTTTGTTTATTAAAAAGTTTTGTAAATAAAATATGTATTTTTAAGATTTTATTTTATATGCTTGTAAATAAATATCTAATATAAACCGATCCCTTTCTTAAAATAAATCTTTTCCTACATTAAAAACTGACATTGTGTCTAACTTTGCCCTCATTTTATAAAAAATAAGGGGGCAGGGGTAGATGAAATTTTTATTTTAGAAGAGTCACTTTCCCTAACAATTTAATAAACAGAATAGTTAATCAACCTCCCACCTCCCCATGTTAAGAATGGCTTTCTAAATTATACCATTATCATTTCAGTCCGGTATGTAAACTGCATAAGTACCCTTTTTTAAATTTATTTTCTTACTAATTCTCTGGATTTTCCTTATGGGTTATGGTTACAACAAAAAAGAAACAGTTTGAATTATCTCCCCTTTCAACTGACTTTTCTAAATTAAAGATGAAAATTTCATCTGCCCCAATAATACACAAGCACCAAAATAAGTTAAAAAAAGATTTGTAAATAAAATTATTTATTTTTAAATGTTTCTTCTTTGTTTATATTTTTTGTAAATAAAATTATTTATATATTTTGCTTACAGAAAAAAATTTCTAAACTTTACAGAATAAAAATTCTGTAAAGTTTACAAAATTTAAAGGAATAGTTTTAATTTTTTAAAAAGTTTTGCGTATTATCTGTCTCCGTCTGCAAATGTGCGTATTTAAAAAAATAAATTGTTTTATTTACAAATATAATGTGTCCCCCATCGCCGTCTGCGAATGGTCCAGCGTAGTCTGGTTATATGGACACAAGCTCAATGTTAGCCCTGCCCATCTATGACGTCTTGGTCTTGATCCAGCCTCTCATTCGTCTCATCGGTGATGACGTTGTCCCAGGGCCTCCTCTCCTCAGATCTCGGTTAATCAAAATTAAGTTTTAGATTTTACATTCTTTTTTTCACTGAAACAGAATCTAATCAAGTGTTCTTAATTATCTGAATTCTCGTTACCGTCGGCCCAGCCTGGCCATAAGTGCTTAACTCTTTCAAGATGGGCACTCCGTTTGGTCAAGTGTCTCCACATCCTGAGACTAATCCCCATAATCACGATTCTCGCTCTGGCCAATTTAACCAGATTCCCAATCATGCTTTGGGAATAGTTTCCCCTCAAGTTCAAGTGGTTAATCGCCTAAGTGGTGGATTCGTCTGATTAGACACCTTGGTAACGATATTTAATTTGTAGTGGTCAGTTGAGAGTTAATTTACATTATCTTCACTTTCTAGTTTACAGTGATTTCTCAAAGGTCCACTTAACTTAAAATAATTCTATTCTATTCTCGCGGTCAACCTGCAGTCAGCTGTTTACATCCACAGGCCACTTGATATTGATAATTCTGATTATTGATAATTCTAATTATTGATAATTCTGATTATTTAAAAAACAAAAAACGATGGGGTTTCAAATCTCCAACAGCGATCATTTCACACAAACACATTTTGTTATACGTACATTTTTAATTTTAAAAACTTTTTGTAAATAAAACCCTTTTATTTTTAATGGTAAAACTCTTTTCTTCAATAAAGATCTGTGATGGAAAGTCATAAAAGTGCAACTTGGAAAGTTTGTTTCATTTATATTATGATTCAACCGGAAGTAGAAGTTTAAAAATCCGGTGTTACTGAAAAAAGTGTCCCTTCCGGTCTGTGCTCATTTTTGAGGTGCTGGAAATCCATATGATCAAATAATGTTTTCGTGACTTAGCATTTTTAAATAAATGAAAAAAACATGATTTAATCAGAATATCTTTTAATGGGGCAGGGTAGTGTCATATCGATTCTGTTTTCTGTCCTCTCAGGAATTACCTCCTCCTTTTTTAAGGGGTGGGGGAATCATACAAGATATTACATCCTCCTTTATTGTATTATCTTTAAGTGGGGGTTGCTAGTGTAGTATCCATTCTGTTGTCATAAGTCTGTCCTCCCAGAAATTACCTTCCTTTTTAAGGGTGTGCGAAGAATCCTCCCAGGTATTACATCCTCCTCTGGAAAGGGTGTAATGTATTATCTGTTTTGTTGTCATGAGGCCATATTCCTAGGAACTGCCTAGGGTGGAGGAGGTAGGAAGTGTAGTGTAGTATCTGTTCTGTTGCCATTATATCATACTCACAGGCATTACCATCTTCTTTTATGGAGGATACTCCCAGGTATTACCTCCCCTTTTTTAAGTGGGTAGTGTAGTATCTGTTCTATTATGATAACATTCTTCTTGGGGGGCGGGGGCAGTGTAGAGTATGTTTGTTCGTTCATCATGATAGCATCGCCCCAGGCATTCCCACCTCCATTTTAGAAGGGATAAATCCTTCCAGGCTTTACCTCCTTTGAAGGTAGTGTAGTATATTTTCATTTGTCATGATAGATTCCTCCCAGACATTACCTCTTTTTTCGAGGGGAGGGGGGCAGTATAGTATATGTGTGTTCCTCATGATACCATCCTCCTAGGATTACCTTCTCTTTTTTTGAGGGGAGTGGGGGGGGGGGTAATGTAGTATCTGTTCTGTTGACATGATATCATCCTCAGAGGCATCAACACCACTTTTTGGGGAGGAGGCAGGTAGTGTAGTATATGTTTGTTCGTCATGATATCATCCTCTCAGTCATTACCTCCTCCTTTGTTGTGTTTTTACGAAGATAGCTTCCAGTATTTTTAATTTTTTTTAATTGGTTTCAGAACGTATTATTTTAGTGTTATTCACTAGAATTTGTCTTAAATCAGAAGGGAGGGCAGTAATTTTTTTTAGATGTTGCTAAATTGAGCTAGAGTCTACAAGATGCATGGTAAGGCGGCGAGATAGTGTAGTGGTTATAAAACCAATGTAGCTATTAACTTTATTATTACATTCTCCCAAAGGGAATTTAAACTTATAAATTGGTTCATTTCTAGTGGTTTTGGGGTTGGGGAGGAGTTGTTCTTTACTACAGGATTTTGGGTTTTAAATTTCTTTATAGTAAATAATGAGTTTAATTTTATTATTATTATTGTTGATTGGGGATATGTATCTGTGTATAATATTTTACATAGGTTTTTCTTCTAATCTAAAGTTTGGTTGCATTTGATTACAATAGTATATGTCAATATTGTTTGAGTTGTGATGTTGAATATTATTATTATTTGTACTGGTGTTTTTGCTCTCCAGGAATCATCGAGAACCATTTTTGCAAGAAATTGTGACTGGATATGAAAAATGGGTTCTTTACAATAAATACCCAACGCAAAAGACAATGGTTATACAGAAACCAGAGTCCACACCCTGTTCCAAAACAAGGACTACACCCAAAGAAGGTTATGCTCTCTTTATGGTGAGACATGAGAGGACTGATTCATTAT
The DNA here is from genome assembly GCA_963556195.1 of Sepiola atlantica. Lineage (NCBI taxonomy): Eukaryota > Metazoa > Mollusca > Cephalopoda > Sepiida > Sepiolidae > Sepiola > Sepiola atlantica. Next base: position 101,827,156 of record OY744517.1, on the reverse strand, counting down.
GAGTTACTAGAGCCTAATCAAACAATCACAGCAGTAAAATATTGTTCGCAGCTGGATGATCTAAGAATTGTTCTATCAAAAAAACGACCAGCATTACTCAATAGGAAGTGTGTAGTGCTTCAGCATAACACGAAACCTCACACAGCAAAACTCACTCAGGAAAACGTCATGAGTTTCAATTGGGAAGTTTTGTCTCATTCGCCTTATTCACCTGACATTGCTCCATCTGACTACCATCTTTTCCAGTCGTTTCAGCATCACTTAAGCATTAAAATTTATGAAAATGATGACCAAATCAAAAATTACCTAAATTTGTTTTTCTCTCAAAAATCAGATAAAGTTTTTGAAGAAGGCATCAAGAAGCTAGTTGATCATTGGACAGAAGTCATAGAAAATGAGGGAAATTATTGTAAAGGTTAAAAATGCCCTAATGTGAATGTTTCAGATGAAATAAATGTGTTGGACAAAAACGACATTACTTTCTTTCCAACCTGATATAATGGAGATTATGTATCTGTCTATCTGTCTGAAGCCGAAACTATATTATTAGTTTTGATCGCTCTCTTTTTATATCTACTTATCAGCTCCTATATATACCCATTCTAAAACTTTCCCAAACATCACAAGTCTTTCAAATTTACATAATTAATTTGTTTTAAAGCTTCTAATAAATTAATATTCACAAATATACGCACATGATTGTTTTTTTTCAGATTTCCAAATGTATTTAAAATATTTTCCTTGATAATAATCTTGATACTACTGTAGCTCTTTAGAAATGAAAACAAAAATCTCTATTCTGCACAAGTGCCTTAATTTTAACTATTTAGTAATCTGAAAAGTTTGTTTTTTAAGTTTTAATCGCTTATTCGTAATACTCCATCACCCATTTTTCTAAACTTTTTACTAACCAATTTTTTTTTGTTTGTTTTGGTGTATCATGTGTTTTGGGGAATTTTTTTTTTCTGTGTACAATTACCTATCATGTTGCTAGAGAATTCCGGGTTTAGTATAATAGAAATACAAAAGTAGTTTAATTGCTAGAAATTGAAATTGCTACTCATTCAGTATTCTGAAGTATTGTTCTTGGCCTTTTGGCTAAGATCAAAGTGTAGTATCTGTTCCGATGGATACTGCACCCCATAGACTGGTATTGTCTTGGCCTTCGGGGCTTGATTTACGCCGGTCTATGGGTATGTCCTGTGCAGTTCTAGGAGGTCCACCCCCCCCCCAGGCTTCGCCTCCCCTCTTTAGAGAGGAGTAAGTTTATTGCTTACTGCCTGAGGCGCCCCTACCAGGGCTGCCCAGGCAATTTTTAAACCCCACTTTCTCGACCCGACCTTGGGTCACATCTTACTTGTGGGAGTAAGATAAAAACTGGCCTTGTGCCTAACTCCTGGAGAGGAGTAAATCAATACTCATTCAGTATTCTGGATTAATGAGAGAATCAAGAAACATCATTTATTCTTTTCGGAAATGAGAGCAACTCTTATCAAATTATTCAGCTAAAACTAATGATAATGAAGTGTTCATATAAAGAATAAAATTGTCTAAGAAAAGGGATTTGTCTTCTTCTTCTTGTGTTTATAGATCAAGAGATATTTCCACGCAACATAACTGATAGTCTTTTCATTCGATCTAGACCAGATTGTCATAACAATCAACTCAAACATTAAAAATACTCTGGAAAGAATGAACTTATTTAAAGAATGATTATTAAATCAGACAACTTATTTTTCAAAGAAAAATGAAAAAAATTATGACAGACCCATTTTATTATTAAGTATTAATTTAATGTTTGCTGTCTAGCCTACGCAAATTACACAAAATAATACATTTGCACTAAGATTTCTGATAAAGTAATGGGTGATCGTTAATTAATAAATACTGAAAATTTAATTAAAATTGGTTGATTTCCTGAATTTTGATGAATTTTTAAGTGAAGAGAGAGGCCAAAATGTCCATAGTCTGACTGTTCGACAGATCTCGTTTGTTACTTTAGAGCATGACGTCATTTTCTAGTGCATTGGCCTGGTTATTACGACGGCCGTGGTTAGATCCCGTAGCCTCAGAAGGTTTGAAAGTTCCAGTTATTCCCCTTAGACACCATAAACAGACAGATCAGGGTTATGTCCCCTTCAGTTAGAAGGCAGGGGAGAGAAGCAAAGAGAAAAAAGGTAGTTATGACACAAGAGATGGAAACACGAATCTGGACGAACCTAAAGGATTTGTTGCATCTTACTTGTAAATGCCATCAATAAATGTGTTAAGTTTTATACTTTTGTCTGTAACTAATTCATTATGGATAGTTAGAACGTAACACTTTGCAAGATCACCTCACAAGATACTGTGACTAAAAGAACAAATTGGTTTACTTACTCGTTTTGCATGACTACGAACCCAATTGAGGGCCAACGTGGCCGATTCCTTCATCACATCACCAAGCTGTCCAGTGAGGGTCAGTTTACCTTCTCCTTCCATACGGAGAGCTTCAACAAACATGATCTCTCCCCCCATTGCGGTCCATGCAAGGCCAACAGCAACACCGGGTTGTGCAAGGCGTTCGGACATTTCACTGTAGAATTTTGGTGGCTGAAATTGTCAAAACAATATTTAAGTTTTCCTTCTTTTCTTAAAACAAAAATGTAAAAGTGAAAATAACACATTCAACTTGTAAAAACACATTCAACTTTTTGTAAAATCACATTCAACTTGTTGTAAAATCACATTCAACTTATAGTAAAGATTTAGAAAGACAGATTGTGAAAATGATATCATAAAAATGGTACAGCCTTCAGACAAATGATGTTCAACGTGAGTAGACTCACACATCATTGTATATCGAAACCTAGATGCTTCAGTACATACCAAAAAGGATTTTCAGTAATATACAATAACTAGAGTTTAGATATTAGCACAGACAATACTAAATGCGACTGCCTATTGCCACACACACAGTCCATTACATTCCTTAAGAGGTATCATACAATCAGTATGTTGGATAACTAACATGCTCACGTGTGTCCTGTTATAGTTTCAATCTCCATTAGACATTCACGGCAAGAACTCGCCTTCTACCACAACTGCAACGAACTTCCTTTCTTCCTCCATGTGCCTAACATCAAACAGAATTTCCACAGAGTTTCTTTTCAAGAACTTCCCATCTGTGAAACACATTTCAACAGGATTGCTTCCCTGCAGACTACAAGATGGTCATTTTCAAATCCAATGTCAAAAAAATACTTGTCATAAATCATCCTCATAAGTAATCAAATTTTGTTCATTCCATTCATCATTTTCAATCCTCTCATAAGATTCTTCATCATTCAACTGATAATCCATCCAGCTCATTAACCTTTATCTTTGAGTGGTGAGTAATTAGTAAATAAAATGTTAAAAAATATCCACAAATGCACCTCTTGCTCGTCATGGATACACCTGGTGCTAGCTATGTCCACAAATGCACCTCTTGCTCGTCATGGATACACCTGGTGCTAGCTATGTCCACAAGTGCACCTCTTGCTCGTCATGGATACACCTGGTGCTAGCTATGTCCACAAGTGCACCTCTTGCTCGTCATGGATACACCTGGTGCTAGCTATGTCCACAAGTGCACCTCTTGCTCGTCATGGATACACCTGGTGCTAGCTATGTCCACAAGTGCACCTCTTGCTCGTCATGGATACACCTGGTGCTAGCTATGTCCACAAGTGCACCTCTTGCTCGTCATGGATACACCTGGTGCTAGCTATGTCCACAAGTGCACCTCTTGCTCGTCATGGATACACCTGGTGCTAGCTATGTCCACAAGTGCACCTCTTGCTCGTCATGGATACACCTGGTGCTAGCTATGTCCACAAATGCACCTCTTGCTCGTCATGGATACACCTGGTGCTAGCTATGTCCACAAATGCACCTCTTGCTCGTCATGGATACACCTGGTGCTAGCTATGTCCACAAGTGCACCTCTTGCTCGTCATGGATACACCTGGTGCTAGCTATGTCCACAAGTGCACCTCTTGCTCGTCATGGATACACCTGGTGCTAGCTATGTCCACAAGTGCACCTCTTGCTCGTCATGGATACACCTGGTGCTAGCTATGTCCACAAGTGCACCTCTTGCTCGTCATGGATACACCTGGTGCTAGCTATGTCCACAAGTGCAGGCTTTGATTCCCACAGGTGCAAGTATGATTGTTCTATTGCCACTTGCACCTGGGGCAAATCCAATACTAGCTTGAAATTAGACTAGTAATTAAAACAAAATGTGGTACTGTTATAGATGACACGCCTGATTACCGTGACTTCGTGTCGACAACGATCGGGCATGTCATGGAAGCGCTCGAGCGCTGACGGAATAATATCATTTTTTCTTTCTTTTATCTTATAAAAACATTGACAAAATTTTACCCCCCCCCCAACAAAAAAAACATTATTTTCACAAAAAAAAAAAAAAGTTATTTTAATCTATGTATTTTTCTTTGAATTTATTTGTCTTATATTAGCATCTGCCAGTCTTCCAGTTAGAGCTTGGCAGTTTGAATGCAGGGCTTGGCTATCGCTAAGAACAGGAGCCCTAACCCTAACAGGAACCCTAACCCATAACCCTAAACCTAAACCCTAACCCATTTTTCTTTCTTTCTTTGTTTTATGTTAGCAAGAAGAAAAAAGAAAAACAGCGAAACAAATGAAAAGGAAAACATTGACAAAATCTCCCCCCCTCCAAAAAAAATTATTTCTTTCTACACATTTAATTGAAAATGGTTCATTTGACCCCCCCCCCCCCACCCTACAGTTTGTTGGGTTTTTATCTTTTTATCCATGCATTTTTTCTTTGAATTTATTCGTCTTATATTATCGCCTGCAAGTCTTCCATTAACGCTTGGCGTTTTCGTCTCGGCAACTCTCAGGCGTTTCCGCGACCTTTTCAATCGTTGCCGACGCAAAGTCACGGAAATCAGGTGTGTCATCTATAACAGCACCCAAAATGCATGTTATTTGGTTTTCTTCTTCTTTTTACGTCAAATGTATGCATATACAGAATGGTGCAGCAAAAGTCTGATTGCATAGAATTGTTTAGTTTTAACATAATTTTCTTCATGTTGGTATCATTTATAATTTTATTTATTATCTTGCCTAGATGACATACCATTAGCAATTCTGCGAAATATGTGGTTCAACAGGATTTGGGCTCCATCACAATTTGCGAATCAGTTGTGCAGGTATTTGGATAGCACATTTCCAGGGAAATGAATTTGATGTTGAAGGTCGGTTGAATGGTCACCAAAATCTCTGGATTTGAGTCATTTCAATTTTCTCTTCTAGGGAAATCGTAAACCAGTGGTTTACGCTAGCAACTAAGAACTTTACAAACACTAGAAGATAGCATCACACACGAAATTAAAACCATAAGAATGAAAATTACTCAAGTCAAAAAACCCTAAGAAATTAAAACTCGATGCTGGAAAATGTGCAAAGATAATGTGTTTTCCGAGTAAGAAAGTGTTTGGAAAACAGTGGATACAATTCAAACACTAATTGTAAATTGTATATTATTATATAATAAATTTTTTATATGTTCAGACTTTTGGACGTGTATCTTAATGGCAACATTTCAAAACAAATCTTTGTCATTTCGTCTGGCAACACTGGATGCATTTTGAAACAAATCTCATTCAAACCAAATTTATGTTTTAAGAAAAAGTGAACCGAAATTCTATTAGAAAATATTAATTTTGGTGTGAACGTTTCACCTACATCGTAATTTTAATATGGAAATCCTCTACAACAATGATTCCTTACAATTGTGTCAGGGGAGTACAAGATCCTAACACTATGGATATTATTAAACAAATAAAATACTTTTGTTTTTCCTTAGTATAATGGAGATTTTGGGTGTGTATGTTTGTAAGCAAGACTCAGAATACTTGTTAAAAGAAAAATGGCATTAAATAAAACCAGTCACTATATGTAACTACACTGATGCATAAATATAATGGTCGGTTTTACTTAACATCGTAACAATATTTAATGTGATAATAAGTAGGTTATGCAAAATATGTTAACAAGTGGAATGTGAGGGGTGAGATTTGGTCGCCTTTGGAATTCAAAGCTGGGTCATTCTGACAGGTTGTGATTTAGGAGATTCGATAGGTAAATTATAAAAAGAAACATTTGTGTTTTGATATTTAAAAAAGAATGTGTATAAATAAAAACAGATTTTGAGAAATATGAGGAGTTGATAAGAAAATGGGAAAGGCTTACTTGATTTCAACAAGCGAAGACGTCCTGTGCTTTGCTCAAACGTGGAGCTCTGTTAGGTCGCTCGTTGAACATACATATAGAAATCAGCATGAGAGTAAGCATTAAAAAGTAAACAGCATAAAATCCTGTTTGTTGTGAGTCTCCCTTATATTCTCACCTGCTGGAGAAAATGCTGTCCGAAATGACTAGATGACCGACGGTCTATTTTCAGTCATTTTTGAAATGTGTCATTTTAGCAAGTTACAAACAAATCCTCTAAATGGAAATAATGGCTACATGACACACAACCATAATTCACGATGTAAATTCACTAGACCAACACGACAATCTGCCAAATCCCATCCATTCACTGTGGAGGTCCGCAGATGCCGAAGAGCTTTCTACTCCAAAAGCTTCTTTCCTCGTGCTACTGGACTCTGGAATTCCCTCCCTGCTCCCTGTTTTCCTGACGGTACTGACATGCAGAAATTTAAAACTAATGTAAACAGACATCTTGCTGCGCAGCCCCCAATTTAGGTTGACCCCCCCCCAAAAAAAAAATTAACTTTCACCCTTTTTCTCAGTAGCCCCTTACATCTACAGTGGCAGCCTGCCTTGTTTGGGGTGAACTATGTTAAAAAAATTTAAAAATAAGAAGCAAGTCACAAATAACTATTTGAAATGCATTACAGACATCTATAATTGGTACACCCATGTCACACATAAAGATTTGAATCAACATTGGACTATGAAAAGTTCAAGGCACATTACGTTACAAACTTATGTGGAACCTGATTAGGAAAGAAATAAGGGAATGGACTGTAAGACAAACTTCTATAAATAACAACGATATATTTATTTGAGTGACCTACACCATTGGGTGTAGTCAACTCAAAGTTAATACAGGAATTACAGTTAATTACTTAATTAATAATTACTTAACTAATTACTTAACTAATACTAATAATAACTAATTAAATAATAAAAACTATAATTTTAAAACTAATTAAATAATAATTACTTAATACAGTTAATTACAGGAATTAAAGAATCAAAGTTAATACAGGAATTAAAGTACGAAAGAGTTGGCCACTAAGGTTCTTCAATCAGTATATTTACCAGTGAGGGATAGCCTTGCTCGGGGTCAAGTTGACCAGGGCTAGAGAGGAAACGTCTTTCCTTGTTGATGCCTGGGAGCTCTTTGACTACTGTCTGCAATTCCCAAAGGGGCTGGAAGTAGTCTTTTAAAGTTCTGGTTAAAATTAATGCACCTTGGAGGCTGATTGGTTCTCATGTGACCCAACCACATCACAGGGACTACTCGCCACGAAAGAAAAGAAATGTTAATGTTTTTTGACTGCTACATATTTGGTGGCCTTAAAGAAGAAATGAGGGGATGCTATATTTCAAATAATATTCCGAGTTTTGGTTACAAATATGACACAGAATCTCTATTATAGTAACAATTACTAAATTTATCGAAAAAGAATTGTTTAAACCTCACCCCAAGAATATCTTCTAAAGCTGCTTCGTCAATCACAATTGGCATGTCAGGGGGATGAGCTAAGGCCGAGAGATCTCCCGTCACATCATTAATCTTGTCATCATCTGCGGAATGAGCAGAAGGTTCCTTGGTTTCGTCATCTTCTGGATGCACAATTTCCGAATTCTTGTTCTGCTGACCAGAGCTGAGGGCTTCTGCAACACGTACTGCCACTGCACGGCAAACGGCTGCAATTGTCCGTTCAAGATTACGAACTCCGGCCTCTTTTGTGTATTGGGAAACTAAAAACGGAGTGTGAATAGAAAATAGCATTTAGAAATTAATTTCAATACAACAAGCTTGATTGAGTTATTGATAGAATTTTCTTTCCTATTTCAAACGCATGGATTACGAAATGAAACTTTTATCTCTACATTGTCAAATTTTGGTTTTATTAATTGTTATCGCTAAGTCAAAAGATAAAACATGTTTTTAAAAACATTAAATGGAGCAACCATAGTTGAGGGTGACCTGAAGGCTCCCTTTTCATTGGCTACTATACCGAGACGTAGGGAAGGGATCCACGCTTTCCCCTGGATTGCTCCACTTTCCCTTGATTCTCACCTTATAATACTGAATGTTTAGCAAGGAGACATCAAGTACCATTTTTGGAGTCTTTCGTATAACTCGACCCAGAATTGAACCCCAATCACCCATCCGATTAGTTAACACACTCACAATTATGCCAAATTATTATTATTGTCATTATTTTCATTTTTGTCTTCGTGTCTCATGCTGAAGTTAGATGTTTTGTGAATGACTTCCAACTTCTCTTGTCCGTTGCCATTTCGCTTGTGCCACTCGCTAGGATCAAGTCATCATCAACTCTATGTCTTAAGCAACCTATCGTACAGCTTTGGACCATCTACATCGATATGAGACACACTTTAGAGCATTTTGGATGATTGACGGTGGGTGACGTGGCCATACCATAAATGGATCAATTAATCAAACACCAAGACTTCCTCAACCGATTGTCCATTCTAACTATAAAAAGATTTCTTATATAAAAAAATATTAAAGCATGATGCAAGTATTTATTTATGACAATTGGACTTTTATAGTTATGGATAGTGTTAGGAAAACTAACGAAAAACGGAATTATCTCCCTTGAACCATTTCGGGAGTTAAGAGTTATCGCCCTTGGAAATGGTCTTCTGCCCAGAGAGAAAGATAAACAAAGATCACAACGTCAGACTGTTAATATCACAATCGCGTACAGCGGCCAATTAATTCATTAATTCATACTGTGTTCAGTTTAATAAATCTGTTAAACGTTTCTCTTGATAGTTCATCCATTTTTTTTACAAGTTATTATTTATAATTAACCTAAATTACAAGGTTATAAAAGATAGTCTAATAATTTTTTCTCCATCTCTCCTAAGCACTAGCCCAGTCTAATAATACTAATCCAACAGTAGTAAAGGGTATTTTGGCATATAATATAAAATATAGATTTAAATAAGTTATGCAAAGACAGGCGTCTGTAAACACGTTAGATAGAAAAACAGAGAGAAACAAACACAAAGCAGCAGAAGAAGGAACAAAGAGAAAAACAGTACAAGTTCAGAACAAGTGGGAAATCCTAGGATCATCGTCGCTGCTGAGTGTTTTATTATTAGACTAAGCTACTGTTCAGGAGAGCTGAAGAAATACACATTCAGTTATTAGACTCTTCTATTACTAAAACTGTTTGACTTTCATAAATGTCATTACAGTTGTATCATATACAAATCAGTTTACTTATATAAATGCAGAACCCAACATGAGCTGCTAACATGTCTCTCACTAGGTGACTATTACATACCAGTAATAGCAGAGAAAATGTATGTGAATGCGTTCGTGGAAGAAAAAATATATTGAGACCCAGCAAAGCTAAACACAAAAAAAAAAAATTTAGGACATTAAGCGACGGCAAAATCTTTAAATGTTTATTAATTTGGCGCACAGGGTGAAACAGGTGTTAGTATGATTGCAAGTTAGGAGTGAATGGAGTAAGTTCAGGGAACTTCTGCCATTACTAACCAGCAGAGTGTTACCACTGTCGACCAACAGAAGAGTTTATCAGGCATGTCTACACAGTGTGGTGATATATAGAAGTAAAACTTGGCCAATGAGGGTTGAGGACATGAGTTGCATGGAGAAAAATGGAGAAAAATGATATGAGAATGATACGATGGATGTGTAATGTGAGTATTAAAGACACGTTTTGGTTCTGATGACTTCAGAGGAAGATTAAATCTTGACAGTATAGATGTGTGCAGAAGAGTAAACATTGAAAAAATAGTCGAAAGCTTTGGGGTTAGTAAATGTAGAACAGTTGAAGTAGCAGGTTCAGTTGATAGGGGAAAGCCAAGGCAGACATGGGATGAAGTGATAAAAAAGGACATGATGGAAAGAGGAATAAATAAAGATCTGGCCAGAGATAGGTTTCTTTGGAAGTCGATTTCTTAGAGTCATCCAACGCATGCTAGCATATAAAACAGATGTTAAACTGTTGTTGTTGTTGATGATGATGATCATCATCAACATCATCATCAACAACAACTTCCTAGAAATGTCTTACATTGACCCTCATCAGCGAAGAATATGTCAAATAATTCGTTCAATCTAAACAAGAAATAGACAAAGTCAAAAAAATATTCTCCATGAAAGAAATTCTTCAGAAGTTTATAAACATTCTTAAAATGTTTTTAATGTCATTTTTAAATTGTGTTCCAATAAAAACCTTTATATATAAAAGATAAAATCGAAAACGGTGGATGTACCAACGTAAAACAATCAATCATGAGATTTTAATATTTCGTCTTTGTTATTGAAGAGTACTTCAGAAATGAGTTGAAGTTATTATTTTTTAAACATTTACAATTGAAAACACAGGAGATAAAAGGGATCGCCCTTTTAACACCCGTGTATGTTTTCAATTGTTTTCATAGAAGAAGGGGAGGAAGAAAGACAATGTCTTCATATTCTGGACATTTAGATGAATTGGTGATGAGCAGAAATGTTCCCTTCAAAAACACCTTCCTTTGAAATAACATGATTGACGAATTGGGGAATATATATGAAAAATAAAAAATAGAAATAATAAATAAAAAATAAATAAATATTGAACTGTAGCTTTTCCAGCAGGACAAATGACATTCTTGGGCAGTGATGAATGCCCTCTCAAGACAAAAAATTACTGATACTCTTGTATAATTTGTATCTCAAGGATATGTATGTGCTAGATGAGAGCAGAAACAACTGTATGCCAGTAAAAACTGTTCTTTGATAAACTGATGGAAATTTATTCTCTTCATTAACTAAGGTTTTAATAACATTAAAATGAATAAAGAACTTTAGTATCGCTTGCACTATCGAGCTATAACATTAACCTCGGTTTATAAAAATACAAATATATATATATATATATATATATATATATATATTTAAGTGAAATATTTTTGAAAATCAGCACATGGTGCAATTTAAATGAAAAAAATAATTTATTTAATTTTTTTTTGCAAGCTTTCCTTGTAAAACAACTTTGTCAGGCGTGACTGTCTTATAGTTTGTTTTTTTTCCTTTCTTCTTCCTCATTTTGATGGTATTAACCACGAGGGGTCGAATCACGGTAGAGGCAGAAAAACACGTCGAGTTGTAAAATATGTTACAATAAGTAGAGTTCGGTCGATGTTTGGCGCAGGAAATTGACAACATCTTTGAAGCATGCATACATATATATATATATATATATATAAAATATTTGTTATTGTTTATATCTATGGACGTATACGTTTCGTCTTTTTTCAATCAAGACTCATCAGCATAGAAGTACGACTATTCATCACCGGTCACACGATTCGAAACCCTGGACAACAAGTATTTTCCAACTCCCGTCCAACGTCGCTAACCGCTAGGCCAGTTCTGAACAGCTTATAAACAATGATAATTTTAACACGTTAACGGCGAAGCGAAGAGGCATTCAAACTTCAATAAGTGAAGGAACGATGCATTTAAAGCAAGTGACGCTACGCTGTGTTACTACTACCATTTTACGGTGCTCTACTTTTTAACGAGGAGCTTCAAATATAAAATATTTGTTATTGTTTATATCTATGGACGTATACATTTCGTCTTTTTTCAATCAAGACTCATCAGCATAGAAGTACGACTATTCATCACCGGTCACACGATTCGAAACCCTGGACAACAAGTATTTTCCAACTCCCGTCCAACGTCGCTAACCGCTAGGCCAGTTCTGAACAGCTTATAAACAATGATAATTTTAACACGTTAACGGCGAAGCGAAGAGGCATTCAAACTTCAATAAGTGAAGGAACGATGCATTTAAAGCAAGTGACGCTACGCTGTGTTACTACTACCATTTTACGGTGCTCTACTTTTTAACGAGGAGCTTCAAATATAAAATATTTGTTATTGTTTATATCTATGGACGTATACATTTCGTCTTTTTTCAATCAAGACTCATCAGCATAGAAGTACGACTATTCATCACCGGTCACACGATTCGAAACCCTGGACAACAAGTATTTTCCAACTCCCGTCCAACGTCGCTAACCGCTAGGCCAGTTCTGAACAGCTTATAAACAATGATAATTTTAACACGTTAACGGCGAAGCGAAGAGGCATTCAAACTTCAATAAGTGAAGGAACGATGCATTTAAAGCAAGTGACGCTACGCTGTGTTACTACTACCATTTTACGGTGCTCTACTTTTTAACGAGGAGCTTCAAATATAAAATATTTGTTATTGTTTATATCTATGGACGTATACGTTTCGTCTTTTTTCAATCAAGACTCATCAGCATAGAAGTACGACTATTCATCACCGGTCACACGATTCGAAACCCTGGACAACAAGTATTTTCCAACTCCCGTCCAACGTCGCTAACTGCTAGGCCAGTTCTGAACAGCTTATAAACAATGATAATTTTAACACGTTAACGGCGAAGCGAAGAGGCATTCAAACTTCAATAAGTGAAGGAACGATGCATTTAAAGCAAGTGACGCTACGCTGTGTTACTACTACCATTTTACGGTGCTCTACTTTTTTGGGTCGTTCAGTTTTAAAGCATTGCTGGGTCAGTATTATAAATTGAAAATATAAGCCATTATCAATGCAAGATTAATTTATTTATTTTTTACTTTAATCTTATTAATTTCGGAATAAAATTCTATCATCAGAGTTGACCAGTATTGTGTCATTTTTTTCTGTTTTTGATGAAAAAAAAAAAAAAAAATGACACAATACTGGTCAACTCTGATGATGGAATTTTATTCCGAAATTAATAAGATTAAAATAAAAAATAAAAAATAATAAATTAATCTTGCATTGATAATGGCTTATATTTTCAATTTATAATATATATATATATATATATATATATATATTCTAATATCTAAAATTAAGTCAGCCGAATTTTCAACTTTGGACCTAAACAGTATTGCATCTGATAGATCGATATTTGATTCTGATTAGTGTTTTCATTTTTTTATCCTTGCACCATGTTCTTTGTTCGTTGCATCATGAAACGGGTGGCCAAAAGCTGTGGTCTACCTACAGACAACCAGACAATTGATCTTTAGATAAGTACCCCTCAATTGAGCAGCGAAGGATGGGGATGCGTTTTTGGCAGAAAAACATCATCAAAATTTCATGGTCTCTACGAGACCAATCAAAAGATGTACCATAGTCGCTTTTGTCTCATTAGAAGAAAAGCAGCATTTTCTGTCCGTAATTCTGCTTCGTGGAACAGCCTACCAGAGACAGTGATAATGTATATCATGTTCAGGATTGAAGACGTCATAGACAAAACATTCTGATGGTATATGGCTTGTGCACTTATGAAGCATCGATAAGTTCAAATGTAATCAGATTAAAAGATGCAAGATTTTTTTAATAAATAAAACGAAACCAAAAAATAATAAATAGTCTGCTTTCGGCCTGCCAAGACAGCCGAACATTCGAAGAAAACTATGGCCTGTGATACAATTATATATAAAGAATCAGGATTTCTCAATATTGAACTAAACAATGTCCAAGTGACGAATAAGGGATTTATTAATTATTTACTGAATTATTAATCTTATAGTTTACTTTTTCCCCGAATAAATCAGTGTAATATATTTTTTTCTTATTTTTTTAATTGTGATTGAATAAAAAATGATATGTTTCATTTATTAAAGAAATCTTGCATCGCTTATCTGGTTTTTAATCTGACTACATTTACAGGTTTCTAAAAATGTAAGGGAGATAACTATTTTAACTTGAATGTTGAGCTACAAGTTATTTCCCTAAACATGATCATTCTTCATGTGTTCACAAAAATTAAGTTATTTCCCTAAACATGATCATTCTTCATGTGTTCACAAAAATCAAAATCAACTAAAACGACATTAATGAATGCCGAGCGATGTACAGCTACGTTTTTATAGAAAACTTATAATTTTGCCCATCAATTTCTTGTTCTCAAAAATCTATATATTAATACGATAGCGTGTGTGTTCGTGTGTCACGCTTACATCAAAAGCCCTGTGCATGCGTGCCGCACCTAGATTTGGAAAAGCATTCAAGTCACCTAATTTTCGTAATATTTCAAGTATTTCCCTTTGGCGCAACGGTTAGCAACGTAGGATTTTGACGTCGGTTTTTGACGTCGGCCCAACTGGTTTATAATTCGATCCCAACCAACCTCTAAGATTTTTTTTTCTACATCGAAGGGGGTGGGGAGAGGGAGGTAGGGAGGGGACACACATATTAATACGATATCGTTTGTGTTATTTTGTGTGTCACGCTTACATCAAAAGCAACGACCTTCCAAATCGTTGTATGCTACTCATGAATAACCATTAATAAAGCTCAAAGACAGACTTTCGATAAGGTCGGGATCTACCTACCACAACATTGTTTACTCATGGACAACTTTATGTAACCTTCTCAAGAGCAAGGTCCATGAACAGTGTAAGAGTGAAACTTTGTCCTCAGAATAATTCTACTCATGACCAGAGAAGAGGAACTGCCTTCACTAGAAATATTGTATATAAAGAAGTTTTGTAAATTAGTTCATGTATTGTTCATTTGTTTAAATAAATATACAAGTCAAATCTTATTATATTTTATTCAAACATGTATAGGTTAGGAACAAGATAATTAGTATTGAAAACATCATTTCGTGTAATTTACACGGGTCTTGCTAGTAAAATATTACTTTTTAAATGACAATAGAATGTTCTCAGCCACTTTTGTTGGGTCGTAAGCCGACCTTTGGTCCATGGGTGACAAGTTTGATCGGGCTGATACCGAAAAATAAAAAGCAAAATCACTTACTCATCATCTTGACCGTGTCTGTTGGTATCTGCAGTTGCTCCCTCGTCAGACCGTGTTGCTTGAGCTGTTTTGGAATCAGGTGACGTTCGGCAATATGCAATTTCTCTTCCTGCGTGTATCCTTGAATCCGAATTATCTCCATCCGATCGAGGAGGGCTGGTGGAATGGTCGACATGTTGTTTGCGGTGCAGATGAATAACACTTGGGACAGGTCAAAGGGTACATTCAGATAAGTAAAATAGTTAAGGAGTTTTCGTTTGGATTTCGTTTATAAAATCTCCAAGTTGGTTATTTTAATGCCAAAATGTTTTATTGTTAGTACTTCAAATGTTCTTTGTTGTTGCGAAATATTGTTCAGCTACAGATAGAATAGTATTGCTACTCGTGGTGGTATTCCCTTTTTGTTCATAATAGACAATTCTAATCTTTTTATTCTTTCCTTTCTTTATTACTTTCGACTGTTAATAAACAGAGAGAGTGGCAAAAGCATGACTGATAGATACCATATAAAATATACGAACAGGGATGTGGGTGGAAACAACCTACAATGTTAGAGGTGAGAGTTATAAGTAGAAGCTTAGCAAGAGATGGATCACTTGGTGAGTTATTTGTAAATTACAGCTAATCTAGGGATGTGAATGGCCAACGGCAAAAATCAGGATCAAATTCCATACCTGGTATCCCCCACCACCACCACCACACATTTCCTAATCTGACCCCCACCACCACCTCCACCACCAATTTCCTAATCTGACCCCCACCACCTCCACCACCACCAATTTCCTAATCTGGCCCCCTGCCACCACCACCACCACTAATTTCCTTATGTGACCACCACCAATTTCCTAATCTGACCCACACCACCACCACCACTAATTTCCTTGTGACCCACCCCCACCACCAATTTCCTAATCTGACCACCACCACCACACATTTCCTAATCTGACCCCACCACCACCACCACCACCACCAATTTCCTAATCTGACCCCACCACCACCACCACCAATTGCCTAATCTGACCACCACCACACATTTCCTAATCTGACCCCCACCACCACCACAACTAATTTCCTTATGTCACCCTCACCACCACCACCACCACCACCACAACTAACACCCTGCATGTGAAATTCAACGTAAAATGATTCCCAATTTCCGGGCCATTCTAGCTTTTGAGAACAGATAACTAAAAAATAAATTTTCTTTTTGGAGGAGAAAATTTTTTTTTTTTCCTGCTGAAAAGTTAATAAAAAAAATAAATAATAATAATTACCTACACTACCACTAACACTAGATCCAAGTGGTAAGCCCCCTAAAAGAAATTTTCCTTACCATACATGGTCTAACTCAGAATTGATTTAATTTTGGGATATCAAGGCTAAAGATCAAAGCCACAGAAAAGGTGAAAGTCACACTTTTTGCGATAACTTTGTTTGTGTTCATCTTAGAGACTCGCTACATATTGTAGCCAATCAAGTCCTGCATCTTGTATGACCCTGACATTGGCCATAGACCTTGAAAAGTTCCGTCATGGTCAAAATGTTGATGAAATCTCAAATTCAAATTTTTCCAAATTTCATTTTCTTTGATAACAATAACCATTATACAAAGCCTGAACAGATAAATAAGTTTTGCAGTTATCAACGTTTCCGTGGCATTATACTGGAAATACTTCATACAATATGGAGAAGTAAAGTCCAGATAAGACTTTGGTCCATCCTAACGCTGTCAGGCAGAGGTATTCAGTCTCATAACTGACGTATGTTCTTGATTAGTTTATACAAATGGATTATGTGCGTATACAGATCTTGGCTATGACTACTTCC
Source organism: Sepiola atlantica (assembly GCA_963556195.1). NCBI lineage: Eukaryota > Metazoa > Mollusca > Cephalopoda > Sepiida > Sepiolidae > Sepiola > Sepiola atlantica. The sequence continues at coordinate 101,810,210 of OY744517.1, read as the reverse complement.
TTTTTTCTTGTATATCTATGATTTATTAAGAAAATTAATAAATTGGTTTAGTCTGCTTATTTTACTGCAAATCTACCAATTTTTTTTCGAGGGAGAGGGATAATTAATACGGAAAAATAATTCATTAGAAACGATTTGTGTTTCATAATGTTTTAGATGAGGATTGATAATTTGGATTATTCAGACTAGTATTCTCATATTGGTTGTTATACTTACAATGTTTCGACCTATGTAACCTCCGACCTTCTTCAGGTGCATCTTTTAGAACTTGGGAATTTTTGTTGACCTCCTTTATTTAACACAAATTGTTCTTTTACCCATATGGGTCGGTTCATGCCTTTTTCAACGCATGCCAGCATGTAAGAAGGTGGTGGTGGTGGTGGTGCAAATGGAATGTAATAGATTTGAGTGGATTTGAACTCTTCCCAGCCAATTCCATAGTTTGTGTCGGTATCATGGGCGTCGCCAGAATTTTTAATAGGGAGGAAGCAAACAGTTTTTGGTGATATCCAAAAATACCTCCACATGCCAAGAGGCAAAATAACTTCGCTGCTGATATAAGGCTATTCCAACATTATTGTCCACAACATCAAAAAAATAACATGCTCTTTTTGTCATTCCTTCTTTCAGTAAAGCCAAGTACGTTCCAGGTGGGAGGGGCAAATGCCTCCCCCTCCACTAGAAACGCCCATGGTCGGTATCCATAATACCACTCATGCCCCCCCCCCCCCAATAAATTGATGAAACAAAATAAGATAAAACTATGTTATTTATCTACTTTATAATGGTTCTCAGAAAGTTAAATTTTTCTGAAATTAGAGGTGAAATCTTTAAAAAGGATATTGGTCAGTGAACGTATCATTCTGCTCTGGATCCAAGACTTCAAGGAGAGCGGCTGCTGGATCCCCATGGATGCTCTTATTCTACAAAAGTAAAAAGTGCAATAAACAGAAGAAAAAAAATATTGTTAATTGTTAATAATGAAAGCACTACGCTGCATTAAAAACATTCAATCTTGGAAGACTATTGTGACGTGCTCAGATTTTGTTTTCTTATTTTTCACGGATTTGGACCTTCCTTTTCTAACTCTTTTCCTCAGTTTATTCAGAAAGTGTCTCTTTGTACAGGGAAACAATTTGCTGCATAGCTTGTCTCTAAGCAGGACAGACTTCTAAGGACAAGGTTCCTCATCTGCTGATGTCAATTTTGAAGGCCTTTAGATCTTTCGCTGACATTTCTGAAATTGATTAATATTTCACTTGATGAGATAATAAATAGATTTTTTGTTTATCATCATATAAAAAATGTCCAAAATTTGATTCTAAAAATTATTAAGGTAGGATAAGCCGGGGTGAAATGGACCACCGGGGAAAAATGGGCCACGAATGATTATTCCTATTTTCTCCTAACTTAGTTTTTCCCAGAGTTTGATGCTTCCATTATGAATTGCATCAATCTTTGCCTTTATGATATTGCCATTGAAACTGCATCATTCTTTCTGCTCTGCACTCTGATGAAGAAGGAAGTGTGAATGCCAACGGATGCATTTTTTCGCTATCTAATAAAACTTTTTGCTGATTTCTATTTAGATCACTTGAGAACTTTAGTGCATGATATTCTTGAAGTGAGAAGGCGATGTAAGTATAATTGCAAAACCCTTTTTTAATTTTTTGATGGGAAGATTTTTTCTAATTTTTATCGAGTTGGAGAGTGGTATACAAATTCAAAGCTGCATAAGGATTCCCAACCCAAACTCTGCAAATGCAAAGTTTTGGTTGTTGTTTTTAAATATTCCAGATGTGACTGTTTCTAAACATTGTATTAATTTATTTTATGTTTGTTTCACATTTGTGACCTTATGATATGAGTTGGTTGATATGTGACGAGTATGTGTGCCCTGTGTGTTACCAAGTGATAATCATCTTTAACAGGACTTGTATTGTAAAAAAAAATGTACACAAGAGTAAAGTAACACGTGTTGATAAAAAATACTTAATGCTCTTTGTCATAGTGATTTTTTTAAACTCTTAATATAGGTGGCCCTATTCACCCCAGTAATTTTTTTTTCAATATATGTAAAGTATCTCATAAAACTTGGTACATTTAAGTACTATAGGGAACATGCATTATCTTTATTTGACTGAATGCTGAGACCCTAACCATAACCCCATTTGCTACCCTGAGTACATTTCCACCTTCATGCATGCAGTTTTGAGGAAGTGGCCTATTTGACTCCAATTTATCCTATTCTACATCTACAATTTACAAATATTATGACAAGATTAACAGAGTGGAAAAGCTGTGACAAGCCAATCAAGTGAAATGAGTTAACGACCTGTTAAGTCAATGCCTTCCTTTCTCTTTTATGCTTCATTCTTTTCTTTCCTCCGCCTTCTTTTCCCTTGCTAATAGCAATACTCCCAGCAAGTGGAAATGGAAGATAGAAAGAACAAAGGTTTACAATTACATGTGCATAAACAGGTCACAAGACCAAATTACAATAAAATAATAATTGAATGTTGATTATCCAATCAGAAAGCTTCCCATCTGATTCAACACAAGTTTAGGCGCCGATTGGTAGAGACAAGCTCTTTCACCAACAGAGAGTTTTCTAGCTGACATCAGTGTCACCAAAACAGAATGCTAAAGACAGGCAAGCTTTCAAACGCCGTGCTAACATAACTACTTTAGAATACTGAAAACGACATTGCTGAATATACATCAACACACAGTTACCTTATTCATCAGAAGGTTATGAAAAAGCCAAACTAGATTTTTTCCTCACCATTTTATCAATTTCATCAAGTAAGAAGACTGGGTTGTTAGTCCCGACCAGTTTCAAGCCTTGTATGATGCGGCCTTGCATGCTGCCAATATACGTGCGCCTGTGACCTCGAATGTCTGACTGATCACTCACACCACCCAAGGCAATTCTACAATATAAAAGTAAAATTCAGAAGCAAAAGGTAAAATCGTGGCAAAGTTAAACTTTATATTGTGGCATCTTGAAAAGATTGACACATAAAAAAAAGAGATTTGGTTTAGAAGTTCAATTTTAAAATGAAATCGAAACAGTGGATTGTGAATTGACAAAGCTAGACATCAAAATCAATAAATACATAAGTTATTGTAAAAATTCAATATCGGCCATTTTTCTTTCTTGTTTTTTTGCTAAAATGAACAATTTATAAACGGAGATGGATGAGAACCCAGATGTGGAGAAAGTATATCTGGATAACGAAGCTATTGAGGTTGTTGAGACGTTTTGTTACTTGGTTATACCATTGGAGCACAGGGTGGAGCAGGTGCTTGTGTAATTGCAAGAATTAGAAGTTGATAGAGTAAATTCAGGGAACTTCTGCTATTACTAACCAGCAGAGAGTTACCACTGTTGAGCAAAGGAAGAGTCTATTAGGCATGTGTATTCAGTATAGGGAGATGTGTGCAGAAGAGTATGGTATGACCACGTTAAAAGAATGAATGAGAGTTCTTGGGTTAATAGATGTAGAATTGTTTTTAATTTGTTAGTTTACTTATCACAAATCAAATTATAGACACACGTCCGTTTGTCCAAACTGCCATCTTTGTTTTCCCAGTCAATAACCAACAACAAGGGAGATCACTAAGAACTTATCACAAAGAAACAGAACTCTTATATCCTAGTACAAAGGGAGATAAATCACATTGCTGGTGTTCTCTTGTGAAGACAACAGTTCCATAAAATAAAACAAAAATAAAACAACAAAAGTAAAACAAGTCTCTCAGAATTTCAGAAGCGGCTCCCATCTTTGTCAGACAATCTGCGACCTGTTCTTGGCCCCTGATCCATTCAGTTTGAATTTCCTTCTTCACCATCATTTCCTTCACTTTGGCCACATCAACTCTCAGACGTCGGCTACTCACAAGATTTGATGACTTTAAAGTCTCTACCAGAGATGCATTGTCTGTTTTATAAAGAACTTCAGGCAATCTAGGTAGTTTGAATATCTCTTGAAGTATTGCGGCTATCAATATGACAGCATCAGCTGCTTCACTAAGCGCAAGTCTCTGAGGCTAATGGACTTTTTGTTACATGGTCAAGTTACTTTGATGACCAACATATTGGAGCCATTATGTTCATCTTGCCACAAACAAAGATGATAAAACCACCCTGTGAAGATCCATTCTCCGAACTAGCATAGGTGGCATCTGAATGACAAACAATATTCAGATTCAAAGGTTTCCCAAACTGGGAAAAAAATATGGAACCTGTCATTGATTTTAACTTTATTAGTGACTTGTTTGCCTCGAAGAGTAACTTCACTTTTGGAAAATTTCAAATATTACTCATTCTACACACATCAAACGACATCTGGTTGAATACCCATATCATTTGACCTGTCAATCTCTTTAGCTCTGTCTTCTCCTCTTGACTCAATTCATCATTTTTCCTTAATGATCTTCCTTTCAATTTATATTCGACTTGGTTTTATACTGTTATCATCTACGTGTATTGCCAGAATTCCTATCAAGTTACCGGTGGCATCATGCCAAAGAAACGGTGCATTGTCCACCCCAGAAAGATCACTTGAGATAATTGCCAGTCTTATCTATGGACATAAAAACCTAATGCTTAGGGAGTCGCTGTTGTGTTGCTTGGGGAAGGTTCAGGAAGCTGCTGCCAATCCTTACATCTAAGAACATTTTTTTCAAGACTCGGGGCAAGGTCTTTTTGGCCTGTGTTCGCTTCGTCATCTTGCATGTCAGTGAGATATGGGTCCCAAATGCTTCTGATTTACAACAGCTTCAGCGTATCGACCGTGGCATGATCACGTGGATGTGCAACAGTAAACTAGAGCCATGCTCTATGAGAAGCAACGGGTATTGGTGGGATTTTAAATGCCTTACACGCTTGGCGGCTCAGGTGGTTTTGCCATGTACAGCGTGCCACCTCCCGCATCAACTTAATAACACATACCCCAGGTGTACTTTGTCAAACTCGGGAATCTTTCTGTCGAACTCGGGAATCTGAACGGAATTTCGAACAGAACCCTTTATTAAATCCACTGGGGTAGCAAAGACCCATGGCACAGTGGATATAGTACTAAGTATAATTCAGTTCTAAGTGACAGTCATCTGAAGGTTGAAGGTTCAATCCTCAGTGCGGGCAATACAAAGAATTGTGAATTACTGAAGACTTCTTCCCAGTCATGGCAGATGGAACGATAGCATGCTACCCCCGTCGATTTAATAAAGGGTTCCATTCGAAATTCCGTCCAGATTCCCACCGTTGTCCGCCCAATATATGGTCGAACGGTGGCAATTATGGATGTGGATGTTTAAACTACCTTCTGCATCCTGGGGGACATGTTAAATGCTGGTGGTGTTGCGAACGTGCTATCAATGCTCGCTGTTGTTTTGCTTGGGGAAGGTTCAGGAAGCTGCTGCCAATCCTTACATCTAAGCACATTTTTTTCAAGACTCAGGGAAAGGTCTTTTTGGCCTGTGTTCGCTCCGCTTACATGGCAGTGAGACATAGGCCCCATATGTTTCAGATTTGCTACGGCTCTGGCATAATGACCATGCCATGATCAGGAGGATGTGAGACAGCAAACTAGAGGAAACAATCCCTTCAGCCGTGCTCTATCAGAAGCGGGATTTTGGATGTCTTAGGAATTCAGGGTCTCAGGTGGTTTGGTCATGTACAGTGTGCCACTTCCTGCATCAACTCAATAACACGCATGGATACCCAGGCATGAGGATGCGTGAAAGACCAATGGAGGACCTGGCAGACCAAGGAAGACCTGGCAGACCAAGGAAGACCTGGCTTGAGTGCGTACAAAGTAACTTGACTGCTTGCAACATGACTGGTATCAACGTTTTGGATCAGACCGCATGGACAGCAGGCATGAGACATTGCCTGGTGTTGCCCACCCTGAAATCCAGGACACTCATAGCACCTTAAATACCAAAACTGGATAATGATATTAAAAAACCCAAAAGATGTTGATATGCCATAAAACAGATAGGAAAGAAACACTGAATGTTTAGTGTACATGGGATTTTTTAAGTAATTTGTATTACATTCGCTGCCCGATCTGTTGTTTAAAGAGGCTAAGAAGAACTAACCACAGGTCAGCTAAAGAGAACTGACCACATGTCGGCTAAAGAGAACCGACCACATGTCGGCTAAAGAGAACCGACCACATGTCGGCTAAAGAGAACCGACCACATGTCGGCTAAAGAGAACCGACCACATGTTGGCTAAAGAGAACTGAGTATCAGGCAGACAAAACAAATCAGGCCGAGACTGAGAGGAAGAGAGGGAAAACAGGAAGAGAGAAAGAAAGATAAAGCGAGGGTTAGGAAGAAACAGAATGCAAAATAAAATCAGCCAAATGACAAAGAAAAAATAGGACGTAAAGCTCTAGCGATTCGGTAAAAATCATACTTTGCTTAAAAAAAATCATACTTTGCTTAAAAAAATCATACTTTGCTTGGAAAAAATCACACTTTGCTTAATAAAAATCATACTTTGCTTAATAAAAATCATACTTTGCTTAAAAAAAATCATACTTTGCTTAAAAAAATCACACTTTGCTTAATAAAAATCATACTTTGCTTAAAAAAAATCACACTTTGCTTAAAAAAAATCATACTTTGCTTAATAAAAATCACACTTTGCTTAATAAAAATCATACTTTGCTTAAAAAAAATCACACTTTGCTTAAAAAAATCACACTTTGCTTAATAAAAATCACACTTTGCTTAATAAAAATCATACTTTGCTTAAAAAAAATCATACTTTGTTGAAAAAAATCATACTTTGTTGAAAAAAAAAAATCATAATTTGCTTAAAAAAAATTTGCTTTTTCTGTATTCAACGGAAAAGCCGAATTCCGCTTTTTTTGATTTACAAAAAAGCAGAATTCCGTTAACAAGTAAAGATCTCACATCCCTGATTACTATTCTGAATGTTTCAACATCAATAACTGACAATTTCCAAATCTATAATTCCAGCAATGGACCGGCCACAAACACAATTATCGCAACAACTACAGACACTGAAAAGTTCCTTTGGTAGCTGAGGAATGTGTAATATAACCATATGCATCTTATATAGGGTCATGTATACAGCTTGATTGCAGATCCCGCCATAGCTTTTTTTTTTTTTTTTTAACATATTTCACCCCAAACAAGGCAGGCCGCTACTGTATACTGTAGACGTAAAGGGTTACTGAGAATTTGGGTGTAGGTTTTGGGTGTCACCCCAAGTTGGGAGCAGTGTAGCGAGATGTCTGTTTACATTAGTTTTAAACCTCTGCATGTCGGTACTGTCAGGGAAACAGGGGAGCGGGGAGGAAGTTCCAGAGGCCAGCAGCACGAGGAAAGAAGCTATTGGAGTAGAAGGTTCTCCGGCATCTGGGGACCTCCACAGTAAATGGATGGGATTTAGGTGATTGTCGAGTTGGTCTAGTGAATTTACGTCGAGGGGGCACCAGAGTAGCCAATTCATCGGAGCACAATCCATTGGGATTAACGCATGAAAAAGAGCAGACGTATACAACTTGAGTTCTTCATCATATGGTTGGTCTTGGAGGTTGGGGTTAGGGTTAGGGTTTAGGGTTAGGGGTTGATTGTTAGTTTCAGTTACATTTTGTTACTTTGCATTAGTGTAAGTGTAAGTGCTGATCTATCTGTTCATGCGTGTGTGCAATTCGACTGCGAGTTGACTGCAGCGAGAATGTTGATATTTACAAACCAAAACAAGTTACTTTTTATAAATGAATAGCGTCTTTTAATTCCATAACATTTACAATACAATATATACAATTATAGCTATAAAAGTGTACATCAATTTAATCTGTGCATTTAACAAACTTAATCGTGACAGACCAACAGAAATGTGAGGATGCATCTAGAAAAATAAATTTTTTAAATTTTATTCTAAAAATTTACCTGTGAAATTCTCGACCCAAAATATGAGCAATTGATCTACCGATACTCGTCTTGCCAACTCCTGGAGGGCCGACAAAGCACATGATTGGTCCTTTAAGACTGTTCTTAAGTTGTCGCACTGCAAGATATTCAAGTATTCGGTTCTTTACTTTTTCCAGTCCATAATGGTCAACGTCAAGGGCTTCCCTGAAAGGCAAAGGAAAAAGAAAATGGTGAGAAAAATTGAAATGGACCAAAAAGTCTGGTTGATTTTTTATCAGGTTCAGTTTTATAAGTTTAACTCATCATCATCATCATCATCATCATTATTATATTCGGTTTTATGTCCATTTTAGATGCTGGTATACGCTGAACAACTTTTAAAAACTGACTTCCAGACTAAGCCATATCTTTATCTATCGCGCTTTCTCTCAAATCCATTGTTATCCTTCCATGTTTCCTTTGACCTTCCCACACCAACTGACCATGCTACCTCAACTGTTCTACATCTGCTAACCCAAGAACTTTCATACATACTTTTAATATGACCACATAAATTAAGTCTTTTGTTCTCCCTATACTCTCCAGATTTAATCTTCCACTGAGAACATGAAATCTAAGCCCGTCTTTAACCTTCACATTACACATCCATCATATCATTCTCATATCATTTCTCTCCATGCAACACATGTCCTCAACCCTCACTGGTTGCACTTCCATACATCATCACGCTTCATACACATGCCTGACAGACTCTTTCCTTGGTCGACAGTGGTAACGCTCTGCTAGTTAGTAATAACAGAAGTTCCCTGAACATATTCCATCCTCTCCTAACTCTTGCAATCACACTAGCACCAACTTCTCTCCATGCTCCACTGGTATCGCCAAGTTAACAAAACTTCTGAACAACCTCAATAGCCTTGACATCCAAATATACTTTCTCCACATCTTAGTTCTCATCCATCTCCATTGTTTTACACTTCTTGCGCACAAACTGGTTATCATCTCTCAATCTACCTGTAATTCCACTGCACTTCTTGCACACCCTACGCTTATAAGTACACAAAAACAAAATTGAGTTGCACACAACCAACTCCTTTTTCACAAACTGAGCCAGGGAACTTTCATCTCTCTTTCCAACACTACAACCACTGATCATCACTTTCGTTTTTGTAACATTTACTCTCAAACCTTTATTTTCCCGACAACCCGTACAAAACTCCCTAGAAAACACTTCTAAGACACAACTAAAAAGCAATGGACTCGGTACATCTCGCTGATCTACTCCCACTTTGACATTAAAGCTGTCATGTGCTGTTAATTCCAACATGTATTTATGTACATTGCTTGAACATTGTTTGAACATTGCTTGAACAACCTCCACTGACAACTCGTTTGTCATTAATTTATGCAAAACTCACCAGACGTGGCTTTCTGTCAAAGGCTTTGTCCAAATCCATACAAGCAAATAATTCATTGTATATAATTAATTGAACACAAGTTGCTATTTTACTCATAGCTAGGGGATACGGGGTTCATACCTTTCTAAAGTGTATTAATGTATAATTTGATTACAATTAATCGAAAAGGATTTGAACTCGGCTTAGTTGATTTTATAGTCTATGGCGGTATACTCCACACCATCACGCTTCAGTCATCTGCAGGTACTTAAACTAGTTAAGAATAAATCATTGCCATGAGGAAAAAAGTGTTTGAAATGCGAATCAAGAAACGAATACATCATGAAAATCAAAAAACGAATACATCATAAAAATCAGAAAACGAATACATCATAAAAATCAGAAAACGAATACATCATAAAAATCAGAAAACGAATACATCATAAAAAATCAAAGAACAAATACATCATAAAAAATCAAAGAACAAATACATCATAAAAAATCAAAGAACAAATACATCAGAAAAATCAGAAAACGAATACATCATAAAAAATCAAAGAACAAATACATCATAAAAATCAGAAACCCAAGTACAAAAGTGAAAAACATGCTGACCTTGCTTGGACAATGTCGAGAGTATCTTTGTTACTTTTTGACCATGGCAATTCAACCATTAGTTCGAGGTAATTTCTAAAAAAAATCATGAAAACAATATTACCATAAGAAAATTTGTTATTGTTATATAAAAATTTTGTTCAGTTAATAATTTAATGACCAAATTATGAATTTAACTTTCAAAATTCTATTTAAAATAAAAACAGTATAGTTGAAAAAAGTGAAACAAAAATGAAAGTATGTTTCAGAACTTTTGAGATGACGATTGATAATTTGGATTATTGAGATTATTCGGACTACTATTCTCAGCTTGGTTGTTATTCTAACAACGTTTCGGCCGATGCAACCTTCAACATAAAGATTCCAGAGTTCGAAAGCACCTGAAGAATGACAGAGGTTAAATCAACTGAAATGTTGTAAAAATAAAAATTAAGATTAAAATAGTAGTGGAAATAATGGAAATAATACAAAAATGAAAGTAAAAAAAAGCTCCCGGGCAACACCTGGTAACGACAGCTAGTTAAGAATAAAGAATTATTTTGATATTCAATTTATTTATGCACATATTTTGGATATCAAAGTAAATTTATGATAAATAAAATCTAAACTTTGATATTTAATAAAATCAGCTAACTAGAATTCTGACATTGATATTGTGTCATAAAACAAAATTCTGACACTGATATTGTGTCATCAAACAAAATGTCAAAACCTCTTCAACTCTGAAACAGAAATAAGAAAATATCCTTTTTAGCAGACATTTCCCTTTTTCTTTTTTTCTTTTTTTTTGGGGGGGGGGGGGGTTTCAAACTGAAAAATATTCACAAAATTTTCATCAATCAAACAGCAATACCCAAACAAAAAAGAAAAAAATGGAAATCAAACAGACCTGATCATCGCATGTTCTGGCATATTAGGAAGCATTTTCTTAAAACGACGCAACTCTTTCATGGCAGCTTTATAAGCACAATCAGGCATCTTGGCAAGTCTTCAGTTTTTTGAGGGGGAGAAAAAAACACAGAAATGGGAAAATTATTCATTTCAAAACAAATTTTATCTTTCTGAAGGTGTCCAAGGTAAGTCTATACAACAACTTGATTTTGTTGTTTTGTCTATTTTATGGCATATCAACCCTTTTTGCATTCTTTAATCTTGAAACATGATGCACTGCATACAATTAATTGAATAATTGAAAGTGTCAAAATGACAGGTGTAAAGTGCTCTTGTCTTGGATGGTGAGTTAAAACTGTTTTACAGAGAACGGCTTACACTGGCCTCATTTATCTGCTTATGTTAAGTGTTGCATGTGCACGGGTTTGTTCAATGTTAGAATGATGTTCCTCCATATAATACACCCGATGTACTACTCAATTGACAGCAAAACATTTACAAAGTTTGTGCACCATGATGCTTGTTCATTTTGGCCAGAGACTCCAATCGCAAGAGGCTAGTGTCCTATAATAGGAGTCCTTCCAGCTTGTTGCTTGACCTCTGGGGACAACACGAACACTTTTCCAGCAGATTCGTCATGTCGGGATATGACTGGAAAGACTTTGTTTTTTAATACGATGTAATTTGTACTAAAGATAATGCTGTCATCGAATAAATTAGTTGAGTCGTCAAAATCAGACATTTTTGTAGAAATTGTTTTTCAAAATAACGCATGTGAAAAAATGTAATTTAACCTCATGAAAACAATGAGATACTAAAATAAGTATTAGTACCTGGATGCAAGTCTCAAAAGGACTGGTAAGATTTATCTCAGTTCCATTGGGAAGTTTTAAATTTATTTAAAAACAGATTTTAAAAAAGGGTTATTTTTTTTATGGAAATCGCTCCAGACAAGGCATGAAGCCACTCGATGTAAGAAGCTAAAAGAAAAAAAATAATACTTCAAAGTCAAAAACTAGCCAACCATAGATGTTAGATGGATAGACTCCGACCCAGAAAACAGCAATTCTTCCCCCTTTGTCAGAAATATTGCTCATGGAATGTGAGGACTAAAGAACAAAATAAGGAAAGCGAGAGTTGCAAGGCTGCCAAAAGTAAACTCAAGGTCTACTTTTTACTCTCTTTCATTTCAGGCATTGACGGGCAGGTTGGGAATTGGGAATAAAAATATCCCTTCTGGCCATTGCAGTATTGGACAGCACAAGAGGTTAGAGTTAGACGGACATTACATCCAATTGATTGGCAATTAGATCCATTTGATAAACATGTATAAAAGAAGAACGCTTACTTAATTTTGTGTTCAAGATCAGCAGAATCATCATTCTCCATTTCTTCTTCCTCATCCAATTCATCGCCTAGACGTCTCAGAAGTCGTCTCGAATTAGACGGTCGGGAGAGTTCCTTGCGTGTAACAATTTCAACATTTTCCTTCTTGGCTTTCTGCAGCAGTCGCAAACCCTGAAATGTGGGTAATTTTAAGAAATGGATGCAACATAAAACTCAAAAAAAAAAAAAACATTTTACACATTGAAGATCACACAAACGTTCTGAAAATATTCTTTTAAAAAGAATGATGAAAATAATATCTAAATATAGAAAGTACTGCATTATTTAAATCTGCTCATCATTTGCATTTAATGTTTAGTTGTTGTCTTTTAAGTCATATCAACCCTTTTTGGGTGATGTAATGCTAAATCCAGTCATTTTAATAAAAAGGTGTTATGCTTCAAATTCTTAATATCTTCAAATATGAGTTCATCGTGTTTACATTAACCAGTATTCCAGGACAAGAAATACAATTTCAAACCAACAATAAATAAACAATCATGGCTGCGAGTGTGAAGACAAACCAAAACAAGTCCAATTATTTATAAAACAATAATGTGAGAGAAAGAGAAGCAAAGAGACAGATACAGACATAGGTAGACAGAGAGGGGGAGAGAAAGAAAGAGAGAGGTAGATAGAGAGGGGGAGAGAAAGAAAGAGAGAGGTAGATAGAGAGGGGGAGAGAAAGAAAGAGAGAGTCAACAGATGACAATTAGAACGGAAGTGACGCCACTGTTACTGACATAGCGTTGCCACGAACGATAGCCAGGGAGATGCGTTGGAACAACCAGGCTGACTCACGGGACTCGTGCCTAGACGTTGAAATCCTCCGTTCAATGTCCTGAAAAAGTTTCCACTAAAATTGGTTGGAAGACGAAACGGTCAGTGAGCAAGCTGTATTTTCCGTGCTTCCTTGTTTCGGCGAGCAGAGCCGTCGTGCCGGGCTTCACCGCGGATTCCGCAATCCTTGTTGGTGAAAAGGAGTCAGAACAAGTGGCGTCCCAGATCAGCGGCTTTCCGACTCGGAAAGCAAACACAGTTATCCCGTCAGGCCTGCGACCGTCGCCCCTGTCCAGGCCGACTGGTTCAAGGACTGATGCAAAACCTGCTGAGTCGAGACCTCGCCTGACTACGTCGTTATGGGCAGAGCGGCGAGGCAGGCGGGCGGCACTAAATTGACAAGAGAGAGGATGCAGGGCAAACTCGTCAACGACCTGACCACAGCGACACCGGTGTGGGTGGCACAAACGGAGTCCCAGCCGTTGTGAGACGGTGATCCGAATAGTGTCATTGTCCAAGAGGGTTTCAACAAGTGTCGCCGAAGGGATGGCACTGAACCAAGCACCACTGTAAGGTGAAGCCAACACTCTCAGGCAGGCAGCTCTATGCTGGTTACTGCTACGGACGAGTTCGGCAAACACGGATTGACATTGAATGTCGTCCCAGGACGACTGATGTATGAGATCGGGTGGTTGCTGAAGGTTTGTCGACGTCCATGTTGTTTATGATGTAAGTTAGATAACATCGAATACAGTATCATGTCATACACAAAACAGATTTTATTTAACCCATAGGTGAGACTCTCTTGTTAAGCCCCACTCATAAAACTGGCCTCTCGGTGATCTTGGTTCAGTTCAAGTATGTACCAGATTAAAATGAAAGAGTTATTTCCCTTGCCCAAAACATTTTAAGTTATCTCCCTTGCTTAAATGGGTCTAATAGATTAAATTAGGCGCTCTTGAATAACCAGTAACAAATCTGAGGGAGATAACTCTATTTTTCTTAGACGCCGCTATTCCGATTCCCCTGTAACTTTGGCAAGGAAGATAACTTTTTTTTTTTATCGCTACATGAAAAGAAATGCAAATGTTTTTCTAAATGTCCGTTTTTATTTACATGTCACAAACTTTATAACAATTATGAGATGTTTTTTTGTGACATGTAAATAAAAGCGCTTAAAAGTTATCCTTGTGCCATTTAAAAACGCAGACTTTATTAAAAACTGCTGTCGCATTTTCTTTTTTGTGTTAAAGACCGGAACATTTTTTTAAATTAATTGTTATAAAGTTTGTGACATGTAAATAAAAGCGCTTTAAAGTTATCCTTGTGAAAAAAAAGTTATCTCATTCCATGCCAAAGTGTCAGCGTTGATGAATTCGGAATAGCAGCGTTTAAGAAATTTAGAGTTATCTTCCTCAGATCGGTTACTGGTTATCCAGGGGCGCCAAGATTTTATTAAATAAAATTACAAAATGATATATTTATATTTTTATGTGACAAGTTCAATTTTATACATGTTTAAACGTTAATGTAAACATTTACTTTGTGTCGACTGCCAAGTTTAAAAAGCGGTTTATCCAAAACATCATGTAATTATGTATGGATAAAAATGTCTGCCACAAATCGAATAGCTGTTACTCATGACATCGACTTATGTGTGAATAGTATTACACAGGCAAGCAATAAAATGTGAGAAAAATTACATAGAAAAATAAAATCTTTCATAGAAATTTCCTGGGAATGATTACAAAATTCTCTAAACAGTGAGATCAATAAGAAAAAATAATTTGGGGCAGTAATCAGCGATCTTGTAAAAGAACAGGGCAGATGCGAAGGACATGGAGGACCGCTGGGTTCCGGTGAAAAAAGCTTGAAGAAAGTGTGTACGGATGCTTGAAAGTGATACAACAATTTTTTTTATTCATATTAATTTGAGACTTTTCTTTCATCATATTCTAATAATTAACATAATACAGACAATTTGAAAAATAATTTATTTGTTTTTATTTGATTGTTTTCAAAACATTTTTTTTTTAATAATAGTGAAAACCTTTTTTCTTGGAAATGGAGTAACTTCCGGAATCAAACTTTTTTCTTGGAAATGGAAATGCCCTAAACCCTAACCCTCCCCAAAAACATTATTTTCACTAAATATTTCCAAAAACACATTAAATAAATAAAAAAAACACGTTCCGTTGCTCAAAAACATTATTTCTTGAAAAAAAAAAAGATTATTCTATTTTGTTTATTTTCTTCAATGAAAATTTTTTTTAAGTTTTGAAAACAATCAAATAAATTATTTTTCAATTAGTCTGTATTATGTTAATTATTAGAATATGATGAAAGAAAAGTCTGAAATTAATATGAAAAAAAAAAATTGTTGTATCACTTTCAGGCATCCGTACACACTTCAAGCTTTTCCCACCGGAAGCCAGTGGTCCTCCATGTACTTCGCATCTGCCAAGAAAATAAACAAGGGTACTGGTTTGTGACCCATGCTAAAACAGACTTTTCGTCGACATCTTCCGCTGTTTACGTAAACAGCTGGAAGATGACAAATAAAAACGAACCGGTGTCAAAATCCAAACGAGGCAATGCTATCAAACAGGACAAAATAATGCAAGAAAAAAAGACAATTTATTTTTTGGAGGAAGAAAAATAATGAAACAACGGCGCTCCTGGATAAGCCGTAACTGATCTGAGGGAGATAACTCTATTTTCTTAGACGCCGCTATTCCGAATCCCCTGTAATTTTGGCAAGGGAGATAACTTTTTTTTTATCGCTGCATCAAAGAAAGTGCGAATGTTTTTGTAAATGTCTGTTTTTATTTGCATGTCATAAACTTTATAACAATTAATAAAAAAAAAAATGGGTGCTTATGCAGATGAGCGGCCACAGTAAAAAAATTTTTTTTTTTAATAATATATACTTATTAAGCATTATAATCTTACTCACTGTACAAAAAAGTATAAAAAATTATCCACTAGAACTTTAATTAAAAGTATTTTTCCATTCTGCGTATCGTAACAGCGATTCGTTCACAGATACTTCAGTTTGTTTCTAAAGAAAGAAGATTTCGCAGGAGAGAACTTGCGGTCCTCAACTTGCGAAATCATAATAAAAAAACAACATGGCGTCTCTGTGAACGAATCGCTGTTACGATACGCAGAATGGAAAAATACTTTTAATTAAAGTTCTAGTGGATAATTTCTTCTACTTTTTTTGTACAGTGAGTAAGATTATAATGCTTAATAAGTATATATTATTTTTTTTTAAATAAATTTTTACTGTGGCCGCTCATCTGCATAAGCACCAAAAAATGTTACGCTTTTTTACTCAAAGAAAGAAAATGCGACGCTAATAAAGTCTCATTAAAGATAACTTTTAAGCGTTTTTATTTACATGTCACAAACTTTATAAACTTTATAACAATTAAAAAGAAAAGAAAGAAAATGCGACGCTAATTTTTAATAAAGTCTTCATTTTAAAAGAAAAAATATCAATGTTAATTATTTTTAAACGTACCTGAATATTTAATAATAATGCAGCGATTAAAAAAAGGAGTTATCTCCCTTGCCAAAGTTACAGGGGATTCGGAATAGCTGCGTCTAAGAAAAATAGAGTTATCTCCCTCAGATCGATTACGGCTTATCCAGCAGCACCAAATTGTCGGGGGGGGGGGGGGGTTGTACTGGTACAGCTTTTGATCCAGACCGACTAGTTATGGGTTAGAGTGAAAAAAAAACCAGTGTTTTACATTTTTTTAAGGACTAGGTGTTAGCGTTAGGGTTTTCTGAGAATTTTTTTCTTTTCCAAAATTTTGCAGATTTTCTGTTGAAATTAGCACAGACGAATGTTACGATTTACTCAATTCACAAATGAAAATTGTCGTCTGCTGTTCCACAATCTGATTGGCCAAGCGTTTAGTCATCTTCCGGCAGGAAGATGCTGACGAAAAGTCCAGTTTAACATGGGGTCACAAACTGCACCAGTATCGAAATAGTTAACGTTTGGAAATAATTTTAGAATCTTATCAAGTATGAAAAACTTTCCAAATGAAATGAATATGAAAAATTGAAACATGAAAATAGGATTGTTAGAAAAAGTAAACACAATTGTAAATCATTATTTAAATATGCAACTCGAAAAACTAAAATCTGCAAATCTGTGAAAGCATTAAAAAATAATTGGTCGATTAAAAGATTCACCAATAGCTAAGTTGTTAGCAATTTTTGTTCAATCTGTTTACACCTTGTTATACAGAGAATGTAAATAGAGGCAGTATAGGTGAATTATTAAAAACAGTTAGAGATGTAAGAATAATATTGTCTAAAGTAAATGTTAGTAAATATACTAGAGCTGATAAAATGTTTAAATATTGAAGTTTTTCATTAGCAAATAAGTGTTTTATTAATGTTATTTTAAAATCTATCTATCTATATAATTATTTATGATAAATATTTTTCAATATCCACATACATACGTGTTTCATCTTAACCAGGAATCATCAGTGTGGTTAGATATAACTGTACCACTGATCGCAAGATTCGAACCCCGAACTGAAGTCAACTTTGACTTCTATCCACAGCCACTGAGACAGCTATACGACGAAGAAAGGGAAATATTCCTATAATTAATTAAACAAACATAATCAGCCTCTGTAGAGTGTCCGACCGACCAAGGAGAGGGAACTTTACAATATTGCTTTGTGTATGTGTGTTCAGGCATCAGTATTTGTAATCAGCAGGTTACTAGGGATGTTTGAGTCATAGTTTATGTATATTTTTATGGTTTTGATGGGGGTCACAAAAGTTACACAACACCCTGCCCACCCATCATCCCTGTAAATTGAGATATCCCTGATTTTCATGAAATTTGAACTATAGGTAATAGAGAAGAATTAAGACATACCATCAGCATGTTTTAAGGGGAGGTACATAAAATGTGCACCCTTTCTCCCCATCTTTGAAAATTCAAATATGTCTGATTTGCATGAAATTTGAACAATAGATTTGAACAATAGATTTGAACAGTAGATTTGAACAATAGATTTGAACAGTAGATTTGAACAATAGATTTGAACAGTAGATTTGAACAATAGATTTGAACAATAGATTTGAACAGTAGATTTGAACAATAGATTTGAACAATAGATTTGAACAATAGATTTGAACAGTAGATTTGAACAATAGATTTGAACAATAGATTTGAACAGTAGATTTAAACAATAGATTTGAACAATAGATTTGAACAGTAGATTTGAACAATAGATTTGAACAATAGATTTGAACCATAGATTTGAACAATAGATTTGAACCATAGATTTGAACAGTAGATTTAAACAATAGATTTGAACAATAGATTTGAACAATAGATTTGAATAATAGATTTGAACAGTAGATTTGAACAGTAGATTTGAACAATAGATTTGAACAGTAGATAGAAATGAAGCAAGAGTTCCAAATTTTCAATGTTTTCAAAGAATAATGAGACACACTTGGGGATGGGATGCTTAAGCAGGATATTTCAACACACAGCCTTTGAAAATTAAAGGATTTCGGATTTTTTTTATGGAAATCGCTTCAGACAAGGCATCAAGCCACTTGATGTAAAGAGCTAACAAGAACGAAAGATGATTCTCGCAAAGACAGGAGATGCCTATTAGCCTTAGTCTTGAAAAGACCGAGATTATAGGTAGGAAGAAAACAATCAGCAGAAAGAGAATTCCACAAGCCTGCAGTTCTTGGAAAGAAGCTACAGGAATAGGAAGCTGTATTACAATGAGCTATCAAAACAGCAAATTGATGAAGACCACGAGACCAATGAGTCAAACGAGCTGGAACAAAAAAGCAGGGAATAGATCACTCAATTCTGGAGAACACATGCCATAATAGTATTTATAGAAAAGACTGAAACTCGCATGAAATTACTACATATCACTTTTATAATTGAACATTCGCTTGAAATAGAATATTTTATTTAGGTCAAATTATTGGTTGTTTTGATGTCCTTTCTTTTTTGTTGCAAGTGTGAGCATGAATAAGAAATGGTGAGGGGGGGGCAGATTTACTTGAATAACGAGGCAGGAAGATTTACTTGCATAAGGTCAATTTAATGTGAGGAAAATCCACCTTCCCCAAAAACAGATACTCTAGATGGAAACAAAAATACCTGTATAGTCTCATTGGCACTTCCTCCTGAACAGGCAACAGGCAATAAATTCCACTACTACCCTCACCACAAGGGCAAAATAAGAAGGAAGTGCAATGAGCTTTGATTTATTCATTTTTAGGGGAACAAAGGGGGCAGAATGCCCTTCCCCTAATTGAAAATAAATGTACCTATAGACTCAAAAACTATTTTTATGAAATTTGAAACATGGATAAAAGACGTTATAGGGAATGTAATGGGCTACATTTGATTTATCTTTAAGGAGGGAAAAGGGGACAGGTTTTTATAAAATTTGGAACATAGATAGTAGACATAAACGGGAGTCTAATAACTTATGTTTATTTTTTAAGAAGAGCAAAAGATGCAAAACGTATCCCCAAAAACTAGTGGGCAGATTTTTATAAAATTTGGAACATAGATAGTAGACATCAAAGGAGTCTAATGGGTTATATTTTATTTATTTTTGAGGGGAGCAAAGGAGGCAGAATGAAAGTAAAAATACCCATAAATCCAAAAGTTCCTTATAATGGGATCCCTAGAGAAGCATAAAACTTCTACTGATTTTTTTTTTACTTTTTATTTTAAAGTTATTTAAAGCGATAGCAATAAATAATACTAAATTATAGAGTTATGACCCTCTAATGAGGCTACCCTCATGATTATATTTGAGTGTGTAAAAATAATGTTAAAAACGATATTTTTTCACATGAGGCTAGAGTAAGGAGAAAAATAGAAATTTGCATTAAAAGTTAAAAGTTCAGAATTAGAGCTACATGTCAATCTATTGCATCACCGACAGGAAGTCACTATTGATATGTAGCAGATAAGCTGATCAAATCTTTCTCTTTTTTCTAGACCACAAGAGGAAGCGATCGGGTTTTGGACAGCTGCTTTCATTCCCCTATGAGGGTATTATATATGTATACTGAATACTAAAGAAAAATAAAACACCTGAACACACTTTTAAACCCCCAATAATTTTGTGTTGTCATTTTTAATAATTTTTACAAGAGCTGTTAGTAAGAAGGAGACGACTGCAACAAGAAGAAAGAGATAAAGAAACAGAGAGACGTCACTATCCACTGAGCAACAACTTACAACGTGTCAACAAAACATGACCTCACTGTGTATTACAAGTCGCCGGATCCAGATATTTTGTTACGATCTGGATTGAAAGAATTGGTCCACCGTAGTGCTTCACTTAAATACACAATATTAAAACTTTCTAAATCCATAACTTCAGTCCTGTAATCATTTTTATTGACTTCAGTAGATCACCTTTTCTCTTTGTACTGCACCATAAATTATGCATCAAAGAAAGAGAGTCCAAACAGACTTCCATTGGGTCTCTTTATGCTTTTCATTTCCGGGTTAGCCAATCATGACTGGTTCTTAAGCCAGTAATATCACTGCTATGCAAATTGACCAATAGTGTCACTTGTTACAAGGGACTACTTCATCCCAGGCTTACAACAATTAAAGGGCAGATAACTTCAACTTCAAAAGAGCATCTTAACAGAGGAACCTGTCATTACTTCCAAGGACAGATAACTCCAAGCTCAGAAAGAGCATTCATTATACAGGGTGACCTGCCTCCTCAACAAAAATAATGCCAACAATGAAATCATTAATAAAATTCACAATCCTTTATACAATTCAACCATATTTGGTACGAATGAACTTCAATGAATTCCTGACTTGTCCACCAAGTTTCAGTCATTAATGCCCAACAGTCTTTGTTTTATTGCTGTTCAATATGGGGTGACACTTTGGTGATTGTCTTATCAGTAGCAGGTGTGATCCTGAATGGGTTTCACACTCACCAGATCATAAGCCCCTAGATTTCTTTTGTGGAATTATCTAAAGGATAATGTCTATCATAAGACTATTCCTGAATTGAAAAGGGCCATCACCACAAAAATCAAGACAGTGTTAAGAAATGTTGACAATTTTGCATGTTGTATCCCGGTCTGTTTATCATTGAACATCAATAAAACAAAAACTGCTAGACATTCATGGCTTAAACATGGTGGACAAGTCAGGCATATACTGAAGTTTATTTGTACTAAATATGGTTGGATTGCAGAAAGGATTGTGAATTTTATTAACAATTCTGTGGGTGGCATTTTTGGGGGTCACCCTGTATGACAGCTTTCATTGTAGAAATAGAAATGTGTTTTTGATCATTTTGAAGTATTTTAGGTTCTAACCCTTTTGCCCTTATTAAAAGGTCCAAGAGTGTCTCAGTATAATGAACCTATCCTGGTACGGGTATTCTCACTAGTAGCTAATAAAAATGAAACCTTGAATATGAAACTTTACATTCTTTAATTCAATTTGTTGTTATGTGATTGTAACAGCAAGCAAACTGGAGCAAAAATCTCGGACACAAATTATACTGATGAATATGTATTTATTTGCGCGCACCTGGCCAACGCTGAACTATAACATCTTTTCACTGTAAAACTGGAAATACATGAAAATAAACAAGTCTTACAGACATGTTCTAAGACAAAAAAAAGCAAATTATGAAAGAGTAAAAATTCAAATAGGTTTAGAGAACTATGTGTTGCTTACCTCTATTTTTGCCAAGCTACTTGTCCCAGAGCCAACGTCTATCACAAGCGGAACAAACGTCCGACTCCCATGTTGACTGATTCGAAAAGACCACCTCTGGGCAAGCAGGCAGTGTAGAGGCATGACAGTTACCCCATGCGCATGTCTTCCGGAAGAGGACGGTGCTGAATACAAAATGTCCCCTTCCTGAATTATGACTGGCCAACATGTGAAACGCTTACGTTTCTTTGCAGATAACAGTTCTTTACTTATATCATAATAATAATAAACAGATAATCTTTAATTAAATCTTAATAGAATGTCTTGTTATTTTTTTTTAGTGAGGGGGCCAACAATGGCAGATTGATAAAATTAACCTTTTTAAAAATGATTCAATAAATTCTCACCTCAACTTGCCTCATTAATAAAGGCAACGCCCGTTTGAATCGGTCAGAAAGGTCGACTGCATCAAGAACTTGCATCTTTTCAGAGTAAGAGGCTTTCACAATTGCTGCGCAAATATCCGGAAGGTGTTGACTGGGAAGCTGATCCAACATTTTCTATAACATTTAACAAGATGAGTGTTAAAAAAATAAAGTTTAAATATTTTTTTTTTTCAAATGGAAAATTAAATTCAGATTGTATTATTTGGATTATTCAAACTATTATTCTCAGCTTGGTTGTTATATTCACAACGTTTCGAATCTTGGTACATGAATGGCAATCTCATTGTGATAAACAGTATTTTTAATGGAAGGATTCTTGGCACGAAGACAAAACATTTCTGGGTGCCATACAGTAAATTTTGATTAATTAAATGTAAATATTCCTGATGAAATTGCTGATCTTAGCTTCAGAATGACAAGAATGGATATTCTAAAAATTCATTGATTCAATTTATGTATTTATTGGTGAAAATCCTATTTCAAACATAACGGAACCGACTGACAGACAGAGTCTGTTACAGAGATGCATGGATGCATCTAAAAATTCTATTTAAAATTCAAGCAGGACAGATGAAAAAAAATATTATTTCAAACTGTACCAAGATTAGACGTTGAGCTTGTAAAAATAAGATTTAAAATTGAAAATTCCACGTAACGGTTAGTTTAAGCAAGACTGACCGAATTTAGAAGCTACATCTACAGAAAGTTGCATTATGGGAGAAAGTATGCGGCAGAGAAGCTAGAGAGATTATGCCTGGGAGTTTTATGTAAAAGTGATCAAATGAGATTTTCGAGGCTTCCACCACTCTATGAGGGTTGGTCGGGAAGATGCAGTTCATCTGCATGTAAATTGCTGTAAGTAGTAAATTAGATCCCAGAAGCAAATAATGGAGCTATTTGTTGTTCGTTTAAATTGCTTCTATTATTTGTTGTTTGTTTAAATTGCTTCTATTATTTGTTGTTCATTTAAATTGCTTCTATTATTTGTTGTTCGTTTAAATTGCTTCTATTATTCCAGCCACAAAAATGGTGCTACCAGATCAGGCTGTCTGAGGATACTAGCTTCCTGACCAAAAATGCAGCAAACATTGATGTTATTGTTTTTTTTCCTAAACTCAATCATGTTCTGCAAAGCCAAAAACAAAAACAGCAATTTTCCTCTACAAAACAACCAAACAAAACATCATGAATAGATATTTGAAAATATAAAAACTTTTACCAAAATGACCTTGTGATGAAAAGAGAACTCTTCTATCTCCTATGCTTCAGAAGTGAATTACTTCCCTTGATCACTCTTTCTTTTTTAGTCAGCCATTGTTTCTTGTAGAGACTAGATCCCTGCGTAGATCTGTGTCGAATAAAGCTTCTCCAAGCAAACTCAGTCTTCTTAAACTCATTCTATTCTATCCTTTTGACTAACTCATTACAGACCTGATTCCACATTAAATAACTTGAAAAGAGTTGATATGCCATAAAACAAAACAACCAGCCAAGAAAAAGAGAAATGTCCTCACGACGACTATCATTACAACCAATTCTGTTCTTGCTGTTAAAAAAACATGCCAATTATGCCTACTGAGTAATTCCATATCAAATCATCCCGAATAATTTTTAAATCTCACCCATACCTCTCAGATTTTCTTCAAACTTTCCCCAGTTGTTGGTATAATAAAAACTAAACAATCCTAAAAATTTGAGCTTGTAACTCCAAGCGGTTTCCAAAATATTGCATTTTTAATATTTCAAAATCGCGACAATAGAAAATTACATTTTTGTGCATAAAATAAATTCTAGAAAGTTAAAAATTGCCACAGGCAAGGTTTTTTTGCACAAAGAACCCAAAAATCACACTTAAAACCTATAAAAATCAACTGTTTTTAAGTTATTGTACATGTTTGCCTAAATTTAGGTGTGGGACTACCAAACCTCAAAACAGTTGATTTTTATAGGTTTTAAGTTTGATGTTTGGATTCCTTGTGCAAAAATCTTGCCTGTGCCAATTTTTAACGTTCTAGAATTCATTTTATGCGATATACCTTAAATATTAAAAATGCAATATTTTGGAAACCGCTTGAAGTTACATTTAGTGAAGGGAATGATATTTCAAAGTGAAACATGAGAGACCGATGGGCAGACAGAGCCTTTAATAAAGATGCAAGGATGCAGCTAAAAACACTGAAGTTCATTCATTTAGTCAATGATCAAAAAGCAGAATAAACTCCTCGTTTATCTAAAAAAGAGTTAGCGTATTTGAGTGTTATACTCATAACCCTTTCCCAGTGACAGTGGACTATTGTTTCCAAGAATTACAAATGCAATGTACAGCACAAACGCTTTTGCAGATTGGTTTCAGCATTTCAGTTTTTTCTTACTAATGAGTCACCACTTATCAAGGCTAAAAAACACTCAAGGATAAGGGTTAATGAGATGGATAAATGATGATGAATGCTATGAAAGGATTCAAAATCTCCACATACGACCCACTCAAAAAAACAGCCAGCCCAGTAAACAGCTATCTAGAGGAAAGAATCCCACCAACCGTGCTTCATCAGAAGGTATTGGTGGGATTTTGGATACCTTACGCGCTCAGCATCTCAAGTGGTTTGGCTATGTACAGCGTGCCACCTCCTGCACCAACTCCATAACACGCCTGGATACCTCAGGCAATAGGGTGCGTGGTAGACCAAGGAAAACCTGGCTTGAGGGCATAAGAAGTGATGCAGCATGACTGATATCAACCCTTTGGATTGGACTGCATGAGGAGAAGATGTGAGATGTTTCCTGGTGTTGCTCACTTAAGAGTCAGGGACACTCGCAGCGCCTTAAATACCAAAACCTGATGAAGGGGGGAGAGGGTATTAACTAGCATCCAGGAGATACAGCAGCACATCTCATTGTCTTCGGTCCACGCAAGCATTGGTGATAATTCGGAGCCACAGCTCTGCGTATGAGTTCACTTTCTTCGCATCAAAAAACGTAACCTAGCCAACAAAGACATTTAGTTGCAGGCAAACAGGGGCCGTATGTGTGTGACAACGCTCTCAGATTTTAACATTGGAGATTCATGTGATACGGGCCAGTCAAACAGTAGTGATCGAAGCCCTATAGTCTGTCCTGTCACTGTGGCTAAGTTTCACCTCTGTAAAGAAGGATGGTACGTACTCGCACATGATAAATCGGGACCTTTATGTTAAGGCAGTTTTCACTATGCAACTAAAGGTGAGCTTGCAGATGACAGAAGGCCGACCTGGCACTGTTGATCCGATGCTGAATTTTTCTCCTTGCCCTAGCCTGTTGACATAAATGTGGTACCTAAGCTTTCGAAGGTTTCAACATCCTCCAGGATTGCTTCATTCAGGTGAACGGGGTTACGATTAGCTGCAGGAACACCGGACATAAGGAGCTTCATCTTCGACCCATTTATTAGCATTTTGGAGGCAAATTCATTGATTCAAGTGATGACGAGCTGGATAGCGTGATGATTGTCAGCTTAATCGATGTCAGTGACAAAAAGTTATGCTCCACAACTACTCCAAGAAATCCCATAAGAGCTCGGTCCATTATTCAGTCTGTAACAATTTAAAAAGAGTTGGGGAGAGTGCATAACCCTGTCTGACTCCGGATCAAATCTCAACAAATTTTGAGTCTTCACTATAACAGCAAACTCTAGTACATATCAAAAGGTAATAAGACTTCAAAAGATTCAGCAGTTTCGGAAGCAGTTTGTCAGCTTCCATCACTCTCCAAAAAAATTTCATTAATGGAGTCAAATGCCATCTTAAAGTTTACAAAACATACGACTGTTGGCTGTGGGTAGCACCAGTATTAGCAGCCTACGCAGAATGAAGATGTAGTCAGTGCATCCCCACCCAGATGAAATCCACTTTGATTAGGCCGGATCCGTTTGTCTCTTTCGTTCTGGAAGCATCGAAGGAGAGTGATGGCGAAAACTTTTGAGGTAAGCTAAGGCCTCTATAATTTCCGCAAGCCTACTTATCACATCTTTGTAAAAGGACAGGACTGCATCACTCCAGTCTCGGGACATCACTTCAGGTGTCTTGATTTCAGAGATGAGTCGGTGCAGATGGAGAATGAGTTCATCCTTAGCAGCTTTGAATAGTTTCGCCTTAAGACCGTCTTCACCTGGGGCTTTATTATTTTTCAGCTTCGACAAAACTGAATGGATCTCTTCGACCGAGAGCGGGTTGACGTCACATTCATATGGGCAAGCAGAAGCAGGCTGAAGCAAAGTAAGACTGCGATTGGGGGATCATGATTCAATAGCATTTCTCCCATAATTATCTTTGGCCTTCTTCACCTGAACACTTAGAAGACAGGAATAAAGCTAATCCACTATTCCTATTTACTTACCTCCCCACGAGGGCAGAGTTAGACACAAGGTCAGTTTTTAATGTGCGGAAAATCCAGCTTCCCAAAAAGGGAAACTCTAGAGCAGAACAAAATTTTTAAAAAGCCTCAGTCTAGATAAAGTATAGTATTAGAACAGATGCTACACTTTGCTCCTAGCGAAAAGGCCAAGGAATTCATTTATCTTGCTATCACGACAGGAAGATGTGACACAAGGGCAGGCACGTAATTCTTGATCCACTATTGACGTGTTAATCTTATATCGTGATTATTTCCATTACTATTTGGTCAGATCAGCAGATCTACCGCCATTCAAATTATCACAACTTCTGTTATGCAGATTTACCCGCAGTGACCCTTGTTGGTCTCTTTCTCTTCTACACTCCCTCCTGATCTCATGATCAAAGTTCTGGTTGGTATTGCCAAATTCTCCACTTTTCAATGATAGCAATCTTACTATATTCTCTACGATATTGTGCGACACTATCCGACTAATATGTCTACAGAAATGTAAAAAAAAAAAGAAAAAAGAAAAAAAAAAAGGAAAGCTTGATCTAAAAAGAAAAGCGAAAATAAAATTCTTTCTATTACCTTCAGTTTAGCCACAACTGGAATTGAAACATCAAGCAAATCCACCAATTTTACAGCTTGTTCCCGAAAATTTTCGGCCAGTTCATTTAATTCTTTATTTTTCATTAAATTATCATCTGTAAAAAGGAAAGTTTGAAAAGGATTCATGAAAAATATATATAACCAGAGCCATGGAGTCAGAGCAAATTCATTAAGAGTCAGAGTCAGGAAAAATGTGTCTAACTTTGACTACAAAAAAAAGCAAAAGTGATACATGATGACAAATCCTAAAAACCAAAGCATTTCAAAATAGTTGTGTTATATTTAAGTTGTTTGTTGGCTTTAAACCTATTAGAGCCCATGGTCTTTTTTTAGAACCAGAAACATTTCAGCAACATCTGTATTTTTCAGAGATATCTAGAGTTAGTTATAAAAATTGGAGCATCTTTTCTAATGTATATTGGCAACACTAATGTCTCAGTTTTCAGTATACTGTGAAAATCTAGAGTGGAAGGATACAACCAGTTTCATCTATTATTCAATCAAAAAATATTTTGGTAAGTAGTCCTTATAACCAATCCACACTGTTATATATAGCTTTTCTTAAGATTTCAAGGGCAGATAACTGAAATCTTCTTAAGAAAGAAGGTGGAGGCTTAGTGAACGAATCACTGTTATGATACGCAGAATGGAAAAATACTTGTAATTAAAGTTCTAGTGGATAATTTTTTCTACTTTTTTGTACAGTGAGTAAGAATATAATGCTGAATAAGTATATAATATAGTTTTTATAAAAAAATATTTTTTTAATACGGCCGCTGAACAGCACAAGCACCTAGCATCTTTCTTGGTACATTTCCAAAGATGCATCCACCGTCTAATACCCAAGCTACATAAGTTTTAATGATCTCTTTGTCAACATTTTTTAAAAGATGAAACGTGTTGTAAACAGGGTTACTTTCGCTAAACACTCCTTCGAAGAACCAAGTAAACTTATTTAGAAAACACCCCTCTTCTCCTGAACGCTCTTTTTCTTACAAGAAGCAAGGTTTTGCTTTACCTAGATCTTTGCCTGGCAACTGGTCCAGCTGAGTTACAGTGGCCACAGGGTAGGGTGTTTCCTGTAATAACTCCTCGACTTTTAGGCGGCACAGTCCAGTCACCAGCAAAGTGTATGCAGGTTTCGGCCAGTTGGTGCCGGTCACTTGTACAACAACAGCTGCCGTTCCAATAGAATGTAATGCGGTGAGATCTTCATCCTGAAAAGAGAAACCAAAGAACATAGAATGGAACTGAGAGTGTATACCTCCACAAGGGTAAACAGTAAAAAGAAAAAATGCTAAATTAAAGAAAATAGAATGGAACTGAGAGTGTATACCTCCACAAGGGTAAACAGTAAAAAGAAAAAATGCTAAATTAAAGAAAATAGAATGGAACTGAGAGTGTATACCTCCACAAGGGTAAACAGTAAAAAGAAAAAATGCTAAATTAAAGAAAATAGAATGGAACTGAGAGTGTATACCTCCACAAGGGTAAACAGTAAAAAGAAAAAATGCTAAATTAAAGAAAATAGAATGGAACTGAGAGTGTATACCTCCACAAGGGTAAACAGTAAAAAGAAAAAATGCTAAATTAAAGAAAATAGAATGGAACTGAGAGTGTATACCTCCACAAGGGTAAACAGTAAAAAGAAAAAATGCTAAATTAAAGAAAATAGAATGGAACTGAGAGTGTATACCTCCACAAGGGTAAACAGTAAAAAGAAAAAATGCTAAATTAAAGAAAATAGAATGGAACTGAGAGTGTATACCTCCACA
Organism: Sepiola atlantica; assembly: GCA_963556195.1. Classification (NCBI taxonomy): domain Eukaryota; kingdom Metazoa; phylum Mollusca; class Cephalopoda; order Sepiida; family Sepiolidae; genus Sepiola; species Sepiola atlantica. The sequence goes on along the minus strand of OY744517.1, from coordinate 101,781,292 downwards.
AGGGTAAACAGTAAAAAGAAAAAATGCTAAATTAAAGAAAATAGAATGGAACTGAGAGTGTATACCTCCACAAGGGTAAACAGTAAAAAGAAAAAATGCTAAATTAAAGAAATTAGAATGGAACTGAGAGTGTATACCTCTACAAGGGTAAACAGTAAAAAGAAAAAATGCTAAATTAAAGAACATAGAATGGAACTGAGAGTGTATACCTCCACAAGGGTAAACAGTAAAAAGAAAAAATGCTAAATTAAAGAAAATAGAATGGAACTGAGAGTGTATACCTCCACAATGGGTAAACAGTAAAAAGAAAAAATGCTAAATTAAAGAACATAGAATGGAACTGAGAGTGTATACCTCCACAAGGGTAAACAGTAAAAAGAAAAAATGCTAAATTAAAGAAAATAGAATGGAACTGAGAGTGTATACCTCCACAAGGGTAAACAGTAAAAAGAAAAAATGCTAAATTAAAGAAAATAGAATGGAACTGAGAGTGTATACCTCCACAAGGGTAAACAGTAAAAAGAAAAAATGCTAAATTAAAGAAAATAGAATGGAACTGAGAGTGTATACCTCCACAAGGGTAAACAGTAAAAAGAAAAAATGCTAAATTAAAGAAAATAGAATGGAACTGAGAGTGTATACCTCCACAAGGGTAAACAGTAAAAAGAAAAAATGCTAAATTAAACAAAATAGAATGGAACTGAGAGTGTATACCTCCACAAGGGTAAACAGTAAAAAGAAAAAATGCTAAATTAAAGAAAATAGAATGGAACTGAGAGTGTATACCTCCACAAGGGTAAACAGTAAAAAGAAAAAATGCTAAATTAAAGAAAATAGAATGAGACTGAGAGTGTATACCTCCACAAGGGTAAACAGTAAAAAGAAAAAATGCTAAATTAAAGAAAATAGAATGGAACTGAGAGTGTATACCTCCACAAGGGTAAACAGTAAAAAGAAAAAATGCTAAATTAAAGAAAATAGAATGGAACTGAGAGTGTATACCTCCACAAGGGTAAACAGTAAAAAAGAAAAAATGCTAAATTAAAGAAAATAGAATGGAACTGAGAGTGTATACCTCCACAAGGATAAACAGTAAAAAGAAAAAATGCTAAATTAAAGAAAATAGAATGGAACTGAGAGTGTATACCTCCACAAGGGTAAACAGTAAAAAGAAAAAATGCTAAATTAAAGAAAATAGAATGGAACTGAGAGTGTATACCTCCACAAGGGTAAACAGTAAAAAGAAAAAATGCTAAATTAAAGAACATAGAATGGAACTGAGAGTGTATACCTCCACAAGGGTAAACAGTAAAAAGAAAAAATGCTAAATTAAAGAAAATAGAATGGAACTGAGAGTGTATACCTCCACAAGGGTAAACAGTAAAAAGAAAAAATGCTAAATTAAACAAAATAGAATGGAACTGAGAGTGTATACCTCCACAAGGGTAAACAGTAAAAAGAAAAAATGCTAAATTAAAGAAAATAGAATGGAACTGAGAGTGTATACCTCCACAAGGGTAAACAGTAAAAAGAAAAAATGCTAAATTAAAGAAAATAGAATGGAACTGAGAGTGTATACCTCCACAAGGGTAAACAGTAAAAAGAAAAAATGCTAAATTAAAGAAAATAGAATGGAACTGAGAGTGTATACCTCCACAAGGGTAAACAGTAAAAAGAAAAAATGCTAAATTAAAGAACATAGAATGGAACTGAGAGTGTATACCTCCACAAGGGTAAACAGTAAAAAGAAAAAATGCTAAATTAAAAAAAATAGAATGGAACTGAGAGTGTATACCTCCACAAGGGTAAACAGTAAAAAGAAAAAATGCTAAATTAAACAAAATAGAATGGAACTGAGAGTGTATACCTCCACAAGGGTAAACAGTAAAAAGAAAAAATGCTAAATTAAAGAAAATAGAATGGAACTGAGAGTGTATACCTCCACAAGAGTAAACAGTAAAAAGAAAAAATGCTAAATTAAAGAAAATAGAATGGAACTGAGAGTGTATACCTCCACAAGGGTAAACAGTAAAAAGAAAAAATGCTAAATTAAAGAAAATAGAATGGAACTGAGAGTGTATACCTCCACAAGAGTAAACAGTAAAAAGAAAAAATGCTAAATTAAAGAAAATAGAATGGAACTGAGAGTGTATACCTCCACAAGGGTAAACAGTAAAAAGAATAAATGCTAAATTAAAGAAAATAGAATGGAACTGAGAGTGTATACCTCCACAAGGGTAAACAGTAAAAAGAAAAAATGCTAAATTAAAGAAAATAGAATGGAACTGAGAGTGTATACCTCCACAAGGGTAAACAGTAAAAAGAAAAAATGCTAAATTAAAGAACATAGAATGGAACTGAGAGTGTATACCTCCACAAGGGTAAACAGTAAAAAGAAAAAATGCTTAATTAAAGAAAATAGAATGGAACTGAGAGTGTATACCTCCACAAGGGTAAACAGTAAAAAGAAAAAATGCTAAATTAAAGAAAATAGAATGGAACTGAGAGTGTATACCTCCACAAGGGTAAACAGTAAAAAGAAAAAATGCTAAATTAAAGAAAATAGAATGGAACTGAGAGTGTATACCTCCACAAGGGTAAACAGTAAAAAGAAAAAATGCTAAATTAAACAAAATAGAATGGAACTGAGAGTGTATACCTCCACAAGGGTAAACAGTAAAAAGAAAAAATGCTAAATTAAAGAAAATAGAATGGAACTGAGAGTGTATACCTCCACAAGGGTAAACAGTAAAAAGAAAAAATGCTAAATTAAAGAAAATAGAATGGAACTGAGAGTGTATACCTCCACAAGGGTAAACAGTAAAAAGAAAAAATGCTAAATTAAAGAACATAGAATGGAACTGAGAGTGTATACCTCCACAAGGGTAAACAGTAAAAAGAAAAAATGCTAAATTAAAGAAAATAGAATGGAACTGAGAGTGTATACCTCCACAATGGGTAAACAGTAAAAAGAAAAAATGCTAAATTAAAGAACATAGAATGGAACTGAGAGTGTATACCTCCACAAGGGTAAACAGTAAAAAGAAAAAATGCTAAATTAAAGAAAATAGAATGGAACTGAGAGTGTATACCTCCACAAGGGTAAACAGTAAAAAGAAAAAATGCTAAATTAAAGAAAATAGAATGGAACTGAGAGTGTATACCTCCACAAGGGTAAACAGTAAAAAGAAAAAATGCTAAATTAAAGAAAATAGAATGGAACTGAGAGTGTATACCTCCACAAGGGTAAACAGTAAAAAGAAAAAATGCTAAATTAAAGAAAATAGAATGGAACTGAGAGTGTATACCTCCACAAGGGTAAACAGTAAAAAGAAAAAATGCTAAATTAAAGAAAATAGAATGGAACTGAGAGTGTATACCTCCACAAGGGTAAACAGTAAAAAGAAAAAATGCTAAATTAAAGAAAATAGAATGGAACTGAGAGTGTATACCTCCACAAGGGTAAACAGTAAAAAGAAAAAATGCTAAATTAAAGAAAATAGAATGGAACTGAGAGTGTATACCTCCACAAGGGTAAACAGTAAAAAGAAAAAATGCTAAATTAAAGAAAATAGAATGGAACTGAGAGTGTATACCTCCACAAGGGTAAACAGTAAAAAGAAAAAATGCTAAATTAAAGAAAATAGAATGGAACTGAGAGTGTATACCTCCACAAGGGTAAACAGTAAAAAGAAAAAATGCTAAATTAAAGAAAATAGAATGGAACTGAGAGTGTATACCTCCACAAGGGTAAACAGTAAAAAGAAAAAATGCTAAATTAAAGAAAATAGAATGGAACTGAGAGTGTATACCTCCACAAGGGTAAACAGTAAAAAGAAAAAATGCTAAATTAAAGAAAATAGAATGGAACTGAGAGTGTATACCTCCACAAGGGTAAACAGTAAAAAGAAAAAATGCTAAATTAAAGAAATTAGAATGGAACTGAGAGTGTATACCTCTACAAGGGTAAACAGTAAAAAGAAAAAATGCTAAATTAAAGAACATAGAATGGAACTGAGAGTGTATACCTCCACAAGGGTAAACAGTAAAAAGAAAAAATGCTAAATTAAAGAAAATAGAATGGAACTGAGAGTGTATACCTCCACAATGGGTAAACAGTAAAAAGAAAAAATGCTAAATTAAAGAACATAGAATGGAACTGAGAGTGTATACCTCCACAAGGGTAAACAGTAAAAAGAAAAAATGCTAAATTAAAGAAAATAGAATGGAACTGAGAGTGTATACCTCCACAAGGGTAAACAGTAAAAAGAAAAAATGCTAAATTAAAGAAAATAGAATGGAACTGAGAGTGTATACCTCCACAAGGGTAAACAGTAAAAAGAAAAAATGCTAAATTAAAGAAAATAGAATGGAACTGAGAGTGTATACCTCCACAAGGGTAAACAGTAAAAAGAAAAAATGCTAAATTAAAGAAAATAGAATGGAACTGAGAGTGTATACCTCCACAAGGGTAAACAGTAAAAAGAAAAAATGCTAAATTAAACAAAATAGAATGGAACTGAGAGTGTATACCTCCACAAGGGTAAACAGTAAAAAGAAAAAATGCTAAATTAAAGAAAATAGAATGGAACTGAGAGTGTATACCTCCACAAGGGTAAACAGTAAAAAGAAAAAATGCTAAATTAAAGAAAATAGAATGAGACTGAGAGTGTATACCTCCACAAGGGTAAACAGTAAAAAGAAAAAATGCTAAATTAAAGAAAATAGAATGGAACTGAGAGTGTATACCTCCACAAGGGTAAACAGTAAAAAGAAAAAATGCTAAATTAAAGAAAATAGAATGGAACTGAGAGTGTATACCTCCACAAGGGTAAACAGTAAAAAAGAAAAAATGCTAAATTAAAGAAAATAGAATGGAACTGAGAGTGTATACCTCCACAAGGATAAACAGTAAAAAGAAAAAATGCTAAATTAAAGAAAATAGAATGGAACTGAGAGTGTATACCTCCACAAGGGTAAACAGTAAAAAGAAAAAATGCTAAATTAAAGAAAATAGAATGGAACTGAGAGTGTATACCTCCACAAGGGTAAACAGTAAAAAGAAAAAATGCTAAATTAAAGAACATAGAATGGAACTGAGAGTGTATACCTCCACAAGGGTAAACAGTAAAAAGAAAAAATGCTAAATTAAAGAAAATAGAATGGAACTGAGAGTGTATACCTCCACAAGGGTAAACAGTAAAAAGAAAAAATGCTAAATTAAACAAAATAGAATGGAACTGAGAGTGTATACCTCCACAAGGGTAAACAGTAAAAAGAAAAAATGCTAAATTAAAGAAAATAGAATGGAACTGAGAGTGTATACCTCCACAAGGGTAAACAGTAAAAAGAAAAAATGCTAAATTAAAGAAAATAGAATGGAACTGAGAGTGTATACCTCCACAAGGGTAAACAGTAAAAAGAAAAAATGCTAAATTAAAGAAAATAGAATGGAACTGAGAGTGTATACCTCCACAAGGGTAAACAGTAAAAAGAAAAAATGCTAAATTAAAGAACATAGAATGGAACTGAGAGTGTATACCTCCACAAGGGTAAACAGTAAAAAGAAAAAATGCTAAATTAAAAAAAATAGAATGGAACTGAGAGTGTATACCTCCACAAGGGTAAACAGTAAAAAGAAAAAATGCTAAATTAAACAAAATAGAATGGAACTGAGAGTGTATACCTCCACAAGGGTAAACAGTAAAAAGAAAAAATGCTAAATTAAAGAAAATAGAATGGAACTGAGAGTGTATACCTCCACAAGAGTAAACAGTAAAAAGAAAAAATGCTAAATTAAAGAAAATAGAATGGAACTGAGAGTGTATACCTCCACAAGGGTAAACAGTAAAAAGAAAAAATGCTAAATTAAAGAAAATAGAATGGAACTGAGAGTGTATACCTCCACAAGAGTAAACAGTAAAAAGAAAAAATGCTAAATTAAAGAAAATAGAATGGAACTGAGAGTGTATACCTCCACAAGGGTAAACAGTAAAAAGAATAAATGCTAAATTAAAGAAAATAGAATGGAACTGAGAGTGTATACCTCCACAAGGGTAAACAGTAAAAAGAAAAAATGCTAAATTAAAGAAAATAGAATGGAACTGAGAGTGTATACCTCCACAAGGGTAAACAGTAAAAAGAAAAAATGCTAAATTAAAGAACATAGAATGGAACTGAGAGTGTATACCTCCACAAGGGTAAACAGTAAAAAGAAAAAATGCTTAATTAAAGAAAATAGAATGGAACTGAGAGTGTATACCTCCACAAGGGTAAACAGTAAAAAGAAAAAATGCTAAATTAAAGAAAATAGAATGGAACTGAGAGTGTATACCTCCACAAGGGTAAACAGTAAAAAGAAAAAATGCTAAATTAAAGAAAATAGAATGGAACTGAGAGTGTATACCTCCACAAGGGTAAACAGTAAAAAGAAAAAATGCTAAATTAAACAAAATAGAATGGAACTGAGAGTGTATACCTCCACAAGGGTAAACAGTAAAAAGAAAAAATGCTAAATTAAAGAAAATAGAATGGAACTGAGAGTGTATACCTCCACAAGGGTAAACAGTAAAAAGAAAAAATGCTAAATTAAAGAAAATAGAATGGAACTGAGAGTGTATACCTCCACAAGGGTAAACAGTAAAAAGAAAAAATGCTAAATTAAAGAACATAGAATGGAACTGAGAGTGTATACCTCCACAAGGGTAAACAGTAAAAAGAAAAAATGCTAAATTAAAGAAAATAGAATGGAACTGAGAGTGTATACCTCCACAATGGGTAAACAGTAAAAAGAAAAAATGCTAAATTAAAGAACATAGAATGGAACTGAGAGTGTATACCTCCACAAGGGTAAACAGTAAAAAGAAAAAATGCTAAATTAAAGAAAATAGAATGGAACTGAGAGTGTATACCTCCACAAGGGTAAACAGTAAAAAGAAAAAATGCTAAATTAAAGAAAATAGAATGGAACTGAGAGTGTATACCTCCACAAGGGTAAACAGTAAAAAGAAAAAATGCTAAATTAAAGAAAATAGAATGGAACTGAGAGTGTATACCTCCACAAGGGTAAACAGTAAAAAGAAAAAATGCTAAATTAAAGAAAATAGAATGGAACTGAGAGTGTATACCTCCACAAGGGTAAACAGTAAAAAGAAAAAATGCTAAATTAAAGAAAATAGAATGGAACTGAGAGTGTATACCTCCACAAGGGTAAACAGTAAAAAGAAAAAATGCTAAATTAAAGAAAATAGAATGGAACTGAGAGTGTATACCTCCACAAGGGTAAACAGTAAAAAGAAAAAATGCTAAATTAAAGAAAATAGAATGGAACTGAGAGTGTATACCTCCACAAGGGTAAACAGTAAAAAGAAAAAATGCTAAATTAAAGAAAATAGAATGGAACTGAGAGTGTATACCTCCACAAGGGTAAACAGTAAAAAGAAAAAATGCTAAATTAAAGAAAATAGAATGGAACTGAGAGTGTATACCTCCACAAGGGTAAACAGTAAAAAGAAAAAATGCTAAATTAAAGAAAATAGAATGGAACTGAGAGTGTATACCTCCACAAGGGTAAACAGTAAAAAGAAAAAATGCTAAATTAAAGAAAATAGAATGGAACTGAGAGTGTATACCTCCACAAGGGTAAACAGTAAAAAGAAAAAATGCTAAATTAAACTGGGACGGCAATAGATACGTATTTAGCATTCGCACCGGGGCGGCAATAGATACATATTTAGCATTCGCACCGGGGTGGCGATAGGTACGTATTTAGCATTCGCATCGGGGCGGCGATAGGTACGTATTTAGCATTCGCACCGGGACGGCGATAGATACGTATTTAGCATTCGCACCGGGGCGGCAATAGATACGTATTTAGCATTCGCACTGGGGTGGTGATAGATACGTATTTAGCATTCGCACCGGGGCGGCGATAGGTACGCATTTAGCATTCGCACCGGGACAGCTATAGATACGTATTTAGCATTCGCACCGGGACAGCTATAGATACGTATTTAGCATTTGCACCGGGACGGCGATAGGTACGTATTTAGCATTCGCACCGGGACGGCAATAGATACGTATTTAGCATTCGCACCGGGGCGGCAATAGATACATATTTAGCATTCGCACCGGGGTGGTGATAGGTACGTATTTAGCATTTGCTCTGGGGTGGAGATAGGTACGTATTTAGCATTCGCATCGGGGCGGCGATAGGTACGTATTTAGCATTCGCACCGGGGCGGCGATGTATTTAGTATTCGCATCGGGGCGGCGATATGTACATATTTAGTATTCGCACTGGGGCAGCGATAGGTACTTATGTAGTATGCACACCAGGGCGGCAATAGGTATGTATTTAGCATTCGTACCGGGGCGGCGATAGGTACGTATATAGCATTCAAGGGTGGTGATAGATACGTATATAGTATGAACACCGGGGCGGAGATAAGTACCTATATAGAAGGCGCAGACAGAAGTGGTACTTTTTATAGAAATATGTCAACGTAGGAGGAATGGTGGGGAAGAAACAGCTTTCGCAAAAGACAAAATTAGAAAGTAGCGGTGAAATGGGGCGACCAGGGAAGAGAAAGTTAGAAAGATAAAGAGACGGCTATAGAGAGAGAGAGAGAGAGAAATAGAAGTTGTAATATAAAGATGTTACAAACGCGATTTTTCTTCAATTATATGTTTTTATGACCCCGAGCAACGCCGGGTAACCCCGCTAGTTCTTAATAAAACGGAAAAACTGAATCGGTAATACCTGGTGCAGTATGCCAGCTTCCTCCAAAAGAGGAAGTTTACAAGAATATCAAATTCACAAAACGTTCCCCAGCATACATACCTACAGCGACTAGCATGCCCAAATAGTCACCCATCTGGTACTGGCCAAGATCTACGTCACTTAACTTTGATGATCTAATGAGAACTGGTGTGTCAACGTGATTATGCTGTATCATTCTGTGTAAATTGTATGAATAATGTTTATTAATATACTCTTATCGGAAAATATTGTAAATACATATGTAAATTTGATAATAGCAGTTATAAGTGTATATTTGTAAATATGAATTTATTAGAAGTTTAAAAGAAATTAATTATGTAAATGTCAAAATCTGTCTGTTGTCTGAGCGAGTTTTTGTAACAGTATATAAGGAAGTTGAAAAAGTATTAGTTTAAGTAAGATTCTTGACACGTTTTCTATTCGAATCGCAGTCTCGTCTTGAAATTTCGTTCTTCTTTGTTTATATGTTATTTAATGTTATCTAATCTAAATTAATTAATTAATTAATAATTTCCCAACGTAATTCTGAAGGTATACAAATATTATGAACGATGACTTGAAAAAATTACTTAATTAAATAGTAATTACCAGCCCCCCCCCCTCTCCCTGCCCCCCTCTCTTACGTTTACAAAAATCTTCACCGACAGACAGACAGACAGACAGACAGACAGACAGAGAAAGTGCTCGTTATATTATAAGTTATATATAAAGTGTAAAGTGTACAGGTTTCGGCGAGCCATATACTCATCCAGCCCTGAAGATGCTTTTAGTAAGTACTTCAGTATAACCTGCTAAACCATACATGTGAAAAGAAACAATTGACAACTGGGCAGAGTTTTGTTCTCAAGCATGTGTCGAAGCTCTCTACCGTATGCACATGGATTGATCGATGGAAGTCATTAATCCATAATCTTAGGTTTCTCCAACTCTCCTAAACACTAGCCCAGTCTAACAATAGTAAATCAGTAGTGATAATGGCGTGCACATATCCTCTCAATGCTCAATCCTTTTATTTTTCGCTTGTTTTAATGTTTGTTCCTTCTTCTGCTAGATTCTTCTAAATACTCATATTTTTTGTTTTATTCTGTCAATACAGCTACTCAAATTGATCAGAGGAAAAAAAGAAACTTGAAAATAAAATGGCCTTATTTTGTCAATACTGCTTCGCCCCTAAACAAAGTACATTGCTATTTGTACTTGCCTCCTCACGAGGGCATGATGTGACACAAGCTCTGGTTTATTGTGAGATGTAGCCTAATGCCTCTTGGGCATTCATGGCCAGGTAAAATTATCTGTAAAACTTAACTCGGTTTTCTCAGTAATCCCTTACGAGCGAGGGCATCTAAGATGATAGACAGTGAACTTGCCTCTCCCCTTTTATGAAATGGGAGAGGTACTGCATAGAAGGATGGCCTCCTAGGACTGAGGACAAATTTTTACAAAAAGGTAGTTTTGCTTGGATAGTTCTTACTTTACTGAGCAAGACGAATGGTCCTCAAAAAGTCCACATTTTAACATAATAAATTTTACCCTTCAATTACAGAGAAGAAAGGTCACAACTTGAATTACAGAGGAGAGTTTGAATTACCTACTAGACACCATTCTCGAGTGTCTTCGGTCTCTCTGTACAAGGGTTTGTCAGGATAACCTTAGATGAGGCTACTTCACCCTACAACTAAACCCTGACCATATATTCAAAATAACATAGTATTCGAAGCCCAAATAAGATCACCTCGGTATGACTACATACTGGCTTATACGAGGAATGGTGCACCTTCTCCAAGTGGTGTTGTATCTAGTAAAGATCACGAGACCACAAGAATGATATACTATAACATGGTCAACTGGTCAATTGAGAAATGAATGTTCTTCACTTCTTTACTAACTCAACGTTTGACAGGTAAACGTGAACTGTAGGTGAACACTCGGATATCTATGTATCTCATATAGAGATCAAGTGTTAGACCCAGAAAGGGGCCCCTTGATTTCTGAGAACTTAAACTTAAGTAAAATGAAACAAAAAAGAGAGAGCTTATAGACATGAAATCCTGTTTTTGTTTTGTGGGCACTCAAAAGAGAAAATTATCTTTATTAATTGTTTATAAAGTTAGGGATTAGCATTCAAATTGAAAAATCCGGTGCAAGGGGGGGGGGGGTCATGCTCTATTACATTTAAATATATGGCGTACTTATCCATGTGCTCCTTTCTTATAGAGCTCTTTTTATCTCTACTTCGTACCATGATCATCCAGTTTCTGAATATATACAAACAAAACCATATAAATAAAAATAAAAACAAATAAATACCGAATCGTTTTTGAATCGGAAATGAGGTTCAAAATTTCTCGATTCCGATTTATTGTTCTGACTTTCCCGATTCGGATTAATCGTCCAACACTAGTCACGACACCAAAATCCAGCAAGCCTCAGCTTTTTTCGGAGCTTTCTCTCTTCTAGACTAATTGCGCCTCCAAAGGCCCTTGAATCCCTATATATTAGCAAGTCTCAGCTTTTTTCGGAGCTTTCTCTCTTCTAGACTAATTGCGCCTCCAAAGGCCCTTGAATCATTATATATTAGCTTCCACATGCAACCAAAGTAAAGTATGAAGTAAGCTCCCCAAAAAATAGAAACCTTTGGACGAGACAAAAATAAAAAATTGCTCCAGTCTAAAAGAATTACTCCTGCTTACACTCTATGTAAATCTAACTAATTGATGAAAAGAAAGTACTTGAGAATTTTCATCAAAAATAGTTGATTATTTTTCAGTTGTAAAATGTCATAATGGTGAAGTTGGATACCGGCGTGACTTGTGTGCAGGGTTCAAATCCTGTTTGTTCCATTTAGCGTCATTTTTATTTGGGATGTTGATAACTTGCATGGTTCCTCCCATGAATACCAAGTTACATTGAGAGAAACCATTGCCGAAACAGAATCAAGCGAGTTAAAATATTATAACGTATTTCATATGCATCATGTTTTATCTTCCACACATTAGACACAGAGAAAATCTAACAAAGATATTTGACAAAACTATTTCCTTACGGCATCCTCAGTTTGTTCCTTGGGAACGACTCCAATGATTGTGCTGCGTAGAGTGTTCCGACCCAAGAGACGGCCTTTAACCATGTTCATGCTGGGAAGATAGAAAAAGAAAAAGAACAAATGTTTTCAAATAAATATATCAATACAAATGAAGTGTTTTTGTTGTCTGTCCACTATCGGCTTAGAAACTGTGCACCCATTCTCAAATGTTATAAAAATAATTGCGTTTGTAATTTCCAATCAGTTGGCTGGCGAAAAGGCCAAGTTACCCAATGAAGAATGACATTACTCAGAACAATGCACAAACGAAACACTCTTTTAACCTCTGGCTATTCGTGTCAGCATGTGGACTTACTTTCTGAAGATTTTGGCACAGACTTAATTCTAAATAATAATATGAACTCTACCAGCCTTACAAACTAACTCTTATTCCTGTCTACGTACGTAGACTTTTGAATAACATTCTACTCTTATGAAGTCTTAATACCATTTTTCTCGTTTAGATTTATGGACTCATAAGATTTACTTTTTTTTTTTTTGTAAAAGATATTTCACCCCAAACAAGGCAGGTCGCCACTGTAGACGTAAGGGGCTACTGAGAATTAGGGAGTAGATTTTAGGTGTCATCTTAAGTTGGAAGCTGTGTGTGACAGGACCAATAGAACCGACAGAGATTTGCACTTTAGGGCATGCATCTTGGCAATAATTAGGACCCTACGTAGAAATGAGGTAGAGAGTTACCACTAGTATATATTCAACCCAAATCGGCCATCGAGGCGAAGGAAAAGGATGGTGCCGAAAAACCTGAAAAAATTCCTTAGATTGTCGACACCAATTATCGCTACACAATGAGATACATTGGCCGTACGGTCCAACATATCAGTACTAGTTGGGTGGTCAGTTGATGAATGGAAATAGTCATCTAAAAGCTGTCACCATTAATTAGGGCAGAATCTGCCTCCCCAGCGAGAGAAGGAATGATTGTTTTTTTTTATATAGAGATAAATTCTAAAAGAGAAATTCAAATTATCTAGATCGGTGAAGAGACGTGCGGGGGGGGGGGGGGGGAATAGAATAAGTCCTTTACGATAACAGGAAAGAAAACAGCCTAAAACTGGGAATTGTAATTACCCGAAAAAGGGAAGAGAGAGAGAAATAGAGTAAATCAGTATATCCCACACCGCCCCGGCTCTGAAGGAGGAGGAAAGACACAGAGAGAAAGAGAGAGTGTTACAATATGCCTCTTTGGGAAAAGAAAAGGTTTTTTGTTTTGAGTAGACAATCAGTTGGACCCGGGATTTCGGCCGTTTAGGTCGCAGTCCTAGCTGCTCTCGCCAGCCGGAGCTCTCCCTCCCCCCATGCTCAGCCATCGTTTTCCAACAGAGATTAATGTCTCAATTAATACCAGGAGTCGTAATAGTGATTCACACACACAGAGAGAGACGACGAACTAGTTTAGTAAACAAAGACAATTTACCAAAACAATAGACTCTAAAATTCAAGTGTAAAATTAATCCTTCCTTTTAATTAGTGAATAATGGTCAATCTACGATTCCCCCACTTTCAAGCCACAATGATGTCGTTTGCACGGCCACTGATAAGGCTGAACTACTCGCACAGCGTTTCGCTTCTAACTCTACTTTAGACTCGGGTAACCACCCTCTCCCTGAATTACCATTGCGGACTGAAGCCACACTTGATAACCTGGTCATCACCCCATCCCAGGTCAGAGACATTATAAAAAGCCTTGACACCTCTAAAGCTTGTGGGCCTGATCTTATACCTGTAATAGCAATAAAGAAATGCTCTGCTGAACTGGCCCCTGTTCTCTCCAAACTCTACAACAAATGCCTAGCCGAATCTTGCTTCCCCGATAGCTGGAAAATTGCCTCTGTGGTACCAGTCTACAAGAGTACTGGGAATAGAACCGACCCTCAGAACTACCGCCCAATCAGTCTACTGCCAATCTTTGCCAAAATCTTTGAGTCCTTAATCAATCTAGCGATAGTACGTCACTTAGTTAATGCTAAACTTCTATCCGACCGCCAGTATGGGTTTAGACAAGCACGATCTACTGCAGACATCCTAACGGTCATCTCTGAACGCATGTATCATACTCTCGACAAGGCAGGTGAAGCTAGGGCAGTAGCGCTTGATATATCCAAGGCCTTTGACAAGGTATGGCATAAAGGGCTTCTCCTGAAAATACGCTCATACGGTATTACTGGGCAACTACTTAATATAATTAGATCCTTCCTAAACAAAAGAAAAATCCAGGTTGTCCTCGATGGCTGTTCATCTAAGCAACATGACATAAATGCTGGTGTGCCCCAGGGATCTATTCTTGGACCTTTGTTGTTCCTGATCTATATAAACGATCTCCCTGATGACATAGTGTCTGAGATCGGTTTATTTGCTGACGACACCACGCTTTACTCTCGCCATGTTGGCAAAACAGACGCGATCATATCTGAGGCAATGGCTGCATCCTTAGAAGATGACCTCCAGGCTGTAGTGGATTGGGGCCATAAATGGTTGGTGACTTTTAATGCCGCAAAGACAAAGCTCCTTTCCTTCAACAACTACAAGAAGCCTCTCCAACCACCGATTGCCATGGCAAATAACACCCTACCTGAGAGTTCATCATTCAAACTCCTTGGCCTAACCTTCACAGGTAACATGAATTGGAACACATACATTGAAGACATTGCCAAGGCTGCCGCAAAGAAGGTTGGCTCCCTCTACCGTGCTAGTGGACTCCTTACACCTGACATTATCCTGTATCTCTACAAAGCCACCATTCGCCCATGCATGGAGTATTGTTGCCACATCTGGGCTGGTGCATCATCTACTAGTCTCTCCCTCCTTGACAAAGTCCAAAAAAGAGTAGTCAACTTAATAGGTCCCTCACTGTCAGCTAAGCTCCAGCCCCTGTCCCATCGCCACAATGTAGCATCCTTGTGTTTGTTTTACAAATACTTCAATGGATTATGCTCCGATGAGTGTGCTGCTCTGGTGCCCCCTCGACGTAAATTCACTAGACTAACTCGACATTCTACTAAATCTCATTCATTCACTGTGGAGGTCCCCAGATGCCGGAGAGCATTCTACTCAAATAGCTTCTTTCCTCGTGCTGCTGGCCTCTGGAACTCCCTCCCTGCCCCCTGTTTCCCCGACAGTACTGACATGCAGAAATTTAAAACTAATGTAAACAGACATCTCGCTGCTCAGATCCCAATTTAAGCTGAACCACCAATCCTTCCCCCCCTTTTCCTTTTTTCTCAGTAGCCCCTTACGTTTACAGTGGCGTCCTGCCTTGTTTGGGGTGAACCATGTAAAAAAAAAAAAAAAAAAAATTGTTTTTAATAATTATTTGACACAAAAAGAAACCGATGTTGTTGAATTATTCTATTGTCGAATTGTCCTTCACAGAATCACAAAATCATCATCATCCGACCGGAGGAGTTCGACACATCATTCTTTTTTTTCAGCCACTATTGACGATCATCGCCAAAGAGGGTTTTCACAGTCTAGAAGGATTCCTGTGCCGAGAACCAGACATGTGAGTACAGAGATAAAGACACGAGTGAACCACCTATGTTACAAGTGGTTCAGTGACACCGGAGCAGAGTGAGGTATCTGTTTTACTCGGCACCGCGACCGGGATATCTAACCCTGTGCGTGAGTGGCCGACTACGATACCCATAGGGCGAAGAGTGTGGGGTCCTTCGTTATATGTGCAGCGAGATGTCTGTTTACATTAGTTTTAAACCTCCGCATGTCAGTACAGTCGGGGAAACAGGGAGCAGGGAGAGAGTTCCAGGGGCCGGCAGCACAAGGAAAGAAGCTGCTGGAGTAGAAGGCTCTCCGGCATCTGGGGACCTCCACAGTGAATGGATGCGACCTAGCTGATTGTCGGGTTGTTCTAGTGAATTTATGTCGAGGGGGCACTAGAGCAGCCAGTTCATCTTTGTCTTGACTCAAGCACTTTCAACATGAACTTTCTCCGTCAAAATATACGAACATTGAATGCCTTAATTACTAACAGCTGTCTTCTACTTATTGAACGAAGATGATTAATAAAGTATAATCTATTATTTATGGATTTAGTGTATCTCTTTTCCACTGCATATTGTATAACAATATCGACTCTTGATTGGATAAGATCTTTTAGCAGTTACATGAGTGACCTATTTTGTATTGATCTACGTGACAACCAGTAAATTGTGATTCGGCTTGGTGATTATGTAATCATAATCTCTTCACCACGTGCGCGTATAGCATGTCTGCGTGTAACGAGATTCATACGCGATGAATCATTTTGGCGCTAAAACCAGATCACGTGATCAACGTAACTCTTCTGTTCGAGCCTGTATTTCAAACAGACAACATGTGATCCTGTGTTCTCTGCCAGGCCGACGGCAGAAGAATCAGCAAACTCCAGGATAAAGATTATTTCGTCTGGTCTACATTCATTCAACCCAATGTATTATCTTTGTTCCATTCCTGTGTTTCCAGTAAATAAAACTGCATACCTCTTTAGTTGTGAAGCCATTGTTTAATTCGTGAGGAATGTCGATCCCATTTTGCTTATTATATTTCAGTCAGATTTGGCCTTGCAAATTACTCTCCCAAGTAAGTTCATCAATCTGATTTTCTTCTCAATTTAAACTCTTAATAGGGGTGGGACGTAATGAGTGAAAATTTCAGATTCATGCGAGTAGTATTTTTTTGTGTTCATTTATACATAAATAACACTAAACAATCAAACATTTTCAAAATTTTGCAAAATTCAGAAGATGCAGGCCAATAGTTTTTGGTTATTTTACATTCATGAAAACCCTTTCACAGCCTGAAAATGGTCCTAAATTAAAGTACTATATCAGATTTAACCATCTATATCCATTCATAGCTTTTGAGGATGTTTAGGACCTGCAATGTCGCATGAAAGCACTTTTTCACCGAAAAATGATGGATTTTGAGTCCCGTGGAGCCCTAACGGCTATTGTTGGCCTGCACCTTCTGAATTTTGTAAAATTTTCAAAATGTTTGATTGTTTAGTGTTATTTATGTATAAATGAACACAAAAAAATACTACTCGCATAAATCTGAAATTTTCACCCATTACGTCCCACCCCCTACCCTTAACTAAAATTGGCTTTCCAAACTAAAATCTTAATATAAACTTATTTCAGCCAATCAGAAGGCCAGAAATTATACACCTCTGGAATATTAAAAAAAAGAGCAACATACACATTTTGATTGAAGAAATTAATGAATAATAATCATATGACCAGAAATTAAATACAGATCCCCGATAGCTGGAAAATTGCCTCTGTGGTACCAGTCTACAAGAGTACTGGGAATAGAACCGACCCTCAGAACTACCGCTCAATCAGTCTACTGCCGATCTTTGTCAAAATCTTTGAGTCCTTAATCAATCTAGCGATAGTACGTCACTTAGTTAATGCTAAACTTCTATCTGACCGCCAGTATGGGTTTAGACAAGCACGATCTACTGCAGACATCCTAACGGTCATCTCTGAACGCATGTATCATACTCTCGACAAGGCAGGTGAAGCTAGGGCAGTAGCGCTTGATATATCCAAGGCCTTTGACAAGGTATGGCATAAAGGGCTTCTCCTGAAAACACGCTCATACGGTATTACTGGGCAACTACTTAATATAATTAGATCCTTCCTAAACAAAAGAAAAATCCAGGTTGTCCTCGATGGCCGTTCATCTAAGCAACATGACATAAATGCTGGTGTGCCCCAGGGATCTATTCTTGGACCTTTGTTGTTCCTGATCTATATAAACGATCTCCCTGATGACATAGTGTCTGAGATCGGTTTATTTGCTGACGACACCACGCTTTACTCTCGCCATGTTGGCAAAACAGACGCGATCATATCTGAGGCAATGGCTGCATCCTTAGAAGATGACCTCCAGGCTGTAGTGGATTGGGGCCATAAATGGTTGGTGACTTTTAATGCCGCAAAGACAAAGCTCCTTTCCTTCAACAACTATAGGAAGCCTCTCCAACCACCAATTGCCATGGCAAATAACACCCTACCTGAGAGTTCATCATTCAAACTCCTTGGCCTAACCTTCACAGGTAACATGAATTGGAACAAATACATTGAAGACATTGCCAAGGCTGCCGCAAAGAAGGTTGGCTCCCTCTACCGTGCTAGTGGACTCCTTACACCTGACATTATCCTGTATCTCTACAAAGCCACCATTCGCCCATGCATGGAGTATTGTTGCCACATCTGGGCTGGTGCATCATCTACTAGTCTCTCCCTCCTTGACAAAGTCCAAAAGAGAGTAGTCAACCTAATAGGTCCCTCACTGTCAGCTAAGCTCCAGCCCCTGTCCTATCGCCGCAATGTAGCATCCTTGTGTTTGTTTTACAAATACTTCAATGGATTATGCTCCGATGAGTGTGCTGCTCTGGTGCCCCCTCGACGTAAATTCACTAGACTAACTCGACATTCTACTAAATCTCATTCATTCACTGTGGAGGTCCCCAGATGCCGGAGAGCATTCTACTCAAATAGCTTCTTTCCTCGTGCTGCTGGCCTCTGGAACTCCCTCCCTGCCCCCTGTTTCCCCGACAGTACTGACATGCAGAAATTTAAAACTAATGTAAACAGACATCTCGCTGCTCAGATCCCAATTTAAGCTGAACCACCAATCCTTCCCCCCTTTTCCTTTTTCTCAGTAGCCCCTTACGTTTACAGTGGCATCCTGCCTTGTTTGGGGTGAACCATGTAAAAAAAAAAAAAAAAAAAATATATAAATAAACAAGAAAAGGCGTTTTTGTGCATATTTTGGACTCTATGTTCAAGATGTACTTGAAAAACTTTGAATAAAATCAAATGAAATGTAAGAAAAAAACAATGATAAAAACAAACAGCTGTCAATTCACAGTTTTGTGAATATCAGTTGAAAAGCGAATATATTTTTTTAATTGTTCTTTTACGTCATGAAAAACTCGGCTACCGTCATATACTAACAAGTTCATTTAATTTATAAAATCTATTAAGTATTTCATCCATTACTCTTAATTTCGCTTTCATAACCCTGTCGACATTTTATTTCTTACATAGATCCTGGTTATCAGTAATTATTTTAAATAATCCATCTATGCGTCCTGTGATGTGACAAAAGTATACTTATCTAGTCTTTTAAGAATTTGCTACTGAATTAATCTGAAAATCAATATTAATTGAAGTAGAAATCAAAATATCGATATCACTCAATTCTGTGAGGACATTTTATTATTTGGATTATTCCGACTACTGACTGTTCTCATCTTTAATGATATTCTCACAACGTTTCAGCCGATGTAACCTCTGACCTTCTTCAGGTGCATCTTGTTGAACTCAGGAATCTGTATGGAATTTCAAATGGAATTTTTTTATTTAATTCACGGGGGTTAGGGTTAGGGTTAGGGAATTTCAAATGGAATTTTTTATTTAATTCATGGGGGGTTAGGGTTAGGGTTAGGGAATTTCAAATGGAATTTTTTATTTAATTCACGGGGTTAGGGTTACGGAATTTCAAACAGAATTTTTTATTTAATTCACGGGAGTTAGGGTTATGGAATTTCAAACAGAATTTTTTATTTAATTCACGGGGGTTAGGGTTATGGAATTTCAAATGGAATTTTTTATTTAATTCACGGGGGTTAGGGTTAGGGTTATGGAATTTCAAATGGAATTTTTTATTTAATTCACGGGGGTTAGGGTTAGGGTTACGGAATTTCAAACAGAATTTTTTATTTAATTCACGGGGGTTAGGGTTAGGGTTAGGGTTATGGAATTTCAAATGGAATTTTTTATTTAATTCACGGGAGTTAGGGTTAGGGTTATGGAGTTTCAAACGGAATTTTTTATTTAATTCACGGGGTTAGGGTTAGGGTTATGGAATTTCAAACGGAATTTTTTATTTAATTCACAGGGGTTAGGGTTATGGAATTTCAAACAGAATTTTTTATTTAATTCACGGGGGTTAGGGTTAGGGTTATGGAATTTCAAACGGAATTTTTTATTTAATTCACAGGGGGGTAGA
Organism: Sepiola atlantica; assembly: GCA_963556195.1. Taxonomy (NCBI): domain Eukaryota; kingdom Metazoa; phylum Mollusca; class Cephalopoda; order Sepiida; family Sepiolidae; genus Sepiola; species Sepiola atlantica. Next base: position 101,761,388 of record OY744517.1, on the reverse strand, counting down.
TTGTTCTCATTCTGTCAGCCATGATCAGGTAGAGGTCTTAAGTAACTCGTAATTATATTCTTCGTATCGCCTGAACTGAGGATTGAACTGATTATTACTCAGCACTTATATCCGTTACACCAATACTTGCGGAGAATTCTGGTATGAATCTTAGGAACCTTAAACCTCCTCTTGTTTTAAATTTGTATTCTTACTAATTATCACTATAGATTAGTACTAATTAATAGTACAGCATATTACTATATATTTTTAATGGTATTTAATGGTATTTTAATGTATTATTTATAACTAGCGGGACCCATGTAAATTACACGAAATGATGTTTTCTAATACTAATTATCTTGTTCCTAACCTATACATGTTTGAATAAAATATGATAAGATTTGACTTGTATATTTATTTTTAAAAAATTAACAATACATGAAACAATTTACAAAACTTCTTTATATACAATATTTCTAGTGAAGATAATATTTCGACGACTAAACCCTACTTTGTAAATGCTTTAGATTAAATTAAATTTGGCTCCAATTCATGAGTAGCATACAAAGATTCGGAAGGTCGCTGCTTTTGATGTAAGCGTGACACACGAAATAACACACATGCTATCGTATTAATATGTGTCTTCTCGGTCGTCCCCTCACTACCTCCCCCCACCCCTTCGATGTAGAAAAAAAAATCTTAGAGGTTGGTTGGGATCGAACTATAACCCAGTCGGGCCGATGTCAAAAACTGACGTCAAAATCTTACGTCGCTAACCGTTGCGCCAAAGGGAAATAAATGAAAATATTACGAAAATTAGGTGACTTGAATGCTTTTCCATACATGTGCAGAGCTTTTTGATGTAAGCATGACACACAAACACACACGCTATCGTATTAATATATAGATACTAGGTTTTCTTAGGAGGTCATTGTCACCTAACATATGCGCTGCTTCTTTGACCCTTCTTACTCTGTTCTTCTCTGTCTATAATTTTTATTTCTTTATTTCGTCCCATAAGGGTGGATGGTTTCCCTTTTCCCTCAATATGTGGTCAGTCATACCCGACTTTCCAATATCTTCACGTGTTATGGCTTTCTGGTGTTATTCTGGCCTTACTTTTAGTGTGCGCCATGTCTCACCTTTGTATATTTTCCCACACTTACATGTCGCTCACATCTTCAATAAGATGCACCTGAAGAAGGTCGGAGGTTACAATAACACCCAAGTAGTCTGAATAATTCAAATAATACAATAGATAGATACGTGTATATGTTTATATATTTGTATGTACAGGATTAACTCATAAACTAATTCAAATAATACAATAGATAGATACGTGTATATGTTTATATATTTGTATGTACAGGATTAACTCAAACTAATTAACCGATCATTATGAATTTTGGAACACAGCTGCTTGCGGTAAAAGGTCGTAATGTGGACTATATTTAGTTTAATTTAGTTTTATGCACAGGGGTTAAAAAAGGGATGGAAGTCCTTGTGAAAATTCAGATAGCTCCGATTTTGATGAAATTTTAACACTAGGTATTAGACATCAATTGATAAATATTCTTCAAATTTCAGTTTCTTTGGGGTATTTTAAAGGGGTTTTAGAGGGCATAATATGGGCACAACTTCCGGTTTAAAAATTCAAAAATTTCATATATTTTTTTATGGAAATCGCTCCAGACAAGGCATGGAGTCACTTGATGTAAGCTTTAAAAAAAATACTTGAAGGTCAAAAACTAGCCAACGACAAGTGTTAGATGGATAGATTCTGACCCAGAAAACAGCAATTCTTCCCCCTTTGTCAGAAACATTGCTCATGGGGGACTAAAGGACAAAATAAGGAAAGTGAGAGTTATGAGGCTGCCGAAAGTAAACCCAAGTTAGTCACTTTCTACTCTCCATTTTCATTTAATTTGATCCATAGTCATTAGACACCAATTAAGCAACATTCTTTGAATTTCAATTTCCTCTTAAGACTGTTTAGCATAAATAATACGTGAGATACCGGGGGGGGGGGGAGGTGACATATGGAATCAATACAATTACTGGTGTTACTACTAAAACCAACAAACAATTATAGTCTCCGAAATAAATAGGAAGAATTGAACCAAATGTTTCATGAAGAACCGTTGAGATGTGTAATGCCTGATGAGAAATCAAACTTAGACAACTGCTACTACCTATAACAAACAGTGTTTTCAAAAATATTGGGCAGAATTGCACTAAATTTAACATGAAGAACTCTTGGCGTGTCAGGTGTATTATGGGAGAGGAGTCAACATTAACATACCAGTACTAATACTTATAAATACTTATAGGCTCTAGAACAGTGGCGGGCAACCCCCGGCCCACGAAGGCTTAGCGTCCGGCCCGCCACCCTGCTATGCTTTATTATTGCAATCCGGCCCGCGGACCTCCCAGTAAAACTCATATCATTTTGTGACAGACTTAAAAGTAGGTTTCAATTAAGATTTACAGTGGGATAAAAATGTATAAATATCAGCGAGCGATGATGCATGTATATTTCATTTTTCTTTAACTATTAATTTCAAATCCTTGGCCTGAGATAAAAATAGAAAAAGAAAGAGAGAGGCAAAGAGGAAACTAGAGACGAGGAAAGGGCATAACACAGAGAACTTATGTGAGGTGTGTCAAAACGAATGCTGGATCAACTTGCTACTTTCCCCATCATTATTTTTTATGATTCCAAAATGGCTCTTCGTCGGCGCCTTTTATAACATCACATACATTGAGAAAAAATATCAGATGTGTAGAGTGTTCAATGCAATTTTTGTGCAATTTATTCATGTAAACAAAATATAGTAATTCTGAGATTTCGTTTTTTACTCCGGCCCGCGACCTTCTTCCAAAAGTCTCATCTGGCCCTCACCCTGAAAAGGTTGCCGCCCCTACTCTAGAACTATTGTAAAGAATTGTATAGGGTGTCCCATAAAAAATGCCACCCATGGAATTGTTAATAAAATTTACAATCCTTTCTGCAATCCAACCATATTTGGTACAAGTAAACTTTAGTCTATGTTTGACTTGTCCACCAAGTTTTCGTCATGAATGTCCAACAATCTTTGTTTTATTATTGTTCAATGATAAACACATCTGGATATGACGTGCAAAATGGTTTAATTACTTTGACACGCTACTCTATTGGCACCGGCCTGATTTTGGCTTTGATGTTCCTCTTCAGTTTAGGAATAGTCTGGAAATTGTTTTGATAGACATCATCTTTGAGATGACCCCACAGATAAAAATCTGAAGAGTTAAGGTCCAATAAGTGTAAAGCTCATTGAGGATCACATCTCCTACTGATGAGACGATCAACACTCCCATATGATTGAACAGCGATAAAACAGACTGTTGAACATTCATGATTTAACCTTGGTGGACAAGTCAGGCAGAGACTGAAATTTATTTGTACCAAGTATGGTTAGATTGTAGAAAGAGTTTTGAATTTTATTAATGATTTCATGGGTGGATTTTTTTTTGGTGTGTTTTTTTTTTTGGTGATTTTTTGGGGGGGATTTTTCTTTTGTGGATTTTTTTTAGTGGATTTTTTGGTGGATTTTGTTTTGGAAAAAAAAAATTTGCTGGATTTTTTTGGGCGGATTTTTTTTTTTGGTGGATTTTTTTTTAGTGTGTTTTTTTGGTGGATTTTTTTTAGTGGAATTTTTTTGGTAGATTTTGTTTTGGTGGATTTTTTTTTGCTGGATTTTTTTTTTTTTGCTGGATTTTTTTTTTGGTGTTTTTTTTGGTGGATTTTTTTTTTGTGGAATTTTTTTTGTAGATTTTGTTTTGGTGGATTTTTTTTTGGTGTGTTTGTGTGTGGGGAGGGGGCACCTTGTACTATGTTTGGCATGAAAAACCCTCGCGGAGGCGAATGTAATAAAATTAAGAATACTAAATACAACCTCTAACAGCCCTCTGCATAAGTTATAGTAACACTGTCAACTTTCAGTTTTTCACCGGTAAAATTTTGTAAAAAGATATTTACAAGCATTCACACACTATAAAAATGACACTGAACTACATACAGTGCTCTGTCTATGATTGTTTTGTTTTTTTAACTTGAGAATGAAGTACAGATAAAACGTTATGTTCCCCAATCTTCCATTAAAAATAACAAACAAAATTAGGCCACAAAATCAAGGTCTATTTGGAGCCATATTAAAAACAGTTTTCAGCCAGTCAGATAAGCTTAGAGCATGCTGTAAGTGGGACAGCTTATCAAAAAATAACATGCGAAGAGAAATTCATTTTCAGACCAAAATAAGCTTCACATGAAATAAAATGCTTTAAATTCATTTTTTTTAAGTATTTAACATTATATTTATCCAGTTGGGTAACACACATTTCTAGCACCTGGGACAATTGTTATGTCTCCTAACCAGTTGACTCCCTGAGTCAATTTCACTCATCCAGCATTGAACACTTTTTTATCGCCAAGCACATTTATATTTTAAGAAAATTCTGAATTAAATTCTAATTAATTCAGAATTTTATTTCAAGAAAACGCATTTAATTTTAATATATTTAAATTTCATAAAAATTCAAAAGAATGTTTTACAGTGAAAAAAATCGTGTACACGGATTTTTTTTCAACTTGTAATTTTCAACCCATAACAATCTTTCACAGTCACACAGTGCAACCAGACCTCTTGCCACCCTGACGCCTTGAACTTGGCCTTTTGGCTAAGATCAAAGTGTAGTATCTGTTCCGATGGATACTACACCTCATAAACTGGTATTGTCTTGGCCTTCGGGGCTTGATTTACGCCGGTCTATGGGTCGGTCCTGTGCAGTTCTAGGAGGTCCACCCTCCCAGGCTTTGCCTCCCCTCTTTGGGGAGGAGTAAGTTTATTGCTTACTGCCTGAGGCGACCCTACCGGGGAATGCCGACGGGGCTGCCCAGACAATTTTTAATGGCCAGAGTGCTCACTTTCTCGGGCGCTGGCTTTTCAAACCCCACTTTCCCGACCCGACCTTGGGTCACATCTTACTTGTGGGCGTAAGATAAAACTGGCCTTGTGCCTAACCTCCTGGAGAGGAGGTAAATAAATACCCTATTCAGCTCTCCAGAACAGTGAAAACCTAAAAAGGTTTCATTATTTACATGTTTAGGATTATTTTTCGCATGATGGTTGTTGACATTTTCATAACGTCCCAACCATTATATACCCTAACCTTCTTTATTTACCTATTGTCGTAGTTGGTAACCTTCTAGAAATTTGAAAGTTTTGATGCCTTTTCGATCTCTTAGTTAACTTTTAGGTTCCTTCAGCAAGAATTGAACTTACAACATCATGTTAGTTAATGTCTATATCTACCATGACGAGCTACAATCATTAGCATCGTCTACATAAAATAAGCTACACACAGGAACAATAACTACAGCGAGCTGCAATCATCAGTATTGTCTACATAAAATCAGCTATGCACAGAAACAACTATGGTAAATCGTCAACATAAAACCAGCAAACGGCTAAGAACTATAACTACTGCAGGTACACACACACACAATTCTCTATCAGGAGACTTTTATGCTCAGATGAAGCAACAAAATGAAACATATACACACACTCCCTATATTGACTATTGAACTTACTTGCATACAATGTCTTACATAAAGTCTTATACTAACACAACACATAATGCACACACACACACACACATAAAAAAACAGGCAGAACATCTCTTTCTCTAAATAAAATATTATTATTTTTACAATCAGTGTTTATCATATTTCATTTGTTCTTTGATCATCACATACTTTTTCATTTTTCTTTCCTTGTTAATGGGAGTTGTGGTACACTGGACGACTGGCCATCGTCATCTGTGCTGCCACTCCTGGGACAACTTAAAAACAATAAAACAACAAATTATCACAATAAAAACATGCAAATACAACTCACACAATTGAAATTGGAGACTTAGAAAATGTTTATATTTAAGAGTTAAGCTCCCATTGGAGAGTGTTAAAAATCTGTACAATTCTGTATTATTTACCAATTATTTACGTCTCATCAAAATCAAAGGTAAAACGAGGAAGTGACAGATCATTCTCACTAAAGGATCCATTTAATAAGTACAAAAGGTTGGATCAAAAATACCTGAGATCTATACAAAACTAACTAAAGTTGACAATACAAAAAACGTACTATGGTGAAAACCTTAAAATAGAGCTTACATGACTAAAGTTATGGGCTTAGAAAGTGTTCATATTGTGCAGTTAGACTTCATTGTGTTACTATCGTAGTGTTCTGGTCAATAGTCATATTTGCCATTCAGAGCAGTTGTTGACCATTATCTTGAGCCCACGATGTATTTAGATTCTCAACTGCTTGTGGTCTGCAGCCTGTCTGAACGGGTAATAAGAATTGCATTAGGCATTAGTCATTAATTCTCTGCAGAGAATTAATTATCTTGACGCCAAGACGAAGGACTATTTCAGCTGAAAATTGAACACTTGATCAAAAGTGGACAAGACATCATTTATAAAAATATTTATTTTTACATTGCATTTTGAAAACCAACAAAACTCTAAAATCGTTGGTGCTGTGAAGTGTAGCACATCTCATTTCTGTGATGATTTTTTTTTTCTCATGACAACAAAAAAGAGAAACCAAGATCAACAAAAAGAAAGAACAAAAGTCACCTGTGGCAGTTTACTTCCTCGCCACACACCTCAGCTTGTTTCTGAAAGCTGCCTGGTGATGTGACATTTAGATTTTCGGTACTAAATAATCTGGCTTATTTTGACAAGTTCTGATTGACAGCCTTACTATTAGCCAATGAGGTAGCCTTTAAACCATAATGATGTTTTGGTTGAGTAAACAATGTTATCTCCATCATCCCCAAGTTTGGTCCAAGGCTGTGCAAAAGGTGAACCTCTCATTACCTTGTGCTACACCATGAAAGGGTCTTGCTTAACTTGGCACTCCTTTATAAGAAAATAGATAAATATACTCCCTTAGGTTTTGCATGAATAGGGCAGAATTCTACCAAATTTTACATCCCTAGGTCTAATTGCCTAAAAAAGTAGTTAGTATAGAGTTGTAGGGTCATATGTGCATATAAGGAAATGTTAAAACAGTAATTAGACGGCCAAGTGATCTCCCTTGAGTTATTCTGGCCAAAATTAGGGAAATGCACTCTCCTTCCAGGGAGTTAAAAAAACTCATTCCATGCGTGTGCAGAAGTAAGAATGAGCCTCTCTCTTTATTCTGGCTAGGCTTCCAAAGCCATTGGACATGGTGTGATTGGCTATCTATCTTTACATAACCTTTCCTGGTAGCGGTCACCTAGACTCCTTTTTGGTAGCAGTCGCCTAAACTCCCAGAACTGCCCAACACAAATGTAAGTAAAATTTACTTATACATCATTACCGATTCTTCTTTATCTCAAACTTCGGCAATATGTGTCTTTCTTATTGTAATGGGATTTAATGGGATTTAATGTATTCTTTCTTTGGTATTAATGTCTATTGTTTTTTCCTTTGTATATCACGTTACATGTTCCGCAATCCCTTTTACGTTTGCGTCTGACAAACAGTTTATGTGAGAATAAATGTATACGTTTATAAATCTAATTATTTCTTCACTTTTGTCCTTTCCTCTTTCTTCTGATCTTCATGTGTATTCCCCATAATAACACAAAACGGTGGCTTCATGTGCTGGAAAAACATACCGAAACATGCGCATGGCTAAAAACGTAAAAGCTACAATATAAAATACCCGTTATCTTTACAACCTTGACATGGCTTTATCAATGACCCTTGATGACCCCGAAATACATGTATACTTTTACTTTTACATCAATTAATGTCAACTGATTATTTTTCCTGAAAAGGCTTTATTTATGTCACAAAAAGATATAATTTTTTATAACATTTTTATAAAATCAAACAGGCGCTTCTTGAATTGGCAGCCTTTGCTAAAAAATCGAAATAAGATTCTAATTTTATCTTGTGCAGACTCAAATAGTCATGAACAATCATTATTTAAGATTTTCAAAAGTTCTTACTTTTTGAAAAGAACTAGTACGGCGGCCATTTTGACTGCCGTATGATCTGCAACATAGGGCAAAGCTGAATTTTAAGCTTCGACCATAATCCCGAATTAAGGTAAGTTTTGAGCTTAATGAAAAGCGTGTTTTCGTCCTCATCATCAAGTAACTCCCATAATAATCGTCAAAATCATGCTTAGTTTTATAACTAGTTAGGTTTTCTTATGAATGTTCATAAAAATGGCCACCGTATGAATTCGTTTTTTTAACGAAAAGACAGATATAGTATAGAATAATTAATAGTCGAGAACTCGTAGACAAAAAATAAAAACAACAAATAATTTATAACAAACGCAGTAGAATTAAATTCTTTATTGACAGTGTGGAAACTAAGATTTTTGATTTCAGAATTTTATTTTAAAGAAAGATGTCTTATCGACACATGAAAGACAACAATGGTCGCCAAGATGTTGTTTAAGTTCGCTAAACATAAGCGATTACATGTGGTCTTGAGAGGGTTTTTGTTTGGGGGCTTGCCACTCGGACTTAGAGTTTGTGGTAGGGTAAGTAACATTTTTACTACCATTTTAGTTTCCGTCTGTCGATGATACGGTATAATCACGTTGACACACCGGTTCTCGTAAGATCACAAAAGTTAAACAACGTTGAGCAGATGGGTGACCATTTGGAATACCAGTCGCTTCATGCAAAAACTAATGTCGTCATCTCCCCTGACAGGGATGTACATGCAACTGGGGACCGCTTGTGAATTTAATATTCCCTAGAAACTCGCTCCTACAAAAGAAGTCAGCTAAATCCACCCAGGGTGAATGTGTAGCAGTCATAAATTAGATTTGCTTTGTAATGCGTATCAGTGTCCCTGTGAGGTGGTTTGGCCAATCAGCTCGCAGGGCGCATTGATATCATTAGTTCTCTTAGGAACTACTTGAGCTCCCTTAGGATATTGCGGACGATGAGCAGACGGTATCCTGGCACCAGCCAGGAAGGATCACCTCAGCCTCTCTCCTACCTCTTTGTCCACTGGACGCTCACGGCACCTGCTATCTTCGCCTGAAGACATTTGAACTAAGGGCTTATTTTCTTCTTCTTTCGGACACTGCCCAAATTTATTCCACCTATACCAAATGGTATAGGTAACCTTTGATCTGAATAAACCCCTTTCGTTGTTGTAAAAAGGTTTCGTTATTTCGTTAGTTGAACAATAAGATAGGGGATAACAAATCCCTCTATTCTTACAAATGCTGTACTAGGTACCGTGTCGATAAGAAAGCTTTCATTGAAATAGTTTCAATGCGTTAAAAGTGTAAGAATTTAATTCTACTGCGTTTGCTATAAATTATTTGTTGTCGTTTTTATGTTTTATTTTTGAGTTCTTGACTGTTAAATATTCTGGACTTTTATCAAGCCGATTTGAAAAGCTAAATAAAAACAAACTACTTGTTTGTTTTCACTCAAACTTGGAAAAATAATTGTCAACACAACAAACTTGGAAAAATAATTGTCAACACAACAAACTTGGAAAAATAATTGTCAACACAACAAACTCGGAAAAATAATTGTCAACACAACAAACTCGGAAAAATAATTGTCAACACAACAAACTCGGAAAAATAATTGTCAACACAACAAACTCGGAAAAATAATTGTCAACACAACAAACTCGGAAAAATAATTGTCAACACAACAAACTCGGAAAAATAATTGTCAACACAACAAACTCGGAAAAATAATTGTCAACACAACAAACTTGGAAAAATAATTGTCAACACAACAAACTCGGAAAAATAATTGTCAACACAACAAACTCGGAAAAATAATTGTCAACACAACAAACTCGGAAAAATAATTGTCAACACAACAAACTCGGAAAAATAATTGTCAACACAACAAACTCGGAAAAATAATTGTCAACACAACAAACTCGGAAAAATAATTGTCAACACAACAAACTCGGAAAAATAATTGTCAACACAACAAGCTCATTTAATGCTTTTAGCAATGAGAATCAGAAGCAGTTAAAAACACAAATTAAAGAGAAAAAAATATTGCAACTTTATGTTTCGGAATTTTTTAGATGAGGGTTGATAATTTGTAGAATTTGGTATACTCAGACTAGTGTTCTTATCTTGGGTGTCCGCAAGGACCCGTGGCGTAGTGGGTATAGTACTAAGTAAAATTCAGTTCTAAGTGACAGTCATCTGAAGGTTGAATCCTCAATTGCAAATTACTAGAGGACTTCTTTTAGCAGTCATAGATTTACACTGTCCCTGCGAGCTGGTTTGACTAATCAGCTCGCAGGGCGCATTGTGTGATAATTTTACTTACCGGAACTCGATGTGGAGGGGGAAGCAATGGAATTCTGTGTGGCTGCCGATCAAGCAAAAGGTTAGAAGATGCTTGATCAACTGCCTTTATAGTGAATTGGGTTGCTGTCCACCCACGTGGGTTGGATGAGACCACATTTAAATATTAATCGACTATTAATTTTGTCGATATGATGAATGTTACTGTTTACACACTCACTTTGCGTCGGATACTTGATTATTGGTTTGTGTTTATTACGTGCATTACGGTTATTTCTTATTATTGAATTTCCTGTTATTTGTTACTTGTTGGATATTTTCGTTATTGAACTTTCTCGTTACTGTTGAAATTTGTTGTTAAGTTGTTTTTGAATCACAAAGTTTTTTTGTTTTTTTTTCTCCCCACTTTTTTTTTTTGTGTTTTTTTTTTCCCCCACTTTTTTTTTCTAGTCTCTAGTTCTTACAAGCTAGATGGCTACTGAATCGCCTATTTCTGAAAGTTCCGAGTGGTCCAAACCACCCAAAGTTCAAATTGATGTCCGACAGTTTGTGGAAGACACCAAAAAATGCACGCACATGGTCACCGAGACTGGATTACTAGTCGATTTACCTAAACTGGAGGAAATCCAAAAGAGAACGGTGACGCTTTTCGTAATGGACAAGAGAATAAAAAAATTAATCAGAGCCACCCCGGAGTTAATCCTCAAACTGCTAAACACTGTCGATTTGAAACCACAACGACTAATTAAATCCAAGGGTTTTAATACATGGTCGGCCCTTTTCCAGGATGAAGACACCTGCAATAAACTTTCCTTAACACAAATAATAACGCCGGAATATGTACTAAGAACGGAGTACATGGGAAGAAGACGTTCTTCTGTATCATTTTTTAATGTGCCCTTCCATGTAAAGGGGGAGCACATAGGCGCATACCTACTTAAATATGGCGAAATTACTGACGTCAATCACGAAGAGTTCTCAGGCATATGGAACTTTGAGATATTTGTTGACAAAAAATCTTACGACGGAATCCCCTATTACCTACTCATAGGGGAAGATAAATTACCCATAATTCTCACAGGTCGCAGACCGATTTGTTGGTTTTGTGAGGAGGTGGGACACTTAACGGTGGATTGCCCCAAAAAAAAGGAAGCTACAATTAAGGCAACTTCGGCTACCAGTAAAAAGTCGAGAGCTGGAGCTCACATTGACGCACCGTCTGTTATTGGACATCCAATAATTTCTGAAAGCAAAGATTCTGACGAGGAATTCCCGGCACTACCGACAGCAAAGAAAAGTGAGGAAAAAGAAAGTGATAAGGAAGGATGGGTCATTGTTCCAGGAAAGAAAACCCCGGGACGTTTAACCTTGGAGGAAATTAGGGAAAAAGAAATGATGAAGCATGACCCCGGAAAAGACTCTTATGTAAAAGCCAAAAAATTACTGAAAAAGTTAAATAATACCCCTAAGCCCACTCCTGACTCTGCCCCTAAAAAAAACCCTAATCCTCAGACCCCCAAATCAATGCCCCCTCCGATAACTGGACCTATAATTGATAAACTCTACAAACTAATCCCCCTGAGTCCCCAAAAAGTCCCTAAAAGATCCCCTAGACCTTCTCCTTTCGTGTCCCCTGCCAATACCCCCAGAAGCTCCCCACCTGCATCCCCCTCAAAGCATCCCTCCCCTGCACCTTCTCCTGCGTCTCCCATAGAGCCTAGCTCCCCCTCCCCTTCCCCCATGGAAGACATGCCTCCACCAACCCCTAAAAGACATAGGAGTCCTTCCCTAGAGAAAAGGAGAATTAAAAAATCTACTTTTCTCTCGGGAAGAGATATATGTAAATGTACTCAGATCCAAGTCGATACAGCCAAGAATTTGCATAGCACCAACCTCATCGGACTATTAAAATTCGATGAGGTTGGTGGCTTATCTATCGAAGACCCCGAAAATTTCCCCAATGCAACCAGAGTCGTAACTGTTATAAGGAAAAGATCAGAAGCAAAGGCTCTATGGGAGATGTTGGAGGAGGCGAACAGGACCTTCAATTTTACTCTCCCTCTTGCCATTTTTAAGTCAAGCGAACTAATGGAGATGAGGAACGAATGTTTCGGAAGGCTACCCATCAAAATTCACCCTTCCCTGTATAGGATAGCTAAACTAACATATCCTCAGGATATTGGCGGCATCTCCTATGATGGCTTAATTAACGACCAAATGGGTAAACAGTCCTTTGGGAGAGCCGTCGGTATCCTGACCTCATTTATGTTCGTTTCTCAAACCCAACCCTAAGGCATCTTTATGGCTCTCTATCTAGCAAGTCTAAATGTGCGGGGCCTGAGGGCAAATGACCGTAAGTTTCGTGTCGCTACCGACCTTCAGCGCCTCGGAGTGGATGTATGTTGCTTGCAAGAGACCCACCTGATTTCAGGGGACCATTTGGGTGCGTTGGCTAAGCGTTTTCACGTTTATTCAGCGTACTTTAATTCTTCCGCAAGGGGGGTTTCTTGGCTGGTAAGCAAGACTTTAGATGCGTCGTGTGACCCTTGCTACATGGATCCGGAAGGGAGACTATGTGTTTTGGATAGGGGAAAGCATTTCGACTCGTTGGGGTTTATGCTCCCAATAGCCATTCTGAGCTTTGTTCCTTTTTTCGGCGAATCGAGCAGTTCTTGAATACTACTCGGACGGTCATTTTAGTGGGAGACTGGAACGCGGTCCTGGATCCCGATTTAGATCGTAATCGGCCTAGGGGTACTAACACTGATCGGGATGCTATAATATTTCGGGACTTTCTCGATAAGTTTGATCTTATCGACAAGTTCCGGAATGAAAAGCCCCGTGATAGGGTATGGACTTGGACATCTAGACGCGGTTCCGATTTGAGACAACTCTCGAGTTATATCGATCGGTTCTTAATTAGGGGAGTCGACGTAGGGGTAGTTGAATGTCCAAGTCTTCATAATATAGTTTACTCGGACCATAGACTTGTTCGGGTCCGTGTGAACTTAGATAGACCTAAGCCTAGATTAGATGGTTACTGGAAGCTCAACACTTCGTTGTTCGACGTGAAGGGCTTCCAGGACCAGCTTCTACTAACCTTACAGCAGGAATTGACGGGGGCTGTAATTGGGAATAGGAAGTGGGGCCATTTTAAGAAAGTGATTAGGTCCTTTACTGCCGATTTTAGCAGACGGCTCAACCTATCAACTAGGGCAGTTAAAGTGGCACTAGAGTCTAGATTAGATCGGGCGATTGAGGTGGGGGATAGCTCTAGTGTTACTATAATTAAGGCTAAGCTGAATTCTTTGGCTTTCAAAGAACATCAGGCTTTAGTAATTAGGACTAGGTTAAAAAGAATGTCTGCGGAAGCAACAAACATGGCCGCTGAACTGCGTGCAGAGGAGTTTCGCCATGCAGCTGATCATCATATCGCTCGTGTCTCATTACCGGATGGGCGGCTCGTGACTACAAACGAAGGTATTCTGGAGGCTTTTTGCTCTCATTTTCAGGAGCTTTTTACTCGGGAACCTGGTCTGTCTTTAGCACAATTCGACCCCTATTTGGCTGACTTTTCTCGCCTTGAGGCGACCGAAGCGGCTAGGTGCGAAGGTTGCATAACAGAGGATGAAGTTCAGGAAGCGTTAAAGCGGGTCGGCCTTAACAAGTCTCCTGGGATTGATGGTTTGCCCTATGAAGTGTATTTGAGGATGTCGCCCATTTTTGTTCCCTTGCTGACAGTTTTGTTTAATTCATGGTTTAGGAACGGGAATATTCCCCAGTACTTGACCATGGGTTTAGTGAAGCTGATACGCAAAAGCAAAAATGGTGGGGATGGGTTAGATAACTTTCGGCCCTTAACAATGCTTAATGTGGAGTTAAAGATTTTGGCCAAGATCTTAGCTAATCGTCTGCAACTTGTTTTGCCTGGTCTTATTAGCCCTGAACAGACTTGTGCTGTAAAGGGTCGGACCATTCAGGATAACTTGCATTCGATACGCTTGATCATTGATAAAGTCGACACTGAAGCCGCACTGATCAATTTAGATCAGTCCAAAGCATTTGATAGGGTGGATCATCGGTATTTGGAGGCTGTTTTGTCGGCGGCCGGCTTTGGTTCTCAGTTCCGCTCTTGGATTCGCCTCTTGTATGCGAACCCCGGTGTTAGGGTAGAAGTGAATGGGGTGAGATCGGAGGCTTTCAGATTATCCAGATCTCTTCGTCAAGGGTGCCCTCTTTCACCGATGCTTTATGTGCTTGTTTTGGAACCCTTCCTTAACAGGCTAAGGGTGAATCCGGTCCTACGTGGAATTACTTTGCCAGGTGCTTGCACCACGTTGAAGTATTCTGCCTATGCCGATGATGTAACAGTGCTTGTAATGAGCAATGCCGAGATTAGTGTCGTCGGCAGAGAAATCAGAACATATGAAACGGTGACAGGGGCCAAAATCAACTGCGTTAAGTCTGTTGGCTTGCGCATCAGTGCCTGGAAGGGTGTTTCCTTGCAGGGACCCTTTGGCTGGACAGATGGACCTTGCAAGCTACTCGGCGTCTGGTTTGGTCCTGATCTTCAGCTGGAGAAAAATTGGTCGGAAGTCTTGAAATCGATAAGGGCCACAGCTAGTCTGTGGACCCGTAGAAATCTTTCATTAAAGGAGAGATCGGACGTATGTGCTTCTCACATTTACCCGATTATCCTATATCGTCTTTCAGTACTTCCACTCCCGTCGGATACTCTGCTTGAGTTGCAGAGGGTTCTTTTCAATTTTTTATGGGTTGGAAAGGCCCATATGGTCCGTCGCGTGATTTGTTACCTTCATCCTTCTGAGGGCGGTTTGGGTATGCCGAGCATCGAAATTCGATGTCACACACTTCGGCTCTTTTATCTAAACCGAATGAGTACACAATGTGAGGGAAACGGTGTCTTCTGGAAGGAAGACGCTAAGAAAGCCTTCTCGGCTTTGAGGAGTGTGCACTTGGACGAGGGGGAGGCACATAGGTTACCCCGAGGTGAGTGCTCCTTCTATCGCGAATGTAGACGCGCATTGAAATTTCTTTTAAGAGTGACAGATGGCCTCTCTGACACTCTGCTGTTGTCCCGTAAGGCATTATATCGGGTAATGGTGAGGGGGACCGTTCGTGAAGATAGGATTGAGGGGCTCGATTTGACGAGGAGGGAACTTCGCTCAATCTGGCCTTGGGCGCCTGGGTTAAGGTGTCTTGATAACGACGAGGCATCGCTGACCTGGCTGACGATTCGAAATGCACTCTGGGTCGGTAAGATGCTTCATTCAGCGCGCTTGAGTAATTCTCCGACTTGTGTTAGATGCGGCGACGAGGACGAGACAGTAAGTCACGCCTTCGTTTATTGTCGCATTGTCGTGCCGCTGATTAGGCTTGTTTCAGGCTTCATGGTTTGTATACTTAATGTGTCGTCTTTTGAACTGGAACCCATTAATGTGTGTAGCAACTGGGCTCCGGCAACGGATAGTCAAAAACGTTTAACTTTTTTAAGCTTGCTAGCCGTTATGAGAGTTACGATTTGGAAGACGAGATGCAAGACAGTCTACGGAGCTGAGACCTACACTCCTCTCGACCTTATTGCGATTTTCAAATATTATCTGAAAGCTCGCATTAGGGCCGAGAGGGTGAGACTCTCTCCGGCAGATTTTGGTGAAAGGTGGGTGACTGGTGCGCGACTGTGTAGAACGGCTGGGGCTAGATTAGAGTGGTACTTAGACGTGCCTTAGGCAGAATATTGGGTTCGAAAAACGAACGTAGATTTCAATTAAGTTAGGTTAAGCTGTATATTTTTATTTATTCATTGTTAGATTTTTTTGTTGAATTTTAAGTTCAACAACTTAGCTAGGGTGTGATTGTTTTCATTACTCCCCCCCTTTTATTTTGTCCTCTTCCCAACCCCTTTTTTTATTTTCTACCCCTTATTAAATCCCCCTTCCCTCCCCAATTAGGTGACAGATTGTCGATTTGTCGGGATGCGGGTCACCCTTCGATATTTTCGAAGGAGGTGTGTATAAATAAAGCGTTGGGGCCCGCATCAAATCTTTATTTTTCGAGTTTTCGATTTCGACCGGCAAACCGGCAGCTCTGCCACATTGTGATAGCGGGGGACTTTTTTACTAACAAATTATTCTTTTCATGTAAATATTCTCATTTTATTTTTGTATATATATATTTTTAGTCCCTCCCCCGTTGCATATTTTCATATGGGTTTTAAGTAGGTTTTCATAGTATGGACTCTTATGGTGATAGCGATGGATGTATAGCATGAATGTGGTATTTTGGTAAATGATGGTCGCGAGTGAAACTAGCTAAGTTGAGACCGTTTTTAAGTTAGAGTTGACCTATCCGCCCCCTCCCCCTTTTTGGCCTTGTGCCACATTTTATATATTTTTACTTGTGTGAATTTATATAAATAAATATTATGTTACTGTTTACATGTTACGGTTACAACGACGTATTGTCTTGTAAGCACCGAAGCAATTCGTTGCAACTTAATCAACTAATCAGCAAAGCCGAGAAGGGTTCACCACACAAGGTAAGAGTTTTATTGTTATTTTCCTTCTACGTCGAGTTCTGGTTAAACATTGAGTTGCTAAACGGCCGCTTCCCCCCCCCCCCCCTTCCAATTTAGTCGGTAAAAATCCGACAATTGATATCATTAGTTCTTTAAGGGACTACTTGGCCTTCCTTATCACCAGATAGTACCCTGGCACCAACCAGGACGGATCGCCTCAGCCTCTCTACTGCCCTTTCGTCCACTGGACTCTCACGGCGGCTGCTATCTTCGCCTGAAGATATGTTAACTTCTTCTTCTTTCGGACACTGTCCTAAGTTTATTTTTTACTTATACCAAAAGGTATAGGTAACCTCAAATATACGAATAAACCCCTTTCGTTAGTTGTTGTAAAAAAGGTTTCGTTTGTTTCTTTAATTCAGTTTCGTTTCGTTAAATTAAGAATAAGGGACAACAAATCCTCTATTCTTACATTCTTCCCAGCCATGGCAGATGGAACGAGAGCAGACTACCCCCGTGGATTTAATAAAGAGTTCCGTTCGAAATTCTGTCCAGAGTTCGACAGAAAGATTCCAGAGTTCGATAAAGTTGGAGGTTACATCGGCCGAAACGTTGTGATAAAAACATCCAAGATGAGAACAGTAGTCCGAATATACCAAATTCTACAATTTGCAACTTTAATAAACAATAACAAACAATTGAAAATAAGCACCGCCTCAGTACGTTGTTTCAAGCAACAATGATTTATCTAGTTAATATATTTACACTATAAATACAGAGAGTTTAAATAATACTTACTTTTGTAAGCTTCGTACCAAAATACGCATAGAAGATCCAGGTAAAAGGACATTATCGGCAATTAATAGTGGTAATCGTCGCGGAATGCTGATATCTGACGCCATCTTGTTCGCCCTTCTGTCACGTGTTCACTGTTCAGCTGTTGCATAACATTTTTACTTAGAGATATTTAGTATTAAAATACGAAAGAAACATTGATTTTTATGCATTTAAATTATAAAACAATGTTTAGCTTTTAGTTAGTTGTATACAATGAAAACTAGTTTTTATTTTGTTTAAATTGTTTAGAAAATGCAATAATTGTTCTGTGGATATTATTGCAAGAGGAACTTTAAGAATGAACACCGGTGTTTTTTTGATAAACAATTGTTTTCATTTAATTTTTCTTCTTTATTTGTCAAATAATTTACAGAATAAGTTATTTTATTAGTTTGGTCATTCAAATATCTTATATTAAATAAAGATTTACTTTTTTTGTACTAATGTTTAAAAAGTAAGAATGTTGAGATAAAAATGAAAAATTATTTTGTAAGTTTTGTAAATTATGCTTTGCATAAATCGTGAAAGTTTAAAAAGTAAAATAATTAAAAATAAGACGAGAAAAGAGAAAGAAAATCAGAATAATTTCGTTTCGTAAAACGAAAATTTTTAGGAATAAAAAAACATTCCGGTTTTTACAATCAGCTTTTTCACCGGTTTGTAGAAAAGTCATGGCTGCTCTCTTAAGGTCAATTTCTTCGACATTTCAAAAACATGGAAAAACAATTCTTCAACAGCAAATAATTCCACAAATCGATAGACAAGGTGATATGTTTGGCCAAGCTTCATAAGTTTCTATCATGAAAATGTTTAAAGTTTTTTTGTTTGTTCGTTATAATGTCATTTCGGTATTTCTCTACTTTTACAACGACACGTTAGGCCTCTCTTTAAAATATAGCTAAAGAAATATATAAACTTTCTTATGTACTTACGTGGTAGCTGAAAAGAAGAATGTATACAAAAAAATTACGCAAATTCATCCTGTATTTATGAAATTAAAAATAAAAAACGATTTTATCTGTCGCTCGCCATTTTGAGTTTTCCCGAAAACAAAATGTGAGTTATCTCCCTTGCAGTATAAATGTCTAACTATACGTAAGATCGTTTTTGTTTTCTCTTTTTCTTATAATTTTAAATTTATTAAATACTGGATGAATTTGCGTAATGTTTTCTGTACAATCTTATTTTCAGCTAACACAAGTGCATAACACAGTTTATACATTTCTTTAAATATTTTCATGTCGTCGTGAAAGTAAAGAAGCACCTTTTTTTTTTTAACATGGTTCACCCCAAACAAGGCAGGCCGCCACTGTATACGTAAGGGGCTACTGAGAAAAAAGAAAAGGGGAGAAGGTTGGGGTGGGGGGGGGGGTGGCAGCGTAACTTGGGATCTGCGCAGCGAGATGTCTGTTCACATTAGTTTTAAATTTCTGCGTGTCAGTACTGTCGGGGAAACATGGGGCAGGGAGGAAGTTCCAGAGGCCAGCAGCACGCGGAAAGAAGCTATTTGAGTAGAAGGCTCTCCGGCATCTGGGGATCTCCACAGTGAATGAATGACATTTAGTTGATTGTCGAGTTAGTCTAGTGAATTTACGTCGAGGGGGCACCAGAGTAGCCAATTCGGCACATGTTCGTCTTTAACCACTGTCAGCTTTTCACAACTTTTTACTGACCATTTTTCTTTTCTTTTTTCGGTGTACACTTATCTATCACGCTGTTAGGGAATTCCGGCGTTTTTGGAATATTTTTTCAAATATTTTACATTTTAGGAGGGGGGATCAGTTTCCAATGTTAATTCAACGTAGACTGATCCCCCTCTTTTTGACCATCTCAATTTTTTTAAAAATCTTTTTCGGTGTACGATTATCTGTCATGTCAATAGAGAATTCCGGGGGTTTTGGAAAGAAATTTAAAAAAATTGTGATTTTAAGACGGGGGATCAGTTTTCAATGTAAATTCCACGTGGACTGATCCCCCTCTTTTTAACCATCTCAAATTTTAAAAATTATTCTTTTGCTTACAATTACCTATCATGTCACGAGAGAATTCCGGCGTTTTTGGAAAGAAATTTCAAAAAATTGAGATTTTAAGACGGGGGATCAGTCTTGTTCGTCTTTTACCATAGTTCGTTTTTCACAACTTGTTACGTCTTAAAATCTCATTTTTTAAAAATTTCTTTCCAAAAACGCCGGAATTCTCTCGCGACATGATAGGTAATTGTAAGCAGAAGAATAATTTAAAAAATTTGAGATGGTCAAAAAGAGGGGGATCAGTCCACGTTGAATTTACATTGAAAACTGATCCCCGTCTTAAAATCACAATTTTTTAAAATTTCTTTCCAAAACCCCCGGAATTCTCTATTGACGTGACAGGTAATTGTACACCGAAAAAGATTTTTTTTAAAATTGAGATGGTCAAAAAGAGGGGGATCAGTCTACGTTGATTTAACATTGGAAACTGATCCCCCCCCCTAAAATGTAAAATAGTTGAAAAAAAATTCCCAAAACGCCGGAATTCTCTAGCAGCCTGATAGATAAATGTACACCGAAAAAAGAAAAGAAAAATGGTCAGTAAAAAGTTGTGAAAAACGGACAGTGGTTAAAGACGAACATGTGCCGCCAATTCATCGGAGCATAATCCATTGAAGTATTTATAAAACAAACATAAGGATGCTACATTGCGGCGATGGGACAGGGACTGGAACTTGGCTGACAGTGAGGGACCTATTAGGTTGGCGACTCTTTTTTGGACCTTGTCTAGGAGGAAGAGACTAGTAGATGATGCACCAGCCCAGATGTGGCAACAATACTCCATGCATGGGCGGACGGTGGCTTTGTACAGGATAATGTCAGGTGTGAGGAGTTTACTAGCACGGTAGAGCGAGGCAGCCTTGGCAATGTCTTCAATGTATTTGTTCTAATTGATGTTACATGTGAAGGTTAGGCCGAGGAGTTTGAATGATGAACTCTCAGGTAGGGTGTTATTTGCCATATATTTCTACTTTTCTTTTCTCTAGTTTTAAACGGAATTTGTTTTTCAAATTATTTTTTTTATTAATTTATGTTTGTTTACTTAATTCAACCTTAATCATCATATGCATTCCTTTCTCTTGGCGGACTTTCAAATAAGTAAATTCCTATTTCAGTCACGTAAATTATTTAGAGTGAGATAGGTTTCGGTATTGTTCCCAAATAGCATATTTTTTAGTTAAACACCGTTTTTCTAATAAAAAAACATACATTCAAAACACTAAGTTATAAACTTAGTGAAACCTTGAAATGAAAAGTAACCGGAAAAATATAGTCGCCGTTTTTATAAGCAAGTCGAAACGAAACTAAGGGCACATAACTCAAGCTCATAATTTTCTAGTAATTTTTTTTAAAGTGAGAGTAGATATAAAGGAAAGAAAAGCATTATTTAGAGAAAATTACCAACTTGAGTTGTGTGCCCTTAGCCACGTTTCGACTTGTTTATAAAGATGGCAACTATATTTTTGCGGTAGTTTTAATTTCGGCGTTTCACGTGCTGGATGAAACTCGCTATAACTTACATGGTTTAAGTAAAAAAAAAAAATTAAAAGCTGTTTTGAGAGTAATGCCGAAACCCACTCACTCGAAATAATTTAGGTGACGAAAATAGAACAACCATTCGAGATGAATATCTTCCCCAATATTGTTGTCATTGACGTTCTTCTTGATACTCCACTCATGTGTACAAGTGAATAACAGCTTGGCTATAGCCGACGACAGACTAGCGTCCTGTCACGGGGATGTAATACTACTACTGAGGATTAGCATCTGACTTAAGAGGCCCCTTTCAGGATGAGAAAGCGGGACTACTACTACTACTACTACTTGTTTTAGTTCTTGATGTTAATCAGAAAGGATTAGGACATCTTTTTTAGCCAACTATTTGTGTTTTAGGGGCTTTTTTTTATCAAATGTGTGAAATAAGTAAAACTAAATTTGGTTATGGTATTATCGGATTGACATCCTCTATTTTATCAACAAACGGCGTGGGCAGAAAAACAGAAATCAACCTGAATTCACTTCAACAGCAAAAGCTAAAACTGGGGCCATAAAAATCAGCTCCCAGCGACCAGTCTAACAAAAAGGCGCAAAAAAGCCAAAAATGGCTGTCACGTGACCTGTCGTCAACTACGTCAGCCAAACCACTGGTGAAACAATATAAAAGCAGACCGTGTGACAAAATCTGTCTCTTTTCTCGTTTTCTTCTTTCTCCTCATTCCAGCAAGCAGGTAACAGCGTTTTCGCTTCAACTACTTCCCCCCCCCCTCGCCTTCGGGTGCGGGGAGGCTGCTGGACTCACGCATGCACAGTGGCTACTCCTCGCCTTTGGGCGAGGGTGCCAGCGCGTTGGCTGATTACTAAACACACGCACACACGTAAAGACCTACACTCCTATCATTCTTCAACACACGCAATCTCACACTGCTGACAAAGGCACACACATATACAAATGCCTAAACGACATATCAATTCTACACTCACACGCACTGTCACACACACATGTTGTCTACCACACACAACCAGACACTCACGCACGCATACACACACTGTTAACAAACGCGCACACACAAATGCCTACCAGATAAATCTCAACTCAGGTGCACACACGCACACATTCGTACAACTACACACGCACATCCGCACTCATAAATCACAGGCATAAACTTTTATCGCTTTTCTAACGGGACACTTGAAATGAACACTTAATTTGTAAATATATAAATATTTTGTGTTACTTTTAAACTACGTTTTATTCTTCTTTCAACTCTTTTATTCAACCATTTTATGTTTTTTTCACTGTTTAAGCATTTCACAAATATATAGCACAATTTCATTCTCACCATGTGGTCCATGCGTCTCTACAAAATGGAGTCTTTAACAACTTAAATGTAAGCGTGGATCTTAGCATTTTCTCTAAGACACAATATCTTACTAAGCTAAGGTCCGCGCTCCTACCGTATTCCATATCATCCTATATAGTTTAGCTTTTGATACTACCATGCCCCCGCTAAAATCTATATTGAGATTTTGGTGCTTATGCAGTTTACTGACCAGGCTATTTTTAGTTAGGATTTTCAAGTTA
Source organism: Sepiola atlantica (assembly GCA_963556195.1). Lineage (NCBI taxonomy): Eukaryota > Metazoa > Mollusca > Cephalopoda > Sepiida > Sepiolidae > Sepiola > Sepiola atlantica. Next base: position 101,738,567 of record OY744517.1, on the reverse strand, counting down.
AATTCAATTTTTACAGTATTTTCATTTAGGTAAAAGTACAGAATAGTTAATAAAGCCCCTTCCCCTCCTCATGTTAAGAATGGGTTTCTAAATAATGTTATGATTTTCAGCCCAGTCCGTAAACTACATAAGTACCGAGATTTAAAAAAAATTTCTTCTAAATATTGTCAACCGATACAATAGATAAGTTTGGAAGCACATGTGCATACTGTGTCGCTCTCATCGCGCAAAAAAGCCTATTCCCTGAATGAAGAACGCTTTGGTTTTGATTTTTCTCGAAAAAGTCAAGAAAAAAAATTATTTCAGCTTTTTATACATTTTTTTTTAATGTAAAAAAAATTATCATAGTAGCCCTGCCAATAATAATGAATTCTATACTACATTGTCATAACGCCATACAACATCATTATAATCTCGCCTTGTAACAAAGATAACGAAGCTGCAATTATCAATGGCACTTTTGCGTTTTCTCACAACAGACGTAGATGGATGTGAATCTGTAAGATCATGTGATGAAACAGCTGTTAAGTTATTTTTGGTTCATGTTTTTGTTACGTGTTTTCGGTGCTGTTTCGGATAACTTATCCAAGCGTGACGTAGTCGTGACATAAGCAGTTCCGACTACGAACGGAGAAAACAAATCAAGTTACAATGTTCCAAATGTTACCGAGGTATACAAATATAGAAGGCACTGTTTTTTATTTTTAGGACCAGACAACTTTAATGAAATAAAATTTTAAAATAACATTAAAAACATTGTTCATTTTTAAATTGTTGATACCGTTTTAAGTAAATAGAAAGATCAATTTTTAGTTTTTGTACATGTAGTGTTTTGGATACTTAGGAGTTAGGTGAGGGTTAGGTTTAGGGTTAAGGTGAGGGTTAGGGTTACTATTACTAAATGTATCCAAGAAAATGTCAATACTTACATGATCTATTCCGAGTTTCACCGAATATGTCCGAGACTGACGAATGGTAACAAACTTTTCCGAACAAACTGAATGTACTGTTAGTGACTATTTGTTTTCTTTTATAAATTATTATTGGGGGGGGGGGGGGGTATTTTGAATACAAGAAATTTTCTTTGTGTCTCTTTGTCAAAATCAGTGGCAAATGTATCGAAACTAAACAATCGAAGCACAAGGAGCCAAAAATTTACATGCAGCAAAACTTATCATTCTACTTGCTTAAGAATGTCGACTGGTAAGCACAATTTAAAAATGAACAGTGATAGAAGTCGGAAATTAATCACTTTATTTCATTAAAGTCGTCTGGTCCTAAAAAAAAATTGCACAATATAGATTTCATAATAACTGTTGTGAAGTAGTCCAACAGTAAAAAGAAGAAGTCAAGTCGAGGTTGGGTTAAGATAACAAGTGTATTAACTTAAAAGGTACAAAGGTAAGGAAACTGACTGGCACTCGGCTAGACAGTTACAATACTGTCCTTTTCTCCCTGGTGATTGTCTACTCGCACTATTTATAGTGAGAACCGGTGTAGTTTCTCTTCTAGAACAGCCGGTGTAACCATATACTTTGGTAACATTTGGAAGTTGTAACTTGATTCGTCTTTCTCTGTTCATAGTCGGAACTGCTTACGTAACGTCTACATCACGCCTGAAAATCTTTGGATACATTATCTGAAACTTTGCCGTTTTTTTTGTTTTGCGAAATATAGTCTTCAAGCATACTTGCAACTTTTGCTAATATGTAAATATTCCTTCATTAATTTTTACACCAAATCCGACAAAATTTGTGATCAATGGTTTCTGAAATGATTTAGGTTATAACAGGTAAAATGATGTTCTTCACGCATTTTTGTTGGGGGGGGGGGGGACAAATGATGTCCTCCCACATGTACACATGATGGGGGGGGGGCGAATGATGTCCCTCACATGCACACCTTTTTGACTAAAATGTCAAGAAAATGATATTGTTCAATTTCAATGAAATTCCTTGGCCTTTTAGCTAGGAGCAAAGTGTAGTATCTGTTCAGATACTACACTTCATCTTTTTTGTCCTCGGTCAGCGAAGGAGAAATCTCTTTTTGTAGAACACTAATTGTATTTTTTTTTTCTCCCAGAAATTGATTTTATCCACACTAAAGGAGACTGATAGGTGTTGGTGGAGGTATGCACTCTACTGGGTGCCGTTCTAGTTTTACTTCATTATTTAATAATAGAGTTTGATTGATTCTTTTTAGGTGTCTGCCTCTCGACCACGACATGTTGTCTTTCTGATGATAAAAAAGGACCGAACGCTGATTACATTGTGAACCCAATGTTTTACAATCGAAACCCAAGGTAAATATTGCAATTTACTAAGCCATATTTAAAAACGGAGAAATACTGTATTTTCTTGTGTACAGTGAGATTTCAAAATCATTACGACTCCTTTTGTAGCATAATATCGGATGTTCTTCGATCCCCATTGTGAACAACTGGTCGGCATTTTGTCGCGGACCAAAAACAGCTGTTCATCTCTCTGAAGTAGTTGATGACATCTAGTTGCAAAGATGGTCGTAGTAGGGATAGTAGCAGTCGCGGAGATGTTGATCTTTTCTTATAATCAGAGTATTAAAAAAGAACAACAAATAACTTCATTATTTGCTCTGAAAATTGATTTACTTCTTTACAGTAATTTGCAGCATCAAGACGAACGTCATCTGCATAGGGTGGAGGAAGATTTGAAACCTGTTCACTTCAACGTCTAATTCCGAGAGCAGAAAATCCCTTGCTTTTTACCATGTACTTCCTCCCATGACGCGACTACTGGTACATGTCAGCCTTAGATTTAGACCACCCGTGCCGCCTCTGAAGATAGCCAGTTGCAACTCTTAACAAAGGATATTCATTTTTAAAGTTAAATAAAATATATTCTAAATAAAAATTTCTTTGTCTTTATGTATTTACCAGTGTAGTACGGTGTGAGGGATTTCTTCGAGCGCCACAAATCTTCATCATTTACAGAAACGGCTGTTCGTCTCTCTGAAGTAGTTGGTGATGTCTCGTTGTAAAGGTAGTTGTAGTGGTGATGTGGCAGTTACAGAGATGTTGATCTTTTCTTCTTCCTTCTTTGGTTGGTGAAGTAATAGAATTTCTTTTAAACGAACAACATATAACTCCATTATTTGCTCTGAGATTTCTTACAGTAATTTGTAGCAAGTACATCAAGACGAACTGCATCTTCCACTTCCAACATCCATAGGGTGAAAGAAGATTTGAAATCCATGTCTGATCATTTTGGGTGTTTTTTATCACAACGTTTCGGTCGATGTAACCTGCGACCTTCTTCAGGTGTACCTTGTCGAACTTGGGAATCTTTCTGTCGAACTCGGGAATCCCGAGTTCGACAAGGTACACCTGAAGAAGGTCGGAAGTTACATCAGCCGAAACGTTGTGATAAAAACACCCAAGATGAGAATATACCAAATTCTACATATTATCAACCCTCATCTCAAAAATTCTTAAACATGTCTGATCACTTCCACATCTAATTCCCAGAGCAGGGAGTAGATCATGTCAGCCTGACTCTAAACTTTCAACTTCGAAATGGAATTGTTCACACTCTACTAAATTTTAACCTCACGTGAAAATTTCCGGTTTTAACCCTAATTTTACACACCCACATTTAAATATTTCTACACTTTTGTGGATCCTCTTTTGTAACAAGAAGTCTTGTATATAGTTTAATACTAGCTGGGATACATACCCATATCAGAATGGGTCAATAATATTGAGACACTCTTACATTCTAATAGTGTTGTAAAAAATATAAACGCTTACAATTCCCCACCACTATTTTTCAGCGATGGCTGAAATAATAATTTGTCTTCAATTAAATCATTTGCAATATTGTTTTTGTATTAAATAACCCAAAAGGTTTTATATGAAGAAAAACGAAACCTGTTTTTTCTTTTCTATTAAAGCGTTAACTAGACACTCATTTTGTTTGGTTATTTACTAATGAAGGATTTGAATGACAGTCTTTTTGTGCTTCGCAGCTGACAGCTCCGCTACCAGATGCAGAACTACACCATCATCAGGAGGAACCATTTCGCAGTTTCAGTCCCTATTTCTTGACTGTTTTTCTGAAGTCGCCGGGCCCCTCTGTCAGAAGGTGGTTATGTAGCATTGGTGTCATCTGCCTATAAATGCCATCAAGCCAGATACACCTTTCAGCCATCTTCATCAACAATTGATTTTGATTGCAATGTGACATCATAAACTACCCTGCATATGGCCTCATCACTATCTCTTATTTGTGAACACCAGGATATGAATAACTCGGTCCTTTTGTTCTTTGCAGCTGACAGCTTTGCTACCAGATCCAAACCTACACCATAATAAGGAGGAACAACTTCACGATTTCGGCTCCTATTCCTCGATTGCTTTTCTGAAGTGGCGTAGACCCTCTGCCAGCAGGTGGTTATGTAGCACTAGTGTCATCAAGCCATATACACGTTTAAGCCATCATCATCCACAATTGATTGTGATTGCAATCTGACGTCATAACTACCCTGCATATGGCGTCATCACTATCTTGTTCATCTCCGTTCTTTTGCCGTCCCAAATTCACCTCTCTTTCCAGTTCATATCATCCCTCTTCAGCCATATCCAATAAGATGTTTTCTCTGCTGTTTCCTGAAGATCTTTAATCCATTTTCTCAATTCTGAGTTGTTACAATAAAAGCGATGTCAAAATAGGTTTACAACCGTTCGCTCTACATTTCCTCTTGCCCCAATGGCCAAATGATGGAATACGACCTTCCATTCTTTATCTCGACATTCCTGTACCAATTTTTCATATCTGATCATTTAGCAGAAAATGTTAAATTAAAGAGTCGGATGATTTTTATTCTCACCGCGTAACATTCTTCTAACTCAATTTTAATCTATTTAAGCACCAAGTGTTGAGATAATCAAAACTTAAAAATAAAAAACTTATTTAATATTTACATACGTGGTTAATTTAGCCATCTAAGTTTATCATAGAACGGTACAGTTTAAAAAATGGAATCAACTTTTAAAAGTTCTCTTCTTTATGTAACCTTTCTTTCTGAAGTAGAGATTTTCAAAATGCTTGTATCGGTTCTGAAATGAGTGATTCTTCTACGATAAACTTATCTGATGGAATCTATAATTGAGGATAAACACTTCTGTGATTTTAGATCACTCTTCTCCATATTAATAAAATTCTCTGTGTGTATATTTCTCATGTCAACGTAACTTCAATAATTACACATTAAATTATTTTATTTTTATTAATCAATTATTTATTGGAATCACAAATGGAATAGCATAACTTAAAATGAAATTTTTTTTAATTCTTAAAAAAAAATAATTTAATCACCAAATGAAATCCACCAGAATGCATTTTGATTTCTTTGTAACAAGTTAGGTATTTAAATTTAAACATTTCATAAGACATCCTATCAATTTTATTATAAAATTTATAACATATTCCAAAAATGTAGCTATTTTCTAAGTGAAAAAGCAAAACTGAAATTAAAAGAACTCCTGGGCAACACCAGGTAGATAGAGGTAGTATAATATAAAATAGTAATATATGAATATACAAACACACTTGGCATATTATGATATTGGATAGATATAATTATTCTTCGATATTTTATGAATTGCATATAAAACCACTTATGTTTTTGTTTGCTTTGTTTTTGTTTTCAGAGCTCTTGAGTTTATGGGAATTGCAAGAAAACAAAAAGGTTGGCGTTTCCAGGCTCCACGAAAAGACTACTATTACAAGTTAGTGTAATTTTTGTTTTTTTTGGCATATTTTATATTCCTGGAAGAACATTTTTAACTATAAATTACTATGCAAAAAACTGGAACTAAATATGGATTCCCGTTAGGCAAAAATGTAATAATATTTAGATACGGGTGTGTGAAAATAAGGTTAAAATAGAATAGAATAGAATTTTCCATTAGAAGTCGAGTGAGAGCTGTGTTTCCGGGTAGTTATGTCGCAGACAGAAAGTCATTAGTGTGACGTGGCGAATGAGCAATTCAGATCGTTTTCTTTTTCACTGAATTGGCAGAGAGAGCAGTTGAGTTTTGGAATGGGTGCTCCCACCCCCATGGCAGATGGGTTCGGGATATTATGTGTGTATACATATATACTGCCAAAAAAGATAAAACCCCTAACAGATTGTTCAAAATCAAGTGAATCTTTGCTGTTCTTTGTTTAATAACGTTTATGAGAGATGTTAGTAAAAATGACGTCTGCAATGAGAGAAGAGGAAAGGAAATGAATTACCGCTGCACGTTGTTTATGAACGAGATTCCAGCTGTCTGTGCTGAGCTGCCGTCGTCCAGATAATCTGCAAGGATCAAAGCGATGGCCATCATAGAACAACATAAAATTCTGATGAAAAGTATAACATTTCTACCGATTGCCAATTCTACTTAAAGACATAATTTTTTACATGTTACTTACAAATAGGCTGATTGGGAATCCATCAGAGATCATATCAGAGACACCCCATGGAGTAAAGTTTTTTTCTCTCCTTGCTGACCAGTGTGGAAATGAGGTAACTGAATGAGTCAAAGCAGGCATAGAAGCACATATCCCCACATTGAAATTCTATAGCAAGCGCCACTCTCCCCAATGGTTCACTTCAGCTGCTATTGCTCATAGGTAGCAAGCATTCTACCAATTCAACCACCATAAATCAACTACAAATAGAAATTTATAGTATCTAGAAATCATTGTAAAAGTGTAATAGCCGCAGCTATGGGTAGGTATACCAGGATGACCAAAAAAAGCATTGAGTTGCAGAAATTAAGAACTCATAATTTCTGGAGAATCTATAATTGTGTGCAAAATAATGGGCAATCAACAATTCCTCTGCTATCCAACTACCATGATGTCGTTTGCATGACAACTGATAAGGCTAAACTACTTGCCCAGTAGTTCGCTTTGGACTCCATAAACCACTCCCAAATTTCCCATTGTGGACAGAAGACACACTTGATGATCTGATCATCACCATTCCTATGTCTGGGATATAAACAAAACTTGACACCTCCAAAACATGTGGGTCTGATCTTATTCCTGCTATAGTCTTAAAGAAATGCTCTGCTGAGCTGGTCCCTATCCTCTCCAAACTTTACAACAAATGCCTTGCCGAATCTTGCTTTCCTGGTAGCTGGAAAATTGCCGCTGTGGTACCAGTGTTAAAGAATTCTGGTGAAAGAACTGACTCGCAAAATTATCACCCTGTCAGTCTCTTCCCGCTCTTTGCTAAAATCTTTGAGTCACTAATCAATTTAGCGTTAGTCCATCATCTCGTTAATGCTCAGCTTCTTTCTGACCATCAGTATGGATTTAGACAAGCCCATTCTACTGCAGATATCCTAACGGTCATCTCTGAACATTTATACCATACGCTGAACAAGGCAGGTGAAACTAGGGCGGTAGCGCTTGATATATCAAAAGCCCATGACAAGGTCTGGCATGAAGGCCTTCTCATAAAAATTAATTTGTACGGTATTACTGGACGAATATTTAATATAATCAGATCCTTCCTAACTAAAAAAAAAGATCCAGGTTGTCCTCAATGGCCGTACATCTAAACAACATGATATTAATGCAGTGGTTATGCAGGGGTAGATCCTTGGACCTTTATTATTCATGATCTTCATAAACAACCTCCCTGATGCAATTATGGCTGAGATGGGTATATTTGCCGATGACATCACACTCTATTTTCGACATGTGGATAAAACCAATGTGCACATATCTAAGGCAATGGCTGATTCCTTAAAAAATGACCTCCAGTTTGTAATTGAATGTGGACATAAATGAATAGTACATTTAATGCTACCAAGACAAAGCTCCTTTCCCTTAACAATTACAAGAAACCTTTTCAACCACCAATTGTCATGGCTCATAGCACCCTATCTGAGAGTCCAACATTTAAGCTCCTTGGCCTAACATTCACAAGTAACATGAATTGGAACAATTACATAGAAGATACTACCAAGGCTGCTGCAAAGAAAATGGACTCCCTTTTCAATGCTAGAAAACTTCTCACAGCTGACAGTATCTTATATTTCTACAAAGCCACAACCCGCCGATCTATGGAGTATTGTTGTCACATCTGGGCTGGTGCACGAGCGACTAGTCTCTCCCTCTTAGACAGGGTATAAAAAAGAATCTCTCATCTAATAGGTCCCACACTGTCTGACAAGCTCCAGCCTCGGTCCCATCACCATAATGTTGCATCCCTGTGCTTGTTTTACAAGTACTTCAGTGGAATGTGCTCCGATGAACTTGCTGCTCTGGTGCCTCCTCGATGTAAATACCTCCGACCAACCCGATAATCAGCTAAATCCCATTTTTTCACTTTTGAGGTCCCAGATGGGGCTTTCTACTCTAATAGCTTCTTTCCTCAAACTGCCAGTCTTTGGAACTCCCTCCCTGCTCCCCTTATTGTACGAACATGCAGAAGTTTAAATGTGATGTGAACAAATATCTTGCCGCACAACTCCACACTTAGGATGCCCCTACGGATATGGCTCCAAATTTACAGTAGCCCCTTATGTTTTAGTGTCAATGTGGCCCCTTGTTTGGGGTGATTTAAAGTAAAAACGAAAAAAATGTTAGTAAAATATTTCCACTGTATATGAATGCATTTAAATTTGTAATGGTTTAAGAAACCAGCAAAAATGCAGAGCCTTTTTTTTTTAAATAAAAATATTTATTTATTTAAAATTCAAATGCTTTTGAAGTTGAGTTTGGATGGTTTGGTGGAGTTAGGGTTAGGGCTGAGGGGTTAGGATTAGGGCTGTGGGGTTGGAATCAGAGCAAATGCATTGCTTTAGGAGTAAGTTGAAACTTTTTAAATTTCCGAAGTCAGAGACAATCATTTGGACTACCGACTAAACATTCTTCTTTTTCATTGTAGGATTTTTTTGATTTTAAAAACAAATAAAAATATACTGAATCCACAGAGCCTTTAACAACACACATGTCCTCTTTAAAATCAAAACATTATAATAAAAAGAATTTTTTTAAATATATATATATATATATATATATATATATATATATATATATATATCTTTATAAAGTTCGATATGTTTATATATTTGTATGTGCAGGATTAATTCCTAAACTAGTTAACTGATCGGTATGAATTTTGGAACACAGCCGCTAAGCATGAGGGGTCCATATGTGGGTTATATTTAGTTTTGTGCAAAGGAGGTGAAAACCTTTTGTGAAAATTCAGATCCTATATTTTATTCTATCACACTAAGCGATTGTTTGTTTTTGTTTGTTTTTTTATTTTTTTATTTTTCTATAACGCTCTGGTTATTTCATAAACCTGAAGAATTCTTTTTTAATAAAAATGGATGAAGAATTCTTTTTTAATAAAAATGGATGAAAAATATTTTTTTTAAAATGAATGAAAAATATTTAATAGATGTTCTTAACTTCTAATCCTGGCTGTAAAATTCAAGAAAAGTTGAGACATCTATCATAGACGGGTACTTCGGATACATATATACTAACTGTACGTACCCGGCACTGCTCGGGAGGCGCTCCTGGATAAACTGTAACCGATCTGAGGGAGATAACTCTAAATTTAACATAGTTCACCCCGAACAAGGCAGGCCGCCACTGTAGACGTAAGGAGCTACTGAGAAAAAAGAAAAGGGGAGAGGGGGGGGTCAACCTAAATTGGGATCTGCGCAGCGAGATGTCTGTTTACATTAGTTTTACATTTCTGCATGTCAGTACTGTCGGAGAAACAGGGGGCAGGGAGGGAGTTCCAGAGGCCAGCAGCACGAGGAAAGAAGCTATTTGAGTAGAAGGCTCTCCGGCATCTGGGGACCTCCACAGTGAATGAATGGGATTTAGTTGATTGTCGAGTTGGTCTAGTGAATTTACGTGCAGGGGGCACCAGAGTAGCAAATTCATCGGAGCATAATCCATTGAAGTATTTGTAAAACAAGCACAAGGATGCTACATTTCTTACACGCCGCTATTCCAAATTCGTAGACGCTGAAACTTTAACATGAGATAAGATAACTTTTTTATTGATGCAAAAAAGTGTTAGTTTTTAACACAAGAAAGAAAATGCGTGAGTAATTTTGAATAAAGTTTCCATTTTTAAATGTCGCAAAGATAATGTTTAAGCACTTTTATTTATATGTCACAAAAAACATTTCATAATTGTTATAAAGTTTGTGACATTTACAAAAACAGTCGCAATTTCTTTCTTTGTATTACAGACTGTCACATTTTACATGTAATTATTAATTGTTATAAAGTTTGTAACATGTAAATAAAAGTTATCTTTGTGACATTTAAAAACGGAAACTTTATTAAAAATTACTCTCGCATTTTCTTTCTTGTGTTAAACACTAACATTTTTTTGCGGCGATAAAAAAATTATCTTAGCTCACACCAAAGTTTCAGCGTCTACGAATTCGGAATAGCGGCGGCGTGTAAGAAATTTCGAGTTATCTCCCTCAGATCGGTTATGGTTTATCCAGGAGCGCCGCTCGGGATATAGTGAAGTCAATTTAGTTTTCAGTTTTTATTTGTTTGCATATTTATAAAATTGTAGTTGTAAGATAGACAACTCTTATTATATATTCTTCAAGTAAAATACGAGTTATTCCCCTTGATCTTTCTGTGATTATTAACAAATGTTTCATATTATCAGTCCTTCTGGCAGATTGGAATAAGTAATTTTAAAAATAAATTGTAGCGAAGCATGTTATATTGCCAATAACATGGTACAACAATAACAAATAAAAATTTGCTAGTCAAAAGCTTTGATTTGTCAGCTTAAAAGCTATTTGGGTCCAACTTCTAAAATACGAAACACTATCGAGTTAATATTTTATTCAAATCAGTTTTTATAGACAAATTATTTTCTCTCTTTAGATTAGTGTTTGACAAAACTAATTGGCACATTCACAGTTACGTCATGCACACATCAGGTGAGATTGTAGTCTCAGCATCTACAAAAGAATGGGCTATAAAGAAATTTCTCTACAGGTAAGTCCTTTTATTTTCATCCTCTCTCTTTTATAATGTACTAGCAGGGTTAACCGACGTTGCCAGGGAATGAATAAGAACCCCTTCTTATTCCTGCTCTCTATATTGACATTTTTATTATTTTATTAAAATTCTATAATTTTTAATGTTCAGGGGAAATAAATTTGGAACTATTTATAGAGTTATTTCCCTTACGTTCTTGAATCATCAGATTCGGTTTAACATGTATGTGTATCATGATTTTTAGAAATTGCCTTCTAAACTAACCTATATCTGGTCAGATCTTTTTTATCTCAATTATTATTCCAACATAGTAAGGAGACTATTTATAGAAAGAGTGAGAAATTTTTATCGTTTTTTTGTCAATTATGATATTCCGTAAATTTTTATTTGAAGACAGAATTTTTATTTTTAGTCACTTATGATATTCCATAAGTATTTAAGACAGAATTTTTATTTTTGTCACTTATGATATTCCATAAATATTTAAGACAGAATTTTTATTTTTGTCACTTATGATATTCCATAAATATTTAAGACAGAATTTTTATTTTTGTCACTTATGATATTCCATAAATATGTAAGACAGAATTTTTATTTTTTGTCAATTATGATATTCCGTAAATATATAAGAAGACAGAATTTTTATTTTTTGTCAATTATGATATTCCATAAATATGTAAGACAGAATTTTTATTTTTTGTCAATTATGATATTCCGTAAATATTTAAGAAGACAGAATTTTTATTTTTTGTCAATTATGATATTCCGTAAATATTTAAGAAGAAAGAATTTTTATTTTTTGTCAATTATGATATTCCGTAAATATTTAAAAAGACAGAATTTCTATTTGAAGAAACTGTAGTTAAGTAATATTGTAAGCGAATATAATAAACATAAATCCTTTGTGTTTTGTAAAAGTTTAAACTTTCTATTTATAAATAAAAGAATATATTTATAACAGGCTCAAAAAATGTCCACTTTTTCAATACTTCAAAGTACAATGAAAATGTATGGAGGCCCATAAGCGAAATGTATGGAGGCCCATAAGCGAAATGTATGGAGGCCCATAAGCGAAAGAAAGTTTATATTCTTTTTTTTATGAATATATATTTTGTAGTGTGTGAATTCAGTTTTTTTTTTTTTTGTCTTTTGTTATTTTTAACTTTTTTTCATCCCAAACAAGGCATATTGTCATTGAAGCATAAGGGACTACTGCTGTAGAGGTAACATTTATATGAGGCAACCTGGCTGGGGAGTTGGACAATAAGATGTTTGCTCACGTTACATTTAAATTTCTGCCATTTCGTACAGTCAGGGACACAGGGAGGGAATTTCAAAGACGAGCGGTTCAAGGAAAGAATCTTCTTTTTTTTTTTTTTTTACATCTTATGCCAGTAGGCATAGGTGAAACGTTGACAAATTCCAAGCTTCAGAAGTGGTGCTGTGACTTTATCATGTTTTTTTCTAATGGCTGGATATGTATGGGGATCGCCACACCTGTGTGTATATATATATATATATATATATATATATATTTAGGCAAACATTATTAAATAACACGGAGTGGTTTTGTTTGATGCAACTTTTTTTTTTTTCAATTTTCCGAATTGTCCATCTAATGTTTCGGTCAAATTGATGTAAATATGATCCATGGGTTTCTTGTTCCATTCTTTTTTCTTTTTTGCAAGTACTTTCGATTTGAATTGTCAAATCATCTTCAGGCGGTATTAGTTTTAGTGTCTTTACAAATTATGACTTTACTGTTGCGCTCATTTTTGAATTATAACGGCAAGTAGTTTATAACTTGAAAAAGCGTCTGTAAAGTTGAAATGTACATGAGAGCGTGATGGCGTTCTACACATATGAGAGATTTAAAAGTTTGACTGTTTAAACCGTTAAGAAATTGATGACGTTAAAGAAAGTGCATACAATTCAAACGCATAACTACCTAATGGCTAAGAATTTGGTAATACTAATTATTATGCTAGACACTTTAAAATGTTGCGACTAGTTTCATAATTGACATTATTAATTGTGGGATGTTTAGTTTTTATGTAGAGGGCTCGATTTTAAGGGGCACCAGGATATTCCATCTCATCAGAAAAGGGGTGCGCTGGAGAGAAAAATATTAAGAATCATTGGCCAAATAGATAATAACATGTATGAAATCGGGAGGGTGACCCCGTTTTTTCTTTCAAAGTTATCCCCCTTGCATTTAATCTTATCACCTTCTTACACAGTGATTTCCTATTTACCCAAAATCCATTTAAAAAAATATATATATATATAATATTTATAAATAAATATTAATTATTACCTACAGACATCGATGTTTTATGCTTACGCAATCTTCAGTGCAGGAAGCTAATTTCCGACAGTCGGCGGGCGCAAACTCCGATCACAAATCACCACTGATTCGCAGTCAAGAGACTTACCAGTTGGCCGCCAGAAATTAGCTTGGAATTTTAGGAGGAATTTAACTTTGTAAATACCAAGTCGGCGAGTATTCACAGCAAGCGGCGAAGAGTGATCAACAACAACAACAACAAATCGTATTGGATCTCGCAATGAAGCTAGTAGTACTGTTTGGTATTAAATTCACTCAGAGCGCCCAGCCTTAGTAAAGGGGGATTATATATATATATATGTTGAAGATTATGGTTACATTGCTAGTAAAAACGTAAACAAAGATTTATTATTACGAAGCTTGGAAGGTGGTTCTTCAGTGAACTGAAGTTTTTTGCAGCTGTAAAAGAACACTAGTTGTCTTGGGTTTACCCGTGTGGTTGGATTCCACTTGCTTGCAGTGAAGAAGCATTACTGGGCTATGTGTATCCTCATGGCCACTCTAAATGATCGTGCATCATTATCTACCTCTGTCTGTATGAGTCCGGTAAAATTACAGCTATATGAACACTCATTGATAGCAGAGGTCAGACTGACATCATCTGACTTGACGGACAACCAAAAAGACATTTTCTTCAAGAATGGGAGCAAAGTCTTTATAGCCTGTGTTCACTCTGCCATCTTAGATGGCAGTGAGACATGAACCCCAAACACTTGTTATTTTCAACGAGTTAGGCGTAATAATCGTACGATGATCAGGTAAGTGTTATTATTGTTATTTGTTAAACGCACTTCAGTCTTGAAGGGATTTTTCCTTTCCAGTTACCCTTACAATCCACTTACCTCAAATACATTATTCACGTTCGCTAATGTGGAAAGATGGCTACTTGTCTCTCCATGTGTTGCGGACAGACATATGCGACTATCCCGAACCCCGCAAATCCCATAATTTGAAGAATTGTGTGTTTTTTTTGTCTTTTAGTTGTACGGATGTGACAGCAGCAAAGAATGTGGGTCGTGTCTTAGCTCAACGTTGTCTGAATGCTGGCCTCACGCACGTCTTTTACGATGACATGTATGACGAGAAGAACTCTGAAAAGGTAGGTTTAGTTTTCTTTTTTATTTGCCGAGTGTAAATGCTGAAGAACTAGCGATTAATCATGAAAAACAACAAAAAACGAAGATTGTTGCATTTCTTTTTACTGAATTTATTGCTGGAAACAATGTTCTAATAAAAAAGCGAAAATGTATTTTAAATACTCATCAACATCTCTTTACTTTCGAATTGAATTTATTCCCGTGAAATTAGGGGGGGGGTGACATCTCATGAATGGGGAAGGGCTTATAAAGAAGAGTTTCACTTTTATACTCCTCTAGCTTCCCTGTTACGTCCTCGGCCTTTTGGCTAAGATCAAAGTGTAGTATCTGTTCCGATGGATACTGCACCCCGTAGACTGGTATTGTCTTGGCCTTCGGGGCTTGATTTACGCCTGTCTATGGGTCTGTTCTGTGCAGTTCTAGGAGGTCCACCCTCCCAGGCTTTGACTCCCCTCTTTGGGGAGGAGTAAGTTTATTGCTTACTGCCTGAGGCGCCCCTACCGGGGAATGCCAACGGGGCTGCCCAGGCAATTTTTAATGGCCAGAGTGTTCACCTTCTCGGGTGCTGGCTTTTCAAGTCCCACTTTCCCGACCCGATCTTGGGTCACATCTTACCTTGTGGGAGTAAGATAAAACTGGCCTTGTGCCTAACCTCCTGGGAAGGTAAATAAATTCCCTGTTATGTCACTTCTCCTGAGACACTACGTAAGCATGTGCCCAATCATGTATCCTTTTTTTTTTTTTTATCTTTTTGTTTTCGCTGGGGATCAGGCATCCTACCAGATGCCAGACATTCATTCACTGTTTCAAAGTTCAAAGACTCCAGCCTAGAGATCTTTTTAAGATTCTAACCGTCCCTTTAAGTACAATTGTTTGTATCTCTCTTGGTTCACCGGGTATATTCGCCAGGTAGTTTTTACCAAAATTTTAATTCCACTCATTAAACATTTTTCAAATTATCTTAGTAGGGTTTTTTCTACTTATCATCCAAATTGTTTTTACTTGTTTTTTTAGTGCTGACCTCTCCACACTCACATCGCTGTTCTATATAATGTTTGGGTTTTATTTTATGTTTAAACCTAAAAATATTATATTGTATTATGTTAAAATATTAACTTATTAAATCTTTTCAATAAGATATGGTAAATAAGCGTGTTTATCTTATCTTTTTTTTTAACTAAATTTAATTTTCATAAATTATTAAAAATAATTAAATTAAAAATTAACTGAATAGATAATAATAATTGAATCATTGTGTACTATAACTCATCAAATTTGCATGTGTATAGATTGGGGGCATCAGGTGTACTTTGGGTGAATTTCATGAAGCATGACAGTTTTAAAGGACACAGTGTTCCAGCAACTTGTTCCATGCTTCAGCAATTCTGGTCACGAAAAAATGTTTCCGAAACCCATGGAAGCTGTGCTGTTTTCTGACTTTGTAGACATATTTGAATGCGTTAACAGACATGTGCACATTAAAAAGGTGCTCCGGATTGTTGCTGGCCAGATGCTTAATAATTTTGTGGCCATTGGAGCTTCAATGAATCCAAGTCGACGGAAACAAAGTGTTCAGAGTATAGCAGGTGTCTGGGAGGAGAAATGTATTCACTTGGTCGCAAGTCTTTGAACAGTTTCCAGGTGGTCAATGTTATTTATCTTCCTCCCACAAGGTATGATGTGACACAAGGTCGGGAAAGTGGGATTTGAAAAGCCAGCGTCCGAGAAGGTGAGCACTCTGGCCTACAAAACATGCCTAGGCAGCCACATCGGCATTCCCCGGTAGGGGCCCTTCAGGCAGTAAGCAATAAACTTACTCCACCCCAAAGAGGGAGGGCAAAGCCTGGGAGGGTGGACCTCCTAGAACTGCACAGGACAAACCCACAGACCGGTGGAATCAAGCCCCGAAGGACAAGACGATACCGGTTTATAGGGTGTAGTATCCATCGGAACAGATACTACACAAAAGGCCAAGTAAGCGCAATTTTATTTAGGTAAAATAAACAGTTACAGAAAAAATTTTAAAAAGAAAAAACAATGTTTGCAAGAGTTCACGTTTGCCTTAGGCACAAGGCCCGAATCGTTATGGGAGGGGGGTCGTTGGTCATACAATTTGTCAGTCTATGTGCACTTACCCTTAGCTAGACTCTCTCATTCATCAGAATACCTCATTCACTCTGTGGGTTGGTCCTACTTAGGTGGTCCCCAATTTGTTTAAAATATATATATATTTTTTTTTTTTATTAGGGGTTTTAGACTGATGATGTGAATTCTAAATGTGGCCGCATTATAGTTTAAAATCGATGGCTGTAGAATGATTAACAAAGTTTTTGCTGAGTAAATCACTCTCGGCTTTCTTGACAATTTAAGAAATTATAAAAGTTTTAATTCGTTTTGGGGAAAAGGAAAACGTAATTATGACATCATCAGTTTAACGTCTTTTTCACATGCTGGCATGTGTTGGATGGCTTTTAAAACTTGACTTCCAAACTAATCTATCTCTGGCCAGGCCTTTATCTATCCCTCTTTCTCTCAGATCCATCCTTATCACTCTCCCATGTTTTCCTTGACCTTCCCCTTACCAATTGACCCTGCTACCTCAACTGTTTTACATCTACTGACCCAAGAACTCTCATTCATTCTTTCAACATGTCACGCATCTCCCTTTACTGTCCAGATTTAATCTTCCTCTGAGGTCATCAGATCTAAGCTTGTCTTTAAGACTTATAGTACACATCCATCTTATCATTCTCATATCATTTCTCGTTTTACTTCCATACATCATCACACTACGTACATATGCCTGATAGACCCTTGATCGACAGTAATAACTCTGTTGGTTAATAATGGCAGAAGTTCCCTGAACTTACTCCGTCCACTCCTAATACTTGTAATCACACTAGCACCTCCTCCATCCTGTGCTCCAGTGGTATCACCAACGTAACAAAATTTCTGAACATCCTCAATAGCATTGCCATCCAATACAGTAATTTATATCACTTAAATTTAATAGAATAAATGGAAAAATAGAAGGATGCACAAACTTTAGTTCAATTACAATAGATATATGTAGAATAAAAAATGTTGTTTTTTTTATATATATACTAATGAGTCACCGCTTATCAAGGCCCTAATGCCACTTGAGGATAAAGGTTTATGAAATTGTCAGTTGTTGATGAACAACACCATGAGAGGATTGGAAATGATAGGTTTAATGGTCCAAATTTGATTATTTAAGTGGGCAGCTTGAGAAAAATTTGTAAACATTGAACTTAAAAACGACCATGTTGTAGTTAGCTGAGAAGCAGTCCCACAGTATTGTGATGGTAAATTCTTGGAAAGAAACTTTGTTCATAATAGTGCAATTTAGCTTCAGGTACGCAGAAAGAAAGGAAAATTCTTTAGTGGTTGCTGTGAATGTTTTCCGGGAGGGGGGAGATTAAAGCGATGAAAAGAATGATAGAATAGAGAAAAGCAAGCAACACCTTTTCTGTGAGAAAGAGGCTGTAAAGAAGAGATCATCCTCCACTAAATTTCAAAGTCGATTCTCTACTCTGTCAAGGCAGGAGAGAGTACTCCAAACGGCACCTCCTTAGATGTGGCAACAGTATTCTATCTTAAGACCTGTTCATTTGATAAATGAAATATCTTTTTTTGTAACTTACTAAATTTCTATCAGATCAAAATAAACATTTTTTAAATTCAAAAATTTTCTTTACAATTGCTTCTGAAATATTTAAAATAATTTATTTGCGAAATTGCTTGTAACTTTTTAAAAATTACTTGTAACTTTTTAAAAATAATTTTTCTAAGCATTTGTTAAAATCCTTTGAAACAATTTTATTTTTTCTGAGGTGAAATATAATTTTAAAGAACCTTATGAATGAACTAAAAGAATACCAGGCCAAAGACAGGTAAAATTAATTCCCCGAAAATAAATTTTGCACCATTTTTATGTCCCCTTACAAGGATTAAAATCAAGATAAGATATAATGCTACTAAACCTTATGTCTAGAATCCTTATTCCAATTTTGATTAAAATCTATTACATGATTTTGATTCTAGTAAATGTCTAAAATTTAAGGATCTTTAGAAGAAATTGAAAGTCAGAGAATCTTGCTTAATTAGTGACTATGGATCAAATTCAATGCAAATCTGAAATATTTGAATTTTAAATGGGAGGGTGTGTCCATATGCTCCCTAAGAATCTTTTCAAATACTCCAAAGAAACTGAAATTTGGGGAATATTTATTGATTGATGTTGAATATCTATTGTCAAAATTATACAAAAATCAGAGATATCTGAATGTTTACAAAAGGCTTTTTATCTTTTTACCCGCTTTGCATGAAACTAAATTAAGCTAAACATACGACCCCTTACACTTAGCAGCTGTGTTCCAAAATTCATAATAATCTATGAATAGGTTTAGGAGTGAATCCTGTACATATAACTATATAAATATATACCTAACATACCTAACTTTATATAAATAGTGATTGTTCTGTAGACAACTTTGTCGAACACCATCCGTAGGATGAGTATCTAACTAGTATTATTAGATTTTTTTCTTCACGATTGGAATCCAGATTTGTGACCAACAAATCTTAAGCTCATTCAAATGTTTGGTTACAATGAGCAAAAAAAACAAAAAACCCTGCCAATTTCTCTTTCTTTTTTTTTCTTTTTTTACACTGAAAGGGTGACCTAATTATAGCATTTGTGAAGCCAATTATTTCATCGTTTGTATACTAGTGCACTTAATGACCCATTGGATCAAAGTACAGTGTTTATTTGTTTTCTATAGCCATTAATTACACAGAACTTTGAATAGAGTAAAAAGCAAGGAGTGGGGAATGAGTAATTAGCGCTCCATAGTTATTTCTATACAAAAACAAATATAGTTTTAAGTCAGATAATAGAAGCACAATATCATGATCCAGTTGCAAATCCACATGTAGGGAGTTTGAGTAAATTCCCTGCTTTTGGATTTGGTGAAAATTGTCAGACTCAGATTTGAAAAAAAAAAATGCTTAAAACAAAAAGGAAATATCAAAATGTTTGTACTATTATTTTTTAAAAAATGCTTAAAACAAAAAGGAAATATCAAAATGTTTGTACTATTATTTTAAAAAAATGCTTAAAACAAAAAGGAAATATCAAAATGTTTGTACTATTATTTAAAAAAAAATGCTTAAAACAAAAAGGAAATATCAAAATGTTTGTACTATTATTTTTTAAAAAATGCTTAAAACAAAAAGGAAATATCAAAATGTTTGTACTATTATTTAAAAAAAAATGCTTAAAACAAAAAGGAAATATCAAAATGTTTGTACTATTATTTTTTTTTTAAATGCTTAAAACAAAAAGGAAATATCAAAATGTTTGTACTATTATTTTTAAAAAATGCTTAAAACAAAAAGGAAATATCAAAATGTTTGTACTATTATTTTTTTTTAAAATGCTTAAAACAAAAAGGAAATATCAAAATGTTTGTACTATTATTTTTTTTTTAAATGCTTAAAACAAAAAGGAAATATCAAAATGTTTGTACTATTATTTTTAAAAAATGCTTAAAACAAAAAGGAAATATCAAAATGTTTGTACTATTATTTAAAAAAAATGCTTAAAACAAAAAGGAAATATCAAAATGTTTGTACTATTATTTTAAAAAAATGCTTAAAACAAAAAGGAAATATCAAAATGTTTGTACTATTATTTAAAAAAAAAATGACAGATCTCCTTTTTGTTTGACACTTTACATTATTTTGTTTTTGATTTTTTTTTTTAATTGAATTCATTGTTTTATTCATTTAAAAAAAACATTGTTGCACAATGTCTATTTATAATGAAAGTTTTTATCTTTTTTATCCCCAGACAGCATTTATCAATATTGAAAAATTACACCCAGCTCCGTGTTTGAAGGGGGAGCTTCTCCCCTTAATCTAAAGCCGCACTTCCTTTTTTGTGGTGAAAAAGGGAGAGTTTGGTTCAGTCTCTAATTCTTGTAATATTCCATAGGTCTAGGAGTGCTGAAGGAGCTTGGATCACCTTCTTTTTTTTTTTTTTTTTTACTTATTCTGGTAATTTTGGAGCTCTGCACGTTATAGGAATGGGGGACTAAATAAATATCTGAACGAATCTTGGCATATTTAATTCTAAACATAAAGAATGTTAGTATTTTGAAGTATAAATCTATGTAATCTTTTCTGTAAATATCAAATCAAATTTATTGGCAAAAAATAGAAAAATGCAACAAGCAATGTAAAAAGACAGAAGATACTACATTCATATACAGTCTGTGGGGCATATCGGGGGGGGGGGGGGGTCTGGGTATTGGTAGTACCTTTCAAGTTCGGCAAGCTGCATCCTACCTTGTAGGGTGGATGGTATCACTGTTCCTCACTCATCTCCTAAATCTCTCATGTGTTGGCTCCAAGTGCAATACCCCGGGAAACCGCTTCAGCTAACAGGCTAAACCATGTGAGGGGGGGGTTACATGACATCACTTGGCGTATGAATCTCTTAGACGCAGTGGATCCATCGAAACAAGCAAAAAAGACCCACTCGCATTAAAACCAGCAGAACGCCAATACCAGACCTACGTGAGTGCTTCACCAACCCCATCAGATGACTATCACTTAGAACTGAATTTTACTTAGTACTATATCCACTGACCAGTGGATATAGTACTAAATAAAATTCAATCTGAAGGTTGACGGTTCAATTCTCGATGCAGGTGATACGAAGAATTACGAATTACTGAAGACTTCTCCCAGTCATGACTGACGGAATGAGAGCATGCTACCCCCGTTGATTAAATAAAGGGTCCCGTTCGAAATTCCGTCCAGATTCTCAAGTTCGACAGAAATATTCCCGAGTTCGAAGACACACCTCAAGAAGGCCAGAGGTTACAGCGGCTGAAACGTTGTGATGATAGCACTCAAGATGAGAACAGTAGTCCAAATAATCAAAATAATACAAATTCAGTCCTCATCTCAAAAATTCAGAAACATTTGCATTTTACTTATCTGTAACAAACACAGTGATGTGATTGGCTATTGAACATAAATGATTAACCAATGAAAATTAGCGGTGTATTTCGTATCTTGGGATTTTGAAATAAAACATTTTTTAGATACAGCATCTACATAAAGACAGATGAGAATTTTATTTACAAAAAATGTACAGTTATGTCGTAAAAAGAAAATGTAAAGATTTATTTTAGCTATGAGCCTATTTATGTTCAAGGGCATGCGTTTATTCTCATTGCAATGGTTCACTCACACATTTATCGGGAGATTGCCTTGAAAAAAATCACTAACTCCTGTTGATGAAATGCGTAAATCTTGAACACATTGTCAATAGCATATTTCCACGGAAAAATTCCAATGGGTTTGAGATCTAGAGAATGAAGTGTCCATGGTTTTGAGATCTGGAGAATGAAGCGTCCATCGGTTTTGAGATCTGGAGAATGAAGCATCCCTCGGTTTTGAGATCTGGAGAATGAAGCGTCCATCGGTTTTGAGATCTGGAGAATGAAGCGTCCATGGGTTTTGAGATCTGGAGAATAAAGCGTCCATGGGTTTTGAGATCTGGAGAATGAAGCGTCCGTCGGTTTTGAGATCTGGAGAATGAAGCGTCCGTCGGTTTTGAGATCTGGAGAATGAAGTGTCAATGGGTTTTGAGTTCTTCTAGAGATTGCACGATCATCAAACATGTCTTTAAACATTTCTAATGTTTGATTAGTTGTATCGTGTGTAGCCCGATTTTGCATGGAATGGAAAACCTTAGCAAACTTACAAAGAATTCTAGATAAACTTCTATGATTTTGTTAAATATCTACTGTTATGAGTGAAATTATAATTACCCTAAATTATAAAATCAAAATGATGCAATTCATATTTTCGTTTGTTGCAAATTTTTTAAATTTCTGTTGTACTTATGAATCACTGCTTATTAAGGCTCAAAGGCCACTCAAGGATAAGGATTAATGAGTTTGACAGGCGACTGTGAGTGTTGTTCCTCTTTCATTGGGTCCTCAATTAGTTAAGAAAACACAAACCCAATGCGATTCTAGTCATAGACAAAAGAAATCTTTTCTTTGGTTTATTTATCATGTGCAAAAATATACAAAGGAGTTTTCTTCAATTCGTTAACAATTTAAACCTGTATCACTGCGTGTATCTTACTAATCTGAATTTCTGCAGACTTCACCATGTTTATAAACAGTCAATTGTGTTTGTCTTATGTTATGTCCTTTGTCTTCAATTTCTGATACAATATTATTTAAATCACCTGACTCCTTTTTAGAATTATTCGATTAATCGTTCATTCCATTGCCCATTGTCCGAGGGCTGATGTCATATAAATGAATGTTGCCTTTCTCAATTTCAAAGAATTTTTTAACTTTTTTAATTTAATTTTATTTTTTTTTCCTATCCATGGTTTTGAGTCGAGATGCCTAGGTATGAAACGCTAACTGTATTCCGTATTCGATGGTTCTGGCTATGACCTTAAAGTGCATCTAGTTTGAAATCACCTCTTATCATTACTTGCAGGTTCACTCTGACTTGGAATGGAAGTACCTTGGAGGCGTCCCATCTATGGGTTAAATAGAACCTCCCTTGACACAAAACTATATCTGATAGAGCCCTAGTTTTAGGGAAAGCAGAGTTGTCCATTGGTTGTCAGAGTGATGGTACCTATTTGAGTTGGATGAAATCTATCATTTATGCGCCTGCAGAACAAATTAATATATAAATCATGCATATACATTTTCAGCATGAAAATATTAAGGACTTGAAGCATAAAACCTTTCACCAAAATGACTGGGTTGATATGCTGTAAAGCAAAACAGCCAAACTTATTCTTTTTTTTTTAAGTATTTTTTTATAAAGTTCTTGAATGATTTTTTGAGCTTGTATCATATCTTCCGTTCATCGAATACGTCTAGATGTCTACTAAAAGTCTTTTTTTCTTATTTCAGTTAATTGCATTCTTGACTGCCGTACAAGAAGGGCAATTGTGCCTGGAAGAACCAAATCTACCAGATCCTCCTTACGTGCCAGGAATCGACTACAGCAGCTACCACCGCATCGGAGACAACAAATGGACAGATGACATTCAACACTGACCTTAGCCTATTCTTGTTATTATTTAATTCAATGAAAATAAATTTTTGTTGCTTTTATTTTTGTACTCAATTTTTTTTGGGGGGGGGGGGTGTATGTCTTTTTTACTAATTTTTAGTTTACCGATACAAAATAGTTACAATCAAATCAGTTCTGCACTTTTTCTCAAATTCCGATTATCAGCTCTGAAGTCTCCCGTCGTGACTTTTCTACCTCGGCTCTGTCGCCGATCTACCCTGAGATCATTCTCTTATCATTCACTGTCAAACTCTCTCACCAATCTGCCTCTAACAGCCAGTGTCCCCCGAATACAATTACCTTCAGCCAGAAATCCAATACATCCGGTTTTCTCTCAGCTTACTGCCATAAACTGGCCACATCTGCTTTTTTTCCTCAGCTTACTTTCTCCATTGTTATTTGGCCGCACAGAAAGTTAACAAATAATTGTCATGGCATCAGTCTCTTTATTGTCATTCACTTCCTAGTTAATGTCTCCCATTGGTCCTGATTGCGGGGTTGGGGCAGTCTATAGTATCTCACTATTGATGATGAGTGTTTTTAATAATTTGAGGATTTTATGTTCAAACGAAATTCTTACAACATGTAAATAATATTTTGAAAAATATATAAAAATATGTTTACTAAGTTTATGTGTGGTTTTATAGTTATACTAATAGAATACCCGTCCCACAAAAGGTAAAATGAATTTGTTGAACAGAAAAGTTTTTACCACTTTTATGTCCCCTTACAAACATTAAACTCATGATATAATGCTACTGAACCGTGTGTCTAGAATTCTTATTCGAAATTTGATCAAAATCCACTTCATGATTTTGATTCTTGAAAATGTCTAAAAATTTAAGTCTTAAGCTTAAGGGGTCTTGAGAAGAAATTGAAATTCAGGGAATCTTGCTTAATTGGTGTCTAATGACTATGGATCAAATTTAATGCAAATATGAAATATTTAACTTTTTAAATGGGAGAATGTGCACATATTATGTCTCCTAAAAACTCTTTAAAATACTCCAAAGAAACTGAAATTTGGGGAATATATAATAATTGATGTCTAATAGCTATAGTTAAAATTAAATATTTTTGATTTTAGAGTGGGGATAACTTTCCTATATAAATTTAACGTAAAATGAGCACTCACTTCCTGGCCACTTAGCGATATATGGAGATATGTAACCAATTGTTTTTTTGTTTTTTTTCGGAAAATTATAATTCGTATGAGATAGATGGAGGTGTGGGTTAACTAAGCTTATGTTCTTTTGGAGGAGGGAGGGGGGGCTTTTTTTTTTTTCAAATAAAATAACGTGCAGAAACAATATTTAATGTTTTAGCATACAATAAAGAAATGAAGAAAAATAGGTTGGGGGGGCATAAATTAAATGACTCCGAAAGGGTTAGTTGAACATGTTTGTGTCAGTTTTTTTTTTTTATTATTATTATCTGAAAATAGCGACCATGTGCAAAAAAAAAAAAAAAATTGACGGATATCAGGTTAGGGCTAGTTTACAGTTAGGTTCGACGACGACGTCGTCGTCGTCATGATGATCACGATGATGATCATTATCATGATGATCATCATCATCATTATTATCATTATCATTATTATTATTATCATTATTATTATCATCATTATTATTATTATTGGTGGAGGAACCTCTCCCTGGTTTCTTTCCACCTTGTGTTATCCCTGGCTAGGCGTGGCCATGTAGGACCTAGTTGACTATCGAGGTCGTCTCTCCACCAGATTTTTGGCCTTCCACTCGGTCTTTTCCATTGCCTCGGGGTCCATTCTGTCGCTCTATATCCGGGTGAATTCTTGCCTCAGCCAGCTAGTGCTTCAGTTAATCACTGGACTTTCCATGTCAATCACTCGTTCTCGTTTGACCCAGATTTCTCGTGCACTCAATTTTCTTCTGGCTTGACCTCTCGTGGAGTCAGGCCAGCTGAAACAAAGTGTCACCAGGCCCAGAAATCTAAACCATCTCCTCCAACGACAAACTTGATTTTCATAAATTCGTGTGAATATAATTTTAATTATTTCGTCGCGGTTTCCCAAATACATACCAGTGATTTAATCACCCTAAATCCTTCGTAAGGGGCTCAGCACTTTTTCATACAGACACCACATCTTACTCCTAGCCAAAAGGCCAAACAAGTTTGAGTCAGCGAATAATTGTGGCCATTTCAGGCAGTGATGTTTGCCAGCAAAAGGTACTACCTTACATGACTCGGCTTTGAATTAAACCTAGCACCACTGATAATGAAGAAACTTATCAGTACTCTATTGTCTCAAAAAACAGACAGTTAAAATGGGCGTCAGCATTCTTTGATGCTATATATAAACAAAGATATTGCATCATCATTGCATGTAAAAGCTAAACTGGCGTAGTTTGGGCTTTATCTGCAAGGACCCAGAACAGCTGAACGTGTCTGTGGATTGGGTTTGGTGTTTTAGAAGAGCAAATAACCTTGCAATGAACTACCTAACGTTTTAACAAGAGGAGTCAGTTTTGTCACTGTGTGGAAAGCTTGTGGTGCAGCTATTGGTATGTGGAGGAGTTTACATGGCGGTAGGCACCATGAAGTATGAGCAAGTGCAGTCACTAAGGATTATTAGATGACGACACTCTTCTTGTTCATATGACGCACGTTTTCTAGAATTTTGTTGGAGAAAGACAAAACTATGATCGAAAATGAATGATCGTTGTGACTATTAAATAATGCTGCTCACACACAGACACACACACACACACACACACACACATTGGAACTGCACTAATACTGCACTACCCTCTTTTCTATATATATATATATGTATATATATATATTACTTTTATTTACTTCAAACAAGGCATATTGCCACTGAAGTGTAAAGGCTACTGTGGTAGGGGTCAGATTTTTAAGGGGCAATCTTTGTGGGGAGGTGGACAGTAAGATGTTCACATTAAACTAAAATTTCTGCATGTTGGGGAAACAGGGAGTAGGAATGGAATTCCAAAGGTAAGTGGTCCAAGCAAAGAAGCTATCAGAGTAGAAAATCTTCCGGTATTTAGGGACCTCTACAGTGAAGGGGTGGGATTTAGCAGCTAGTCAGGTGGATCGGGGTTATTTTCGTTTAGTGGGTATAAGTCCAGTAAGTTCATCGGAGCCCATTCTGTGGAAGTGCTTATAAAAGGGATGCAACTCTGTGACAAAGCCTGGAGCTTGGCAGATAGCATAGAAGCTATTAGGTTAGAAACTATTTTTTGCACCCTGTTGGAGGAGGGGGGGGGCTAGTGATTGGTGCACCAGCCCAGATATTGCAACAGTACTCCATGACATGGCAGAGCTGGACACAGTACTTAAATGTGTCGACTTAGCACTCCAGTGGAGGATTATAAAGTTGGACACTATCAATCTGAATCTGAATATGATCTGCCGATGGATGTAACATTGGAAGCATCGGACTGCAACCTTGCTGGACAGATTGACCACAGAGATTGAATAATGCCGTAAAGAAAGATGTTGAGCTTGTACCACTGATAAGCAGTGCTTACATGAAAGAGCTGGATGAGATAACGAAAATACATTATTGCAGTGGACAACTTTGTGTGAGACGGATGTTCTTCGTACAGTTGATTAATCCATCAGTGTCTACAATTGTCACAAAGGATGTCAGACATGCCGTTGAATAGAGAATACACCAATTCAATGGTGATGAGGGCAACTGTAAGCAGCACTTGGAGTAGGCTGGGTATAGATATAATACATTATGGTGACCATATATGCATATAGATTGCAAACTCATCAGATTCTCAGTCTGGCGACCATTGCAGCCAATAAGAGTCAACAACGACACTGCTTTCTGTGTAATACTATCGTGGCCCAGGCAGCACCACCCCGTATGTTGAATCTTCATTTGAGGCACCATCGTGACATGATCCTGGCACAATCTTGTGGGGTCACGAGTGGCACATTCACTCTACACAGTTTTTATCAATAGTTCTGTACTCACACTGTGAAATTAGAACCACAATACTCTTATATTCGGGGTGGGACGTAATGGGTGAACATTTCAGATTCATGCGAGTAGTATTTTTTTGTGTTCATTTATACATAAATAACACTAAACAATCAAACATTTTGAAAATTTTGCAAAATTCAGAAGGTGCAGGCCAATAGTTTTTGGCTATTTTACATTCATGAAAACCCTTTCACAGCCTGAAAATTGTCCTAAATTAAAGTACTATATCAGATTTAACCATCTATATCCATTCATAGCTTTTGAGGATGTTTTAGGATCTGCAATGTCGCATGAAACCACTTTTTCACCGAAAAATGATGGATTTTGAGTCCCGTGGAGCCCTAACGGCTATTTTTGGCCTGCACCTTCTGAATTTTGCAAAACATAATGAAAAAGGGACAAATGGCAGAAACTTACCTTACCTTATACTCGACTGAATAGAGTATGTCTGTCTCGCAGGCAGAACTTTGAGAGAAAACGAGATATTATGAATGTGGATAATGTGCTACCAATTGATCAATAAAATCGGACTCAGTAAAGTAGAACGTGTTTGACAGTTTGTAGCATTTCTGCTGTGCTTAATGATATAATTTTATTGTCAGTGGTGGTGAAAGAGTAAGAAAGGAAGATGCACACACGGGAATTAAATGGGTGTTTTTTATCGAGCCCAAATCGCCAATCAACTGCCGATATTAATTTTATGTTTTTATAATATAACAATTTGTGATTCTCCACCTCCACTTACAGCACCCACTTTCAGGACATTTTATTTGGTGACGGGGTGTTTCCTTCTGCCGCTAATTTTTTTGCAAGTGGTTCCAATCAACAATTATTTTATTTTTGACAATCTGTCATATTTGTTTTTTCCCAACCAGGTGGCACGGCTTCAACCAACGATTATTTTACTTTCGAAAATCAATCATGTTATGTTGTTTTTTTTTTCTGGTCACCTACTTCTGTCAAATGACCTTTTCAGTACATTCGGCCTGGATATTTAACAAGTTGAATTGCTGTAAACATTATAGTGTCATCCAAGAAAGTACTCTCTGTTAGAGATGTCTGCTATTCATTACAGTGTCAGTTGGGAGAGTACCTTGTGTAATAGAAATCCAGTAGCGAATACGTTCCCTGAAAAGAGATAAGCTTTTTTGCTTTTTTGGTCTTCACATCTATTCGTTTGTGTCTAATAATTTTTTCCGAACCGAATGTTGTCAGCATTTTTGTTTCTACTTCAAACCTCATGTTTTTGTTTTTGTTACTTCGGCCACTTTCAAATTGTGACATTCCACAATACAAAATGAACTAAATTAACTTTCAACAACACTTGTGTAGGTTTCAACATTTAATTTCCCATTCATTTGTTGGTAATTATGATTAAATTCTCTCCCATTATCACCTGTTTCTTATTAAGATGAATTTGCTTATTGCAGTGCAATAATAACCGGTAGTTTTGTTTCTCATAGGTCGTGAGTTTGATCCTTACTATGATTTCGACATCTATTAATAATGGAGATTATGTATCTGTCTGTCTGAAGCCAAAACTATACTATTTAAGACTATCGTACTTATTATGAAATAGTATATACTATACTATTTCAGACTAATGTACTATCTTTAAATGGTCAATTCAGGGGCATAGTGTAGTGTAGTATCTGTTCTGTTTTCATGATATCATCCTCCCAGGCATTACCTCCTCCTTTATTGAGAGGTGTGGAGGTAGTGTAGTATCTGTTCTGTTATAACATCCTCCCAGGCATTACCTCCTCCTTTTTTGAGAGGTGTAGAGGTAGTGTAGTATCTGTTCTGCTTTCAACTAGCAAAAATTTATTTGCTAGTTTCTTTGATTTTCAAACTATAAACCAGGCAAAGACAGACCCTTTTATGGTAAGGATGAGGCAAGTCGAGGTCATTTCCACTGTTCAATCCAGCTTCAGGATCATCATGTCTAGCACAATATATCGATGAAGAAAACAACTGTAGAATTCCCAATAGTTTATATAAATTTAGATAGAGAAATTCTATATACCAACAATTGCTTATGTAAATCTCAGATGTTTGTTTTTTTCTGTAAGCATAAAACTTTTCAAATGTCATGTATGCCCGAGTATTCTTATTTCCTCAATGCATTTTATAAAGTTTGTCCATAATACTCTTTGAACTGTCTTCTTGGACGATATTCGTTACAGCTAAATATCGAACACATACTCGGCAGGAGAGAGGACGTCTTTCTTCATTGGTTTCGGGAAGCTCTCTGAGGCCGTTGTCTAAACCCCAAGGAGTCTGGAAGTAGTTCTTCAAAGGTTCAGTAGAAATTAATACGCCCTGGAGTCTGCTTGGTTATTGTGTGATCAAATCCCCTCGCAGGCGCTGCTCTCCATAAGAAAGAAAGAAATGTCAATGTTAATGAATGCTACAGTGCCACGTTGTAAGACATTCACAGCAAGAACTTGCCACAACTGAAAAGAACTTTTCATTTCTTCCTCCGTGTGCCTCACATCAAACGAACTTTCCAGGAACAGTTTCTTTCAAGAATTTCCATGAACAGAGTTTCTTTCAAGAATTTCCCATCTCTGGAATACATTACCCTAATGACTACAACATGGTCGTCTTCAAATCCAATGTCAACAAATATTTGTCATAAACCGTCCTCATTGATTGCATTCATCATTTTCAATCTTCTCATAATATTCTTCATCATTCAACTGACAATCTATCCTCGAGTGGCTTTTGGCCTTGATAAGTGGTGACTCATTAGTATAAAAAAAAGTACTCCCTGCTACCAATGTTAATGTGGTTCAAACATGACAACCCAATCTTTTTATACTAATGAGTCACCAAGGCCAAAAGCCACTCGAGGATTAGGGGCAATGCAACCTTAGCTTGGACGTAAGTCTTCCATAGAACAGCCATCTTTCTTCTTTTTTTTTTTTAATTAATTTTTATTCACTCTAAACAAGGCATATTGCTTCTGAAACGTAAAGGGCTACTATGATTAGGGGCCAGGTTTATAGGGGGCATCTTAAGTGAGGAATTATGAAGCAAGATATTTGTTCACATTACATTTAAATTTCTGCATGTTGGTACAGTCGAGGGAAACGGAGGAAATTCCAAAGGCAAGCAGTCCGAGGAAAAAAGTTATTAGAGTAGAAAGTTTTCCTGCATCAGGGAACTCTACAGTGAAGGGGTGGGATTTTGTTCCTGATCACATATGTCGTGGGTATTTACATTGAGGGGGTACAAGTGCAGTAAGTTCGTCAGAGGATATTCTGTGGAAGTATTTGTACAAGCCCAAGAATGCAATATTGTGGCGATGGGACAGGGGTTGGAGATTGGCAGAGTGTGCGGGGCCTATTATTTTTAACCTTGTCAAAGAGGGAGAGACTAGTGGTTAGTGCACCAGCCCAAATGTGGCAACAATACTCCATGCATAGACAAATGGTGACTTTGTAGAGATATAGCAGGTGTGAGAAATTCTCTAGCCTGTTAGAGGGAGCCAGTCTTATTTGCAGCAGTCTTGACAGTATCTTCTATGTATTTATTCTGTTTCATGTTGCTTGTGAATGCTAGGCCGTGAGTTTGAATGTTGAACTCTCTGAAAGAGTACTATCAGATATAGCAATCGGTCATTGGAAAGTTTTCTTATAATTGTCTCGGTAACAAGTTTCAAACTGAAACTTAACAGAGACACAACCACGAAGACCATAAACAAGAGAAGATAACTTAAACCTCAGCAGATGGTTGGCAGAAAATGTCTGAAGTAAATGTCTTTCGAAGACTTTTGGCCAAAACGTTGGCCATTTCCAGGGGGAACAGTGTATTCTCAACTGTATTAAAAAGTAACAAAAAAGTTATTAACTTCAAAAACACCCAGAACACTATGGCTGTATTGGAAAAAGATGCCGGCTCAGTATATTCAGGAGTTATTTCCCTTGAACAATTTTCAAATTATCTCCTCTG
This sequence comes from Sepiola atlantica, assembly GCA_963556195.1. Taxonomy (NCBI): domain Eukaryota; kingdom Metazoa; phylum Mollusca; class Cephalopoda; order Sepiida; family Sepiolidae; genus Sepiola; species Sepiola atlantica. The sequence continues at coordinate 101,706,983 of OY744517.1, read as the reverse complement.
AATTATACTGGGCAACAAGAGAATGAACTCTTCTATTTAGAACAACACAAGCATAGCTCTACATTTTTATATGGTTTTCGCGATTCTGATGTTTTCAACATTCACGTCTGATTTACAAGTCACAACTATCGTTCACGGATATTCACCCATAGTCCTTATTGGCATCTCAAGATGGCCATTTTCTATCGCAGAATTAATTTTAAGAATAATTCTCGGATAATAGAAAAATAAGTTGTATTTATTTTGCACTCTATAATTTGTTTTCCCTGGCAATTAATGTTTATTTCCCATTGTGTTTTAGGACTTTTCATGTAGATTCTTTTGTTAATAATTACGTCTGTTATTTTCACCCCTTTTTATGTAGCATGTTTTATGTCTCTCTTGCGTTTTTCTTTGAAAAACTTTCTGAGAGAAATAAATGTATATATATATATTCCATGAAAAATTGCCAGTATACTGAAATCATATGCCCTTAATAGGGTTAAGATTCATATACACTAAATGTACAAAAGCAAGGAAATTCCCAAATTTTTACACTTTTATTGTCATTAAGGGTATGCGAGCACAAAAGGGCTATGTATTTTACTGGTAGGAATTTTTCTTCAGCGCACCTCACACACTTCATCCACTCATGCATAGAGATTTATACTGTAGTGATGTGATAATGAAATAGTTTGGTTGATATGTAGTCATACCCTTAATGACAATAAAAGTGTAAAAATTTGGGAATTTCCTTGCTTTTGTACATTTAGTGTATATGAATTTTCATCTTAACCCTATTAAGGGCATATGATTTCAGTATACTGGCAATTTTTCATGGAATGTCACTACTTTTGTAAAGGCTATGCCTCAATACAATGCCTTCTCATAAGGTTTTTTGGAATTTTCTGGAAAACTAAGGTATATGGTAAACTGAAATTAAAATGCCATCAACTAGACCCTAGAACCTCTATCTCTGCCAAAAATCAGCTGAATCCATCAAATAGTTGATGAGATACAGGGTGGCACATACGTACGTACACACAGATAACATGATTTCATGATTGAACTTTCTGGATCACCTTGACTAATGATGCTGAAATTCTACACACTTATAGAACTTATCAAATAAAAATTTTGTGCAAAGTTTTAACTAATTTGGTTTATTGGTTTTTGAGTTATGATTTATCAAAGAAATGAGATTTCCAGCATAGGCCATTCGTGAGGTCTATTAAGGGATAGTGCGCTCTCGCGCCTCCCTTGATATATATATATATATATATATATATAGTTCATCAACCGTTCTTTATTATTACCGTTTCTCCTTTATATTCAGACCTCATGTTATCCATGGTAAGATAATATATTTAACATGCTGGCACCTAGAACTGTCTGTCTTGTGCCATGCAAACAAGCAAAAGCAGAACTGAGAGTGACCTTTGAATCAAACTACAGACATACAAGTCGTTTACAAGTAGTGTGGGGTGAAATGATTTAACAGATGAAGTGATCATATTCGGACTCATGCGTAGAAGAGAGAACAGAACAATAAGCGTGAAGATACAATATAAAAAGATGCCAGTTTAATTTCCTCACACCCCCTACACAGATGTCAACATTATGAAACGACACTAAAGGTGTTAGATATTCAAAGTGAGTACGTTAGCTAGTGTTTATATTAGCTCATACATATATTTCTATTAGTTTAAGAGACAGGAAGAGATCAAGGAAAAGGTCAGTATGACTATGATATATTGGTTCGTGAGAAAGAAAGTCGACAATACGTAGGCAGACATGACATATGTAAATGCGACAGAATTCTGGTATGCAATTCAGTCTCAGTCATGACAGAAGCGACCAAGAGAGTGCACGTGTTTGTGACAATAAAGAGGAACTCTCACCATCAGGAAAAAGAATGAGGTGCTTTGCATGTCGGATGCAGATTTAAAAAGGGCTTCTCTTCATAGGTGCAGGTGTTTATGGTGGTCTGATTTGCATATGTGGATATCAGGTAGTATAAATGAAGAGGACAGCTGGGAAGGAGCAGAAGCGATTTGGATTGGAGAGAGAAAAGCAGAGAGAAAGTAGGTTGCACGAAATTTGGTTGGAAATTGAATGGCAGTCAAAACTTTTGGAGAAAAAGGCAGAAAGTGGGTTGCACGAAATTCGGTTGGAAATTGAATTACAGTCAAAAAAATGTTTTAATTTCTTAATTCTTTTATTTTTCTAGCACAGTTAGTTAACAGTGTTAAAAATAGATAACCGAATTTGTAATCTTAAACTGATTCTCCCATCTCTTTCTGCCTATGCAATGATTATAATTACGGCCAATGAAATTAGCCAACGATGATGTAATTAATTGTAGCATGATTTGTGATGCGACTCAATAAACCTGTCTGTCTTCTCAACCTGGTGCTGTCGAATTAATTACCTTCTTTATTGTAAGAAAAGTATGGCGACGTGCGTTTCAGCTTTACATCTCAACAGCAAGCTGGACTAATGTGTGTAGTGAAAAGGCCTTGAGGAGGGAGGCAAAGAACAAATAAACAGATGCAAGGTATGGTTCAAATGAATACTTTTGAGTTGGCCACACAATTGATATAAAATACTTACAAATGTTTTCTTATCCATTAAGGAGACAACATAGAAATAATAATTCAAAACAAAAATTTAGATTCAATCTGTTAAAAAATATTTAATCTGTTAAAAAATAAGTACACAAATATGAAATTATAAAATAATGAAAACCAATAAATGTTACCATAAAACCAAGTAGACGTTAAAAAAAAAATAACAACTTTCAGAAACAAACAATAACAAATGTTATATACATGTACATATATGAAAAATTAAGATATATAAATGAATATAACTAAGACAAATAATGGTGAAAAAAAGATGGGAAAACTTTTTGGGGCAACACATTTCCGCCATTTTAGAACTTCTTCAAAAAGTACAAATTCGTTTCCAGTTTTTAAAAAAATGTATCGTCTTTTCTACTACAATAGTACAAAGATTACGGTTACACGAAGAGATTTGGAAAAATTAAGATTAACTACTTAACTAGAGAAGATGAGGAGTGATTTAATTGAAATTGTCAAATTAATTAATGGTATTTCTTTTATCTGGAAAGTTATTGTCAAAGCAGATTCCAGAAACTAAATCTATTGACCAATTGAATTTTAGTTTTGCTAATAGCGTTATATATTTTTGGAACAAGTTCTTACATCAAATTAAGAACATCAATAGTGTATAAAATGTTGGTATTATTTAGAAATAATGGTTTTAATAAAAGAAGGAAAGGGAGTTACGAGGACATTTTGGGGCAATATTTAACAGAATTGCATCTGCATATTGATAGTGTATTAATAGTGTAAAAGTTTTGTGCAATTTTTATGGGTTGAATTGAGACTGTATTTAAAAAGGGAGAAGCCAAGCAGACATGACAATAATAATACATTCTCTCAAATGTTGCCTTCGAAGAAGTTCCAAAAGGAACAAAAACGCATTGACAGAAAAGATTTCCTATGAGGTCTTTTTCTTCACCCTATATATATATATATATATATATATATATATATAGACATACAAATATGAATAAATATATCAACCAAATTTAGCTGAGTGTGCCACAGGGTCAGGGTTGGATTAACCACAAAGCAAAACAGGAGGAGACACCATTGAGATTTTCCATCATCGGAATAACCACGGAGACCAAAGAGTGAAGCCGAATTAAAAATAATCATACAAGACAAAACTGAATCTGACTTTCAAGATGAAGACATTGTCTGTCGAGTATTTATAATGGCCACAAATTGCTCGACTGAGCGTTCACTTTCTCAGATGAAGTATACCAAAAAGTCTCAACAGGACAGTTATGCAACAAGGCAGGCTGGGTGCATCAGCTCTATGTGTAGAAGCAGGTGTTTTACGTTAAACATCAGGTTAGAAGATTTGATCAAAAAAGGCTGCATTTTCAAAATGCAGGAGAAAAACTTTTCAAAGATAAACTGGAAGTCCATGGAAGAGTGAAATATTTCCATGTAATGAACGCTTTATTCTTGTTCATATAATAAATTTTATTCAAATTTAATGTATGTTAACCCCCCCCCCCCCCCCCCCCCAAAAAAAAATCTAAAGGGTGAATATCATCTTCTAAATTCTTAGATCCTTTACAGGATTTAATCCGGCCTGGCACAGGGGAGACAACTCAAAAAATATATAGTTTAATTGCAATATTCTGTACCTTTAGAAACATTTTTTTTTCTTTTTTTTTTCTGTTTATCTTTTGTATAAAAGCTATCTCCCATCAATTTCTACCATAATAAAATAAAGTAACGTTTAAAAGCCTTTATATATAATATATATTTATCATTTTAATGCTATCTTCGATGTAAAAAATTTTTTTTTTCTGTCTTTCGCATATCTGAAGATAAAAGTGTGACTTGTACCAAAAATGTCACATCTATTTCTTTTTTATACTTTCTGTATATATTAATACATTTGTATCTTCGTTTGTGTCACGCGATCAGTAATACATAGGTATTAGAAGAAGTTACAACAGTATAACAGGTACAAGTTTGCTGGATATTAATTAACTATCTCCGTGTAAATTATATATATCTCTATTTACTTGCCTCCCCACGAGAGCAGAGTTAAACACAAGGTAGGTTTTTATGTGGGGAAAATCCCAATAAGAGGCACTCTGGGTTAATGTTATATTTTAATAAATAATGATTTCTAAAATAATTCTGTGGTTTAAAGCTTAAAGAAATAGAAATCCACACAACTTTAACTAAAGATACATCTTCTTCTTCTATCTTCTTCTATTATATAAAGGCCAGTTGTATGTCTGTCTGTCTGTCTGTCTGTATGTCCAGCTACTCCTCAAAAACTATGCGGCAAACTGTCAACAAGTCGACATCTTTAGGACCGGACAACACCTGAGAGCATAATATCTCAAAATTACAAAAAAAAACAATGTCCCCGGGGGTCAACGGGGCCAGTTTTCGGAGGCGGGTCTGGTTTTTTAAAACTTTTTCAATGTTATTTACTAGTGATTTTGAAATCAGCCAATGTATTCATGTAACAACTTGATAAAAATGCACTGTCCGGTTGTATCAAGTCATCCCACAACTTCTGTCCGGATGTATCAATAACAGTGAAACAAGGGTTGCTCAATCACATACGCACCTAGCAACCTAAACTTATATCTTTTAAAATAAAAATAGTTCTTTGGGAGGAGGGGGGGAGAATGTTTGGGACGCGGGTGGGAGGGATTTTTTTTGGGGGGGGGGGGGCGGGAGAATTTTTTGTGGTGGGGTGGGGGGGAATCATCAACATCTTCATCCTGCGGGGGTGCTTATACAATATAGGACCCGGAGGCTTCTGAAGTATATGGACCTGGGCGGGGGGTTCTTCTGCAGTATAGGCACCAGGGGGGGGGGGGGGGGGGCCCTTCTGCAGTATAGGCACCAGGGAGGGGAGGGGGTTCTTCTGCAGCATAGGCACCAGGGAGGGAGGCGCTTCTACAGTATAGGAACCAGGGGTGCTTCTACAATATAAGATCCGGATGCTTCTGCAGAATAGGGACCATGGGTGCTTATGCAGTATAGGGACCAGGGCTGCTTCTACAGTATAGGGACCAGGGCTGCGTCTACAGTATAGGACCCAGCACCGGGGGTGCTTCACAATATAGGACCCGAATGCTTCTACAGAATAGGGACCATGGGTGCTTATGCAGTATAGGCACCGGTGGTGCTTCTACAGTATAGGATCCAGAGGCTTCTGCAGAATAGGGACCAGTGGTGCTTCTACAATACAGGACCTGGAGGCTTCTGCAGTATAGGCACCGGGGGTGCTTCTACAATATAGGACCCAGAGGCTTCTGCAGTATAGAGACCGGGTGTGCTTCTGCAGTATACGGACCATGGGTGCTTCTGCAGTATAGGGACCGGGGGTTTCTACAGTATAAGACCCAGCCCCTGGGGTGCTTCTACAGTATTGGACCAGGAGGCTTCTGCAGTACAGGGACGGGGGTGTGCTTCTGCAGTATAGCTACCGGGGTTCTTCTACAGTATAGGACCCAGCACCGAGGGTTCTTCTACAGAATAGGACCCAACACCGGGCGGGGGGGGGACTTCTTCAATATAGGACCCAGAGGTTTCGGCGTTGTCCGGGAGAAAACTGCTAAATGTCCTAGATAGAGCTACCGTAGTGTTTCTCTTCGGACTATTGTGCAGATGAAAAGGAGGGGGGGATCGGTAAGAGAGATTTTAGTAGTGCTCTGGAGGCCGTCTTGATTTTCTAAATACTCGGCGTTGTCTTGGAGAAAAGTGCTCAATATCCTATTTTGCTTGCGAAGAGGAGGAGGAAGAGCCCCGGGCAACGCCGGGTACCCCTGCTAGTTATTTATAAAGGAATAAATCTATTTTCGAGCATGACAGTGCAAAACAACCAATGTTCAAATTAGTTAACCTCTTTAAAAATGTTCACACTTTAAGACTCTTATCTTTGGTATATTATTAATAATAATAATTATTATTATTATTATTAATTATTAATAATTATTATTATTATTAACTATTAATATTATTATTATTAATTAATAATAATTATTATTAATAATTAATAATAATAATTATTATTAATAATTAATAATAATAATTATTATTAATAATTAATAATAATAATTATTATTAATAATTAATAATAATAATTATTATTATTATTATTAATATTATAATAATAATAAAAATTAATTGGACATTTTTTATTCTGTACACATTTCAATTCAATTAAAACTTTTGTTTAGTTTAATTATTTTAATATTAATTAATTCATTTTATCTCCGAACAAAGTTGTTTCAGATGTCTACGATAACCATGTTTCATGTTCGGAGGAGGCACTATTCTACAAAAGAACCAGTTGACTTTCACTTATTTTGTAAGGATATTTTTATACGATAAGATTGCGTACGAAAATGGATGCTTTCCTTTTATTTAGGAGGGCAACGGAAACATAATATTTGATTATTTTTTTTAACCTTTAATTCCAGCCATAGTTAACATTACCTAACTGACACTTAAAATCACTTTCAAAATATGACAAAATGTTGAACATTTTTTCCATACATGATACTGTAACACGTTTCTAGAATATTTCGTATAGAACATCCTTATATATATATATATATATATATATATATATACATACATATACACACATACATATACATACATATACATATATGCATACATATATATGCACATATATACGCACATATATACATACATATGCACATACATATATACATACATATATACATATATACATACATATACACATACATATATACATATATATATATATGCGAAAAGAAATCAGACTACCAAAGATGAGACTAAAAAGATTTTCATGTGAAAAGATTATATTCATTTCTAAATGTTTCGAAAAAATTACCTTCTTCAGATATGCAAAAGAAAAGAAAACAAAGATGTTTAACTGCATCTGATTATAGTAAATGGGTATTTGATTAGCAAACACTGTTTTATTAATATTTTACTAACAGAGACCCAAGAAAAGTCCATGTTTAATTGAAGTCATTATTCACACACACACATATATATATATATATATATATATATATATATATATATATATATATATATATAGTATTATTTGGTACAAAGACATCCTCAAAAAATAAAAACAAAAACTTTAAATTAAATTATTATTCAATATGTCCGAAAACATTGCTTTCATAGACATTTGCTAAAGTCAGCCTTATTCAACAAAAAAAGCCAAATGTAACTATCAGTATTGTCCGATTATATATTATATATTTCTGTTTCATATATATATATATATACTTAGATAAGATATATTATGTATATATTTGTTTTAGTATTTACTTCGACAGTGCTCAATCGATGAGTAGAGCTATGTAGCAGTATAAAAATATACTTATGGCAAGTCAGCTACATAGAAACGCTTGTGCTTCATCCCTGAAAGAATTCAACAGGAATTTAACCTAATTCCTTTGGTCGTTGAAACACAAACTTTTCTGTGTAGCTTACTTGCCATAAATATATTTTTATACTACTACTACTACTACTACTACTATATATATATATATATATATATATATATATATACACACACCAGGGTCATGCAATAAGTACAATTGATTTTTTTTCCATGAATCAAAACACTGCAATGTTTGGAATTAGTTTATCTAAAAAACAATTATGTTAATCGCTCAGAAATGTTTGTTTTGAAGCTATTCAAAAAATCGTGAAAATTCAAACAGAGTGCTCCAGGTATAAACAGAGCTCTGCCATCGCAGATTTGGTGGCCAAGACGTGCAAACCGTGCAAGATTTACAGAAGAACGTGTGATGTGTACAGAGAAGTAGGATTTAGTTAAAAAGAGGCTTTACAAACGATCGAATTTGAAGAACAAATGAAGACGCTTTCAATCTGAGCCATCTTTCACCAAGACTAGAGAAGTCCTCATACTACAAGAAGAACAGTGGAAGTCATTGGGTTGAGAACAGCTGCAACACCCTTCTTACCATCCAGATCTAGACCTCTCTCATTTCCACTGGTTTGGCCCCTTTTCAACTGCCGACGATGAGAAAACAGTTAAGAACTCAACCCAAAGATGTTCATGATGAAAGCAGTTCAATCAGAGGGGGGGCTTGGCATCCAAAATTATTCAAACTCCCTTTCTCAGTATTAGGATTTATAGGTGAGTCTTTGGGGCATACAATTAAGGAGTTGGCCCTGAGCATCGTCAAACCTCTGCGTGCCACTGGCTGAAGGAATACAAAAGCTGGTCTTTTCGATGGAAAAAAAGTGTTTGAAAGAATGGTAATTACATGGAAAAATAAAGCAAACATCTGGAGTGAGATGAGTAGTTTTATTGTATGACCCTCGTATAATTGTATATATAATTGTATATATATACATATATACATATATATATATATATATATATATACACACACACACACACGCATACATATATATACTATGTACAGACATGATGAAAAATAAAAGAAGGACCAAGTGAATGAGTAAATGTTGGCTTAAATGGAAATGAGTTGTTGACATTTGCTGTGCTTCATCGAAAATGATCCAATTACAAAGACAGAAAAGAGGAAAGAAATGGAAGTTCTTTGTTGACCTTGACCAACTTTGGCACAATGACATCTTGAGAAAATGAAGAAAAACCTTTTTAGATGAAACCATTATGAAATATGGTTGGAAATAAAAGTGCATTCGTAGACATTCACTAAAGTCATCCTTGTCCAACTAAAAGGTCAAGTTTTACTTTATATCACTATTGTCTGCTATGCATGTTTCTATATATATATATATATATATAATATATATATATATATATATATATATATATATATCAGCTAATGAGCAATGATGTGGAAAGTGGAACAAAGGGCAAATGATAGGGGTGGGAGGGATATGTAGTATTTTGAAAAATTTGAGAAAGGTCCATGTATAAAAATGTGGGGCAGGGTTTGAGGAAGTGCAATTCGAAAAACAGATGTCATGTATCGTATGAAAGAGGGAGAGAGAAGAAGCAAAGAGGAGTGAAGGCATGTAGTTTTGAAATGAAGAAAGGCCACATCATATAAAAATTAAAGAAAGAGATAGGTAGAGGGGGAATTAGGGAATGCAGTATTGATACGAGAAAGAAAGTAGAGGTAGAGAATGCAGTATTGATATGAGAGTCGAAGAGTTAGGGAACGTAATATTAAGATGAGGAGTTAGGGAACGCAGTATTAGGGTTAGAGAGGAGGAGGGTGAGGAGGAGGAGGAGGAGGAAGAAGGTAGTGCAGCATTGATAAGAAGTGTGGGGAGGGGAGAGAATGTCATGTGAAAATAAAAGAAGAGAAGAGTATGCAATCTAGAAAAATGAAAGAAAAGAGGGAGTGTATATATTGTCACGAAGGAATGTGAGCACTTTTATTATAAAAATAAAAAAAGAGGGAAAGGATAAGTTAAAAAATAAGCTGAAAGGATCATAAAGACCTAAAATCATAATGATGGGGAAGGGGTTAGGAAAATTTTTTTAAATTGAGTATCAATCTTGAAGCAAGTCATTAAAAATGGCACAGAATTGGAAACAAATATTTCTTTTTTTTTGTCATAATGTCCAAAATATTTCCGTTCGCATCTGGTATGCACAATGATCTTTTAAAAAAAAAAAAAAACCAGAATGACGAAGAATATGTTTTGTGATATCTCAGAAGCTTGTTGAATCTTAATATTTGTTGAAAACAATGTTCTCATACGAAGGTGGTTCCCCGTTGGGTTGTACTGGGGAAATCGTTTGTGTACTGCTAAGATCATAGTCCATGGTCTCTTCCATATCTTGGGGTCGAAGTTGGTGGGATTTTAAACCTTTTGGCTTCAGTAACGCTTTAAGACCCTAAAAATAAACGAGAAAAACAAAATATTTTAGGAACGAGAAATTAAAACATCATGCCAATTTGTTTTACATTTTTTAGGGATTCCTTTCTTGGATTGTTTTTCAACATGTCGGACTATAGCTCGATATGCAGAAGTACAAAATTTCATATTGTTAGATAGTGAAGGAGGGAGCCTAAAAGTCGAAGTCAAGAAATCATGCATTTCCGCTGGAGAGCGGTTGTCTTTTCACCTGCTGACATCGACCTGAACAGATAGAGAAACGCGGTGGTACCGGCCATCCCGGCAGGGGAGGGAGAGGGGCTGTGGGCACAGGTAACCAAAAGTCGGCCTGCCTTACGTATGTTAATCATCTCTCCCCGTCTAATTAATTCCTTCTCTCTCTCTCTCTCTCGTACACATGCATTTGATTTCTATCTTTGTTCTGTGTTAAATAAAACTCTTTAAAACCAAACCGGCGTCCACAAGGTTTTCAATCAACAAGAGCCAACAGCGTGAGCCTTGACGAAACCTGGGTTACAACAAATATGCATTAGTCTAAGTTATACACCCACGACGGTAAGCAGTAAACAACAATATGTTTTAATATTGAACTTTATTTCTGAGAGTATGTTGCGTTTTCTTTGCCGATTCTAACATTTTCACGGGTAATATCACTAAAACTATTTATTTAGTCTACAGGGTTGGGGATAAATAAAAAATATAACAAAGTGAAAAATGTACAAGTTTAATTTTTCACTCTGTGGTATTCTTTGTTTATCTCCAGCCCCGCAGACTAAATAAATCGTTTAGTTATATTACTTACTCAAACATTAGCATCAGAAAAAAAAGCATAATACATCATCACACAACCAACATATATGCAAGCATATTATAGAAAGATATTATTAAGCCAACGTTGAAAGAAAATACAAGAAAAATACTCGCATGTATAACTTAATTAAAAATATCTTTAAAAAAGAATTATGGTAAAATAAAAAATCTTTTCACCTTTTTTTTATCATTTTAATTTAGTTTATCTAAAGAGATCAAGTGCCCCCCTCTTGAGGCTAACACTTGATTTCCCTATGAGTAAAATTTATATATTTATATATTAAGGATAGATGTTGTCCCTTTTAGGGCTGCTATCTGTACTTCCCTACAGTTTGGTCTTTCCGGGATTGTATCGAAGTACTTTATTAGATTTTTTTTTTCACTAGACCAGTTGCCCCCACTACAACCGGTATGATGTTTATTTTATCGAGGGGCCATGTTATTTTTAAATCATTTTTGAGGTCTTGGTATTTTGTTATTTTTGCCCGTTCGGCTCTATTGAGGCCATAGTCGTTTGGGACGGTTACGTCAATGATGAGAGCAGTCCTTTCAGTTTTGTTCCAGATGACAATGTCTGGTTTGATGGCCTTGTCTTTTATATATCTGCCCGCCTGTACGTCTTTATAGAACACTGTCACTTTTCCATTCGATGTTACGGGTGAGGGTTCATGTTCCCAGATGTTCAGTGATCTTTCAAGCTGCATCTCTCCGCAGATCTTCCAATGTAACTGTCTACATACATTGTTGTGACGGCAGTGTAATGGGCATCCGCCAAAAGGGTCTTGCATTCAGACATTAGGTGGTTTGGACTTTCAATGGCAGAGTGGCAGAACCTGCACTAGTCAGTTTTTTGTAGACCAGCCATTTTCTTAAATCCATTCGTAAGTAGGCCTTGGTCTTGTGCAGCTATTAGTATCCATTCCTCATCGAACAGGAAGTTGCCACTCTTGAGCCATTGTAGTGAAGCCTCCTTGTCGATATAGCTCTGGTTAAGTTCTTCAATGAACTTTCCTGCTCTTTTATTATTTCTCCATCCTTCTAGTCTGGTCTTCAGCTCCTTTTTTTGTGTACTCGTCCCTCTTCTTGCACGCAATCAGGATTGCTGGGTTGTCATAATCTTCGGTAGTGTTCTCCAGTGTGTTTCCACTGAAATTATCGGCTAGTTTTGTTGTTGAGGTCTGCTGAGGAAGGTATTTGGTGTGATGTTCCTTCACCATTCTCATTTTTTGATCACAACAGCTCTTTATATATTGCCCCACACTGACCACTGAGGCTCGGTAGGCATGGTTGATCTCAATGAGGCCCAGACCACCTTCTCTTCGTGGTAAGTACAGCAGTGTGTATATGCATATGTCCATTTGATTTGTATTATTGCATTTAGTTAGGAGTGCACAATTTCCGCATGTTGTACTATTTGTTGTTATGTTACTGTTGTCTTTTGTATGTTATTCTTTTCTTTACTTATTATCATGAAGAATAATTAAATTAGGAAGTTTGTACTAATGAGTCACCGCTTATCAAGGCCCAAGGCCACTCGAGGATAAGCGTTAATGGGGTTGTTAGGTGGACGATGAGACCACACTGTGAGGATCAGTAACAATGGTTGTAATTGGGCAGAATTTGATTATTTAAGAGAGCGGCTCAACAAGAATTTGTTTACATTGGACTTGAACACGACCATGTTGTAGTCAGCTGAGAAGCAGCCCCACGCTATGCTTTCCTTGGCCTTCACCTGTGAACTGACCATGCTACCTTAATTGTTCTACATCTACTAACCCAAGAACACTTATCCATTCTTTCAACATGGCCATACCATTCAAGTCTTCTGTTCTGCACATATCTTCCTATACTGTCCAGATTTCATCTTTATCTGAGGTCATCAGAACTGAGCCTGTCTTTAAGACTCACATTACACATCCATCGGATCACGATTTCTCTCCATGCAACGCATATCCTCAACTGGCCAGGTTTAACTTCCATACATCATCACACTGAATACGCATGCCTGATAGACTCTTCCATCATTATTATCAAATTTTATTCATTCTATTTATTAGTTTCAATCCTCTCATAATATTCATCATTCAACTGATAATCCAATCCATTTCATTAACCTGAATCCAGGAGTGGCTTTTGGCCTTGATAAGGTGACTGATTATAAAAAATAAAAATAATCAAATTTATTTAAAACAAATAGAAACAAGCAAAGCCAACCAACAGGATTTCATGTAGAAAAGATGTTTTATAACACGCAATTCAGTTGGGTGGTTAGAGTTAGGGATAGGGTTAGGGTTAGGGATAGGGTTAGGGATAGGGTTAGGGTTAGGGTTAGAGTTAAGGATAGGGTTAAGGATAGGGATAAGGTTAGGGTTAGAAAAAAAGAAAAACGAAAATTATTTGCTTACTTCTTTTACGTCTCCTGTTTTGAGGCTGATTGAAAGGTGTTTGAAGATCATGTAAAAAGCGATGATTGGAATCCAAATAGCAGACAGTGTCGCCATTGCCCAGCCGACGCCAACCGCCCATTGCGGATAGAGGTACGTACCGGTCGGACGTTCGTAGGTCAGCTCAGAATAGTTAATGACGCTCATTATAAATATTGACTGAAAGAAAAATAAATAAATAATATGCAAAAAAAACAAAACAAAAAAACTGTAATTAATATACATTATTTATTTTTGGTTATTGTCCACATTAACATTGATAGTTATACTACTGCTACATTTTGGTCGATGTTACCTCTAGCTTTCATCAGACGTGAAGAATTAGAATGTTTGATTTTCTATTTCATCAAGTTAGCAACACGTGGGTAGAGAAATTGAATTAACACTCAATGCATGTGGGGCTGTTAAGATTGACCATACAGACATGTGTATGGTTAAAACAGCCGTGAGGGTCAAATACATTTCATTTATTAATAGCTTGTCTATAATTAAAAATATATATATATATATATATATATATATATCTATATATATATATATATTTGAGTTGAAAAATACTTGTAGTCCGGGGTTTCGAATCGCATGACCAGGACCAGTAGTGAATAGTCATATCTCTATGCTGATGAGTCCCGGTTTAAGGACGAAACGTATACGTACATAGATAATAAACAATAACAAATATTTATTATTTGTCGCTCCTCGAAAAAGTAGAGCACTGTAATGGTAGTATTAACACAGCATGACGTCACTTGCTTTATAATGCATCGTTCCTTCCCTTAAAAAGAAGTAGAATGCTTAGACGTTAAGCCGCCGATAAAGTGTTAAAATTATCATCGTTTATTCACTATTTAAACTTGTCCGAGCGGTTAAAGACGTCGGATTTGAGTTGAAAAATACTTGTAGTCCGGGGTTTCGAATCGCATGACCGGTAGTGAATAGTCATATCTCTATGCTGATGAGTCCCGGTTTAAGGACGAAACGTATACGTACATAGATAACAAACAATAACAAATATTTATTATATATATATATATATATATATATATATATATATATATATATATATATTGAAGCAGGTCTCATTACAAACTCTAACACAATCAAACAACGTAATGGTTTCTATAATTTATCTCCGGTAATCAGCAAACTCATTATGTCCGAACAAAAATTAAATCCAGATCCAGACTAGCCACCCCATACCACATATCTCTACATACGTCTCGCTCAAATATCTATATAAAATTATATGATTTCAATTAATTACATTCATATTTTATGCTCGTATACATGCTCGCACATATTTATATGTTCACTCACATGTATAAAAAAAATGAGTAAATAATTATAAATACACTATCTTTAAAATATTTTTGATAATATATTTAAATATATCCTTTCCCTTTTTCTTTCTTAACTATTCACATTTTCTATTTCTACTGTATTGTAATGTTTCACGCATGTGTATAGATGCATATGTAAGATAATGAAGAGTGGCAAAAATGAATCGTGGACGAGTCCATTGTGGGTGGGACGTCGAGAAAGAAATAAAGGCGACTTGATAACGGTTAAAAAGGAGAAGGTTCAGCAGTGCAAGTGGGACTTGAACAACGACGGTTTCAAAAACGCGAAGAGCTGAAACGCTTGGTGATCAGAGTATCGATGTACCAGAAGAATGCGAGTTTATCGATATTTATGGCACCGATAAAGCTTTATTGGCTATGGTACCCAAGCCCGTCTTGCTGTTAGACTTTTGTGTCCGCTGACTAAAAATGCGGCTGATAAGCAAGTTATTACTATTAAGGAATCCCCTGACTTGTACTTCACCAAAGTGCTTGTAGAACAATTGCTTCAGTTCACGCTCGGATAGACAATGCAGAGCAAATTGCTTTCCAATCGGATATATATACGAACGAGTTTCTAGCGGAAACCAAGTCTGGGACCTCAGCAACAAAAAGACTTTCATGAGACAAAAGATTGTTTAATATGTGTGCGTAGCCGGCGTAAACAATCCGGTAATGGCAAATAAAGAAAACCAATGTTTTTTCATATACGTTCTGTTCTGTATCATTCTTGTTGAACCTTACCGGGTACCCTGAAAGAATGGGTAATGCAACACATACACATGTATGAATGTATATATGTATACATATATGTATATTGCAATTGCATGTGCTTATACGCTTATAAATATTCTAATAATGAATAAATAAGTTAATAGTGAATAAATAATTATTTAAATAATAAATAAATGCATTCACAAATACATACATAAATAAAAAGATAATATTTCAGTTCTCTCCCTTTTTTCGTTAAAACCTTACACTTTCCATCCACCTGGGGATTTAGACCCATCTTTAAAAAGAAAAAAAACATAAACAGAGCCATACTTTGTTTCTTCTCATAGCTTTTTGTTTTTGATTTCTCACCCATATACGTCGCACATAAATAATCCCCTCTCCTTTTTTTCTTTGGTCTTTTCTGGTTTCATAACGGGCAAAGACCTGTCACGTGTGTATGTTTATGTATGTATATGTTAACGTGAATATGTGTTTGTGTGCTCATATGTATAGGGTGTCATATGTGAACACCCTACCGAGCCCTGACCATGTTTGCTCGCCCTCCCCCTTCACTTCTTACACTCACCTAACACATAACCCACACAATCTTTTACCCCAACGTTTTTGTTTTCTCTTTCAAAATAAATTAATAAATTAATTCAAATAGCATTTCATCCCCCTGCCCTTCAAAATTTAACTAAATCCCGGTTAAACCTCGGCTCGCCTCCTACTTTTTTTCATTTTCAATATATTCACCTCTCCCACTCCCTACACACTTATTGCTACCACTGCCATCATCTAATTGTTTCCCATATTTTGATTTTCTTGCTAATATCGGACGTAAGCTCTGAGCCTCTGGCAAAAATGTTTGTATGTGTATGATTTTTTTCTTCAAACAAATCATCCTGAAGAAGTCTGACAATAAAGACGAAACGTTGATGAATACATAAATATTCTTTTGGGTTTCCTTTTTCATATATATATATATATATATATATATATATATATATATATATATAAGTCAGGTTCATATTATATTCCAATAACCATGTTTTTATTTTATTATTTTTATTTTTATTTTTTCACATTTCAAAAACACATAACATTTCTGTGAGATATATTTTTTACGGTCCGTTTCATTTGTCTTGCGCCAAACATTATATTTGCTCTATTGTCACTAATTGACAATCATCGAACTGAATCTTTTAAGGAGACGGCAAAGTAAAAGGGCACTGATAGTATATGCTAATACATATATTGTCATTAATAATTTATATATATATATATATATATATATATATATATGATTAATGTAAAAATCTACAGATTTAATTTTTTTACACAAATACGATTACTATTATTCTAAGTGCAAAATAAAAGATTAACATTTCAAATTTCAAATTACAGACACTTGAAACAGACATTTGTAAAGGAACTATCCTAATTTATGTTTTATTTTTCTAGAATTAAAAGTTTCATTAAAGGCATTCTATAATATTAAAAGCAAATAATATAAATAGTAACTAATTAGAATAAACAGTGCGTGACCTACCAGGTCATGCGTTGTCTAGTTTTTCTAATGCTTTCTGTAAACACTTCATTTAAAAGTGTCTGAAACCAAATGTAGCTTTTATATATTTTCAAAGCTTAATTTTATTACCTGCAGTAATTTCATTGCAGTCATGGTCCTCTGAGGAAGAGATCTTCTTTGAAAACTCATGAGTTAAGGACGCAATATCACTCCTTGTTTTTGAACTTTAATAAAATCTGATTAATTTCTCATTTTATTATGTCATTCAATTAATATTATTGCTCTATACACTATATTGAGCTTTGTTTTTATCCTGATAGTCTACTGGTTAAAGATATTATTTATATCTTTAAAATATTATCTTACTCTATAATATATATACATTATATATATATATATATATATATATATATATATATATATATATATTGTTGACGCCATTCCCTATCGGGCCGTGACTACATTCGATTCAGCTTGCCGATGATTCCACTGGGCACGGAGATTTACTAAAGATGTCTAAATCAGCCCTTTTGGATGAAACCGCGGTACATTGCTGACATATGTAATATACAGTATCTAAATAAATTATATTAGCTCTCTTATATGATCGAGCACTTTATTGATTTCTTTTCATATACAACCTGACACACTATCTATCTATAAATATATATATATAAAAGAGGATTTAATGAATTAGAACATTACAATTGTTCAAAGAATTAGAACATCAAGTCTAGTATGGCGTACGATCGTTTCCAAAACATTCTGGAAATACTTTATTTTATTTTTTTAAATACACAAAGCTACTCCAAAACGTCTCTTCATCAGCGCCTTTAGCACCACGTCTTACAGAAATTCAAGGAAAAAATAACAAGCTCGTCGTAGAGGAACATCTTTTACCGAGTTTCTGTCTATTACTCTCACCCTCTCTCACTGCACGTTGTCTTCACCCCCTTCATCCCCTGCTCTTATTTTATACATTTTCACTGAGGCTTGCTTATATATATATATATATATATATATATATATATATATATATATATATAAGGTGTGGGTTGGTCGTTCAATTTCAAAGTATTGCAGGGTTAGTTAATAAAAATTGAAATATAAGCCATTGGTAATACAAGATTAATTTATTATTATTTTTTTTTTATATTAATCCTATTAATTTCGGAATAAAATTCCATCATCAGGGGTGACCAGTATTGAGTCATTTTTTTTTCATCAAAAAACAAGAATAAACAAACTTATTTCTTTGTTACTTGATAAACATCTTTGGTGCGATGTCTCCACTGTTGTTGTTATAGGCGGTTATGATTCAAATTCCGGTGTAGAACGAAGCGTTGACTCGCTAGTCTTGATAAGGTGTGGGTTGGTCATTCAATTTCAAAGTATTGCAGGGTTAGTTAATAAAAATTGAAATATAAGCCATTGGCAATACAATATATATATATATATATAACTGCCAACTACAGCCGTGCTAGAGGGAAGTGTGCACAATTATTTCTCTTCAATCTGCTCACTTCTGTTATTTAACTGTGGCTTGCACAGCAAACAGACGTTCTGATGAAGGCGTAGTGCAAATATTTCCCAACCAATGAACAGCACGTTTTAGGTTTGGGTTCTGGTTTTTCCTTCTCATGAACCGGTTTCTTCTTCCAAGTCTACCCTACTATTTCACCAATAGCTAGGAGGAGAAAGGCTGGATTCATACCGTGCACCATTCGGGTGGCGGCATAATAATCAAGGGTATTAGTGAAACTGAGAATAGCTCGACCACAATTCGATATCACACACAAAATTGTTTACTTACAATACAGAATATAGGTGAGAGGACCACCCAGCAGACTTTCATGTACGGGTTGATTCTGAAGCCGACCATCATCTCTATATTATCATAAAACCGTTCCACACCTGAAAGAGAGACAAAAATATATAAGCAATGAAAACACAAACCAGTGTTTTTTTTCCCAACGAAATTTTTATATATATATATATATATATATATATATATATGATAATGAGATTTAAATTTTACTACAGCTTAGAAGCGCCGTTGGAACGATAACTTTGAAATTTTATAATCAGTTAACATAAAAAAACAGTATCTTCATAACACCTGGAGATCGATCTTCGGCCAAGATCTTCAACTATGAAAAAAAAAGAAAAGAAAAAAAAGTAAAATATTGTCTGTACCATGAATAAGGTTTTTAAAACCGAAAATTTGGATTTAAAAAAAAAAAAAAATGATTTAACAAATATTTCATTTCAAAATCTCGCGTCATGTTAACTGATTCGAAAATTTCAAAGTTATATATATATATATATATATATATATATATATATAACTTTGAAATTCATAAATAAAAAAGGGGATTCAAGTATCTAATAGTGAAAAAAAAGGGGACCTTAACTTAAGCGTGAAATATTAAAACGGAGATCATCAGCTGTTTACCATGTAACTGTTTCGGAGATTTAAAAACAGGACAGTTATAATATTCATGGCTCTCCAATATATATATATATACATACATACATACACACACACACATATATATGTGTGTGTATTATTTAAATTCTTTTAAATTCACCCAAAAGTTGAGTTTAGTTGAACTCAATAATGTATACTAGACTTCAAAATATAATAATTTAATAAATGTTCTGAATTTATTTAAAAAAAAACATCTTTATTTAAACAATTGTTTCTTTCCATTTTCAAAGCACACATTTTTTCTTAAGGTTAAATTCGTTTAATTTATTTGAAAAATACTTAGCCCCCCAATTATTTTCAAAGTAGAAGAATGTAGTGAGTAACCTTAGAATTTCCATGGAGTCCTACTAATATAATATATTTGTTAATTTGATGCACTTAAAAATGGGGGAGCGCCCAAACTCCTCTCAAACAAAGGGTTATCAAGCTCTTTGATTAAAAGGGACTTGGCCATTGGCCAATGAAAATAATAGCCCGAGAGGGTGATAATAAAAACCAATGAATCCAATTAGTTACTTAGCTAGAGTAAACACTACTTAGATATAAAAATAATTGCAAACAATAAATCATGCATTTAGTCTGATGATTTCCTTTAGGAATGAAACACGAACGTTTCTGTATAGCTTACTTGCAATAAATTTATTTTCATACTAAGCTCTACTCACATATTGATCACTGTTTAAGTAAATACTGAATATATATATATATATATATATATATATATATATATATATATATATATATATATATATATATATATATGATTATTTATCTATAAATTAACAAACAAACCCGTCCATAAAAATGGAGCGACATTCTGTATCTAAACGAGGTAACTCCTTATGTTCCAGGCGAGCAGAAAAATACTAGCAATTTATCGTTAAAACAATAACAAAAACAGCAACTTATAAATAAATTTATAAAGTGATATTCGTCACATAATTTCGGATAGGTGCTTCGTGACGTTATGGTTAGTGCACTTGGGTACTGTTCCAGTGATCAAGAGTTCGAATCTTGTCTAGTCAGCCACGTATATTAGTTAAGACATAAAACAACAAATATGAATGAACAGAAATCTTTTTTATTTCAGAGATCCAGTAAAGAATGTCAGATTCACTTATTTTCGGAAATTTCAGAGGAGAAAAAAAAACGAAAAATTATTTCAATTTTCCATAAAATTAAAATATTTTTTATAATAAGAAATCGATAATTCTTTTGTGGAAGAGAACATTTTTTTGTGAAAGGTAACAAATCAAAGACGTTTTTTTTAAATATTTTATATATATATATATATATATATATATGTGTGTGTGTGTGTGTGTGTGTGTGTGTGTGTGTGTGTGTGTGTGTGTGTGTCTACATAAAATGTTCAAATACTATTTTTAAATTCTTTTATTAAATTCTGCAATTCTTTGAACAAGACGTTTTGGTAAATTAACAAGAATTTTTCTTTACTTTTTCCTCTGAAGGAGAATTCATTATTCTGAAATTTCCGGAAATAAGTGAATCTGACAGACGCTTTACTAGAACTCTTAAACAGATTTCTGTTCATATATGAATATTATTTGTTGTTTTATATGTTTGCTTATTACTATGCCCCATTTGAAATACTAAATATACCCCTTTCGTATTAAGAGTTACCCAGGTATGAGAAGTTAAACTCTTTTTATACGGAGACATTATAATTCTTTTTTCCATCTAAATGAATGAATGTGAAAGTTTTTTTCATTCATAACTCCTATATTACCATATTGTGAGCTGTATCTTGAATGTTTTTGTGGGGGGGGGGTCATCATTGTGCCGCCCGACGTGAGAGTGTATTATCGCACATTGTTCCGGTTTTTTGGGAAGTTCTTTTTGAGTGCATTTGGGACCGATTATTTGCTTGTTGGCTTGGTGGCAGAAATAATGCACGAGCTAAGACATTTTCTAGGTTTTCCTTTTTATCTTTGTACTTTCTTGTTTTTTAATTTTTATTTTTTTCCTCTTCTCTTCTTAAGTGACCTCAACTAATGCAACGCCACATTGTGTATTGTCGGTTGTTGAAACCCTTATTCCAGAATTTAATTTCCCTGATGGTCTGCCAAACAGGTACCTGCTTGGTAGTGAAAACCGTGTAGGAAAAAACATTTAATTTGAATAAATAATATTCGTAAGAAAAAGTCTTTAATGGTGATCATTGGTCTCCTGAAAGGAATGCTTTGGTAAACCTTCATAAAATCGCATATAAATGCTCTGTACTGTGTAATCGAGTATCATCGAGCTTGTTTTTATTGGCACAACCCCGGTCTTCACTGAATAATCTATTTTATAAGTGAAAAATCTAAATCTATATCTATATATATATATATATATATATATATATATATATATATATCTATATATCTATATATCTATCTATCTATATATATATATATACACACACACACACACACTAGGGGGACCCCATGTAGTTTCTGTGAAGATAATTGTCATTGTTAGCTAAATATTCTTTAGATAACTAAAAACAAATATATCTCTTTATTTATTTACAATTGCAGCAATGTAATTTTTTTTTAAACAATAAATATTCTCTGTCCTCTTACCATAAAAATATGTGTCAGCTAAATATTCTTCAAATAAATAAAACGAATGTCACTTTTTAAAATTCATTCATTTAAAATTGTACTGTTTTAGTCGATGGGACGACATAATTTGATTTTGGAACAATTCATTTTAAAATGAGTAATGTCTGAATTGTTTACCTCGGTGACATCAGATTAATCACCAGACACCATCTTTGCTGATCAAACGATCTCAGTTTTTTTTAGTCCGTTACCGGTTAAATTTCCCAACAAGTCTGGTACACATTTATACACCTGGGTGGAGCGTTCCTTTGCAGCGTCTGGTTTCCAAAATGGTCACCCATCTTTAGTATGACCAAGCTCAATATTGTGGATCTGACAGGAACCGGTGTATCAATTTAACCATAATTGAATGAATTACCCTCCTAAATATTACGCATAAAGTTATAGCTATTTATGCTTATCTGTATTGAAACAGAAACACTGATTATTAGATTACAGATAGGTTCAAAAAGAAAAAAAAACTTACCATAAATCCAGGCTATCGCTATGCACTCAAACAGAGCAACTAACAAGAGGATTCGGCTGGCGGCATAATAATCAAATATTTGAAAGACATACATTCCACCCTGAAACGAAAGAATGCAGGTTTATATATATATATATATATATATATATATATATGTATATATATATATATATGTACTGGAAAAAATGTGACCCGTTGGATCATGAATTGAGTTCAAGTTAAATTGTTTGAATCTGGAAATACTGAGTTTGCAAAGCCAGTTGATTATTAAAAAATTAAAAAACAAAATCAAAAATTAATCTCTTTCTGCTCGTTATATATATATATATATATATATATATATATATATATATATATCTTTCTTTTCCTCCCCAACTATGGGTTGAATAGTATTACTGCTTGTGGCGATATTCACTTTTGTTTATAATGAACTATTCAAATCTTTCGTTTCTTTATCATCTTCCACTAAGAGAGAGAGAGAGAGAGAGAGAGTGAGTGAGAGAGAGAGAAGGGGGGGGGGCTAGTGTGAAAAAATAGCAAGTAAGACAGATAGAAGAAAGAGCGACAGAGAAGGAGAGAGAGAGAGGAGGAGGTGTAAAGAAAGGAGAGATATAAAGAGAGAAAGAGGAGTAAAGATATATATATATATATATATATATATATAGGCAGCATATTCTCTTGCAGGCAAGTATTGTTGAATATAACAGACAACTTATGTCTAGATATCCTTTGGTAGATCCTTTCAATACTCCGAATCAGAATCTTAGTTTTGGGAGAGAATTGGTCGATGAATCTACCATATATATATATATATATATATATATATATATATATATATATATATACACACACACACACACACACAGAGGTATAAAGAGAAAAAGAGAGCGAGAAGATTCAACAGTACGAGGAAGAGAGACAATAACAGATGGATAGCACTAAATATCTATGTTTGCTAAGAAACCTATGCAATCTACTTTACTGATTAAATTACACTGATCTAGTTGGCTTTTGCAGAGTTTTATAAATCTAATTAAAAATAGATGAAATTAAAACCTATTTTCTTTAATTAACAATCTGTGTGTAGACCTACATAAATTACGCAGCGACACACATAACTCACTTATTTTATGCGTAAGTAATGGAGAAAATTCAGTAAAGCCTGATGAAATCGTACACTCAGCTGTGGGAGGCCAGTCTTCAATATCAGTCACCTGTAGAATATCTACTTTCGGGCTGAGAATACCATGCCTTATCTATTTTTAATAGAAGATATTCAAAACACGAATCCGCCAAACAAATGCATATTTACCCTCAAACTTTCAGAGTGGAGATCTATTTTAGTTTTTACGTGTCCTCACATTTCTAAGAAAAGGATACTTTTTTTTTTTTGGTGGTGGTGGTGGTGGTAGAGATTGATTAATTGGTCATGCTGATTTTTTTTTGCAATAAATTTTAATATTTTAATAATTACAGTGCAGTTACCATATTGTCAAGCTTTATGAAAATTTGTGTGTCCCTACTTAGTTGCCTCCCCACAAAGGCAGAGTTAGACACAAGGTCGGTTTTAATGTGGAGAAAATTCACCTCCTCAAAAAGAGGCACTCTGGAAGAAGAATTAAAATTGTCTCATCTAGAAAGATTACTCCTTCACTGATCGCGGACAGAAAAAGTGAAGTGCAGCATCAGAACAGATATTCCACTTTATTCCGAACCAAAAGGTCAAGATGTCGATTGTGACAACAACCCATATGCGTCTGAAATGTAGGTTGGATTGATATTTTCTTTGCTCTCTCTCTCTCAGCCATAAGCTTGAAATAGCATTTTCATTCATTTTCAACCTTAAGTTGTAAATAGCATTTTCATTGGTCTGTCAACCTTAAGTTTTAAATAGCATTTTCATTGCTCTGTCAACCTAAAGTTGTAAATAGCATTTTCATTGCTCTGTCAACCTAAAGTTGTAAATAGCATTTTCATTGCTCTGTCAACCTTAAGTTTGAAAAAGCATTTTAATTGCTCTGTCACCCTTAAGTTGTAAATAGCATTTTCATTGCTCTGTCAACCGTAAGTTGTAAATAGCATTTTCATTGCTCTGTCAACCGTAAGTTTGAAAAAGCATTTTAATTGCTCTGTCAACCTTAAGTTGTAAATAGCATTTTCATTGCTCTGTCAACCTTAAGTTGTAAATAGCATTTTCATTGCTCTGTCAACCGTAAGTTGTAAATAGCATTTTCATTGGTCTGTCAACCTAAAGTTTGAAATAGCATTTTCATTGCTCTGTCAACCTTAAGTTTGAAAAAGCATTTTCATTGGTCTGTCACCCGTAAGTTTGAAATAGCATTTTCATTGGTCTGTCAACCTAAAGTTTGAAATAGCATTTTCATTGCCTTGTCAACCTTAAGTTTGAAAAAGCATATTCATTGGTCTGTCACCCTTAAGTTTGAAATAGCATTTGTTGTTAAATGTGCAAATCGCATACAAGTATATCAATAATACAAATAATTCTTGTTTTTATATGCGTTGATGTATAATCAGATTCCACAAAGTGTGACGTCATTTCTTTTGTATGATATTCAGTTATCATTCGTCCGGCAAATGAGGGGCTACAAATAGAATTTAAAAAATAAAAAAATGAAAATAAAGTAGATGGCAGCCATACTTACTCCCATGCACATTGGAAGGCCAAACAGGAAGGACATAAAACAAACAACGGCTATGAATATCTCTTTTCTGTATCCACGTCTCAGATACTGCGGGTACATATCCACAAAGACAGTCACCACTGCTTCAACTCCCACAAACTGAAAGGCCAGAATAAAAATAAACATATGAGAAAAGATTTGTATGATCAGAACATTTTGCTGCCTTATTTTTACATACTTATTTATATATACCTATTTATACATACTTATTTATACATACTTATTTTTACATACTTATTTTTACATACTTATTTATACATACTTATTTTTACATACTTATTTTTACATACTTATTTTTACATACTTATTTTTACATACTTATTTTTACATACTTATTTTTACATACTTATTTTTACATACTTATTTTTACATACTTATTTATACATACTTATTTATACATACTTATTTTTACATACTTATTTATACATACTTATTTATACATACTTATTTTTACATACTTATTTTTACATACTTATTTTTACATACTTATTATATATACTTATTTTTACATACTTATTATATATACTTATTTTTACATACTTATTATATATACTTATTTTTACATACTTATTTTGACATACTTATTTTTATATACTTAATTTCACATACTTATTTTTACATACTTATTTTTACATACTTATTATATATACTTATTTTTACATACTTATTTTTACATACTTATTATATATACTTATTTTTACATACTTATTATATATACTTATTTTTACATACTTATTATATATACTTATTTTGACATACTTATTTTGACATACTTATTTTTATATACTTATTTTCACATACTTATTTTTACATACTTATTTATATATACTTATTTATACATACTTATTTATATGTATTTATTTTTACATACTTATTTATATGTATTTATTTTTACATACTTATTTATACATACTTATTTATATATACTTATTTATATATACTTATTTTTACATATACTAGTGGGAGGAACTCTGCAGGAATTCGATGCTTTTCGAAAAATTAGCTTCAATGAATTGAAGGGAAATTTTCTAAAAGGTTCAAATTCTATGAAATGTAAGAATTTTAGATGATCGGTTAATTGTATAATAAAAGTGGAAGTAAAACTTTCATTTATTTTTGATATTGGTTGCATAAATATTACTCTATAATATTCACAAAAAAGTGAAACTTGCACTTAGATGTTTATTATATCATATTGAGATACTAATAATGTATATACAGTAAAAAAGAGAAAGAGGGAGATGGGAGAAAGAGAAAGAGAGGGAGAGGGGGATGGAAAGAGAAAAAGAGGGAGAGGGGGTAGAGAAAGAGAGAGAGACGGGGGTAGAAAAAGAGAGGGAGACGGGGGGTATAGAAAGAGAGGGATACGGGGGGTATAGAAAGAGAGGGAGACGGGGGGTATAGAAAGAGAGGGAGACGGGGTAGAGAAAGAGAAGGAGACGGGGTAGAGAAAGAGAGGAAGGAGAAAGAGAGGGAGAGGGAGGAGAAAGACAGGGAGGGAGAGGAAGGAGAAAGAGAGGGATGGAGAGGAAGGAGAAAGAGAGGGAGAGGGGGAGAGAAAGAGAGGGAGCTGGGAGAGAGAGAGAGTGGAGACAAAGAGAAGGAGAGATAGGGTGGAGAGAAAGATGTAGGGATAGGGATGAGTAGAGCTTAGTAGTAATGTATGAATGTATATTTATAGCAATTAAGCTACTCAGAGGCGTCCGCGTTTCATCCTCGTAGATGCTTAAACCTGGCGATTCCATGTGGAGTTAAACACGGACGCCTTTGTGTATCTTAATTGCTATAACTTTATATTCATACTTTACTCATATATATAAGAAAATTTGTCCCACAACAGGTAAAATTAATTCCCCAACCAGAACAGTTTTGCAGCATTTTTATGTCTCCTTATGAAGATTAAAATTAAGATAGAATGCCGCTAAATCTTTTGTCTAGAATCTTTATTCCAATTATGATCAAAGTCCATCACATGATTTTGATTCTAGAAAATGACTAAAATTTAAGGCTAAAGCTTAAGGGGTCTTAAAAAGTAATTGAAATTCAGGGAATCTTTCTTAATTGGTGTCTAATGATTATGGCTCAAATTCAGTGCAAATCTGGTATATAGATGGGAGGTTGTGCCCATGATATGCCCCCTAAAAACCCTTTAAAATACTCCAGCGAAACTTAAATTTGGAGAATATTTATTCATGTCTAATACCTATTGCTAAAATTTCACAAAAATCAGAAGTATCTGAATTTTCACAAAGGGTTTCTACTCCCTTTTTAACCTTTTTGCATATAACTAAATATAGCCCAAATCAGCACCCCTTACACCTAGCAGCTGTGTTCCAAAATTCATAATTATCGCTTAATTAGTTGAGGAGTGAATCCTATACATCCAAATATATAAACATATCTAACTTTATATAAATAGAGTATGTTCAACAAAGACTGACCACTTTCATGCAAAAAATCCAAAGTCTGGTAAATGTGTTACTTACTTGACTGTCCATTCCAAGCAAAATAATCATAATAAAAAAAAGAATGGAGAACAACGGCGCCGCTGGCATCGTAGCAACAGCCTGGGGGTATGCAACAAATGCCAATCCAGGACCTTGAGAGAAAAAAAACAATGGAAGAAAATTAGAATCAATAAAAGTTATCTACAAGCATGTAGCTATGAAACTCAGACTTTTATAGTTACAGATTGTCCGATTCTTCTATTCCTTTAACATCATTTTTCCCTTATCCAAGAATCGGACGTTTACTGATATTTCTCAAGCTCACTCTCCAGTTCTTACAGTTCAGGAGGTGACGGTGGTTAAGTGGATATCGGCACGGACTGAAAACCTGGGTGTTCCAAGTTCAAATCCAGTCGGTTCCACAGTACCACTTTAACTTAGGGATGTTGACAACCTTCTTGTGAGCCTTCCCGTAAGTACCCAATGTCTTTCCAGAAAGATTTCTAACTAGAAAAATATCGGGGAAACTAATACCAACACCAGAATCATCTGATTCACACGAAAGAAGAAATATTTATTTCGAAACGAATTACATGTGTAATAGTAAATCTCTTACAGTTCATTTTAGAAACTAACCTTGTGTTTGGCAATTCGATGAAACTAGTGTACACCCACTCTTTGAGTAGTGTTTGTACCTGGGTATGCCAATTACCTTCTTTACTTAGTTTCTACAGCTTTATAGGTAGAACAAATTAAAATATTTGTGTGCATGAGAGAGTAAGTAACTACGATGGGTGCATTTACACATTGTTATAACTAGTAAAAAATCATTAACAATTATGTTTATAACCAAAAATAATTTGCTTCCAACCAACACCAGAATCATCTGATTCACACGAAAGAAGAAGTTCAGAAGGTCAACTGTCTCCAAATTCCACTCTGTATGGTCTTGTCAAGTGACTTGCTTATAAGTTTCCTTAGCCGACCAAGACATTCATGCAACAGTTTATCCAGGAGGATGAACGCTCCACATGATCATAGCAGCGTAACAAATCTAGTGTGGATTAAAAGTTATCTCTCATGGACCATTTTGGAGATAAGATTGATCTCCCTTGATTTGTGGTACAAAAGTGTTCAAGAAGTATTCTTACAGCTGGGAGACACAATTAGTTCGTACAACAATGCCTTGTTCAGTAGGTATAGAAGTGGATCCCTTGGTTAATCATGTGGATGATTTTTACTTTCTGTGGGAATACCTTTTTTCAAGAACAGATGATAAGAAAACTAAAGAGAATATTTAAGGTCAGCGTGCATGACGATGAAACATTCAAGTATCTGGGATTGGAAGTTGTGTAAAAGGGGAAATAAAATAAGAATCTTACATTTCAACTATAACACCAATTAGCATAGCTAAAAGTTGTACAAGGAAAACAGATGAATTGACTGCAGAATAGAAAGCTGACTTAAAACGCTTAAGTGGACAAATGATGTGGGTTGCTTCACAAACAAGACCAGATCTAAGTTATGAAACGTGTGTTATGAGCAATACAGGAAAACATCCAACTGTGAAAAGGCTATAAGAAGGCGCTGTCTAATTTGAAGGCGAAGAAAATTGTGCTAAAATTTCCTAATTTAGATAATCCAAAAGAAATGAGAGTCTTGGCCTATTCAGATGTTACATATGCTAGCCTGAAAGATGGATCATCTCAAGGTGGTATCATTGTTTTCATTCAAGGTTAAAACAAGATGGTGGCACCTATTGGCTGGCAATCTAAAAAGTTGGACAGAGTAACAAAAAGTCCATTAGCGTCTGTAACTTTGGCATTAAGTGAGGCAGCAAATGCAGGATTCTTGGTTTATTCTTTGGTGCAAGAAATCTTTGGTATGGCTGTATTCCCACCAGTACAATGCTCTACAAACAATAGATCACTAGCAAATTCCTTAACAAAAAAAGGTGCTTCTACCCTAAAATTGTTAGAAGTACTTGATACAGCTAAACTTTTAAAAAAATCGAGTACATGTAAACAGTCTTAATAAATAGGTGGGAAAAGGAAATTTAAGAAAATATTTTAGACAATAAATGGGGGATCACTTTTGCATATACATTTAACGTAAAATGATAACCCACTTTCGGGCCCCAGGCAGTAATGATCTCCCACATAGTGTTTTTAAGTACAGTCCTTCTGGAAAGTGGGTGATCATCTTATGGTAAATTTATATGCAAAAGTGATCCCCCACTCTAAATTCTTAAATTTAAGATTCGACAAAATTCAGATTTTTTATTTAAAAAAAAAAAAAGAAAAGCACTTTGACCAAAAAGCAAAGAACTCACATTAATAGGTGGCTTTAGCGATTTATGCAGAAATGCCCCTTTTCTGGGTTAAAAAAGTGGAAAACTCACATCCTTGATATATATATATATATATATATATATATATATATATATATATATATATATATATAGTAAGATAGCACTAGAGTTTGCCGTTACTGGCTCGCAAGCCTACCAACCGCGACTAGGACGGCACTGCACAAATCTGCTGGGCACACTATGTGCTGACCTCAAGCAGGCATGGCTAGGACCACTACGTACAACGAAACAACTCCATTGCCTACGACAACTGGCCTGGGACTAGCATGGAGAACTGATTGCAGCTACGGGATGTCATTCGACTACCGTAGCCGCAGAACACAGTTTTTAATAAATGAATAATAGTAAGATAATACTTTAAAGATATAAATTATATTTT
This sequence comes from Sepiola atlantica, assembly GCA_963556195.1. NCBI lineage: Eukaryota > Metazoa > Mollusca > Cephalopoda > Sepiida > Sepiolidae > Sepiola > Sepiola atlantica. The sequence goes on along the minus strand of OY744517.1, from coordinate 101,676,222 downwards.
TAGCCAGTAGACTATCAGGATAAAAACAAAGCTCAATATAGTGTATAGAGCAATAATATTAATTGAATGACATAACAATTCAAGAAAAATATCAAAGAAGTCGATTAAAAACAATTCAGGTGGTGATTGATAGGCCAAAATAAAAATGAACAAGTCATTCAGGCAGGAAATTTGCTTGCTATTGATGCAATATATGACAGTGAAGAGTCTATTCATGGTGTATGCAAATTAATAATAAAACCATGGAAAAAGCAAAATCACACAAAAAGTTCAGAAGACTCACTCGGTGTTGAATATTATAGATGTTTTATATTTATCTTTATGTATTTTTTATATATTTTTATATATTTTCAAAGCTTAATTTTTATTACCTGCAGTAATGTCATTGCGGTAATGGTCCTCTGAGGAGAAGATTTTCTTTGAAAACTCATGAGTTAAGGACGCAGTATCACTTCTTGTTTTTGAACTTTAATAAAACTTGATTAATTTCTCATTTTATTATGTCATTCAATTAATATATATATATATATATATATATATTACTAAACAACTGCAATCAGTTTCAACTAAAAATGTCAAAATAAAGAGAAAGACACTGAGTTAGTTATGGAAAGCCCTAATGGCATAATTCTCTAGCTCCCCTGAACATTAGCCCAGTCTAATAATACTAGGCTAAAAATAATGCGGATAGAGATACAGTGGAAGCCTGGGCCGGAACTAAAAACTAAAAAATCTGATCCACGATGCAAAGCAACCAAAGTCATTCAACAGCGGACGATGGAAAGTACAATCCCGATATCGTGTTAGTCGGGTGATGCTCTAACTGACAGAGTAAAAAGCTGGTGCTGGAGCCACTGCCCAAAACACTGCCCCACGGTCAATGCTAAAATCACCCCAGTCACAGTTCCATTTCAAAGGTGATTCAATTTTGAGAAAGCGAACTGGTCTGGCTTCCAAGATCTTGAAAGGAAGATTTCCCATCTCCCAGCATACCCCAAAAAACTATGGCAGCTTCACCAGGTTTGTGTGCCAAGCAGCATAGAAGCACATCCCAAGAGGCTACTGCACTCAATACATACCTGCACTCGATGCTCAAAGCAGCAAATTATATGAGCAATACTAACAGCTTTATGAATCCGACCCCTTTGCTGAAAGTACGATCGAAGTAGGTGAGAGACTCATTACCTCCCTATCAGAAAGCCACCAACAGAAATGGCAAAATCTGTTGGTGAAAACGGATATGACGAATTAAAAAACATGGGGTCTAATCAAAAAAATCAGCAACGATCCATCAACTCCAACTTAATAGCAGTACACCATCACTGCCAACCAAGTTGCACATCAGTTGTTATTCAATGGAAAGTGCACTACCAAACAGCAAAGACCAAACATAGACAGACTTCAATACTCCAAGAGCACTGGACTGACTAAGGCGCTCTTACTTAAAGAGCTCGTTATCAGCATCAGTGCCCTTAAAGCTGGTTTATGCTGACGATCTTTATGTAACATACAAAGAGAGTACGTTCGAACGAACCTCAACTCAGTCTTATATGAATTACTCTTCTACTACAAGAGTACCCACCTGCACGCAAACCTCAAGTCGTAGCATTAAACAACACCTGTCACTTGATCACTGGCAAGCCTGAAGCCTACTTACCTGCATCTCCTCATTGGCATTGCCTCTACACATGTGAGACGAGAAGTTGCCAGCCGAGTAGAGATCACAAAGGCTATCAGTGATGAATGGCATCTCCTTCATGGACATGAACCAACGGTCCAACGTCTAAAGTCAAGGAGAAGCTTCCTCAGTTATGTCGAACCGCTAACAACATCTCAGCTACTAGAGACCAGACTACAGCTGTAGACCAGACGGCTAGAGAATGTCCCTCCCCTTCTGAGGCCCTCACTCCCGGTTCAGAAGCACCATGGCTCTAGTGGAAAACCGCCTGAGAACGGGTATGGAGCGATCAAAAGTTGCTATGACTAAATGTGGTTAAAAAAACTGACCCAACCATGTGCGAATGTGGAGAGGAGGACTATACGATTCAACACTGCACTCTACTGCACAACCAGAGAAGATTGAAATATCTTACAGCGTACAACAATAATGCAAAGGACTGCATAAAAAAGTGTGAAGCTGTTGTATGACCACATGACACTTCAAAGACGCGCAAAGAAGACGAGATTTCGACAGCATGCGACATGCAAATCCATGCAAAAAAGACCAAACTGATGACTAACAACATCCACCCCCACAACATCAGGATCCGTCGTCCTCTGGTCGTCTGTCCCTGCAAGCTCAGAACTGCAAATCCATGAAGTGAGGATAACAATGTTGCTTCTGCGCATGTGCAACCTTTGTGTGGTGTGTTGAGTCAAACCTTACAAGACTTTTTATGCAACCGCTAGTCCTTTCTGCTCTCGGGTGAAACTACAGTATTGCAGGTCTAACAAATAGTTATAGTCAATGAGAAGAACTTCACGCAGACTAGACAATCCTGAGGCACGATCTTTGTGAGCTCTATGCAAAAGTCAGACTGACTTAACAACGAGAACAACCAACAACGTCAACGGCATGATCACTGAATGGTAAAAAATACCTGGGAACAGTGTTAATTGATGAGAGATGAAAACATTAAATTTTATTTATCTACCTCCCACAAGGTAAGATGTGACACAAGGTCGGGAAAGTGGGATTTGATAAACCAGCGCCCGAGAATGTGAGCACTCTGGCTATTAAAAATTGCCTGGGCAGCCCCGTCGGCATTCTCCGGTAGGGGCGCCTCAGGCAGTAAGCAATAAACTTACTCCTCCCCAAAGAGGGGAGGCAAAGCCTGGAAGGGTGGACCTCCTAGAACTGCACAGGACAGACCCATAGACCGACGTAAATCAAGCCCCGAAGGCCAAGACAATACAAGTCTATGGGGTGCAGTATCCATCGGAACAGATACTACACTTTGATCTTGGCCAAGGCAGAGAAAAAAAAAAATTGTCACAGACAACAGCTGCAATCAAGGCTGAAGACCACCTGGAATGACAGGAACATTGCACTGAGCCCCAAAATAAGACAGATGGATGGCAGTATTTGTTGACTCAGAATAATCGAGAGTGATATCCTTGGACAATATCCAAGTTATCTCCCCTGAATTATACCGAACAACAAAATAATACATTCTCCTGTTTCTGGAAATCAAGAATATCCAATTCCACAAACGTAGGAAAAGTAAACACCAGATATAACTCTCTTTTTAGCCCAAGCAATCCGACGCAGTGCGGGCGGCTGTTGTCTTCAGACTCACCCTTCTGGTCGTAGCAAAACATCATCAACAAATATGAATCACATTTATTTATACATACATACATACATACTCTCTCTCTCTCTTTTCTCCCTCTCTCTATTCGTTGACTCTGGCAATACATGTTCTTTATCGATTGTGTTGACACATTAATGTAATCTTACCTTCAGTAATTACGTGTGTGGTTTTCACCCCTTTAAGTATAATGTTTCGTATATCTCTCTCACATTTCCTGGTCATCTTCATATTTTTGAATACCTGTGAATCGTGCACCCTAGCAGCAAAACTAGAGAGACGGATATGAACCAACGAGATGTGTTACTTTCGAAAACTTAGTATCTCTTACAGAGATCATGCCACTGACGAAAAATTGCACAACAAGATACACCAAGCAATTAGGTCTTACAAGAATATCCCCACCACACTAAAAGAAATGCAAAGTGAAGTGGTATGGTCCATGCAACACGAGAATGCTTGACAAGACAATCCTGCAACGCAAATTGCAGAGAGGTAGAAAGAGAGGCAACTGTGAATGAAATGGGAGATGAACATCTTGAGATAGACAGTTCTAAAGGCAAGCAACACTGAGGACAGAGAGGAACGAGGAGATAGGAATGCATAGGAATGGTCATGTGTGGCTGGCCACTACAAGTGAAGAAGCAAGAAAGAAGGAAAGAACAAGTGAAAGAACCCGCACTCGGGAAGGTGTAAGCAAGCAACATACCTTTTTCTACGACATCGTCAATTGTTTTATTTTGCATGTGGGCCATATAGCCTAAAACCGGAAAGATGATGAGGCCGGCCAATATACTTGTACCGCTGTTTGTACAAGCAAATATTATGCTGTCCCTAAAAACAGAAAAATGAAAAAAGGGGGGGAAAAAAAAAAACAAAAGAAAAAAGACAATATATTAAAAAGTGAAAAAGAAACAATAGAAAACTATTATAAAACATGCATTAGTAGAATAAAAGATATACATATGTCTGTTTGTCTGGCTCTTTTTGTTAGTTTAACGGTATGAAATATTCGGTGCTTGTATAATAAAAAGCCGAAAAAAAGTTTTTTTTGTCTTTTAGTGTTGGAGAGGTAAATACGGGGTAGGTAACTCTTCACAACAGCTCTAGCTTTCGAACAATATTTTCCTAACCCTTAAACCCTAACCCTTTTATGTCTAATCGACGTTCTCCTTGCACAGTAGCCACATGTGCAACGCCAATTAAAGCCATCAGTTTTGATTACTGGAAAATCTTGCTTAAAATTCGTGGTAAGAGTTACCTGCCCCTTATTTACCTCCCCAACACTAAAAGACAAAAAAAACTTTTTTTCGGCTTTTTATTATACAAGCACCAAATATTCATTATTAAATTCCTCGGAATATAATCGATTAAGCACCAAATTTTCAGATGAAAAGATATGGAAAAAAAACAAAAAAAACAAAAACAAACATAAATAATATGTTAGTTAATTTTTCGAGGGGATGGTTAAGTTTTCTATGTAAGATTTGTGTAAAATAATCCTCTACCTTTTTTTAGCAAAGTAAATGTTTGTGTTGTGAAAAACTTCTACATTTATGATTTATAAACGTTTTACTTACACCATCTGATATCTTATGAGGCTTTATTTAATACAAATATTAAAATATTTTCATCATTTTTTTTATTATAAACTGCATTCCCCCCCCCCCCTGAAAATCGTTAAGCTATCGGTTTTTGGCCACCATTTTGAATTTAAGATTAGATTTCTTTCAATTTTCTAATGTGTACATATATTTCCTTTAACGATACAAAAGAATTTTTATAACTTTTTTACTTTCAAATAATTAGCAAATTAAAATATTAAATCGTAAGAGACACATCCTGACATTTCTTTAAATAAATGTCTGTATCGTGCAATACATACACACGTAGAGTCTACCCATCCCTCGGCGGGTTCATACTGTTAAGTTTTTTGTTTTTCTATCTGCTGTATTAGATTATATATATATTTTTTCAAACAGATGACAATCGAATTTGGTTAATTGGTGAAATTAGATACGCTATTTTATAACTCTTCACACGAAAAAAAAAAATAACGAGAGGCGGCTTTGATCTTTGAAAAAAAAAATGGCGGCTTTGATCTTTGAAAAAAACATGCCAAACCAATGAACAACAATTGAAATTAAAATGCAGTAAATCGGGAACCTCAAAAGAAAAATAATGAAATGGATTACAAACAAAATGTATCGCAAACCAACCAAGATTTTCTTTTTGAAACATTATTGCTAAATTGGGAGATGGCGGTAGTTGATAACAACGTGGACTGTCGACCTGGGTGTGCCAAGTTCTAATCCAACGAATTCCATATCACCACATTCGCTTATCGATATTTGGCAACCTTCACGTACCCCTCCTGTAAGTATCCGATTTCTTGGAAGAATTGGGGAAACCAATGCCAACAACGGAATCAAGCCGGCCAAAAATGTTTTAGCTGATTCATACGAATTTACGTCATTTATTGGCTAAATTAATCCACTTTTAAATATATGGAGAGATCTAATGCAATTTTTCCTTAAAAACCCCCTGATTTTTTAAGTAATTGAAAGAAAAGGGCGATTTTTGAATCTCGGGATATTTTACCAAATATAATTTCATTTACATTTTACAAGCATTTTAATTTTTTTATCTGTAGAAAAAAAAACTTTATCTTCCTGATATTATGACAAGCAATTTTATATAGTTTACTTTATTTTCAGACGTTTCAGAAATTTAATTTTAAGGAATTAAAATTCATTTCACTATCTGGGATTCTTTTACAAAATACATAATCGTACAAATTGGCATAATTGCCGCCATGAAAGAAAAACCCTTTGTAATCTTGGTTACAAAAAAAAAATCTGTTTTTAAACGATTTTAGTATTCTTCTGTTGGGCTTCCATAGTTTCCCTTTCTAACAGGGTTATATTCAAGTGAAAGATGGGCTCGTCTGTCGAGGAAATTTTTTAACTACTTTTTTCACTGAAACAAAGTACGTGGATGTACGTATTATAAGCCTTACACATTCATTGAATCAAACTGCATTAAGTTTAGGGGAATCCTGAAAAAATGGCGTCCGGCACTATTTCAAGACAACTTATTGCCTAACACCATTATATTTAAACAAAAAAATACACTAAGTTATAACAATTTGAATCGGACTCGTGAAATGGTGAAAAACATCTTGTTATGTTGGCCTTTTTTTAATATCGTCGATGTAAATAAGAAGTGCACTCCAAAAGGTAAATAAGAAGTGCACTCCAAAAGGTAAATAAGAAGTGCACTCCAAAAGTGAAATAAGAGGTGCACTCCAAAAGGGAAATAAGTTTGTAATATGCAACAAATGAAATAAACTCCGCCCACTTAGATTTTTTATGAAATGAAAACAAAATTTGCTCTTTTTTTCAGGAGACAATGGTTATTTCCATTGTATTACGAAGCAACTTATTTCTCTTTTTGGCTTCCACCATTTATTTACATCGGCCATATTAACAAATCTAACATTACGTGAGGTGTTCCAACAACGGGACACTCTGCATTGGGACGAACACTAAAATTGCTTTAGTCTACAAGGATTTATCCTTCACTCCTAGGACAGAAAAGATGACGTGTATTATCGAGAACAAATACTACACTTTGCTCCTAGATTCCTCTGAAGTTATCGTTAACCTACGTGTCCACCCGATCTGCGCATTTAACCATGAAAATGTTATTTCAAACTGAAGCGGCACAAATTGACCCTGTACGCATTTAAAATTAAAAATTTAATTCATCAGAGAAAAAATCCTGATTCAAAGGAATATGTCTTTCCAAACTTTCCTGCAAACAGATACAACCGGTTTTTGTGACATGTCTAACAGCAAAACCATTTCATGCATTCGTGATTATGAGACTTAAGAAAAAAGGTTTTCTAATGAGTCACCGCTTATCAAGGTTAAAAACCACGCAATTGAATGATTTACGATAGAAAAAAAAATGCTAAAAATAATAAAAAGAAAACATGATTTGTGTGTCTATCACTTTAAAACTATTGACCAAACCAACCCTCTCTCGCAGTCCGTATATTGGTAATTGTGCATCAAAATGTTGCTCCTGAACTATATTACAATTGAACATCTGAGATTCATTTATAGGCTTTAAAAATACTCGACAGAATAGCACCAATTTTCACATGAAGCATCCCTGAGATGCTGGGTATGTCAAAGCTTATATTACTACTGTTAAAACTATTGATTAGAATTACACCAAATTTGGCATGGAACACCCTTGGAATTCTTAGTGTGTCATAAGGGATCGCAATTATATTACAATACTGTAGCGATATATGTGGGATGTGTTAAATGTCGTAGAATAGGATATTTCCACTAGAAATTAAGGTTAGGAATTAAGTTAACGTGGCAAAGAAAGTGACGTAACAGGAAGTCTAGAGTGATACATAGCATATGAAAATCGATGGCTGTTTTATTGGGGTTTTGTTCTGGAAGAAACAAGACATGTTTCGGAGGTATTCTGCCGTCCCCTGCGAGGAACAGGCGAGAGGAAGATTGATACTATGCAATTTTAATGTGAAACTTGTGTAAAAATGCTGCAAGGAATACTGAAAAAAAAAAAGAATGAAACTACAAATGGAAACCTCAGAGGAGATACACACCATTTTCTTTACTACGACAACTATTACTGCTGCTACTAAAGAGAACAAGAGAGGCGAACAACTCTACACACAACGGACGTTACCGCTACTGTTACATGTTAACAAAACTTCTGCTACACTAAACGCTGCTAGCTATTTGTTGTGGTCAAAGAAATCGTGACTCTACGCAACGATACTAAGACTAGTAATAAACACTTAGGGTTACAAAACTATTGGACAGAATTGCATCACATTTATTATGAAGAACCTTGGGATGCCAAGTGTGTCATCTGGGTGAACATAAACAGTGATATCATCATCATCATCATCATCATCATCATCATCATAATATTCGGTTTAACGCCCGTTTTACATGCTGGCATGTGTTGGACGACTTTTAGAAATTGACTTCAAAACTAACCTATCTCTGGCCAAGTCATTATTTAAACTACCTAACCTGAAATGCGACAGATTTTCTTTGAAAGTCATTCCTTAGTTGATGAAAGATTTTTATAGACGGATGCCCCTCCTGACGCCAACCCAGTCAGATGATGGGGACCAGTGCTTTTAGCAGAATACCCTCTCTAGGTGATTGCCTACTAAGTCTAAAGAGCGCTTTAACTAATACTACTACTACTACTACTACTAATAATAATTATTATTATAAATACTTGTAGGCTTAAAAACTATTAGTTAGAATTGCAAAACATTCGGCATGAAGATCGTTTTGGATGTTTGGTTTAATAAAATTAAGAATACTAATTATGCTGCTTAAATGTCCAACAGTGGCTATATTAAAGTCGTTTATTTACGTAATTGGCCTAATAGAAACTGTCATAGACTATGGAATTGGTTACGCAGAGTTCGAATAAACGCACTCTCTTCAATCAGATTACTTTGCGAAGATAAATAAATTAATATTTTTAGTATTCTATATCGTTCACAGTCATCGATCGATCCCTTATGAAAACCCCAGCTATGAATAAAAAATATGATGACATAATGGCCGCCAACAACTTGGTCAACACGTGGGGATCCAAATAAATCCACGAGATGCATCACAAAAAGGAACACGTAAAAAGAAATAAACATGAAATAGCAATTCTTCCTCTACGTGGATTTATTTATGAAGATACGACTTCTAGTTATGGATGTCCCAAATAATCTCTATATTTTTGTCATCTCTCCAGAACACTAGCTCAGTCTAATAATATCAAACCAGCAGTAATAGTGTGAGTACAGGTGTAGAATATAAAATATAGATTTGAATAAGCGGCGTTTCAGTAAATGTGTTAGAGAAAAAAAAAACACAAAAAACTGAGTTTTGAGAAGTAGCCAGCAGAAGAAGGAATAAAGAGTAAAAAATGAGGACATTTGGTACTGTTGGGTTCTAGCTAAATCATTTTCGATATTTTGAATGCATCAAACGTTTTTTAATGTATTTATGATTTTTGATTATTTTAATTTGAAAAATAAAATTGTCTGTATGCAGATAATTTCTAAATTTACTAACTAATAAAAAAAACGTAAAAATTATTAAAGTTTTCCAATATTTTTTTTAAGCAGATTAAAAGATTTTTTAAATTAAAAAAAAAATTTTTTTCTAGAAAAAATTAAACGATAATAAACGTGTAAATCAATAAAATAAATTTATTAGTTACTTTTTACTCCAAATTATATTTATCCCGAAATTCCACTTTTCTATCACAAAATCCATTAAACGTGCAGGCATGATGCTTCCCAATAATAATCTAACAGTAACGTACATTAAGAGTATGCATATATGCCAATGCCACTGTTGTTTTAATATTATTAGACTGGGCTAATGTTCAGGAGAGCTTGAGAAACGTACAAGATTATGTTATTATGGGCTTCTGTAGATAAAACAAAAAGTCTAATGCTTACAAATAATCGCTTGTAGAATTGTCACCAAAGATTAGTGGTGACCTTACAATTCTTTTGTTTTCCCTTTTATTCTTGACATTTGCGTCGGTTGTGAAAACAACTTCATTAATTCTATTTGTCTGAACGAGTCGTTCTAATCAGTGATCCGTGAAATGCTTCACATACAAAAATATAACTTTGTTTTTCCTTTACGTCATATTCGTTAAAACAACGCAAAGGTGAAGTGCGTGCCAAGACACTTATGTACTCTTTACACCGCGGCTAGATTTAGTTATGAAACCAGATGATTGTTACGCTTCGTTATATAAGGTTTTGGCTGACATTGGTACAGCCTAACGTTGGCACATCCAATGTAAGTCAAATCTGACGCAAAAACCCTTTTCTTTCTAGGCTTTTACCAGAAGAACGTAGATAATGTATCGAAATGTAATATGGAATAAGTAAAGCCTTTTTCACAGTCTCTCTCTCTCATAAACTCTACTAATAACAATTCTAATATTGAATACTATTAGATCGGATATATACCAATTGTATTACTAAGTAACAACGGCGATTCTAGATGGACAAAATTGTTGGTCACACTGTAAAGGCTTCTATGAGAAATTGCGTCACACAAAAATGTCTCGACTAATACAGCCACGTCGCTCAACTAATACAGCCAGTCAATCAAAAATATTCAAAGTGTGTTCAAGGCCACACAGCAGGCTGCTTAAGACATGGAGGGATCAGTTGATGTCGCTTTGCTCTTAGCGGGCGGCACAAGCGAAATGGCAACAGACAGGAGAAGTTGAAAGTCATTCACGAAATGTCTAACCTCACCATGAGACACAAAGACGAAAAATAGAAATAAAATAATCTAATATTGTAATAAATGGATCAACAACCCAGATTTAATTGACAAGTTATGCTGCATATATGAAACAAATATATATGACCCATAAATAAAGGTATTGTATCTCCTAATTTTCATGTGAGGTTACGCATTACCCCTCTTGCTATATAATACTAGTGCCAGATAAAAAGATTTAGTTATGCAGGAATGGGAAAATTCCACGATATCTGACAAACTAATAAAGAACTGTGGCAATAAAGATGACATCAGCTTGCGGAGTGTAAAGGATGCTGGGGTCGCTGGAAGCGAAACTAATGACTTTAGACAGTCATTAGTTTCGCTGTTGTGAGCAGGTACTTATGGAGGAGGCGACGAAAAGGCTGACTTTATCAGCAGATAAATCAAGGTTGCACAGATTTGTGGAGGACCCGGATAACCTACCAGGCATGGGCCTCCCTCGCCGGCAGTGGGCAATGCTCAACCGCCTCAGGACAGGTGTCGGCCGTTTCGCCGCGACCATGAAAGGATGAGGACTCAGGGACTCGGCTGTCTGCGACTGGTCACTCTGAACAGACAGTAGACCACATCATCGAATCATGCCTTAAATATCGACCACCCAACGGCGAAGCCGGCATAGCTGCGCTAGACAACAAAACATTAGCATGACTTTTCTCAACCGAGTTGGAGATCTAACAGTGAGATGCTGTGAAGCAAACGAAAGAAGAAGAAGAAGCTTGTGGAGTAGAAAATCCTCTGAAGATGCTGGAGGCAGATTGGGCATACCCTTCTTAGACTTGTATTCAGTATTAGATCAAATGGCCATTTTTTTAATGCACAATCAAGAAGGAAAATTGGTGCTGTGACCAAGATCCGAATATGCACAGAGAACTGAACATACATGGTGGCAGCGAGTTAGGGTTACAGATTATTAAGCATTATTATCTTTTAGAGTTAATCTTATTTATTTATTTATAAATAATTTTGGATAAAAAAAGAGAAATTATAATTGTTATTAGAATTTACAGTAAACCCATCTTTTCGAGTTCAATTGATGCACAGGAGACAGATTTGAGAAATACGGCGTAGATAAGTATTTCAGCTCGTATTGCAAATCAGTTTGATTCAACTTTTGTCTATTGATCCTTTTATTCAAGTTTCAGATTCTTCTGATATGTTTTTCAATGTCAGGGTTAAATTTATAAAAGAAACAACATCATTTATAAACAAAGTACTTTCAATTCCACTTAGAATCTCCAGAGAATTCAATTAAGGTGAAAGAAATCTGTCAAAGAGAACGGTAAAATATGTAGAAGTTTAAATTCGCAACAGTTCCATTGGCATTTGTCAACCTAATATAATTCATCTGATAAAATTGTTTTATACGTTCTTTAATTTTGAAATGTATTAATTTATATTTAACTAGCTGACCCTACCCGGCGTTGCCCAAGATTAAACAATGTATTAATATTAAGAAATTTTCCAAGAAAGAGAAAAAAGAAAGGAAAAATGGATGGCGAGAGGCGAAATCGAAAACGGGACTCTAGGAATTTCAGTCTGATCCACTACCATATGAGTTATATGCAGCAAGTTGGTTATGTCATAAAGATAAGCCTTAACAAAGACTGTATATAGAGTATTGCACAGTCATGTTCTTTATGGAAATTAGAATGAAATATTGAGATTGGAAAGCATACTAAGGAAAGTGACAAAACTAATAGAAAGAATAAAAGGTTGGTTACAGTGACAGATTGGAAACATAAGGATTAATTACTTTACTAGAGAGAAGAATGGAAGGTGATTTTAATTAAAACTTTCAACATAAATGATTAAGAACAATAATATTGTAGAACATTTTAAGATGGAATTAAATAAATTCCAAAAGTAATGGTTGAAATAGAAAAAAAAAGTTAAGAGGACATTTCTGGACATTACAGGGTGAAATATTTCATAGAATTTGATCTATATATTAATATTGTGTTAGTGTAAAATTTCTGTGAATATTTGAAGAGGTGAATTAAGAAGATAGTTAGAAATTGAGAAGACAAAATGGGCTATGCCCTAGGAGATATAAGAAAGAAATAAGTCAATATACCCACACCAGTTTCAAAACCAATCCTATTAACCTTTAGTGTTGCTGTAAAAGGCATTTATAATCGTTTTTATTGTTATTCAAAATTGGTTCAGAGGTAGTACTTTTCAAATGTTGGCAAATATTTATAGATATATATATATATATACTTTCGTGTTACCTTACTTTACTTTTTCAAAGGGTTTTCTAATCTGAAATTTCATAAAAAGAAAGAATTTTAAAATAAAAAAAGGACATTTTAAAGATTTAGCTATAACAAATGATTAGCTAAATATCACCATCGTATTTGACGGGTAGTGTTCTAGTCATCAAAACGCATAAAAGACATCCAAACCTTTAATTTTTCATAATAAATAACAATTAAACAAAATACAAATGGAAAATGTTTACCTGGAACATTCCGTTCGCGTAGATTTACCTGTATGAGTTATGTTTAAAAACATTGTAACTTCCCAAGGCTGTGAGGGCACCGAGGGATATTGAGTAGGAAAAGAAAATCTGAGTTCCGGCATCCACCCACACCTGTAAGATGAGAAAGAAACGATGTAAAGGATGGAAAGTGGGAAGATAGACAGTCGACATAAACGGGGGCATAATGAGCTAGGCTCGATTTATTTTTTTAGGTTAATCAAGGAGGCAGAATTTTCTTTGAAAATAAATTGGATTTAAAACTACCAGAGAGATTTTTCTTAATGAAATGTGAAACATAGAGTTTTTGTTTGTTAGTACTATATTCTACGATTTTTGTATTTTCTAATAGGAGTTTTCTGAATTCCGATCGGGGGCAGAATGGTTGTTAGTTAAGTGTTGGGCTATTTTTGTAAGGACAGTTTCGGGATTTTGAGAACGGCGTTTATCGCGTTTTGCATTCAAGCTCTTCATATATAATTTTGATAAAAAAAGTGTCCATATTTACATTGGACTACTTTATTTGAAACTTGAAAATGAGGAGATCCCCCTTCCCTACGATCATATATATTCAGACACTACATACTTGGATAAGTATATGTCATTTTAATCAAAAGAGGTACAATAATATTGTGGAGTCTATGTTCGCACCGGACAACATTATTTTATTCTGCTGCTCCTACCGTGTGGGGGAACATAGTACAAGGTGTAAGGCTTAGAGAAAAGTAATTCAAAATATATTATAAGTCACATCATATACGGAAATTTAATTATGAAAAATGAAAAGTAAAAACATCTGTGTCTCGCTCTCTATTGGTACGCTATTTCGTTTTTGATTTCTATAACTAATCAATCAATATAAGAAAATGTGTAAGTCACGTAGCGGCGACAAACACATTAGCAGCTTTATTCATTTAGAGATTAAATTATTTTTTATACTGTTCCTGTAAAAACAAATGCTACGTTTTATTTTACTTGTATTTGTCTTGATAATGTGTAAGTGACGTAAGTGTTTGTTTCGACCCCAATAAAACTATACGTAACGGTGACCCGTTGGGTCACAACCATTACAACGTTTATTCGGAAATTCATGCACTGACATCTTAAGATTTCTTGTTGCATAACTAAAAATAATAAGTCTCTTTACTTCTATGTTATTACCACTATTATTATTATTATTATTTTTATTATTAGTAGTATTATTATTATTTTGTATTATTATTACTATTATTATATATTTCGTAAATCAGAGTAAGTCTTTTTTATTAAAATAAAACAATCCTATTAGATTCTACTCAAAACTTTTGGTTAACATTTGCCAAGAGTGGCGGGAGAAGGCCTTTTCCCATACGTTGCATATGGGAAAATGCCTTCTTCCTTCACTCTTTTCTCTCACCATACCTCTACTCCCTCCCACCCATCGCCACTCTTCTTCAATTACGTGAAAGCAAATTGCTTGGACGATGGTGTGTGTAAGTTTGGAGGGTTGGGCTTTATTTTTAAATGAAAGAAATTACTTTTCTTTTGATATGAAGTATTGACTTAATGAAAACAGTTTTTTTTTTCCAGAAAATCGAAAAGAAAGTAAAATCAAGTGATAATACTTATTTTCTAAAAGTGTGTTTTAAAAATACGAAACTAACTCCCTATCCGGGAAGACGATCGGAGATGCCACTGAAATAGTAAATAAATAAAAAATGAAATACGAAACAATGACAAAGTTATTTTTGAAATCTATAAAAAGAAAAATAGGTGGAATGTTTTTACTTACTGTGACAGCGAATCGTTAACCAATATTTGACATTCAGAAGCTTTGGACAAACAGAAAAATAACAAACCCGTCCTTGTGTAATACGTCTGAAGACGGTGATATATGAAAGAAAAGGTAATTGTTTAATCACCGTTTAATGGAGATTCGTGACATCACGCGATGTGTCAGGTAAATTTTAAAGAATCCAGAGATATCCTAAGTATTTCCATCTTTTTCTATGTGCAGAACAAAATTAATATTAAAATTAATATTAAAATTAATATTAAAATTAATATTATGTAAGTGTTAGTTAGTAGCAATAAATGAACGAATGTTTTAGTTTGTAGATTTAATATTAGCAAATTAATTTGCCGATGATGACAAAAAATGGCATCCATCCGAAAATATTCCTAGTCGGATATAGTATTTTTCGAAAGAAACTGAAACAAATTACATTTTTTGCAAGAATAAAAAGGAAGAAATCGCTAGTCAGAATGAAATATCGATTTGTCTAATACAATACTATATGAGTCTCATGAAGTTTAGAGCTTGGAGTACGCAGAAGTCATTGACCATTCTGGGAAAATGTCACTATACTTACACTCCTTTCCACCCAATGGATGCTACATACATCCTTGGACCCTACACCAAAAATTCATTATATAAAATGTAAAAAATAAAAATAATAAAAGTTAATACAGTGGTATAGACTGGGGGCAGGAGGACATTTAATGCCGGGCAATGACGGATCTTCATGTTAGTTTAAAATAAAATAAACCAATTAAAAAGATCGACAGGCATCTTCATACAAGATTAGAAAAACAAAATAAGAAAATATTTTTCGTTAAAATGAACTTACATCCAATTCTTTGAGTTTGGTGATATTTGGTTTTAAATAATAAAGAAAACCTTCTTTGGCACCGGGCAGAAGCGCTCCGTTAATTAATAAAATCAGCATAAAGAGATAGGGTGTGGTGGCTGTCACATACATCACCTGGAATTTAAAAAAATAAACATTTTACAATCTCTCTCATATATATTTGTAAAAAATAGAATAAGATAGCTGAAAACAATTTTGAAGTTAACGTTTCTGTGTTTTATGGGAGGGGATGCTTAATCTGACAGGAAAAAATAACTGAAAAAGCCTTTTGAAAACATCTTGAATTTATTATAAAGAAAAAATGTATGTTTTGAAAATTGGCAGAAACAATTGTATGAATAAAATGTTTTTTAAAATAAATTCGAATCGAAACATGAATTTACTATATATTTTGAGCTCTAGTAATGCATATACTATTGAGCTATTAACTCAACTTATGTGAATTTAAAGGAATTTATATAATACACACATGTGTATATATATATATATATATATATATATATATATATATATACCAGAAAAACAAAGTGCTTTGATATAGAAGACAAATCAATTTTTAAAAATATTTTCACATATAAAATTTTAGTGCTTATTAGGCTTCTTTACTAAAAAAAATAGCTAAAGAAATGTATAAACTTTTGTTATGTACTTACGTGGTAGCTGAAATGAAGACTGTAGACCAAAAATTACGCAAATTCATCCAGTATTTATTGAATTAAAAATAAAAACGATTTTATCTATATGTCACCATCTTTCTTATATTTTGACTTTTTCCGAAAGTTATCTCCCTTGCCTACTTAGCAAGCTGAAATGTCTACAAATATGTAAGATCGTTTTTTTCCTTTTTCTTATAATTTAATAAATACTTGATGAATTTGTGTCATTTTTTTTTGTCAATTTTATTTTCAGCTAACACGTAAGTAGAGAAAGTTCATACATTTCTTGAAATATTTTAATGTCATTGTGAAACTGCAGAAGCACCAAAATCTTTTTTTATATATATTTACACATAGAAAATATAAAAAACAAAAAAAAACAATGAAAAATTAAAGAAAAATCAACAAGAAGTAATTAGAAGAAAACAGAAAACGAGCGGCCACTTATACATAGATTAAAAAAACCTTAAAAGGCGTCCATTAAAAAAGATAATCATTAAGCAGTTGGACGTTAATAATTATCAGAGAATGTCATTAGAAGATCATTAAAGTCTTAGCTAAATATATCACTGCCATTTAAAAGTTAAAGTCATCGAACAGGAGAGTGACCATTAAGAAAATCTATGGAATTTCAAAATTCGGGTTATTATTGTTTAAATCACTCCAGAATCTGTACTAGCAGTAATCACTTGACGTCGCCCGTGTAGAGATATACTGCTGGTTGGAAGGTTTCTATTTTTGGCCTTTAAAGAAAAGTTTAAAAAAAAAACATTTGTAATATGAGGTCAAGTAATAAAAAAAACTGTTAGCGCGATGGTGTTCTTTAAAAAAGCTACCTGTTGACACTGCGTTCCTTACAGAGAGCTATAAAACGGTAAATGGATTTAACGAATCGAAAAGAATTCTTTTTTACTTAATTATTTTAAATCTTAAAAATACCAAACAAATAATTGTAAACTCTTTATTAAATACATTCTTCGCTCATTCTTTGTTTAATTTCATTTTATGAAACGAAGAAAATGGATTTAAAAATGAATTTCGTTTCTTTACGGTCTAATATATTTCAGTTTTTTATGATATTTCACCCCAAACAAGGCAGGACGCCACTGTAGACGTAAGGGGCTACTGACAATTAGGGAGTAGATTTAGAGTGTCATTCTAAGTTGGGAGCTGTGCAGCGAGATGTCTGTTTACATTAGTTTTAAACCTCTGCATGTCGGTACTGTCGGGGTAACATGGAGCAGGGAGGGAGTTCCAGAGGCCAGCAGCACGAGGAAAGAAGCTACTAGAGTAGAAAGCTCTACGGCATCTGGAAACCTCCACAGTGAATGGATGGGATTTAGCTGATTGTCGAGTTGGTCTAGTGAATTTACGTCGATGGAGGGCAGTTATTTTATAGTCCTAACCAATAATTTTCCATAGTGAGCCCAGATGGAATTGAAGGAAAATCTCAATGGGGTCTTTTGATTCCTTAAAAATTGAATCCTTAATGAAACTTATTTTAATGTTTTAACCTATCGATTTCCATAACATGCAGACAAAAATTTACTTTTAATCATCACCATCAGGGGTTTTGATCACTCCTGGAGGAGGAACCCCTCCCTGGTTTCCGTCCATCTTATTTGTGACAGTCATTCAGTTTTTTTTTGCCATATATATATAAATATATATATTAAAATATATATATATATATATATATATATATATTTTTTCAAATTTTGAATTTTGTCTTTTCCACTGCCAACTTATCCATCTATGTAATTTCTCTGATGATAAGATTTTAATCTTTGAAAAGCCTTGGCTTAAGGAAAGAAAAATAAACATGTTTTTACCGAGTACACCTTGCATTGAAAAATCGAAGTTGAAATAGATTTGTCATTCGTACATGTTTATCTCTCTTCTTTCATCTACCTTTATAATTGCTCTATCTCGTATATTGAGCTTTAACCATTTCACTATAGGTTCTATCTACTAAAAGTTTACTTTTAGTTTCATATTTTATATATATATATATATATATATATATATATATATATATATATATATGCTTAAATAAAGGATAAAATGAATAGGATGGTATGAGATTAAAGCTGAAACCCCAGAATCCATATCAATGGTTCGCCTAACTAATAACCCCATTTACATTAAACTAAATGAACTAGGTATTAATATCGGCCAAATAACTTCATCTACTATAATGGATATCGTCCGGAAACCTACTAAATTCGACACTATGCCTACAGTGAAAGCAGGCATATATTCCATTTATTGTCTAGATTGTGATAAGGTCTACATCGGTAAAACCAAACACAGTATGGGCAAGAGAATTTACGAGACATCTAAACCAACAATACACTCAACGTCTTCTGCTCCCATATACTAAAATATGATCTCTGCTTTGACTTTACAAACACTACATTAATTAAAGCTATACAAAAAGAAGTCCATACAACGATTTATCGAATCATCTGTCATAGCTCACTCAAAAAATATAATTAAACAAAGATTAGGCTTCTATTATGTCTCCCTTTTCCTATCTAAGGTTATTATCAATGAAAACAGTTAGACACTGGGTGATGCCCTGCCTTAAATTATGTTCTTTGTTTTTCTCTCCTTTTGCAACTATATTATCCTTTTCCTAATACGACAGCTATTTTTATTTTGTATATATATATATATGTGAAACTAAAAGTATACTTTTAGAGGATATAGCCTATAGTGCATTGAACAATCGAAGTTGAAACAGATTTGCCATTCGTACATATTTATTTCTCTTCTTTCATTTATCTTATATATATATATATATATATAATGTTGATATATATATATATAAAATGTTGATATATATATATATATATGTATGCGTATTTGTTTACCTTCTCTCCCTACACATATTTAAATTTATTATACACTGATTATGATACATATTCCCCCAAATTACAGATCTTCTTGTATTTTGCCATTTTTTAGCTTAATTCTTGAAAAAGCCCATGCCACAGTTGTGCGAAACGTTGAGATGGATTTTTGAGTTTCAGGTTTTCCCTTTTAGCTTATATATATATATATATATATATATATATATGAGAGAAAGAGAGTTGTAGTGCCTATCTGTTCACGAACACCTCGTTGGGTTTTGAAGATAGACCCCCATAAATATATATTCTGAAACTACATCACACAGAGAAGTATATTTCATTTCAAATGAAAAGAAGAGAGAGTAACAATATCGTGGGGTCTTTGTTCGTGCTTGAAATTCATAAAATACAAGGGCGATTATTTTATGACTTACAAATTATAGAAATTACAAAATAAGAATAGAAATGTTTAATAGGGTTTCACATAGGTCCTCAGTATTCGTATAAAACGATTGAGAGAACAACTCGGCAGAACGTATGCAGTTCTCATTGCATCACATTACATATAGCGCTGCGAGACCCAGGATACGATATTAAGCGACTCATCACGTCATATAGGACCACGTATAGTGCCTTAAGATCTAGGATAGGAACCTAGGTGACCTCCAAGGTACAACTTGACCACAATGGTCCAGAATAGCCACCCAATAAAGAATAGGTTGTATAATTATCATTACTAGCAAATAAATGTTCTCTCCGGTCGCATATTTTTGCTAGTTGGAAGCAGAACAGATACTACACTACCTCTACATCTCTCAAAAAAGGAGGAGGTAATGCCTGGGAGGATGGTAACATGAAAACAGATACTACACTACTGCCACATCTCTCAAAAAATGGGAAGGTAATGCCTGGGAGGATGCTATCATGACAACAGAACAGATACTACACTACCTCCACACCTCAAAAAAGGAGGACGTAATGCCTGGGAGGATGGTATCATGAAAACAGAACAGATACTACACTACTTCCACACGTCTCAAAAAAGGAAGAGGTAATACCTGGGAGGATGGTATCATGACAACAGAGCAGATACTACACTACACTATACCTCTAAATTGAGCATTTAAAGATAGTACATTAGTCTTAAATAGTATAGTTTTGGCTTCAGACAGACAGACAGATACATAAACGCCATTATTAATAGATGTTTATATAAGACAGCATTAAACTCAAACTAAACTTCTGATTTTAATGACCTTTAAAGCATAAACCAATGACACTAAGTTATAAATATTCTAAAAAACTTAGCAAAGTTTAACCATTTTAAGGCCTCCTCACTTCATCGTACCCAAGATGGCACACTCGTCTATCTCATTTGTAGCACGACCCCCATTACAGACTTGACTCCGCAAAATAAAACATTTCCAAGCTGGTATCGGCTCAATTTAGCGGACGTTTTCACCATCGCAGTTTACGTGATTACTTTTAAGTATATTTAGACGAGTTGATACGTTGTTTTGATTCACAGCATATCGACCCCTTTTAAGGTTATTTAATATGCTTCAAATTCTTAATATATTCACACATTTATTCATAGTGTAAATTTCTGGTTGGTTTGATTATTTTAATTAGCTTCATGACATTATTCGTTTTTAGGTAATTTGATGCAAAGTTATTTTATTTCGGCAAAAGTTTTTATGCTTCAAGCAATAAATATCTTCAAATATTTATAAATTAACTAGAATACGCGGCTCAGGACGGGTAAAACTAATTCTCTGAACAGAACAATTTTGAACCACTTATGTCCCCTACGAAAATTAAAATCAAGATATAATGATACTAAACCTTATGTCTATAATCCTTAATCCAATTTTGATCAATATCAATTACATGATTCTGATTCTAGAAAATGTCTAAAATTTAAGGCTTTGAGGTCTTAACAAGAAATTTAAATTCAGGGAATCTTGCTTAATTGATGTCGAAGGATCAAATTCAATGTAAATCTGAAATATCTGAATTTTCAAATGGGAGGTTGTGCCCATATTATAGCCCCCCCCCCCCCAAATATTTTAAAATACTTCAAAGAAACTGAAAATGACGAATCCCTTTTGTTAAAATTTCACAAAAATCGGAGATATATGAATTTTCACAAAGGGCCTCCACCACTTTTTACCGGTTTTGCATGAAATTAAAGTAAACTAAATATAGCCCACATTTAGACACCTTACGCCCAGCAGTTGTGTTCCAAAATCTATAATGATCGATTATTTAGTTTAGGAATTAAACCATGTACGTACAAATATATAAACATATACCCATACCTAACTTTATATACGTAAATAGAGATTTTCTTTGTATATTTTAAAAATTAGTTTGTAAATGGTAGATTCCTTTGGGCCCATACATGAAATTCTGAACGTTACTACCATTTCAGGTCAGAATGAACCTATATTTCCCCATTTCTCACTACAACATAGTTAAATATGAAGTCAGTTTAATGTGAGGGGGAAACCAGATCCCAAGAGCTCACCCTGAAAGAGTACAAAAATAACTGAGAATGGACCAGTCTGCACTTCCCCAATAGAGGCACTCCAGGTGACCGTCAATAACCCACAGCCTTCCAAAGCAAAAGGTAATGCTTGGAAGGGCACACCTTTTAGGACCGGACCATACCTCTTCCCAGCAAGGAAAAGGGGGTCTGATAGTCCAGGACAGATTCTAGATTGCCAGAATGATGCCAAGGCAAACTTCAGCAGGTATAACGACTGGCCTGGAACCTGGGAGTAATTGCAACTATGGGATGCCATTAACACTCTTCGAAGCTTCCGTATTAGGATCTTATTCAGGACTGGTTCTATGACCTATAGTTAGGACATTTTGGGATCAGACGTCTTGCACTTATTAAGAGTCCAAAGGGTATTTCAGTATTATAAACAGTCCAAAGGGTATTTCAGTATTATAAACAGTCCAAAGGGTATTTCAGTATTGATAAACAGTCCAAAAGGTATTTCAGTATTAATAAACAGTCCAAAAGGTATTTCAGTATTAATAAACAGTCCAAAAGGTATTTCAGTATTAATAAACAGTCCAAAAGGCATTTCAGTATTAATAAACAGTCCAAAGGGTATTTCAGTATTAATAAACAGTCCAAAGGGTATTTCAGTATTAATAAACAGTCCAAAGGGTATTTCAGTATTAATAAACAGTCCAAAGGGTATTTCAGTATTAATAAACAGTCCAAAGGGTATTTCTGTATTAATAAACAGTCCAAAGGGTATTTCAATATTAATAAACAGTCCAACGGGTATTTCAGTATTATAAACAGTCCAAAGCAAAGGGTATTTCAGTATTATAAGCAGTCCTGTTACAGGTATTCCAGCAAATAAAAATGTATTTAGTTCATACTAATAGAGAAATTACTTTTACTCAAAAAAAAAAAAAAATCTCAGAAATTATTTTTTTAAAAAAGTGAAATAGATAACATTTTTATTTTATGGAATTCTATATTTTCTTCCGCCCGAATTTATGAATGGCTTCTGGCCGCAATGTAATATGGGCGTAAAGTGATTGCGTCATTAGGGTAATTACTGACGTCACAGGAGATTAACAGTGAGCATCTCTGTAACCTTTGCCCGACAAAATAAGCGCCCCCTGGCAGACACACGCGCCTGTCTGCATCAGGTCACGTTAATTATAAATGACACAATAAAATCAACACGTGTAGATACAATCTACAAGAGTTGAGCGATTACATACGATACGTACAGTGACGCATACACACGGACAGTAAAGGAAATTCATTTGATATTTTGTACAGTGTGAGGTCTAGCGTTAGCATGAAGATGATGTTAAACCTCACAAAGGACCATAAACCCCCGAAAAAAATATGCATAGGAAATTATGCATCACCCACCATATTCCCCAAACATATTGCCATCTCTTTAGAAAAGTGAGTTTGCAAAACAAGTTAAATAAAATATAAAATAAAGAAAATTAATCTCTGCTCACCATATATATATATATATATATATATATATATATAACTACAAGTTAAATAGTATTAACTACAAGTTAAATAGTATTAGCACCTGTGTTGATATTCCCGTTATTCTTTGCTTTCTTTATTACGTTTAACTGTTAATAAACAGAGAGGGGAGAGGGAGGAGAGAGGGATACCATGCAGTGAGAGGATTAAATTGATAGATACAAAGTCAGTAGTAGATGGTTCAGTTGAGGAGTTAATTGCAAATTACAGTTTATAAGTACAAGAAAATTGGAAGATTTTTCAAACATAATTCAATACAAAACTGAGGAATATTTTATCATGTATTTTGTGTGATGAAAATAAATAGAAAAGAAAAGCCTTAGGGAAGCAAACGTTGTTTGACTCATCTTTAGTATAATAATAGTTAGATAGATATCCTTTATGTACTTGCCTCCCCACGAGGGAAAGGTTTTACAAGGTTGGTTTTTAATGTGGGGAAAATCCAGCTTCCCAAAATGGAGCACTATGGATTGGAACAAAAAAAAATTGCCTCAGTCGAGAAGGACTTCTCCTTTACTGACCGAGTACAGAATAGACTAAGTGTAGAATCAGAACAGATACTACACTTTGTTCCTAGTCAAAAGGCAGATATAAAGCTCTACAAAGAGTATTATTATTTACCTCCTCTTCAGGAGGTTAGGCACAAGGCCAGTTTTATCTTACTCCCACAAGGTAAGATGTGACCCAAGGTCGGGTTGGGAAAGTGGGACTTGAAAAGCCAGCGCCCGAGAAGGTTAGCACTCTGGCCATTAAAAATTGCCTGGGCAGCGCCGTCGGCATTCCCCGGTAGGGGCGCCTCAGGCAGTAAGCAATAAACTTACTCCTCCCCAAAGAGGGGAGGCAAAGCCTGGGAAGGTGGACCTCCTAGAACTGCACAGGACAGACCCATAGACCGGCGTTAATCAAGCCCCGAAAGTCAAGATGATACCAGTCTATGGGGTGCAGTATCCATCGGAACAGTTGGTTCTAGTGTCTAGGCATGGAAATTGGAATGTAATATTGAGATTGGAAGGGAAACAAGAAAGAATGACAAAACTAATTTTTAAAAGGGTAAAAGATTGTAGTTACAGAGAGAAATCGGTAAAATTAGGATTAACTACTTTACTAGATAGAAAAGTATGAGGTGATTTAATTTAAACCTTCCAAATACTTAATAGTATTTTTAGCTAGGATGCAAATCTGTTTTAATATTTCTTATCGATCTGGACATTTATTGTCAAAGCTGATTTTAAAAAAAAAATCTCTTAATCGATTGATTTATTTTACTAATCTATATAATTAAAATTTCAATTGTGTGTATGTTCCCTAGAGAAAGAATGGTTAGAGAATCTATAAAAAAACTAAAAGTGTATTTATATGTAAAATTTTCTGGGGAAGACAATGGAAGTGGTCCCGAATCTCTAAGTGTCCCTCTCCCTCCCCTAAGAGAGTTATGGGCAGAACCTCTTAAAACTTCAAATATATCCTATTTTGATGAAATTTAACGCATTCATAAAAATTCCCCGAGGAAGGCAACGGAAGTGGTCTCAAATCTTTATTTGCCTCTCCATGTGCCAAATCTCTACGTGCCCTCTACTAAGTGAGGCTATGGGGCCAGAACCTCCTTAAAACTTAAAACATTTTAATAAAATTTGAACCATATGTATAAGACACTAATTCAGAGAGTTTTTCAGTTTCTTCCGACTATATTAGAGAGTGAAACGAAGGGCAGTAAACAAACGAAAAATAAATTTTAATAAAATTTGAACAAACGAAAAATAAATTTTAATAAAATTTTAATAAAATTCGAACAAACGAAAAATAAATTTTAATAAAATTTGAACAAACGAAAAATAAATTTTAATAAAATTTTAATAAAATTTGAACAAACGAAAAATAAATTTTAATAAAATTTTAATAAAATTTGAACAAACGAAAAATAAATTTTAATAAAATTTGAACCATATGTATAAGACACTAATTCAGAGAGTTTTTCAGGTTCTTCCGACTATATTAGAGAGTGAAACGAAGGGCAGTAAACAAACGAAAAATAATATGGTATTATAAGCAGAGAATAAAAAAAAGTCAGTGTTCATCATTAAATCGAGAGCAATGTCGGGTCTTACTATCAGTAGATTACTATTTTTGGCTATAGAACATTTTAAGAAAGAATTGGATTCATTCTGAAATAATACGAAAAAAGGGGCATTTTTCGACAGTGTCGGGTGAAATACTTAACATTTTATCTGTATATTAATATTGAAAGTTTTCTGTGAAATTCTTCTATGGGTTGGATTGAGAAGATAGGTAAAAAGGGAGATACCCAATTAAACAAACACACGAACAATAGATTTAAAGGAATATAAGAAATAATTGCACACCTCAACAGATAAGAAACTAAATGTTAGATGTTCTTGTACCAGTTGTTTTTTTTTTAATTATAGGTTTTGTGCCTGCTTTGAAAATCGGCGTTTAAGACGTTTTTCTTTCCTCAAACACTAATCACAGGTTGCAAGAGTGTTAAATACAACACTAATCCAGCCACGAGGCAGATCCTTTCAATCATCTTTAATTAATGTCAGAAATTCAGGTGTTACATTGCAAAAAAAAAAAAAAAAAAAAGCGTAAAATTACGTTAAATCATTTCATTCATGTTTCTTTTATGGGCGTGGCTGTTTCATTCATACATTTATCCATTCATTTAACTCTTAGCTACGCCTAGGATAAACGAAATGCTAATATATATATATATATATATATATATATATATATAAAGTTACAGAATTTTAGATAAGCTTTAATTTTCTGTAATGAATCTTCAGCCTGAAGGAGTAAAACTAACAATCTTTAGCCGGTTTGAAGGCGGTATCTAATATATATATATATATATATATATATATATATATATATATATATATAGTAGAGCATTTTACATTAATTCTAGTTGGGAATCATTTCCCTTCACCAATGTGATGCCCCCAGATGGAGAAGGGGGCGATATATATATATTTAATTTAATTATCCACGGACACGTGTTTTTCGTCATTTACGACTCAGCGTGGATAATTAAATTTAAATAAATATATATATATATATATATATATATATATATATGTCGCTTCCCATCTGGGGGCATCACATTGGTGATGAGAAAATAATTCCCAACTAGCATTAAGGTAAAATGCTCTTCCATACAAATAATTGAATTTGTTCAAAAGTATCGCAAACAAAAACAAATAAATGACATCTATAAAAAAAGTGATATATTTTGACACTAGCAGGAATTGGTTCAGTGGTAGAGCTTCAGACTCTAGAGTCCTGGTTTCGAATCACGCTAGGTTCAGCTGACGAGTCATAAACGACGAAACACGTGTCTGTGGATAACTAAATTATATATATATATATAATATTAATTGAATGATATAATAAAATGAGAAATTAATCAGGAAACCAAGGAGTAATATTGCGTCCTTAACTCATGAGTTTTCAAAGAAAATCTTCTCCTCAGAGGACCATTTCCTATTGAAATGATAAAAAAAAAACAGTATAGTGGGGGATGTCCTTCTCCAAGTGAAGGATGTTACTTCACTATTTCTTATTTCACTCACCTTTCCAGATGATTTAATCCCTTTGCAGATACAGATGTAGACAACGATCCAGGCCAAAAGAAGACAAAGCACCAGATCCCACTTGAATGATCCCATGTCATCCACACCACTTGTTATTCTCAACACATTTCGTCTGTTAAAAGAAAAACACGACAATCTGAATTAGTGAACGAAAATTATTACTACAGCTGAAAAACAGTGAAAATTTAACGATTGCTTTCTCCATTGAAATGACATTTTTAAGGTCCAAATACTCCAAAATTTTAGACTTATAGTTTCATTTCAAAGTAAAAATTAAATATTCATTTTTAGCTTTATCTGATACTAACAATCCCTACCCGTCCTCCGTGCAGCAATTAATTGGGAGGAGGAGGGAGGCGTTAATTAAACAAAATGTTTTTTTTACTCAAAGAATTCCATGATTTTAGCAATAAACTTTGGTAAATTTGTAGATTAACATCCTCAGCTAACTTATCCCCCCTTAAAAACGAGATTCTTTTTAAGATTATTCTAGATTGTTAGGGTAGTTAATATGTTTTTAACACTAACCCTAACTTTAACTGGCAAAGTCGTAAAACCACATGTAATCGCCACAAAAAGCCCCCCACCCTCCATAGAAAAAATAACGCACAGAATTCATCTTCAATGGCAAAAAAGGTTTTTCAGGGTATTCACACGTAATCACCTGAAAAAGTAGAATCTCATTTTATCGAGGGTGGTGTGGGATGGTGTGGGGTGTTAATCTACAATAATATCCAAACTTTCAATATTTTTTATTTATGCCATAAAAATAAGATATTTAATAAATTAAATCATTTTAAAGTTATTTATTTAATTTTCACCGGAAAGGTAAACACTACTAAAATCAATTGCTTAAAATTGAAATAAAAACGGGGTGTATAGTAAAAACAAAGTATAAGATTAAAAAAAAATTAAATATGGGTAAATTTGCAGATTAACACCCTCATTAATACCCCATCACTTCCCCAAAAATGATATTCTGCTTTTTTAGGGGATTACGTGTTAACACCATGGAAAACAAAAAGAAAGAAAAACAAATAGTTTAGAATTTAAAGTGAGGGATCACCAGGCCATTGTATGTTTTAAGGAACTTAACAACAAAATTTTACCACAAACCCTAAGTCCGAGTGTCAGGGTCATAAAACCAGATTTAACTCCCATAACAAAAAAGAATTTAGTTAACTGCCCTAAAACTAGCCCGAAAAATTTAATTTATATACCAAAATTTTCCCCACTTTAAATTATAAAATAATTGCTTTTTTTCTTCTTTCCATCAGGTTAAAAAAGGTAAAAACTGCAAAAGGAGGTAGAGAGAGAGAGAGAGAGAGAAAGAGAGAGAGAAAGTGAGAGAGAGAGAGAGAGAACCACACACTCCTCCCACTCGTCTTTCTCTTCTCGCTTCTGCCTCACTTGTAGCAAGCCAAGACAACCAACCTCTCCCTCCTACTCCCCCTTTCTCTTCTGCCTTGCTTGTCGCAAACCACGACCTTCGGCAAGGTCGTCAGCGAGTGCATGAAGTTAAAACTTAAGGTTTTTAGTTATTTTTCCGATTTATTCATTAAATAACATTAATTAATTACTGTTCATATAGACGAAACTATTGCATATAGATGGCCAACATACGCCAATGCAATTCCAAAATAATAATACTAAACATTAATTAATTATGAATGGTTTAAAAATAGTTATGCTAATTAGGCAGTCAAAAGATTCTCTCTTAATCTTTTATATTCACTATATATACAGAATATCAAGAATTTATATCGTATTCTTGATTCAAATAACAGTAACCGGTTTTGATTATAATATAGGAGTGATAAATGAAAAAACAAACTTTTACATCTATTCATTTAGATATACAATTAAGTTAGTCTATTTCTCGAAGTGTAACATCGATAGCCTGGAATCTGACAAATCGATATTTGATTCTGCCTTGCTAATTTGTCTTGTTTTCTTTCCAGCATGTTCTTTACAAATACCATAATGTTTTTTATTTACCTTCTTTAAAAATACTTATTCCGGGTAGTCATTCTGAAAAATGGATTTTCTATGATATAAGCGGTCGGTCATCATGAGCAACGTATTTTTCATAAGGTAAGTTTCGTATGTACTTCGCTAATTCATTCCGTTTTCATTAAAAAAAACCCTAAGTAATCGTCTCTTCCTTAATAACTAAATTGATTCGAGTGCGGATATGATTCTCTTACAGAAACAAAATTTTTTTGAATGAATAAAAACAAAACAAAAAAAAACACCGACGTTTACACGGGGAAATTTTACTACATAATTTGATATAGTTTTCTTTTCATCTTTTTAAAATACTATTTCTTTTTCTTACTATTTAACTACGATACATTGTTCGCCTTTTCTTAACGAAAGTCTTTTTTCTGATGAACTGCCCGTTTGAAGACATATATATATATATATATATATATATATATATGTGTGTGTGTGTGTCCGTGTGTGTTAAAGTGAATAATCTTGGTAAGAAATCCGAGTAAGAAAGCTCAATGTAGAAAACAGAGCAAGAATAGAGTATAGAAAGAAAAAAATCACATACACATTGCAGCTGTCAGCATTTATAATTTATTTCGACTTCCTAATTTCTTCAGAATGCTAACAGGACAGCTACATATTGGAAATGATGGAAAAAAGATTTATTTTTTCCGTCATTTCCAATATGTAACTGTCCCATTAACATTCTGAAGAGACTAGGAAGTCGAAATAAATTATAAATGCTGAGAGTTGCAATGTGTATGCGATTTTTTTCTTATATATATATATATATATATATATATATATATATTCTTAAAAAAGGAAATTGATATCTTAGTAAATACATTGTTAGCGTTTTTTATGCGATTAAATATCATTTAATTGTTCCCGGGCAACAGCGAAACAGATCACACTAGTTTTGAATAAAGTTATTTGTAAACGTATTTTTCAAGACTAAATATTCCACTTGATTTGTTAGATTTAAAGAGTGTCTACAATTGTTGTTTTATACAGGTTCTTTTGCAACTAATAACTTTCTTAGCTAAAACTTTTCGAATTAAATTAACTTGAGAAAATATCAGCTGTCGCCTGCTACCTGCTAATGTATACAAAGGAAGCTGTATTAATACTAGTACTGCGTCGAGTTCGGATGAATTACATCCCTTTGATTTAGCACCTTCGTAATGTTAGCGTTGTGGTTGTGCTAACTAAGGGATGGAGGAGGGACAAGTATGATTATTGCAGTTTTTATTAGTGAGTAAAGAGGAGTGGGTGCTGAGATGGTATGGACATTTGATTGGTCGAGCAAGATCACGTTACAAGGATATTTTAAAATTGTTAACAGCTTTGTTGCATAATTAAATGACGTGGCCGTTCACGTAATAATGTAAATTATCCACAAAAGAAACGAAATCGATATTTTTCCGATCTGTCAACATTACTCATATCTCCCCTGGATAAGGTGTTCATCGATCTTTGCTCTATATATCGATTTATATCAAATATTTACTTGATGAACACTTGTGTTTTACAAAAAGACTGGGTCGGTGAAAATGGGTTCGATATTCGCAAGTCATCGAGGATATATTCGCTTCTCACAACACGAGAGTTTTGTTTTAAAAAATCGTGAAATAAATCCGCGGTTAAAAAGAAAAAAAAATACTTGGTGACGACTTCCGGTTTTAAAATCGGAAATTGATAAGCAGTGTTTATCATAAAACAGTTACCCATTATATTTTAGGTGTTATGTTTGTTTTTTTTTGCCGGAAGGGGGGAGGGGGAATTAATAATTTGTTTTCACCATTGTTTTTTATATTATTGACACATAAAAAAATAAAACTGTTTTTTATAATTGGAATTTTTTATCTTTTTATTACAAATAATCAAATCAAACTTTCTGTTTTGGAAGAGCGTTTCACATTTTCAGACGATTTTATGTGGTTTTTACAACATTGACACTCGGGCTTAGGGTTAGTAGTAAAAAAAAAATTGGTTAACTCTCTTAACAAGAAGCACCAGAATCGTTTTTTTACAGCGGTCTCTCCTGGCCCACCAGAGAAAACTAAACATTTGACCAAAATGAGTTAACTGCTTTTCACACATTTTGCCAAAAATTAGGTATGTGTATATATTTATATCTACAAGATAATCTCCTAAACTAAGGATTATGAATCATTATGAATCATTATGAATCTAACTAATGATTATGAATCATTATGAATCATTATGAATCTAACTAATGATTATGAATCATTATGAATCATTATGAATCATTATGAATCTAACTAATGATTATGAATCATTATGAATCATTATGAATCTAACTAATCATTATGAATCTTTATGAATCATTATGAATCATTATAAATCTAACTAATGATTATGAATCTTTAAATATATATTCTCAGCAACACGGTGAGTAACATAGGCACATTATTAATTTTTTTAAATTTTAATATTTAGACGTGCATGTACATGTTTATATATTTGTATGTACAGGATTCATTCCTAAAGTAATAAACCGATCATTATGAATTTTGGAACACAGCTGCTAGGCGTAACGGTCCGTAATATAAGGGTCCATTTAATTCTATGCAAATGGGTAAAAAGAGTGAAAGCCCTTCATGAGAATTCAGATACTGTTGAAATTAATAGATGTTAGACATCAGTTAATAAATATTACCCAATTCTCAGTTTCTTTGGAGTATTTTAAAGGTTTTTAGGGGGCATAATGTAGGAGCAACCCCTATTTGAAAATTCAAATATTTCAGATTCACATTGATTTTTATCAAGAGTCATTAGACATCAATTAAGCTAGATTTTCTGAACCAAAATCAAATAATGCATTTTGATAAAAATTAGAATAAGGATTCTAGACATAAGGCTAAATATCATTATATATTGATTTCAATTTTCGTAAAAGTGGTACAAAACTGTTCTGTTCTGGGAATTAATTTTACTCGTCTTGGGACGGGTATTTTTCTAGTTTAATTATAAAAATAAGACGTTTTAGTTATGGAAGGCCCTAAAGATAATCTTGTACGTTTTTCCTTAACACGAGCAAGCCTAACAATGCTAAATTAACAGTCGAAATTACAGACTCACAATGTCCTATTCTGTTATTTTTTGTGCTTTCCTATTCACCATATTTTTCATCTTCGATTCTTCTGTGGCTTCTTTGACACCCTTTCCTTTTTTTATGTTTTTCTATGAAACGTATTTATAGATGCCTGTCTTAGCATCATTTATTAAATGTAAATTTTATATATTCTACGTCTCTGGCCCTATTGTCACTGCTCGGATAATTTTATTAGACAGGGCTAGTGTTTGGGAGGAGATGGAAAAAAAGAAGTTATTTGGGCCATCAATAGTGATAGGATTGAGACTTTCAAGATAATAAATGGCATTTCTAACTATGGTGGGCATTTTTTTTGTATTTCTCCTAGATCTGGAAGGTTATTGTCAAGGAAGTTTTCAAAAACTAGATCTGTTAATCAGTTAAGTTTTCTTGCTCACAGAGTAATATGTTTTTTGAATAAGTTGCCAAATCGGATTAAGAACAGTAATAACGTGGATCAGTTTGAGATGAGGTTGGATGAATTCAGAGACAGTGGTAGGAGGGAGAAATTGAGGGAGCACTTTTGGGAGTTATCAAATGAAATATTTAACAGAATTTGATATGGATATCGATACTGTACTAAGAGTTTAATTTTTTTGTAACAGTTGAATTGAGAAGATAGTTAAAGGGGAGATGCCCAAGGAGGCATAACAAATAAATAAATAAAAGACTGATTTACATAAAAGTTTGTTGGGCGACGCAAAGGTTGAACTTGATAATAACAGATGCATGAGTGTTGCAAAGTTTGCCGCAAGACAAAATAAAAAAAAGACAAACAGAATTATTACTCACTCCCAGTATTCCGTGACAGAGTCCAACATCTTGGGTGGATTTGTTGTATTGACAGAAATGTTACAAGCGTTAATCGTCAGGTTCGGAGCTTCGTTGGCTAACCGACAGTTGCAAGTGTTCCATTCTTGGCCGCATTTGGCCCACGGAAGCGTGCCTGTCGTGAACGAAGCGAACAAGTACCGGAAACTCCACATGAGGATTATATTGTAGTAGATGTTTAACAGGATGACGATGACGAGTGAAGCAACACCGATTCCTAAACACAAAAAGAGAAAAAGACACATATCAGTGATGCTAACAACAAAAAAATTATTTGTAGTACGCTTGACAAGACGAGAAAAGCAATAATAGATTTCTGGCATGTCAAGCCTCTGCCTTTCCTTTTCATCTCATTTTGCTTCGCTTTCTCCCTTCCCTCTTGAACATAAAGCTCCCATAGAAGTGGAAAGCAGAAGTACATAGAACCATTGTCTACAAATATATCCCACGTTTTTATTTCTGACTTTGCACCCCGGGTGCCTTCTTCTTCTGGCCTCGTACACCTGACTCTTTTAAAGGTCACACAGTCGTATTTTTTACGACGTCATACTCCGAAATGAACTTGTCGACTTCACACACCTGGGCTCGTTCAAAAGTCATCAATTCATTTCTGTTCTTTTAGCCTAATTGACAATCTATCTAGTCTTCGGTTTTTCTTCATTATTGCAGGGTCATGCCCTTAGCCTCTCCGTGACGTCTTATGCGCTATTACTCAACATGTCTGCATAATTATTTTACATAATTATCGCAAGATGATATTCAGAAGCGAAAATATATAAATAATACTACACTGTATAAATATATATGAGACCAAGAAATAAATATATTAGCTCCAAAATCAATTGTGAAATCTTAAAATTAGCCCCCCCCCTTGTCATATAAATAGAAACTGTAAATTACGTTTTGAAAAGAAAATCCAACTTAAAAAATAAATGAATTTATTTAAAAAAAAAAGACAAAACTGTATATCTAAATACAAACACATGTTTGTGTATTTAAGCTCAGATTAATAACATAAATTAAAATTTAAAAAACCCAA
>OY744517.1:101562273-101634773 GCA_963556195.1 Sepiola atlantica | reverse complement strand
ATTTAAAGAAAGAAAGATGAAGATAAAAAATTGCATAAAATTACATAAAGTTACATAAAATTAATACAAATTTTATTACATCGAAAGTTTAGCCCTTTTGTCTTCGAAAATGGCTACTCAATACTGCTAATTTTTCCTTCCAGGCAATTTATTTCTTTATCCCCAAACTTTCTAGTTTTATTCTTCAACTTTTCAAAGTAAAATTGAACTAGGTAATATTAATTTATTATAAATACCACATTACCAAATTTTATCCACTGACGAGAAGAGTTTTATTTTTGAAAAACCATGGTTTAAGGATTAATGTAACTCCTTGCATCTGAACTTTCGATGTAATAAAATGTGTATTAATTTTATGCAATTTTTTATCTTCATCTTTCTTTTTATATATATATATATATATATATATATATATATATGAAAGAGAGAGAGAGTGAATTCCCATGAAATGTTACGTACCCCAGATTCGCGGCTGTCATTGGCAAAAATAGTGATTTGTTTCTAAAATATTGCGATTTTTTAAAAATTCTGATATCATTTATGTACATTTACATATTTTTCCACAAAAATAGAATACTTGTTTATGACTTGAAACGCTTTTTATTTGTTATAATACCCAATTGAATTTTCAAAAACTGAATCAGTGACAATTGTTCAAACGTGCATTTTGCACGAAATTCCGAAAAGAGGGCATGTCCAAGAAAGCTGTCTACGGACCATTCTTCTTTGAAAGAGCAACAAAAGAACGAAAGATGATTAACGCAAAGAAATGCACAAAAAGAAATCGCAGGGTGTGAGATCTGGAAACCTGCGAGTCCAGGGCATGAGAACACGATCATCTCGCCCCGACTGTCCAATCCATCTGTCTGTGTTGTGTTCAGATATTGTCTAACCCCGAGGCTCCAGTGTGGTGATGCCCCATCTTGTTGGAAAATGAAGTCGTCAGACTCTTCCTCACTCAACTTATCCATTAACCAGTTTTCCTGCATGTCGAGGTACGTGTCACCATTGACTGTTGCTCTTTCAAAGCAGAACGGTCCGTAGACAGCTTACTTGGGCATGGCCTCTTTTCGGAATTTTGTGCGAAATGCACGTTTAACATGTGTCTATGATTCAGTTTTTAAAAATTCAAGGACGCAAAACGCCTTCTCTGGTTGAGTGAACGCCATTACTGAACCTGGAAAGATATGAAAATATCATTAGCATTACAAATAACTTAATGAATTTAGCTTTAAAATTGTACAAGCTTCATCTTACTACCATTCATAGTCCAGCAGATATGAAGACTTGAAATGCGCTCAAGACTTTTAGAACACCCTGTATTTTCATTTTTAGCAAAGCAACTCTTAGAATCCTTTGCAAAAGAAAGTTTTAAACCGTCTATGGAATGATGATACTAATTATTCGGGAGTTGAATTGGAATTAGACTTGAAATTCTAAAATATTTGTTATACCGACGAACGACGTGTTGACTGAAGTGTATATTGGTTGGTAGACAAAAAGGTGGACGGGTTAGGCGAGTCGACGGATAAGACGGCGGGAGAACATGAGAGTGGACGGATGGATAGATGGGTGTACAGGTACACGGGCGGATGAGTAAATAGATGGGAGGGTGGACGAACTAGCAGACATTTGAACGGACATTCGGTGAAAGATAAATATTAAATACAATACCTTTGAGGACTGGACATAAACTCCAGGCATTAATGCCAGAAGTTCCTGTAAACTGACCAACGGCAACTTCCAGGTAAAACAATGGAACTCCTCCAACAATGACGCAGATGAAATATGGAATGAGAAAAGCCCCTAAAAAGAAATGGAAAAATAAGCAATTTAGTATATAATATAGACTTTATTGAACACAATTTGCAAGATGTGAAAGAAAACAAATATTTAAGCAGCAAATGCAAGTAGTATGCGAATGTAAAAACTGGTTGGCAAATGTTTCTACAAGAGAAATAAAGGGAAATAACTCGATAATTAAAAGGAAAAAATGCAATGATTTTGTGAAAGAAAGTGAGAAAAGGAGAAATTGAAAGAAACAGAAATAAATAAAGAGGGAAAAGAGTATTGATTTACTCCTCTCCGGGAGTTAGGCACAAGGCCACTTTTAATCTTACTCCCACAAGTAAGATGTGACCCAAGGTCGGGTCGGGAAAGTGGGGTTTGAAAAGCCAGCGCCCGAGAGGTGAGCACTCTGGCCATTAAAAATTGCCTGGACAGCCCCGTCGGCATTCCCCGGTAGGGGCGCCTCAGGCAGTAAGCAATAAACTTACTCCTCCCCAAAGAGGGAAGGCGAAGCCTGGGAGGGTGGACCTCCTAGAATTGCACAGGACAGACCCATAGACCGGTGTAAATCAAGCCCCGAAGGCCAAGACGATACCAGTCTATGGGGTGCAGTATCCATCGGAACAGATACTACATTTTGATCTTGGCCAAAAGAGTAGAAAAATCTAAAATTGGCAATGATTAATTGAACGATGGAGTGGAGAAATAAAATCGAAGTTAACTAAATAAAAAAAAATCACTCATAAAACGTTTTCATATTTATCAAGTAACAGTAATATTTTCTAATATGTAAACTTATGTCGATCTGATTTTAAAAGTTGGACCTAAATAGCATTTAAGCTGACAAATCAAACATTGATTGTGACGAGGCAATTTTCATGTTTCTATTGTACTATGTTATTGGCAATAAATGCACTTCGCTACAATCTATTTAAAAAACACTTAATTTGGTTCGGTAGTTTGCTAATATTGAGACATTCTTAAATAAACACTTTAAAAGAAAACTCAGCTAAGGGGAATAACTTATTATTTTAGTTAGCCTTCCTACTTTGCTTTATTAGCGTAACTAAAAGGCGTGGTGAAAGAACAGAATATTTATAAAACAAATTTAAAAATAATAGATCCCGTATAACGCCGGATCGGCACAGCGAATTGTTTAATAATAAAAACGAACTGTAAGTGATTGTTGCAATTTTGAAAACAAGGACGAGTAAAATGGTGAAGTGCAGTCAGTATGGGAGTGTATGAATGTATTTTTTACCCCGCTATCAATGAAAATCGTTACGGAGTTTATTTATTTTCATATTCTCGTATTTTATTTATTTTCATATTTGTTTGGACATGTAGGGAAACGAATCCTCGATATACACCGTGCTATGACACTGGTAAGTTATCCCCTTTATTTAACCGAAAAGGGTTAGAGGAGAAAACCGGTGCCGAATGTCGCGTACGAAGATCCTGAAGACTGGGTTGTCCAGATATCTATATCAAATCGTGAAAGTATAGAACTGTCGCTATCCGTGAGTAGAAACTAATGTCCTTGATGTTTTGTATAATGTTACGTTTACGGTTTTAATGTTGTCGTACTTGAGCTTTAATATATTTTCTTATTCGCTCTTATTATAGTTATGCTGTGAACCCCTACTAAATACCGAACTGTGAGGCAAAATAACCCCATATCTCAACAGGTAGAAGTATTACGATCGATCCGACTTGTGTGTCATTTGAAAAAGCATCCAGATTGTTCATGAATACAGTGGAACATTTCAGATGATACACGATTCAATAGTAGTGCTAAACATTTTAATAAAGAAATAATATATAAAAAAATGAAAGAAAAGAACGTTTATACACATACTAATTAAATGTGTATGTGTTACAATTACATTATATATAACAGCTGGGAGCAAGTCTTCCCCTGTGACGCACAATCGCTTTTGTCATTAGATTAATTATTCACGCAAAAAGTTCTAACTCTACAAAACAGTGTAAGTAACAGCCGGTTTTGTGTTATCCTGTATCGTTTATAGAAGAGCCAATCTTTTGGGTTGTCGGCAGGTATTCATGAGCCAAAGATATTCAACCTTTTTGAAAATATTCTTACAATATTATCATCATCATCATCATCATAATCATCATCATCAAACCATGATATTACGAAATCATATCGCCAAATCATATTTCTAATATTACCGTATCGTTATCATGCTTCTAGTAATATTAATACTATTACGATAACGATATTATTTTCATTTCGGATTTAAAAGTAATAATTTAATTAAAAAACAAAACAAACGAAATGTGAAAAAAAAAATTCTAAAATATATCGAAACCTAAACTCTGGTGCCCCCTCTACGTAAATTCACTAGACCAACCCGACAATCAGCTAAATCCCATCCATTCACTGTGGAGGTCCTCAGATGCCGAAGAGCTTTCTACTCCAATAGCTTCTTTCCTTGTGCTGCTGCCCTCCTGAAACTCCCTCCCTGTCCCTTGGTTCCCCGACAGTACTGACATGCAGAAATTTAAAACTAATGCAAACAGACATCTTGCTGTACAGCTCCCAATTTAGGTTGACCCCTCCCCCCAACCTTCTCTCTTTTTTTCTCAGTAGCCCCTTACGTCTACAGTGGCGGCCTGTCTTGTTTGGGGTGAACTATGTAAAAAAAAAAAAAAAAAAAAAAAAGAAGAAGATTGTTCGGGTCACAAATTTTCAGATCACGTGACAACGCGGCGATCAACCATTACTTGCTTGAGTCAGGTGGGTCACTGATATAAAAGGCGTCACTCACAAGTCAACAGCCTCTGTCCAATCTTATTCTGGCTGGCCGTCGAAGTAGCAACATGTTTGCCAAAATCCGACCTTTTCACGTTTTTTTTCAGTTTAGTCACCGAATCGACTACATTCGTGTGTGTATTGCTCTTATTTTGTCAAGACATGTTCGCTGACAACAATGCCCCTTTCGTACAGATCTCGGATGAATCCGCCTTTTTCATATATCTCCACGGATTAGGAATTTCTGACATGCGCTGAACGTATATTTACATGTGAGCGCAAATAAATCCACCCATACTGTGATAAGCACGGTGTTTAGTAATTTTCTGTTTACCTCTTTCATCTCGGTATAATTAATAACCATCAAGAGACGGATAAATGGCTTATCTTCCCGTTACGTACTGAGTCACGGGAACACAAAAATGAACCTCTGCATTGACTAAGAGTTGTTTTGACGACGACATTCCCGTAAATAAGCATGATATAAGCGGGCGAAATTTGTTGGCTCACCAGTTCCTGTCTTTTGCATATGTTGCGTTAACGTGCTGGTGATTATCTCTTGTGATCCAGTTTTCGCCACTAGAGTCTGTTGCTCCTGTCCGTTTTTGAAGGCCCCAGTTCAATAATGAATAACTACTTCTCGGCCTATTCAAAGGGAAGTAAGTATGTAATTATGTAATATTCAAAGGGAAGTAAGTATGTAATATTCAAAGACAACGAAAATAAACTGACCGAATAAATTATTTTCTTCAAGAAACTCAAATTACATTCTATTGTTCTTAACACGGAGCAACGTTCAAAAGAAAATGGCTACTTAGAATAACATATTTATTTTGTAAGAATGAACGTATCGATGACTTTACCTTATATACATATAAAACACTTGTTTTGTGTTTTGAAAAAGCGTTCAGTATTTTACCATTTTAATTTTTAAAAATATAACGAAATGATAGATTGCAGCAGATAAATTTGATGTTATTCATTATTTTTACCCCCAAAATAACTTCCTATATCTCCCAAACTATGATTTCATCATTCTCAAAGCAGTAAAAGCTAATTGCAAGCGAAACGAGGCGAAATGTGAAATAAGTAACGTCATCTCAGACCGAGATAGTTAGTCACGCACGCCAAAAGCATAGCTCAAATCACCTCGTTAACTTTGCGTGCATTGGCTGGGATTTTCACCAAAACTCATTTCGCGTATCAGTTAATACAAGTTTTCTCTGCACATGTCTTCAAGCAGATAAAGTGAGAAATACACAATAACAAGACTTCATAAATACCAGTTCCTTGGATAATTAATTGACGATTAGACATTGGATACCCAAGAAAGACTTTTTGGGACTCAAACAAGTAGGATGAATATAAAAGAAAACATGCAGATTTGAAAAAATGCACACGCAGACACAAACATAGGGACGGTTAGAATCTTAAAAAGATCTCTAGGCTGGAGTGTCTGAAATAGCCGGTGAATGTCTGGCATCCGGTAGGATGCCACATCTCCATCAAAAACGGAAAGATAAGAAGAATAAAAAAAGAGTGAGTAATAACAATTATTTTCTTTGGTTAGGAGCAATATGTAGTATATAGTCTGATACGACACTTCATCTTTTCTTTCCAAGGTCAGTGAAGGAAAAATCCTTCTAGACTGACGCAATTTAAATTGTTGTCCCAATCAAGAGTGCCCCTTTTTTCCCCCAAATTAAAAAACTACCTTGTGTCTAACTCTGCCCTTGTGGGGAGGCAAGTAAATAGGAACTATTACGAAATTACATACTTTTATTCTAAAACAAAAAAGAAAGAAAGAAAGAAAGAAAGAACAAAGAAAAAATGTTTTATTGGTAAATAATCCACTTCCTTTCCTTCTCTTCGTTTTATTTTATTCTTTTTCATTACTTTTCTCAAGGCAACGCTTACATACACATCGATAAGGGAGTTACATAGAAACATTGTTTACAACTACGTCCGCAAAACCAGGTCACATGACCCATTCACAATTAAAAAACATGTAGTGCTCATTATCGAAATCTAGTTGGGGATGTCTTCTCTTCCCTACAGCCTCTTTCTCACAGAAGAGAGGTTGCTAGTCTTTCTCTACTCTATTGTTATTTCCATGGTAGGTGCTCGACTGAGCTCCAATCTATGCCCTTCCCCTGTAAAACATTCACGACAAAAACTGGTCTAGCTACAACCACTGTGAATAATTTTCCTTTCTTCCTCTGTGTATCTAAAACTAAACGGAACTTCCATGAACAAAGTTTCTTTCCAAGAACTACCCGTATGTGGACCACAATACCACGTGGCTGTTTCCTAGCTGAATACAACATGGTCGTTTTCAAGTCCCATGTTAACAAATTCTTGTTGAGCCGTTCTCTTGAATAACCAAATCCCAATCCTCACTATGTTGTCTTACTGGCCATCTGAAACTCATTCATCGTTATCCTCGAGTTGTCTCTGGGCCTTGATAAGCGGTGACACGTTAGTACATAAAAAATAACAAATCAGAACGGTTTGGTTGTTTTGTTTTACGGCATATCGACCCTTTTCAGGTCATTTAATGCCGAATCCAGTCATTTTGGTGAAGGTTTTTATGCTTCAAGTTCTCTATGTTTAAGTATTTATTCGCGGTGTTTGGTTGAGTGAAAGGGAGAAAAGGGGGAGAAGAGGGGAGGGAAAATGTTTTTTGTTTTGGATTTTGCAGAACATGATTGAGTTTTGCAAAGAAAAAAAACAATAAAACATCAATGTTTGGTGCATTTTGAGTCAGGAAGTCAATAACTTCAGACAGCCTGATTTGGTAGTGCCAGTAGGTTTTATTTGACCCATAGATGGGGCCCTTACAGATACTATCACTCCGGGCCAGAGTGGACCTGGGAGCAATGCCAATTAAGGGCAACTCCACAAAAAGTACGTAAATCTCAATCATGTTGTTTCTTCCCCCCCTGTCACCGAAATACCGTTCTTTTACTTATACTCCTTAAATTCAACACACACTCTGGTTATATATATATATATATATATATATATATATATATATATATATATATATATATGAGTTGTTCATAAACTTTCATTTTAGTCCTGTTACAAGGAATACTATTGTTGGCTCAGAATTATTTGGCAGTTATTTTCCTTGGACAAGATCCTAGTTATCTCCCTTGAACTTTACTAACGAACAAGAGAATGCAATTTTCTACTTCAGAAAACCAAAACTATATCTAAATTCCATCCAAGGGCGAATTTAGCAACGGATGAGATGTGACGGTGGTTAAGTGGATATCGACACGGACTGAAGACCTGGGTGTTCCAAGTTCGAATCCAGTCGGTTCCACAGTACCACTTTCACTTAGGGATGTTGGTAACCTTCTCGTGGTCCTTCCCGTAAGTACCCGATGTCTTTCCAGAAAGATTTCTAACTAGAAAAACATCGGGGAAACTAATGCCGACACCAGAATCATCTGATTCACACGAAAGAAGAAACAACGGATATCTTTCTCTTTCCTGGTTGCGCTTGTAAGCCTGTCAAATGTGGCCCGTCTGGCTCTCAATCTGTGCATGACTTACAGCGGATGCTGTTCCCCACTCAGATAGCTTTTACATCATGGTCGCAGTCGTCTTGACGCTCCCTTTACTGATCGCAGATATACGCTCCCAGATAGCACCAACAAATTAAGTCATGTTTACTTATACCTCGCCCATCACATCTCTTTGTTTACCCTGCCAATACATATTTTTTATCGATTGTGTTGGGATGATTAACGTGGCTTGGCTTTTCATAATTAAGTCCGTGAGTTTCACCCCTTCGTGTATCAGGTTTAGTATGTCCTTACATATGTCCTTGACAAACTGTCTCTTTGAGAATATATATATATATATATATATATATATATATATATATATATATATTCACACACATATCCAATCGTTTCTTTATTACTTTTTATCTTTTTCTGACAACCATGCGTTATCCACGATAACACCAATATAAAAAATGGTGACGCAGACAAACTGTTTTCCTGTATCACAGCTTCTCAGTGTGGATAGACATGCAAGTGCATGGAGTCCCGAAATAAAATTTAAAAAAAACAGCTCACCTGTGGGTGTGAACTTACTAATTTTTGATTAATGAGAAAAAATCCCGCTCGTTTGAGACGGCTTGTCTGTGATCCACTGGGAGTCGGTTGGTTCTCATATAAACAGTCGTTTGCTAACTAAACCAGTTTTTTTTTCAGGCTGACACCTGTGTCGCCGTTATTACGAGATGATGAAAAGCAACAAATAACAACAATGCCTACAGCGAGGATAGAGGACGCACCAAAGAATCGCTATCTATGCCTCACTGAGGATGCCTTAACGACAACTACTCGTGCTCTCTACCGTTACAGCCAACAAAAAAGGTAAAGACACACCCTTCTAAAACTCGAGCCTTTTCTCCTTTCGATGTTTTCTACAAACAAGAACATTTAACACGAACAATTTTCTTACACAAATTATCTTTCAATTGTCT
This sequence comes from Sepiola atlantica, assembly GCA_963556195.1. NCBI lineage: Eukaryota > Metazoa > Mollusca > Cephalopoda > Sepiida > Sepiolidae > Sepiola > Sepiola atlantica. Next base: position 101,625,702 of record OY744517.1, on the reverse strand, counting down.
GTAAATTTGTAAGCATATTTTTATCTTTTATTCATAAAATACAGTTTTTGTTCATTACTACATGTATTACATTTTCAAATGTCACGACAAATACTGCCATTTCACATCAAATGTCTATAGAAAAATCGCTCTGAATATCGACCCTCCTGATTAATTATTTTTCTCTTGACCCCCCCCCCCCCAAGAATGAATATTAGAAAAAAAGGTGTTTGTATTCTGTCCGAGGCAACGCTGAACAAGAATATATCAGCTTTGTGTGTGTGCCTGGTGTCGTTTCTGACTTTTAGGTGGACACACACAGACAAGTGTGTGTCCTTTATATAATAGAATAATTGTTTTCTTGGATCTTGGTACACCCAAAGATGCAACATCGTCGATATCTCATCCAAACCAGGATCCATGTAAATAATACTGGAGTGAATTTAGTACTTGCTAAATGGTGACCCTCACTAAACATTATCACATAAACTATCTCATATGTATGCTTTATTATAAACAGATGAATAATAGAAGAAATTAGTCACTGTTAATAATCTTTCAAATAGCCGGCCTCGCAAAGAAACAGGTTTTTATTGATTAATTATTATTATTATTTTAAATGTTCTCTCGAACGTGCTAGAAGTTTTCAAAGTGTTTCTGCTCGTTTATAAAGTCTAAAATATTCTCAGTGACATCGAGGATTTTTTCTCACAAAAGAAAACCAGTTTAAATTGATGTGATCGAGTTTACTTATGCGCAATAGAAATAAATAGTGTATGTAAAATGATTAAAAAATCACGAAATGCGACGTAAGAGAGAGAGAGAGAGAGAGAGAGAGAGAAAGAGGGACAGGAAGAGGGAAAAAGAAAGAGGGAAGGGCAGAGAAAAAGACAGAGAGAAAAAGAAAAAAGAGAGAAAGACAAAGTGAGAGACAAAGAGAGAGAAAGACTGAGATAGATAGATAGACTCAAAGAGAGAGAGAGAGAGAGACAGACAGAGAGAGAGAGACAGAGAGAGAGACACAGAGAGAGAGAGAGTCAAGAGAGACAGAGAGAGAAATACAGAGAAAGAGAGAAAGAAACAGAGAGAGAGAGAGAGAGAGAGATAGAGTAAGAGAGAGAGAGAGAAAAAAAAGACAGAGAGAGAGAAAAAAGACAGAGAGAGAGAGAGAGAGAGAGAGGACAGAGAAAGAGAGAGAGAAAAAAGACAGAGAGAGAGAAAAAAAGACAGAGGGAGAGAAAGAAAGAAAGAGAGAGAGAAAGAAAGAAAGAGAGAGAGAAAGAAAGAAAGAGAGAGAGAGAAAGAAAGAGAGAGAGAGAGAGAAAGAAAGAAAGATAGAGAGAGAAAGAAAGAAAGATAGAGAGAGAGAGAAAAACAAAAAGACAGAAATATAGAGAGAAAGAAGCAGAAAGAGAAAGAAGGAGAAAGAGAGAGAGAGAGAGAAACAGAGAGAGTGTGTTTGTCTCTCTCTCTCCCTTTCTCTCTGAGAGAGAAAGTGGATGTCATCATAGTTTACAATCGAACACTGAAGTTGCTTGTAAAACTTTTTTTTTGTTCATAATTACAAAAAACAAAAAAAAACTTATATTTAATTGATAATAACGCAAATATTTGTAAGAATGTAACAACAGATTTGTCATGAGTTTCGGATTATAAGCCTTTTACTCTAATAACATCGTTTATAAACAAGCGAGTTGTTCGTAGTAACTCCACCCCCCTTCCACTTAATTGTAACGCAGAAGATTAAGTAGTCACAAGGTGACAGGGAAGAGGGGATATAATTCGTCTTCATCTGAAAATAAAGTGAAATCAACTCTTGTCACTAAAAAGGCAACGAAGATATTATGTCAAGTGGGTAAAGCGCGCTACCCCGGGGGTGATGACAAGAGCTAAGTACAAAAGAGTCAGTCACACCCAATCGGGGAGGGGGTCAAGATGACGGAACGGCTAACGAGACTAATACCTTCGCTACGAAAGCCATAACAGGTGCTCCATGTGGAGATATTAATTAAGCCTGGCCCAGGGGAGGGGGGAGGGCGTAGTTAAAAGAATAGTAGTCATTTAGGTTTCAATTTTTAGAGAGGAGCTAACTCGCACTGATTTATTGGCTTTAGCTAATTAGAGGTCATTGTTACAAGCGGTGTATCCGTTTTTGGTGGCTACATTTTTAAATAGGTCCCTCACTATCCACTAAGCTCCAGCCCCTGCCCCATCGCGGCAATGTTGCTCCCTTGTGCCTGTTTTACAAGTACTTCAATGGATTGTGCTCTGATGAACTTGCTGCTCTGGTACCCCCACGACGTAAATTCACTAGACCAACCCGACAATCTGACAAATCCCATCCATACACTGTGAAGGTCCCCTGATGCCGAAGAGCTTTCTACTCCAAAAGCTTCTTTCCTAGTACTGCTCGACTCTGGAACTCCCTTCCTGCTCCCTGTTTTCCTGACGGTACTGACATGCAGAAATTTAAAACTAATGTAAACAGACATTTCGCTGTGCAGCTTCTAATTTAGGTTGACCCCCCCCCAAAAAAAAAACTCACCCTTTTTTCTCAGTAGCCCCTTACGTCTACAGTGGCGGCCTGCCTTGTTTTGGGTGAACTTTGTTAAAAAAAAACAAAAAAACCTTTCGCCAACTCGCAAAGTTATCTACTTAAAATACTTGAAAGAGAACTTTAAAATAAACATTTTATTGCTGTAAACACGAAACAAACACTTTCACAATTATTCATATATTATATATATATATATATATATATATATATATATATATATATATATATATAAATAAACTAACATTTTGATAATTTTCTTATACATTTATTTAAATATGACTGAAAATAAAAGACAAGAAAGAAATCAATTAGCCTGAGCGATGTTGTGTGTGTGTGGGGGGGGGGGGGGGGGAGGGCGGCTTTGTTTTTAACTTACAATTTATAAATGGATCGCAATTTGGTGAAAATCAAGTGAGTTCCTCCGAAGAATAGGCCGGAACGGAACATAAGTGATTGATAAACACTGTGCTGCCATCATGACAAAGACGGGAACTCACCACCATTGGCATTTCTAGATTTTATTGACTTGCTAAACATTTGTCCACGAAATAAAACACTATTCTTAAACAGAAAAATTGATTGTATTAAACTAAAAACAATCGTTGAATTAAAAAACAATACCAAAGTATAGTTAATTAATAAAGTATCCTTTTGCACAGCTATATGCAAATTAGTTAACTTATACATAAACAGTATAAAAAGCAGATAGGGTGCTGCTATGGTATAAATGTGAAATAAGATGTTTGATCTCACCCTTAGTGTGAGAAATGAGCCCACCTTTCACATGTATTCATTTAGATGTAATCAGCGTTCGCCCCCAATGACCCCTTTCACCCCCTTAACTTTATTAATGACATGTTTATAAAAATGCTTTTGGTTGCGAACTGAAGACGAAAACTCTAAGTCATCGAATATAAGTATTAATGCCTAGCTTCACCCTTCATCCTAATAACCCTAGATCAGGGGTTTCAAACTTTTTGAGTTGCGGACCCTTTTATAATTCAGGTTTTACCCTAGGGACTCCCTTATAAACGCTTATGAAATTTAGACATAAATGTTTGCTTAAAATAACATATAATATTACATTAACGCAACAAACTGGGTTTAAGCTTATTTTAGACGTAAATGTTCAAATAAAATAAATAAATAAAATAAATGAATAAGATAAATAAATAAAATAAATAAAATAAATAAATAAAATAAAATAAATAAATAAAATAAAATAAATAAATAAAATAAATAAATAAAATAAATAAATAAAATAAATAAATAAAATAAATAAATAAAATAAATAAATAAAATAAATTAATAAAATAAATTAAATTAATAAAAAAAATTAATAAAAAAATTAAATAAAATAAAATAAAATAAATAAAATAAATAAATAAATAAATAAAGTAAATTAAATAAATAAATTAAATAAATAAAGTAAATTAAATAGATAAATAAATAAAATAAATAAATAAATAAAATAAATAAAATAAATAAATAAAATAAAATAAATAAAATTAATAAATAAAATAAATTAAATAAATAAATAAAATAAATTAAATAAATAAAATAAATTAATAAAATAAATTAATAAAATAAATTAATACTCCATGTAAATGCAAAATGTAACAAAATTAAATTTTTTTATTAAAAATTTATTTTTCGTATAAATGAAAACAGTAATAATACTTTACAAATAGTTTTGTCAATTACACACACAGGATTTTTTAAATACACACGTTGACGTGTAATGGGCGATAATGAAAGTTTTTGTCATTTAGGAACATTAATAAGTAAAAATAAATATCCAGACATTGAAAATTTATACTTTGAATTTCACGTGATAGGTTAATCCCCGGACCGCCTATCTTGTCCTTGTGGACACCCTGTGGTCCACGGACCACAGTTTGAAAACCCCTACCCTTGACCATACCATAACACTTCAACCTGATAACATTAGACAATACCATATCGCTTCACTCTTCATCGTGATAACTTTAGACCATACGATGTACAAAAGACCAAAAATCTTAAACAAATGCCTTGGAAATTATGCATAAACCGCTATATTCTCCGTTTTTCTGACTCCAGTACAAAAAAGAAAAGAAAAAGAGACACTTCTTCGTCATAATTTAGGTGTAGCTTTATTTTTATTTAATTTTGTGGTGTTTTTTTTTAGCCCTACTGGGTACATTATGGGGGGGGGGGTATATTTTAACCACGCCAAATCTTTTTTAAAAATAAAGGTATTTTGTTAAACGGCTTAGCAGTTAAGTATTTGCCCCCAAAGAATAAACACAGGCTCACGTCAAATTATACACACGCAATCGAGTCTATATCTTAGGCGGCAACGCCCGCTTTTATACGATCATTACGAACAATGCTTCGTAAGGTGTTTTCTATCCATCTCCTCTTTATTGCTCCATCCCCACCCCACCCAAAGGTTTATTTGGGTGCAATTTCCCAAAAGAAATTAAATTCGAAACGTTCTAAACAAACATTTCTGTCCAATTTCTTTCAACATGTTTTTACGGCATATGAACAGTTTTTGATTATTTAATGCTGAATCACAATGCCATTTGTAAAAGTGTCGAGTGTACACGATTAATTGAACGAACGAGGAGTGGGGATGAAATTATGGGTTCATACCTTTTTCAATAGTGTGTCGTAAATTCCTTCGACGCCAAGGAGTAGTTGAAGATCAAACTTGGGTCAGATGTGAAAAGTTGCGAAAAAGTGATAAATTGTGACCCCCAACTGTCAGGAGTCAAGTACCAAAAAAATATTATAATTTTGTTAGATAGAACTCTAAAAAAATGTAACTGTTAAAAAATATATATATATGACCACCCAGAGGGGATAAATGCACTTAAATAAACAGTAAACGACAGAAATGCAAATTACTCCATTCTGGTAGAAGGTAATAAAACAAAGCCCAGATCGTTCCAACGTTTCGCAAGTCAATCGGACACTGTCATTGTAACCTCTAAAAATGAAACATCGTTACTTGTTTTCAACTTTAGTTATGACTTTGGTTGTAAGGGAAACCCTTCTGTTACGGCAGTGACGGTGATCACATAGAAACATAGATGAATTCTGGTAGAAGGACATGAGTCGTCCTATGGCACCAGCTCCTTGTCTTCATCTTTGTATACGTCCAGTGATGACAGCAGCCTTATAATTGAATTTGATTTCTTGGTCAATCCAGAACTTATCTAACCGCTTCTCAAATATCTTTTACACTTGATGGCAATCTATTCCACAAATCAACACAGCAATGGCTGAATAGATATTTTTTCAGGTTCAAACGTGCCTGTTTCTTGTAAAGCATCTGACTGTGTCCCCTGTTTCCCACTCTTGTATTTTTTCTAAATAGTTTATCAGCATTGAAATCATATTTTCCAGAGAGCAATTTATAGCACTCAATTATATCCCCACGTATTCTTCTATAGGCCAAACTTGGCAATTTCAGAGTTTTCAACCTTTCTTCATAACTCTGATCGTACAGTCATGGAACAAGTTTAGTAGCTCGCCTTTGTACATTTTCTATCATTTCAATGTGTTTCTTTTTATACGGTGCCCACACTTGATTAGCATATTCAATATGAGGCCTCACAAGCGCTTTAAACAATATAACCAATGAACTTCGTTCGAGGTATTCAAAACATCTGCGGATTAAACCGAGTATTTTGTTGGCTTTGTTTACTTTCTCTTTCATGTGTTCTTCGAAATTTAGCCTATTGTTTATTACAATACCAATGTCTTTTTCCAAGTTCGTATAATCCATGGGTTGTAGACAATCATTCAGAGTATATTGACATAATGGCCAGTATCGAAATCAAGCTCTGAATTTGGAGAAAGACAACGACCGGACGATCACAGTCCATGCAGTGAACACACACAAACGTCAGTTCACACAGCTATGATTAAAATACATAGTTATTTGTAATTAATAAAAGTGTTCAAATATTGTAACACCGTTCTATATTGCATATCTTTCCAGAGCTAGAGAAGGGGATGAGGAAGACATATCTAAACACCGGTGAGATCGAGGAAAGAAACCACCTGATTGCCCAAAATGAGCTGGCGGCCACATTTGCATATCGATGACACTGGGAAAAGGGTGTGAGATATCATCTGGCTTGAGAATGGATTATGGTTGGATTTTGCTTGGTGCTAGACTTTCATGGCAGACTTTGTTTACAAGCATAATTCACTTCTAGAACTAAGATATATTTTAGCATGTAATTTGTGTTATTAATGCATATAGATAAAAAGTATTGATTTACTCACATTTAGTATAACATAAGTTAATAAAATGATTACTCTACCCTTACCACATTCTATGCAATAAATATTAAATTAAAGAAAACAATATCGCAAAGTTCACGACAGTTTGTAAATAAATTAATTTAGGTTGACATACGATTTTTTTTTATTCACACTATATTGTCTGATATGTTCTCTGCCTCCTTTGTCCCAGTTCATTTGATTCGTTGGTCTAGTGGTCTTCACAAATTGGCTGTTTTGATACATCAATATAATACAACTTCCTATTCCAGTAGCTTCCGCTCAAGAACTTCAAGCTTGGTGAACTCTCTTCCTGCTGACTGTTTTCCTCCTACCTACAGCCTTGGTCTTTTCAAGACTACGGTCATCTCCTGTTTTTATGATAATCATCTCTCGTACTTTTTAGCTCCTTACATCAAGTGGCTTCATGCATTGTCTTAAGCGATTTCCATAAAAATTAAATAAATAAAAGATGTTAGTTTGCTGGCTATAAAAATATATACGTAAGCAGTTAGGTCTCTAAATATATCACCAAGTTAATGTCGGCATTCAAATTTACAAGGAAACGCTAGTTAGTCCCCTAAAGATTTAAAATGCACCAAAAAATGGACAATAATGACAGTTTTTGTTTGAAAACATCTGCAATTCCATTCATTAGATTTTGTCACAATTCCAATCAAAGTTAGGGTTAATGGTTATTTGTATGAATCAAGGAACTTTTTGTAGAAAATCACCGCCATTAATGGAAATATGAGTTTTTCAAAAATAACAAGCCGCGCATGCGTGGCCCCCTCTGTATGTGACTCGATGTGGCGAGTGTAAAATGCAATAAATTTGGGCAATTTGGGGCATTTTTGATCCCCCTTTGACCCCCTGGGGGCGCGAACCAGAATTTTTCTGAGGTCAAGGATGCTCATTTTATATCCAGAACAATTGCCTTTACATTTTGGCCAAGTTTCAGAAAAATTGAATGGATGGATGGGAGAAAAGGGTCATTTTTTTTTAACATTTTTTTTTGACCCCCTGGGGGCGCGAACCAGATTTTTTTCCAAGGTCAGCGATACGTATTTTCTATTAGTAACAATTGCCTCCATATTTTGGCCAAGTTTCAGAGAAATTGAATGGATGGATGAAAAGTTATGGGGCAAAAAATGTCATTTTTTGCCATTTTGGGGCCTTTTGACCCCCTGGGGGCTAACCAGATTTTTATTTCAAATGTCACTTTCTAACCTGACAAAAGTTACAACTTCATGCAAAATTTCAGAGAAATTCAATGGATGGTTGCGGAGAAAAATCCAGACGGACGGACGGACGGACAGACGGACGGACGGAAATGCCTCAAAACATAGGTCTCCCGATTTTATAAATCGGGGGACCAATAATAACCCAGTCGCACATACGCTCTTTGCCTAATTTTGTGAGTCCTATCTTGACATGCGTCGGGTTAGGCTTTGCCTGTACAAAATGCAGAATAAATACCACTGTTGAACGCATTGCGGAATGGTGGGACATCTATATGTGTTAGTTTACGTGTAGAAATATAAGGGAAACGATATTTTTATGCAAATACTCACTAACATGAATAGATTCCGTCATTTTGGGTAAGTAATAACACATTAATACAACTTGCAGTTTGTCATTTTGGGGTGGCAGGGGTATGTTTTGTCGGGGCTTTTTTTTTACAAAAGATCCAAATCAAGGGCTGGTGACCCCAGGAAAACTCATGTGTTCCCAGAGATTCAATTGCCTCGAAATGGGAAACAATGGAATTCTTTTTGAAAATATCTAAAGAAATTTCAAAAACACTGATATTAAGTGCTCCTATTTAATTGCCTACCCGCGAGGGCAGAGTTAGACACAAGGTCGATTTTTAATGTGGAGAAAATCCAGCTCCCAAAAAGGGGCACTTTCGGATGGAACAAAGATTTTTTTTTTAATTCCTCAGTCTACAAGGATTTCTCCTAAACTGACCGAGGACAGAAAAGATGAAGTATAGTATCAGAACAGATACTACATTTTGCTCCTAGCCCAAAGACCAAGGAATGTCACCCATATTATTTACCTTGGTTAATGTTACGAAACCCTCAATATTGTCTGCATTTGCGATATAGACCATAACAATCAATACATTTATTTGCATTTCATATACTTGACAGCCGGGCAACGCCAGGTAATCACTGCTCGTATATGACATGCATGCATGCATGCAAAGATTTTATGTTCTGCCCACGATATCTTTTTACTGCTTTATTCTTCAGGGGTCATAGGTTTCAGTTGAATGAAGTTGTATAAAACCTAAAGAAATTTGAACAATGGAAGGGAAACTACATTCACATGGACACACGTGATGTACTCTATTCAAATCTTTAAGTCGCACTCGCAAATATCACGTATAACATTTTTCTGAACTATCATTAAAATACATGATTTTTTGTAATTAGTGTTTCGGAATTTTTGAGATGAGGGTTGATCATTTGTAGAATTTGGTATATTCGGACTACTGTTCTCATCTTGGGTGTTTTTATCGGCCGATGTAACTTCCGACCTTCTTCAGATATACCTTGTCGAACTCGGGAATATTTCTGTCGAACTCGGGAATCTGGACGGAATTTCGAACGGAACCCTTTATTAAATCCACAGGGGTAGCATGCTCTCGTTCCATCTGCCATGACTGGGAAAATGTATTCAGTAATTCGCAATTCTTTGGATTAAACTTTCAACCTTCAGATGACTGTCACTTAGAACTGAATTTTACTTAGTACTATATCCACTGCGTCACGGGTTCTTGCCGACCAGATTTCCGAGTTCGACAGAAAGATTCCCGAGTTCGACAAAGTACACCTGAAGACGGTCGGAGGTTACATCGGCCGAAACGTTTTATCAAAACACCTAAAATGAGAACAGTTGTCCGAATATACCAAATTCTACAAATTGATGAAAGTGTTGAAATATTGTAACACAATATTTCAGACATTTCAAGGGCTAGTGGATGAGATGAAGAACACATATATAAACAACGGCGAGGCCGTGGAAAAAAACACATAATTGCTCAAAATGATCTAGCAGTTACATTTGCATATCGTTGACAGGTTTGGGATGGGAGGTTCGAGACACCATCTGGCGAGAAAATGGGTTAAGGTTAGGGTTGGTTTTATAGTTTTATTGTATATAAAACCTTTTTGGGTCATTTAATGGCGAAACAATGAGTATTGGAAACTATTAAAGAATACGCTATTTAATACACAGTTAGAAAGAGATGTTCATATCTGTACCAATAATATTATACTAGCTCCGACTCAGTGGCATACGGAGGTCTGTTGATGCCCTGGACCAACTCCTTGAGTGTATGCCCCAAATACACAAGTATGTCCTAGAACCCCATTTGGATACCCGGAACCACCACCCGATTCCCCTCTGCACGTCACTGTGCAGACTTAATTTTAATTCGGTTTCATAGTCTACATCGGTATCCATTAACCCATTCGTTCCAATCTCGTACATTAGAGAAATCACGAAATACAGAATACTGTATTTTCTGTAAGAACGGGTTGAAGATATGTAATCATTTCAATACCGACATAATACGATAAGGACGTTCTATGACTCTAGCACCTTCCAATTTTTACCCACCCCGCCAAATGTTCCGGCTACCTAGTTGGAAGAAAGGACAAAGGTCATCTGTAGGTTTTATACTCTTAGTTATTTACTAGAAAACACCAACGACTTTGCCCGCGGACGAATAGGACCCCCCCCCCATCCCGTGTACTCTTGCCTTCGACCATTTTTATTTTCAATAATTTAAAAGATATAAAAACAAAAAATTAAGATATTTTTCAGAAATTTGAAAACCAATAAAAATGTATTATTTTATTAAAATAATTTTCTTTTAATAGCTTATCTTTCTGAATAAAATGCCATTCTCAAAGCAAGATATTTTTTTGCATTTTACTGGTATTAGCTGTTGGAAGGGCAACCCTCCTGTGGATACAGTAAATTTATCATCTGATGTTGTTGAAGAGTGTTTTTAAAAGAAAGTCTGATTGTGCCCACGTGGTTTGCGCTTTTTTTTTAATAAAGAAATTTCAAATGTGACCATTTTTCTTTATTTAAAAAATAAAATATTTCTGTTGTTTATAGTTGTCCGACGCGAACGCAACCCCCACGATGTTAGTATAAAAAATAATACAAAATTAATACAATCATTGAATTTCTTGTACAATTTTATCCCAAACAAAAGTGTGTGCGTGCTCTTGGTATAAAGGTTTGTTTGAAATTGCATCTCCAGAGAGAGAGAGAGAGATAGGGAAAGAGAGAGAGAGAAATAGAAAGAGAGAGAGAAAGAGAAAGAGAGAGAAAGAGAAAGAGAGAAAGAGAAAGAGAAAGAGAGAGAGAAAAAGAGAGAGAGAAAAAGAGAGAGAGAGAAAGAGAGAGAGAAAAAGAGAGAAAGAGAAAGAGAGAGAGAGAAAGAGAGAGAGAGAAAGAGAGAGAGAGAAAGAGAGAGAGAGAAAGAGAGAGAGAGAAAGAGAGAGAGGGAAAGAGAGAGAGGGAAAGAGAGAGAGGGAGAAAGGAAGAGAGGGAGAAAGAGAGAGAGAGAGAAAGAGAAAGAGAGAGAGAGAGAGAGAGAGAGAGAGAGGAGGGAGAGACCATTTATATGATAATTAAAAAAATGTGTAAGAGATAGATTGATTATGCTGAATGGTATTGTTAATAGGTATGGATCCATGAATGGGTCGAATTAAAATAAAGATAGGCAATGGAAGATCAACATATCTCACAATTTCATGTCCTTGTGCCGAATTGTAAATTCATGCAATAAATAAATATTTATTTTTCCAAGTCACATTGCTAGACAGAGACAAACCAACTGCGATTGTTGAAAGAAATCGCCTAGGCATCAATGGTAGATTTGGTAGAAGTATGCGTTGCAAGACGTTGTTTCGTTTAATCAACCCGTGTTGGACAATAACAGGGTAGATGCCAGTGTTGGACAACGTTGCTAGTTAACGAGACGCTGTTTGGGTCTTAAGACACGACCAGAAAGAGGCTAGCTGGAGACTCATAGACGATACGTTGCCACACGACCGAATGAAGGTTAGTCCGAGTGTTTTAGACGACACGTCGAGTGATCCTGTTACAAACAACAGTGGTTCTTAAATGGTGTAGGGCTAGATGGTGACGGGTGTGATAAAAGATTTAAAGATAATCATGGATTTGGAAACATTTTTATGTAACTGCGTAGTGCCCCACGACTCTATTTCACACCAAGCCGACGATCCGTCCCTGACAATCAATCCGACAACTCACGTACTGCCGTGGCAGCACCATACCTTTCTTTGTCGGAATAAGGTATGATCTAGCTCAGTTATAAAAGATATACCCTCCTAGGCATTACATCCTCTTTTCAGGGGACTAGTGGCCATCGCCTGAGGCGCTCCTATCGGGGATTGCCGACGGGTCCGTTTATGGCTATTTATGTACTCTATCAGAGTGCCCTCTTCGGGGAGCTGGCTGTCCCAACTTCCCGGTTTTGTGTCACATCTTGCTGTAGTTGAAAGCAGCCATTAAATGCCAGCTGTATTACTTTTACACTATAGTGACGTACAAGGACCCGGATGTTCGTCCTGCGCTGTCCAAATAAAAAGCGTTTTAAAAATGGTCCGTACGCACTAAATACAAACATGTTTGTATTTTAACCCAATCAAAAATGTCCGCTTAAATACAAAGTTATGTTTCGCGATCCCATGTGAATTCAATAAGACGACAAGACCCATGAAATGAGCAGTAAAATCTTCGACGACCTGACTTCAACATTTCGATTGGCTCTAACTTTTACGTACCAATCTGTCGCACCACCACAGACTCGCTTACAAACACTCACTCGGCGTGACACCAACCTTCCAAGAACATTTAAGTGTCTATTTCTTTTGTTTCTCTTGTTTTGATAACGTCTTATGCTGGACGCTTTTATCATTAAGCTTTTCACACATACTTGTCACTGTTACACATACGTCCGGCTAAACACAAACACACTTACGTCTTGCTATAGACAACCGCACCTAATATTCACGGCACCCATACACATCCACTGCAGCCGAAATAAACAACGAACACATAATTACAAATTTCAATATAAAAACAAAACAAAGTAAAAGGTAAAGTTCATGGGAATAGTTTAAAATGATGTTTTTTTGTTTTTTTTAACTTTTGATTGGTCTTAAAACCAATGTTTAGTGTTTAGATTAAAAATATCAATGCCACGCCAGGGAGCATTGTAATCTCAATGTTTGCTTTTGGTTGTTTTACACAATCTTCACGGTGATTTATAAAAATGGCAGGAGTTGTATACCTGCCTTGCATAGGGCAAACGCGCAAAGTGTAAGGTGGTCGTCTGATATCAATATCTGTGATAAGGAGATGAGTGTATTTCTGTCCGTACGATCAAAAATAAAGAACGAATGAGGAGCAAAATACTTGGATGAGCAAAAGGTATTAAACACAAAAGTCTCATAATCTACAGATTGTGAGTTCAATCCCTGTACACGGCAGTAGATTTTCATTTTATCTTCAATTACACTCAAAATAAATTCTATTAAATAATATTGCAGACAAAACTGGCGACGTAAATAGTTTATTGTCTTATTGGTTTTGTTTTACGGCATGTCAACATTTTGACGCCGAATCTGGTTATTTTGGTATTTTTTATGCTTAAAGTTCTTAATATTTTCAAATATATAATAGATTATCTTTTATCTAAGAATGGTTCGTAGACGTATGTTTTGTAAATGAATAGTCTGTAATTGATAAATTACATTTAACCTATATATGGGACCATGACAGATACTACCATTTCAGGTCAAAGTTAACCTGGGAGCAATGGTAAGTACGGGTGACTCCACATTCCTCACAAACTCTCAAATTGGGTCCTCTTGACTGGATGCAATTTGGTGATATACTAAGAACGGTTGGGGTAAAGAGCAATTGGGTGATTGACAGGGTGTGGAAATTGGGTAGGTAGAAAATAAAAATAAAAAGGTAGGGATGGAAAAGATTGATTTCGATGTGATGGGATGAGATAAGCGCGAACACCTATATTCAAGAATATCCAACGCAATTTAGTGTCGTACCTGGGACACAGTTTATTTCATCCGTAGATAGGACACTGACAGGTAATACCACCATGGGTCAGTGGACCTGGGAGTGGGGATAACCAAGGGATGACTCCATAATTCTTTAAGCTATCAAATTAGGGCCTCACCACAGGATAAACTGTAAGGTCTTACACGGGACCTGTCATCTCTTTCATCATTCCGATATAAAAGAGTTGCCTAGTGTTTTTTAATGATCGATTGATTTGTTTGAACAAAAAGAAATGTAACATTTGTTATTTTTGACGGAACGGATATAATGCGTGCATATATATATATATATATATATATATGAAACATCGATGCCTGTACGTAATACATGATTAATATTTATTTATAAATATTATTATATAGCCCCCTTTACTAAGGCTGGGCACTCTGAGTGAATTTAATAACAAGTAGTACTACTAGCTTCATTGCGAGTCCAACACGATTTGTTGTTGTTGTTGATCACTCTTCGCTGCTTGCTGTAAATACCCGCCGACTTGGCATTTACAAAGTTAAATTCCTCTTAACTTCCAAGCTAATTTGTGGTGGCCAACGGGTAAGTCTCCTGACTGTGAATCAGTGGCGATTTGTGATCAGAGTTCGCGTCCGCCTAGAATTAGCTTCCTGCACTAAAGATTGTGTAATCATGAAGCATCGATGTCTGTAGGTGATAAATTATAAATATTTATATATAAATTATAAATATTTATAATATATATATATATATATATATATATATATATATATATATATATATATATGTGTGTGTGTGTGTGTGTGTGTGTGTGTGTGTGTGTGTGTGTGTGTGTGTGAATGATTACTTGTAGGTTACACTGAGGATATATAATTTCGTGTTTTTGTCTGAATCATAATACAAAGGCTATAAAAAGCGCAATGTATGGCAGCTTTAATTGCTTTATTTATGAGAGGACGTATTTGTAAAGAACGTTTACTCAGCTGAGCCATTTTGAAAGTTGCCTCTTATGGCGTACAAGTAATTCAACACAAATGATTGGCGGCATTAAACGAGCTATTTAATAATAAATAAAGCCTTCAAAATAAAATAGTCACGTATATTCATACAAAAACACACACACACGCAGTCAACAGGTGGTTTTGATTATATGCCTATGCTCTTTAAATGATTTTAAAATATTTTTATCCGGGCTTTCGCAGAGCTGAAGAAGTTATATACATTGTGCTGAATAGTCATGAACAAAATAAAGAGATGTTCCAGTCATTATTTATACCATATATACACACATAAACATAAAAGAAGACATATCCCTTATCATTAATAATGAAGACTTGTCCGAGGGTTCTGATGAAGCTAAGCAAGATAAGATTGATTATTTTCCCTCGTTCAAGAATTGGAGAATCACTCAGTTTACAGTTGAAAGTGGAATCCCAAGGTTTGCGGCGAGTTGACACTGATTAATTCCACCTTCATATCTACCTATAACGTGGCGCCTCTGAAACTGCTCCGTTGGCCGGTGTCCTACTTAAAAGGTGATATATGATAGATAGATTCATATCCGAAACACAATAATGTCAATTAGTATAACATACCGATATTTCAAATTTCTGCTTTGTACGGCTCCAAGTGCTGGCCGTCGGCGAAGGAAGCAGAAACTTTTAAAAATGTATTAATTATTTTTGTGGGGTATCTATTTTTAGTAATATACACGAGAGAAAAAATACACACACATATTTCAACAATATAATGCACCCCCTCCCCAATATATTGACCATTCACAAGAAACGCCATCCAGGGAAACAACCACACAACTGTAAACAATACAGAAGCATTCTCCACTTCCGTATTCTTAGTGATAGCGGTACTATCCTAACACTGATATACAACTTTCAAGAGGCTTAAATTAACACATTGCAAGCTTAAATCTCGTATAAGCCGGCTTTCACCCTTGGTAGTTCGGTTTGGTAGTTCTGTTTTACGGCATATCAACCCTTTTTGGGTTATTTAATGCCGAATCTGGTCATTATAGTGAAAGTTTTTATGCTTCAAGTTCTTTATATCTTCAAATGTTTAATCAGGGTTTTTGGTTTGGTAGTTTTGTTTTACGGCATATCAACCCTTTTTGGGTTATTTAATGCTGAATCTGGTCTTGTTTTCTTCTCTTTTTTGTTTCTTTCCCCTTTTAATATCTGTTTCTATTTAACCCATAGTTGGGACCCTAACAGGTACTACCACTCCGGGTCAGGGTGGACCTGGGAGCAATGGTAATTAAGAGGAGGCTCCACATTCCCCAAAGTCCGTAAGCCGGATCTCACCATCGGATGTAGTTTAAGGTCATATCCAGGACCGGGAGTAGGGTAGGAAAAATAAAAATAAAAAAGGGGAGGGAGAAAGGGAGAGGGGCTGTTGTTTTTGTTTTTGGTTTTGTAGAACATAATTAAGTTTTACAAAAAAAACAAAAAAAAAAACAAAAAAAAACGTCAATGTAGGTGAATTTCGTCTCAGGGAGCCACAGGGCAGCCTGATCTGGTATCACCAGTTTCACCCTTGGAAAATTCACAAAATACCAAAGGGGACCAAGCTATATCACTCGCGAAACATGAGCAGGTGACCTAACCCTAAATCGTTAATAAGAAAGGGCATTCTCTTTTAGGAGACACTTTTAAGGAAAAATATAAATATGATTCCACATTGATTTATCTATTTTACAGTATATTACCCCCTTTTAGATATATAATTATAGACACCGACAGATGCTCTATATAATATATAATTATATATATATATATACATAATAATCCAGGTAAAACATCGACAGGGTAGTAATCCAAAGAATTTCAACCGGGTTTATAAAAAGTGTTCAATATCAATAGAGCTTTTATATATGATTATTGTTATTTACACAGACATGTACAAAATCTGCGACACTAGCATGTCGATGTTATCGATCAACAGCTGTTATAAACTGAGATCTCATCAGGCAGAGTTAAACTCCGATCTTAACCGTAGATCATATGATCTATTCAACATCAAATTGAGAGCAGAAATCCTCATACTGATATTCTAGTCGAGGCAGAATGCCTGAGCAACGAAACTTTAGAAAACTTGCCATTAAATGCGCTGGGCGGGACACGTGGTTCCCATGGTGGGTGGTAGTCTCCCAAAGTAACTATTTTATGGTGAGCTACATTTCCCAACACAAGCCAAGAAGAGGGATAAATACAGCGCTAGGTAGAAACTCAAACTCTTACATATTGATGCGGAACTCGAGAAGAAGATTGTTTGAAATAGGGCTAGGAAGGGTGGGCATACAAACGACAGTTGTAGGGTGTCGTAAGGACATCGTCTGGAACACGATCAACTCCGGCGTCAAACGTTAGAAGGTTCATGATCACAATTTAGACGTAAGCTGGACATGTGAATTCTGCTAACGAATACCTCCCTAGAAAGATGATTACGTAAATCATCTGTTAAAAGCATGAAATAAATATTTCCCAAGAAAATGGTTAGACAACCTGCATGATTCTTTTAATAAGGTCTGTAGAACCAACTACGGGTTAAAAAACAACACGTTGTACAGAGAAAACAGATTTCAAAAGACACCTCCGTAAATTCCGTGCAAAGTATTAAGTAAATCTGCCACCTGTCCTACAGGCTATGCAGATCTGCGTCTGGCCTGAAAAGACACCTACACAGTTACGGATGAGGAAAGGATAACAATGGAGAAACATGAGACGGCAATCATCTGTGAAATGCAGCGAATCGACAAACAGTATGTGTGTCCGTGTGTGTGTGTGTGTGTGTCCGTGTGTGTGCGTGTGTGTGTGTGTCCGTGTGTGTGTGCTTAAACTGACAACATGGAAACAAGTTATTAGGTGTTATAAGTAATTAATACCACCAACGCGATTTGTTAAAGAATTGGCTTCGTTTAAAAATAAACAGCAATGATTATTATATGTCCTTATTTATTTACCTCCCCACGAGGACAGAGTTAGACGCAAGGTCGATTTTTAATGTGGGGAATATGCAGCTCACCAAAAAGAAGCACTCTGGATTGGGACAAAAATAAAAATTCCCTCAGTCTAGAAAGATTTCTCCTTCACTGACCGAGGACAGAAAAGATAAAGTGTAGTATCAGAACAGATACTACACTTTGCTATTAGCTATTGTCGTTCTTGGCAATACAGACATTAATAACGCATAAAATAAGACAATATAGTGTTGAACGATCTCCAGTTAGCCAATAAAGGTTCTCAACGTTCCTAATGTAACACTAGCCAAAATACCCATCTCACGACGGGTTCGTAATATTGATACAGCATTGGAACCTTTTGATAAGCGCAAGAAGTCGACCCCAAAATACTAGCAATTAAAAACACACTGAAATGGTGAAAACTGAAAATAGAAGTTGTACGATAAACTTCTAATTTTCTCTGATTAAGTCCCCAATTCGTGATTGTAATCGACTCCAATTATTAAAATCTGTATAATTTAACTGAGCTTAATAATATACATAAAATAAAATCAGCGTCTTTATCGCTTTTGTCATCATCGATTTGATTCTGATTCGTCAGTTTATTTGACGATCGTTGCAACATGTTGTTAAGAATAAAATTTACTTCTATGTAATTCCTTACAGAAAATACTTTGTCCGAGTCGGAATTTTTTTCAAATTGCCACCAACTTAAAAAGAGATATAACTGTCTTCGTCCATACAAAGTTACTTCCCTTGAATTGGAACGAAGACCAGCATAGTTTTTTTAAAAAAGGGGCAAATGAAAACAAATTACAAATAAATACACTACGAGGCAATCCTGGCTAGGTACAGCTAATAGTTACATATTTTAAAGGGAGTAGTCTCTCCTGGGAGACATTTTTTAAAGCAAAATATAAATATGACTTCACTTACTCTGTCTATTTTAGAGCATATCACCCCCTTGGGTAATTTAATGCAGCAACATACATTACCTATTGTTAATCATTAATTGTATACAATTAGTTGACCACAAGTCAGTATTTTGCCCATAGCGATCGCTTATACCTTAACCAATCAGATTAGTAATTGAACAGAAATTATATGATAGAATTAGAACCCATTCCATGGTCCGCACCTTCTTCAATTACACTTATGACAATCTATATGAGCAGGGAATCGTTCTTAAGAAATTTCGAGTTCCTAGATCTAATAGCCTAAAAGTACCTAGTCGACAGACAGACAGACATATCTCCTATTAGTATAGATACATTAGATTGCAGTAGTATTTTGGCGTTTCTTTTATTGGTGGTTTGATTGTCAACGTTTCCATGCTTGTCGTGACGTGTTTCTATAAACATCGTACGATAAGTGGAATTAAAAAGAGTAACGAAAAATCAGCTATGGAGGGCGGTTAACGTTTTATTCAAGAATCGTAATTAGTATTTTTTTAAATGTATTTATACATGTCATACTAATGGCTCTTTATACCAAATTTGGTGTAATTCTATTCACTCGTTTTTTTACACATACATATTGTTATTAGTAATAGCAGTAATTGTAGCATTTTTTAAAATTTACTAATGAGTCACCACCTATCAAGGTCAAAAGTCACTCGAGGATAAGGGTTTATGCGATAGAACTATTGTCATTTGTTTGGTGTTGAATATTATAGACGGATGAAAATAATGGATGGAACGGATAAAATTTGATTACTTATGAATACGGTTTATTACAACTATTCATTGACATTAGATTTTAAGATGACCATGTTGTAGCACCCAGGGAAGCAATCTAGTGGCAACGTGTTCCATAGATAGAAGTTCTCTGTTCATGGAAATTCTGTTTGATGTTAGGTACACATAAAGAAAGGAAAGTTCTTTGTATATGTGGTAATAAGACGAGTTCTGCGAATGTCTGATAATGAGGAACCAGAGATTGAAGCTCGGTGTAGTATGGAAGATACTACACCGAGCTTCAATCCCTGGTTCCTCCTTATCAGACATTCGCAGAACTCGTCTTATTACCACATATACAAAGAACTTTCCTTTCTATGACTTTGTGCGCTGTATGAAATAAATCTGTCATCTCCACTTTTTAGGTAAATTAGCGTTGAGAAATACAAAATATTCATGTATCACCGCCAACCATATAAATTAAATATATATATATATATATATATATATATATATATATATATATATATAAACTAAGTGTATTATATCTGCTATATATTAAAATTAATTACTACGTACGTATGTGAACATGCGTGCCAACTCAGAGCAATATTTTGAAAGATGAGAAAAAAACACGTACGATGAGAAGTTATTTTTAATCTCGTGTAGAAATTGACTGTATTTATCTCTGCTATCACGTGTAGGTAAAAGGGTTAGGGTTAGGGTTAGGGTTTGTTTGGGACGAATGCATTTTTATCAGCCAATGATGTAGGCAGGTGAATCAAATGGCTTTCGCATGGTACTGTAACTGGCCTCAGATGCTACGCCTTTGTAAACGGAACCAAAACACGTATGGTTTCAAATTAACTTCGTCCCAGAAAAACATTTTCCGCCATTAAGAAAAAAAATCCCAAACATCAGTGGTTGTGTGGCACTTAAATATATTAACATAAGAAATTTAAAAGTGAATAGTTTTACGCATTTTCCCGAACTCTGCTAGGAGCAAAACCTTTCCGTGAATATAATGTACATACACACATAGTTAGGCAGCACTCGTGATTGCGAGCATAGTTCGTTGTGTATTATATCTGTTCTTCCAAAAGGTCCATTTTACAAGACAATTTACGTGTTTTGAAATTCATATACTTCATATATGCTAATTGCGTTCGTTTGAATATATACTGAATTACCTCACTTCTTGTAACAGGAAACGGAATATATATAACAATCGACGCGTATTATTACTACTATTATTATATTAATACGATAGCGTGCGTGTTCGTGTGTCACGCTTCCGGCAAAAGCTCTGCGCATGCGTGCCGCACCTAGATTTAAAAAAACAGTCAAGTTGCTTTATTTTCAAAATATTTCTAAGCATTTTCCTCTAGCGTAACGGTTAGCGACGTAGTATTTTTGACTTCAGCCCGACTGGTTTATAGTTCGATCCCAACCAACCTCTAAGATTTTTCTTTTTCTACATTTTAAGGGGAAGGGGAACAGAGGTGGGGAAGGGGAACAGAGGTGGGGAAGGGGAACAGAGGTAGGGAGGGGACGACCGGGAAGACACATATTAATACAATAGCGTGTGTGATTTTGTGTGTCATGCTTACATCGAAAGCAACGACCTTCCGAATCTTTGTATGCTACTCACCTGGTTAAAAAGTACTTTTTGTGTTGCTTTAAACTTAAAACTATGTTTTGTTTTTTATTTTGGCGTTTTTAAGGGCATTGTCTATTTAATTACGTTTTCTTTTGGTTGTAGAGAGGGCCAGTATTATTTTTTATTTATTATTTTTTTTTTTGAACGGATGGCATATCAACCTTTTTTAGTAGATATGCGCAGTGTCCATCGTACACGAGTTACCATTTAAAAAAATTATTTCACTCTTATCTAGAAGGAGGGGGGGGGGCTCATAATAAAGCAATTGTAACTAACAAATAGAGGGTGCTTTGTTACATTAGGTACCGCGCTAACTTTGACACCGTCGTTAGAGGTAGGGTCAGTGTGGCAGACGATAACTTCGTCAACTTTTTCAGTTTTATTTTCAAGAAATAATAAAAAAAAAATAAAAAAACGAACACAACACGGTGTAAGTAGAAATAAAAAAAATTAAATTTAAAAATTCCGTGTAATTTACACGGGTCCCGCTAGTTATTATTATTATTACTATTATTATTATTACTATTATTACTATTATTGTTATTATTGTTATTACTTCCGCCAAAGGATGGGGGTATGTTTACGGTCGAGTTTGTTTTTTGGTTTGTCAATACGTGTGTTGGTTTGTGTACAGCGTAGCGTCCACATCGCGTGACCAATAGTCACCAAACTTGATCAAAATATCGATCATGATCTAACATAGAACTGATTTAATTTTAGGATATCTAGGTCAAGGTACAGATCACGGAAAAGGTTACAGTCACCCTCGGCGATAACTTCGGTCTTGTTCATCATAGATACTCGTTACTTGGCCAATATTTTAGCTAATGGCGACCCGCATCTTATATGACTTTGAAAATTCGATCATGGTTACAATGTTGGCATTACTTCAATAATGCTTCATACAATATAAAGAAGTAAGACCCATATAAGACTTTGGCCCATCCTTACGTTTTCAGGCAGAGGTATTACGTTTCATGACTGACTTATGTTCTTGTAATTATATTAGAGATTATGTACGTATCATACACATCCACAACAGATCAATGCGTAATGAATGTATCAGAATTGAAAGACAAAATATAATGTTCGTATAATAACGAACAGGTGTACGTGGCATTGGGAGTTTTAAGCAATTCGCAGATTGAACCTGTATGGAACAAAGACCGATCTGACTAATACATGAAAATTGAGGAGCGTGTGTGTGCAAATGTATATGTCTACACTGAGAAAGACTTTCAAATTTGAGAATATATACAAAGGTGTGATGTAAAGAAAAAAATCCCAAAAAACTAGCCGTATATTATCGAGCAGGGGTCTTCAAACTTTTGAATACTTTTTTTAAGGGCCAGATAAGCTGTTTAAGCTTTCCGGGCCGAAAGGTAAAATTGAAGCTCGTATGTTGGAAACAGCAGCAGAAACAAACACATTTTATTACGCATCGATGCTTGATTTGACAAAAGCTCAAACCAGCAGTTTCAATCACAGCACAAGAAATATTCACCTAAAAAAATTTGCGCGTACTATAACAACGCAACCACAATGTTCTTCTTTTTTCCTGTTTTTTTTTCAGACACAACACAGATGCGTCCGACACAATCCTGCCTAGGCCTTTTGGGGTCGAAGGCCATGGACAGACGCAACTAGAGACATTCACAAACTACTAAACATAGCGACAGCATATGCACACTGCTAACCGAACTCATGTACACAGTTCATACACGCACATCTATAATGCCTATCTCTTTAACACACACTGTCACACGTAAACGCACTCGCTGCCAGCCGAAATGAACACTTTTATTCGAATTATCATTACAGAAAAGCAATTTCCTTTCAATTAGACCGTTCTAAGATTCCCTGAACGCTTGTATTCTACCAATTCTCTCGTTATCTTAACAAGTTGTCAATAAAAATGAGTGTTGTATGAATAGACTTTATCATTCTTTCTTTTGATAATGCCATTCTGTGTACATGTACTTAAAAAAACGAAACTCATTATTTTTTGATAAAATGGATTATGTATTATTCCAGGAAATCTCCATATTAATAAAATTGTGTGACCACTTCTCGTGTGTCTGTATGGGTGTGCATTTCTCATATAAACGTACCTTTGGATAGTTTCACATTGGATTATCAATATCATTTACTATTAATCGAATACTTATCGAAATCAAAAATGCAGTAGCGTAAAATAAAACGAAAATGTAAAAATCCTATTTTTAAAAAAAATCCGAAATTAAATCTACCAGAATTCATTTCCGTTTCTTCGTAAACAAGTCAGCCATTATAAACCTTTGTTAATAGTTGAAAAGAAAAAGAGAAGCCTTTGAAATTTGAAAGTAATTTGGAAGCATTTACATTCTCGAATAGAAAGTCATTTCCGGTTTTAAAATTGATATAAAATCCTTATGCATTAAAAGCTTGAACGTTTTGGAAGATTTTTGTTACATCCAATTATGTTATAAATAGAATAAAACAACATTACAGCACCAAAATTATTTTATAACAATTCATAATTTAATAACCAAACGATACCCATAATAATTACAGTTACCTTTTAAAATCCTTTTATTATTATTATTATTATTATTATTATTATGCCTCCTTCTCAATTCAACTGTTAAAAAAATTAAACTCTTAGTACAGTATCGATATCCAGATCAGATTCTGTTAAATATTTCATTTGATAACATCCAAAAGTGCTCCCTCAATCTCTTCCTTCTACCACTTTCTCCGAATTCACCTAACCTCATCTTAAACTGACCCACGCTACTGCTGTTCTTAATCCGATCTGGCAACTTATTCCAAAAACATATTACTCTGTGAGCAAAAAAAAAACTTAACTGGTTAACAGATCTAGTTTTTGAAAACTGCCTTGACAATAACCTTCCAGATATAGGAGAAATTTAAAAAAATACCCACCATAGTTAGAAATGCCATTAATTATCTTGAAAGTCTCAATCATATCACCTCTCATTCTTCTCACCAGCAAAGTAGTCAATCGGAATTTTTCCAAATGTTTCCAATCTCTCCCTGTAACTGCACTCCTTTACTTTACTTATTAGTTTTGTCACCCTTCTTTGTACGCCTTCCAGTTTCAATATTACATTCAAATTTCCATGTCTAGTTGCTGGAGCCCAGGCCTGGGTGCAGTATTCTATATGAGGTCTTATTAGAGCTGTATATATCCTTAACACAACATTTGTTTCCCTCGAAATAGTATTCCTTACCAGCCACATTAAAAAATAATTTGGTTAAAAAAATGGTAAAACAAAAATGAAAGTATGAAGACTCTAGTGTATGTCAGACCGAAAACAAGCTTAAAAACGCACCGCGTGGAGTCGGGTTGGAGAAAACAAAAAAGTCCAGACTGTTGAGTGCAGACTTTAATTTTCTTATTTATTGGCCAACGACAGTTTTCAAAAGAAACTTTATAACCTCGTCTGTGTCGTCCATATCTGAAATGCGAAGGGAGAGCGGTACGAGCAAAGTCGTCTCGCTTATTACATTCCTTTTGTTTTCGAGTCACTAAAACAAACAAGAAGGAAAGAAAAAATGTTAATTCCAGGAATTTCTTTTATGAGCAATTGGAATTTTATTAAAGGAAAGTCATTTCGTACTTTCGTGAGGCGTACTAATTTTTGGCAACGTTCAACTTTACAGCACGAAAGGAATGGACACTTTTTCTGCAAAGTTCCGGCATTATTTTTATTACTAGCAGGGTTATCCTGCGTTGTCAGGCCATTATATAAAATACTAGCGAGACCTGTGTCTTGGCGTTGCCCGGGAAAATTGAGGAAACAAAAAAGTAAATTGACCAGAAAAGGGCTTGTTTACAAATGAACCGAAATATATGATGGTGGAATTTAATTTCGTAATGAAATTAATATGGGGGATACGCACTGCCTTGTTTGCTTGGCTGAGCCGTGTGTGTGTGTGTGTGTTTCGGGGAGGGGGCTTTGTTTTTAATTTATAATTGAATAAAGAAATACAATGGCTGACTTGTTTTCGAATGAATCGAAATGCACTATGGGTAAAATTAATTTAGTAATGAAAGTTATGTGTGGGGGATACTCATTGACTTGTTTGCTTGGCCGTGGTGTGTGTTTAGGGCGGTGGGGGGGTAGAATAAAATGGCTGACTTGTTTACGAATGAACCGAAATGTATTATGATGGAATTTAATTTCGTAATGTAATTAATGTTGGGGCGGGAGGATTCTCACCGACTTGTTTTCTTTGCTTGGCCGCGGTGTGTGTGTGTGTGTGTGTGGGGGGGCTTGTTTTTAATTCACAGTCTAGAACATGCATTTTTTAATTACCTGAAAGTGTTTTCGTTATATGTCGCCATTATTATTCTTTGACCGCCTAGAAAATCTATCAGGATTCCCTTTACAATAAAGACAATAACGTAAACAACATCCGAGCTTATCCCTATTTATATTTTTTAACATAGTTCACCCCAAACAAGGCAGACCGCGACTGTAGACATTACGAGCTACTGAGAAAAAGGGTGAGTTTTTTTTTTGGGGGGGGGGGTAAACCTAAATTGGGAGCTGTGTAGCGAGATGTCTGTTTACATTAGTTTTTAATTTCTGCATATCAGCGTCGTCAGGAAAGCAGGGAGCAGGGAGGGAGTTCCAGAGTCCAGCAGCACGAGGAATGAAGCTTTTGGAGTAGAAAGCTCTTCGGCATCTGGGGACCTCCACAGTGAATGGATGGGATTTGGCAGATTGTCGGGTTGGTCTAGTGAATTTGCGTCGTGGAGGCACCCGAGCAGCCAGTTCATCAGAGATAAGTCAAACCCCCTCTGAGACCAGTGTTTATTAGTTCTTGATCGCTAGATCATATTCAGTAATAGAAATGTCATCTCTAGTTTAGATTTGTTCTATAAAATCCAACATGAAAGACTCGCGGAAATCCGTTCATCGCTTGTGGTACCTATCCGGACGAAATAAAACTGACTATCGGCAAACTGTTCAACCAAAATTTTAAATGCTGAAATATTTGAATTTATACTTCCATAGTTATCACATCAATTAAAATTTGACAGTGTCTGAACTTGAGCCACAGTTATTTTCTTTTGTTGACCCGTTCCGCTCTTGGATCATCTTTGAGATCATCTTTACCTTCCGTAAAACGCTTGATCAGTCTACAAACCTCTTTGTGAGGGATCAGCATCACTGTCAGCTTGTTGTGACGCATCAAATATTGTAACTCACGGTTTTGTTAAGAAATTGACATTAGCTCGCATTTCAAAATCGTGTTTGCAAGCTGCCAAAACGCCCCCCCCCCTGTAAGACGCGTTACAGATAACAGCTGGTGTACCGACGAGTGGGGATCGATGGTAGGTACGCCTTGATGTTAAGTACTGATCTAAATGTCGTTCTACTTGGTGAATCCATTAGAGAGTTCATCAGAACCTTTTGACGTCACTCACATAAGTAGTTGGCCATTATAACGATTATCTATATACTACTGAAACTATGGATCTTGCTTGCTTGTCTCCGTGCAGAGTGGATGGCGTCATCGTTTTTTAATGAGATAAAACCGTGCATACTGGATGACGTCACTTTTTAGTGACGTCATTCTGAGATTGCCAGATATATCCTTTATAACCTTTTATTTAGAGGAACCGTGACCCCTTTTGATCACGAGTCGTCTACGAGACGAACCGTTTAGTACCCGGGGGGGGGGGTCTAGTTTTTCTTAAAACTGAAAATCTATGCATAGAAAAAAATCCGTCTCTCTCTCTCACACATATATATATATATATATATATAAGCTCCCCTATAGATGGAGCACTCTGGTAAAGGAAATTATGATTTCCACTTAGCATTGAGACATTGCTCTTCCGTAAAAATAATTGAATACTTTGCAATTATGAGTATCGTAAATAAAACATAAAAATGTAAAAAATATAAATAAGTTAAATTAAATTTTATATATATATATATATATATATATATATATATATATATATATATATATATCTGTATGTATCTATCATCCATATACATTGTTCGTCCTATCACGGATTCTCCTATAATATGTTTAAAAAAATACATTATCAAAGAAATTGTTATGCTTAAAAGGCAACAACAGCTGGAAACAATTCACACCTCTATGTGAAGTTTCTGAAATTTTATTCTCTTAATACGCCATAAGTGTTTACTACTAGCTGAAAAGCCAGCACGGATCGGATTTTTAATATAGATGTCGAGTCAATGCCAAACTGTATTATTCAATGATCTAGGAAACGAATAAAATTATGGCAATCATTTATTTTTGTTTTTAGTTTCAAAAATAGTAGAATATTTTTACTGCAATGTAGCAAATGGGAAAAGGTGCTTTCTTTTGAATTAAGAAGAGGCTATAGCCATTTTCAGCTCTAATTAACTTACAAGCGGTTATGAAGAACAGTTACGAAAAGTGTTTTATCACCTGTATAATATATACATATACCTGAAAACAGTGGCTTCTGCCCAACATAAGCAGGTCAACTGCGCATGACAGTCAGAAACAAACATACAACTTCGAGTCAAGCAAAGAGTTTAGCGCCTGTATTCTCTACGTTAAGAGAATTCTTTTCCAATGGCTTATCATATAAACTGATATTTTTCTCCTAAACCACGTACCTGGAAACTTAACCTGTGACACGGTTTACTTCAAAATGTGACCCGTACTATATCTAGCCACTCACACTATGTCTAAATAAAATCCCTAGCATTCAAACATGAAGTCACATCGTGGATAATTACCTAATATCCCACCCAAAAGAAGTCGATTAATCTGTTGCAGGAAACATCAAATCGAACTTCAACGCCACAACCAAACTTCAATATCACAATAAAAGCTTACACCTTTTCTACAATGACCAGATAATCATCATTATCGTAACACGGACGAATATTACTCATCTACACTTTTGAACTAAATTGATCACAGCTGTTAGACGAATAGGCAACGTGTACACATCTATACATCAGCATGATTGTGGGAACACATTTTTCTTTCTCGCACGATCCATACATATAAATTATAACCTGGGAAAACAAACAAAACTCTTATTCACGCTATTTCAAAAACTTTGGATCTCTAGTCAACCCCGGCAAATTATACTGTATTATTGTAATTTCGTTTAATAAAATGCGATTTGTTTAAACTTGTTAAATCCACATTACCCCGCCTAATAAACCGGTATTGTCTGTGCCTTCGGGTCTGGATTTACGCCAGTCTATCGATTGTCCGTCCTGTGCAGTTCTAGGAGGTGCACCCTCCCAGGCTTTGCCTTCTCACCCTTTGAGAAGGGGTTAGTTTATTGCTAATCG
This sequence comes from Sepiola atlantica, assembly GCA_963556195.1. Classification (NCBI taxonomy): domain Eukaryota; kingdom Metazoa; phylum Mollusca; class Cephalopoda; order Sepiida; family Sepiolidae; genus Sepiola; species Sepiola atlantica. The sequence continues at coordinate 101,597,135 of OY744517.1, read as the reverse complement.
TCTGAGGCGCCCCTACCGGAGAATGCCGACGGGGCTGACCAGGCAATTTTTAAATGGCCAGAGTGCTCAAATTCTCGAGCGCTGGTTCTTTCCCACTTTCCCGACCTTGTGTCACATCTTACCTTGTGGGAGGAAGATAAATAGATTCACATTCGTCAAATGTTTCACTTTATTATTATTATTATTATTACTAGAAAAAATATGCTTCCTCTAGGTGCATATTTTGGCTAGTATATATAACGAACGTACATATACTAGACTACCTCCAAAAGAGAAGGTAATGCCTGGGAGGATAGTCTCATTGTTATATAATGATGGACGTAACTTGTGGGATTATAAAAACCTTTATGATAATGTTATATGATAATGGACGTATGTGGTGGAGAACGGGTGTGGGGTCGTTGATTTGGCTTGTGCGATTTGGTGCGTGTCGCCGAGTGCATAGAGTGCGATTCTGTTTCCGGGAATCGAAACGTGACAAGTGACGAGACAATGGATGACCCTAGTTCAAAAGGTCATCCTGCACCTGTGTGGTGATCACGTGATATTACGTCACAGTTTTGATATGTGAGAAAATTGGAGTTTTTAAACTAGTTCGGACTTAGGGGGCGCAGAAGTCGGACGAAGGAATTACGATGTAGCCAAGTTAGAACGGGAAATGTTTTTCCCTAAGAAAGAATACTGGCGTACAAGATGTCCTTCTCCCCCCTGTCTCATCAAATAACAAAGGACTGATTAGACAATAAGCTAGCTAAGAATTAACCACGATATTCGTAAATCTCTCTCTCTCAACGATAGCAAAACATCTCCACGGGCAATAGAAACTGACGCCGAATAAAAAGTAATTAAAATGAAAAGATTGTTGTCTTATGAAGCGGGTAAGAAAGGTCTTTTGTTACAGACAACTCACGGAGATGGCCACTACAGTGCAGAGGCGAAGAAAGTACTCAACCACTAGACGACAGAGCAAACCGAGAAGACACGAAGGTATGAATTATTAAGGGGCTATGCAACATCATGACAATAGAACATATACTACACTACCCCCTCCCCATCAAAAATAAAAGCGGGGATAATGTCTGAAAGGGTGATGATATGACCTCAGAACAGATACTACGCTACCCCTCCCAAAAAGGGAGGCGGTCATGTCCAAGAGGATGGTATCATGACGAAAGAACATATGATACACTACCCCCACAAGAGAGGGGGTAATGCTTGAGAGAATGACCTCATAACAGATACTACACTACTCCCTGAATTGCGTATTGAAAGATAGTAATAGTTTAGTTTCGGTTTCAGACAGACAGATACCAAATCTCTATTAGTAATAGACTTTAGTTTGTGACGGCTAGGGTTCCCATGCCGTGTGTGAGAGTAATACACCATTTTCAGATGGAGATTCTCGCCGATCGTGGGTATGACCTTAAAAGACATCAAGTGGTGAGGCCTCCACTTAGGAGCCGTGGGGAATGTGAAGTTGTCCCTTAGTTGCCATTGCTCCCAGGTCCACTCTGGCCCGGAGTGGTAGTACCTGTAAGGGCCCCATCTATGGGTCAAATAGAACCTACTGGCGCAACCAAATCAGGCTGTCTGAAGTTATTGACTTCCTGACTCAAAATGCAGCAAACATTAATGTTTTTTTCCTTTGCAAAACTCAATCATGTTCTGCAAAATCCAAAACAAAAAACAACAATCCCCCCCTTCCACTCAACCAAACACTATGAATAAATACTTAAACATATAAAGAACTTGAAGCATAAAACATTCACCAAAATGACCGAATTCAGCATTAAATAACCCGAAAAGGGTTGATATGCCGCGAAACAAAAACAACCAAACCAAAAACCATGATTAAACACTTAAACATATAAAGAACTTGAAGCATACAAACCTTCATTAAAATGACCAGATTCGGCATTAAATGACCTGAAACGGGTTGATATCCGGTGAAACAAAAACAACCAAACCAAAAGCCGTGATTAAACATTTGGAGATATAAAGAACTTGAAGCATAAAAACCTTCACCAAAATGACCAGATTCAGCATTAAATAACCCGAAAAGGGTTTATATGCCGTAAAACAAAACTATCACACTACCGTTCTCGTCGCTGCAATTCATATGTATACACGAGAATCGTTCAAAAAGCCTCACGCAAAAATACAATATCACTCGACGTAAACGGTTACTTTAGTTACTTAACATTAGTTCTGGTTCAAATAGCTGAAGTAACATTTCCGGATGAAGCTTATGACGGTTTCCAATGTTATTTAGGTTTAATGACAAGTATAGCGTATAGTAACTGGAAGTTTCTCGCCTTGCGTTTTTCAGACAATGTTACCGTTGGTTGGAATAACGCAAGCGAGAAATTGCCAGTCACCATGCGCTGTTGACAATGTCAACACATTTAGATCTACAAAACTTCTATGACAGATATTGAGCACTCCACTATAGCAACTAATACAGCGTAAGTATACACCCGAAACAAAATATTAAAGTATCTCACTTGTTTATGAAGAAACGGAAATGCATTGGATTTAGTACTTTACGCTATTGCATTTTTTATTTAAATAATATATAAATATTAAATAATACATTCATATTAAATAAATTTCGAACAATAAATAAAAAAAGCGAATTCCGAGAATCGTAACTGTAGCCGGGACCTATAGATCTTCAGTTCTCCTAACTGAGCTATTTCGGCTGGCTATATCTCTTATAATGTTAAGCGTGTATATTTGTATTGGCTTAAGACAGAACTGATGTTACTATGTAGGTCATTATTTTTAAAACAATGTCTAAGATGGCGTCTATTTGAAAAATATTCAGAAACACATGAATTATTTTGTGAAAGAAATTTAATCGAAATACTTTTTGTTTTTCTTAAGAATATGGACAAACGTTCCACAAAAAAACTTGACGAACCAGAATCAGACATGTAGGAAGAAAGCTATTAATCACAATGTTTTGAGAAACAGACTCGCTTTACTTTATACATTAGAAGATAAATATATTCATACATCATATAAATACGCTATGCATTTCTTGTTTCACTGTTATTTTATACAATCTGCCAAAACGTGTTTAATATTATGAAATGCAGAAAAAAGTATGTGTTATACCAAGAAGAAAATAAATCAAATAATCTATGTATTGTTTTCGTCGGGTGAGAAAACGAACCTAAATGAAGTATCCAGGTAAACTTGTAAAAACGACAGATCTAAATTAGGCAGAGGTCATATAGGTATTTTGAAGCAGAAGCTTCGAATAACAAAACAATAAAAAAGGCGGTTGAGAAATAAACGCGCGGGAAACAACATTTTTCTTTTCATTCGTTGAGATTTGGTTGTTTATTGAGCTCAGCAAACGAGAAAAACAACGGACATTCTCAAGGTGGAGTCATTCAGTCTGCGCGTTTAGCAATGAAAAATATATTCCCAACTGAAGCGTGACACATCGATCGACAAAGTTTGTCTAAAAAGAAAACAGCTGGGTACCCAGTATAAACTACCTACGTGTATCTAATTGCCTACCTACCTACCTACCTTCGTGTGTCACGCTCTGGTTATTAAGGTAGATGCTGTTTGTAAATAAGTTTTAGGGTTTTAGATCTTCCACTTAGAGATTCTAAGTGGGTCTCATTATTATGTACTAGTTGTACCTACTCGGCGTTGCCCGGGTTTCATCGGCCACACATTTTGAAATTAATTTAGATTAGAAGTAATTTTTTTTAATAGACGAGAAACAAAGTAGAATAAAAATCATAATTTATAAGTTACTTATAGGCGAGAAATACACCTAAGCATAAACGCGAAATGGTAATAACATGTTATTAAAATAGAATAGATTGAGCAAGAGAAAAAAGATGAAAACATGCTAAATATGAATCAAATAATCTAAGGGAGATAAGTCATTCTAAGCTACAAAGATTTATCTCCCTTAGATTATTTGATTAATTATTTAAGATTATTGTCGCCAGTGTAACAATCTTCCTAACCGGAATATTTTTTTCAAACAAGCTGAAGCCTAAGAGATTTTAGTATAAAAAAATATGGAAAGAAAAAAAGTCGAAATGGTTAAGCAGAATCAAGTATCGATGCGTCAGATGCGATGCTATTTGGGTCTAAATTCTAAAACCCGACAAGATAACTTTATATATTAGATACGATTTGCGAAGGATAGGTATTCTAGCTAGTATTACGATAGTCATTTATTTATGTACGTTTATCTTTATCTGAGTTTCGCTTTTATAACGATTGTTTTGCAGCCTATGACTAAGCATATCAATGTACTAAAACCCGGATACTAATAGTCTACATCCCAACGAGATCAACATTTGACAGAATTTTGGGTTTTGTTTTCAAATGTCGAAAATCCATGTCTTGTTAGTACTTCTAGAAATAACACTTATACAATTTTGTTGCAGGCATCAGGTTGTGCCCCTAAGCCTACATATTTCAGTTGCATGAAATATGTGGTTATGGCACGCGTTCTCATCAACCGATCTTCTTTAAACAAAGGAGCGGCATTTTGCGTAGAATTAAACTCGGATCAATAGAAACAAGCCGCGCGTGCGTGGTCCCCCTCTCTATGTGACTCGCTGTGGCGAGTGTAAAATGCAATAAATTTGGGCAATTTGGGGCATTTTTGACTCCCCTTTGACCCCCTGGGGGCACGAACCAGAATTTTTCTGAGGTCAAGGATGCTCATTTTATATCCAGAACAATTGCCTCTACATTTTGGCCAGAAAAATTGAATGGATGGATCAAACGTTATGGGAGAAAAGGGTCATTTTTTGCCATTTTGGGGGGCTTTTTACCCCCTGGGGGCGCGAACCAGATTTTTTCCAAGGTCAGCGATACTTATTTTCTATTAGGAACAATTGCCTCTATATTTTGGTCAAGTTTCAGAGAAAGAGAATGGATGGATGAAAAGTTATGGGGCAAAAAAATGTCATTTTTTTGCCATTTCGGGGCCTTTTGACCCCCTGGGAAGCTAACCTGATTTGTTTTAAAAAATCGGAGAATGTCACTTTTTAACCTGACCAAAGTTACAACTTCATGCAAAATTTCAGAGAAATTCAATGGATGGTTGCGGAGAAAAATCCGGACGGACGGACGGACATGCCTCAAAACATAGGTCCCCGATTTTATAAATCGGGGGACCAATTAAGGTTGAATAACATTATCTATATTAATCTAACAGACATGTGTGTGTCCTTTTGCTCAACTACATTCAGATTTGGCTATTTAACGGTACATCAACCCTACTATTTTAATCTATAGAACATAAGAACTTGATATTTGGTACGAATGATAATCTGCATATGGAGATTGCCGCTAGCGGGTCACCCATATATTTTTTAATTCTTTTTATAAAGAACTCTCAGATAAAACATGAACTTCACCCCAACCGGACATGGTTCTACCTCCGATTTTAATGAAAGTTAAATTACAAATTTGCTAAATCTTAAAAATTGTAGCAAATTTCGATCTTATTTAAGAACTTGGGGCTTAGCTTTACAAAATAAACCATTTTCGAAGCCCATAACTTCAAACATGTCAGCTGTATTCCGAGTTTCACCAAAGCGGTATGTTTTTTTTTTAAATCATTGATTTGAAATATTCAATGTTCAATCTTTTTGAAATTTTAAAAAGTTTAGAGGAATAATTAACGCGAATTAAACAAAAAACAACGTTTCATATAAATAAGTTATAGACATTTTATTTACTAAACATCAGAAGCTATAGAGAGTTTAAAAGTTTGTACGACGTTGAAGAGAGTCCAGAAATATTTCGGTTTAAATATCTTAATGACGTGTTAATCTCATGCTGATGCGTGAGTATGAACAGTTAAGTGTGTATTTTCTCCCACGAAGTGTTTTAGGTAGTGCTTATTAGACGTGAAGAGTTTAAGAATTTGATACAAGTCTAAACTGCTGATAATTGTGGGCCCTTTCGTTATAAGCTGAACCTGAGAGTAATTACAACTAAGCGTTGGTTCAACGCTAGTGTCTCCACTCACCATAGGGTTTAGTTTAAAGGTCATATATAGGATCTGGATGGTGTAGACATGTTCAGTAAGGGTTCGGAAGTAAGGTAGGTAGAAGGAAAAGAAATAAAAAAGGTAGAATGGATCGATTTCCAGTTTAGCATAATTTCTCGGACCCCGAGATAAAGAGTATTCTATTTACTATTAATATAATTACACTGGCGGGTCGACGTGGAAATTTCACGGTGTTTTCTACATCAATCTACATAATTTACTAGTAATAATAATATTCTTCGTAGAATTTGGTATATTCGGACTACTGTTCTCATCTTGGGTGTTTATATTATAACGTTTCGGCCGATGTAACCATCCTACCTTCTTCAGGTGTACTTTGTCGAACTCGGGAACCTGGACGGGACTTCGAATGGAACCCTTTGTTCCATGACTGCGAAGAAACCTTCAATAATCCGCACTGAGGATTGAACCTTGAACCTTCAGATGACTGTTACTTTGAACTGAATTATACTTAGTGCTATATCCACTGCGCCACGGGTCCTTCTTCCCAGTCATGGCAGATGTAACGAGAGCATGCTACCCCCGTGGATTAAATAAAGGGTTCCGTCCAGATTCCCGAGTTCGACAAAGTACACTTGAAGAAGGTCGGAGGTTACATCGGCCGAAACGTTGTGATATAAACACCCAAGATGAGAACAGTAGTCCGAATATACCAAATTCTACGAATTATCAAGCCTCATCTAAAAAATTCCGAAGCATAATAATATTCTTTTTGAAATAAATGTCTGTCAGAGTCAATAATGAAATGACGAAAGAAATACTCTTTTTTTTTCGTAAAACTAATTGTCATTGTCAAATAAATATTCTTTAAATAAAACGAATATGTCTCCTCTTCATTAAAAGTCGCACGAATTTAATACTTTTTAAAACATTATTTTGTCTTATTATGGTAGAAATAATTGTCAGCTAAATATTCTTCAACTCAATAAAACGAATGTCGCTTTTTTTAAAAACTGTATTTATTTAAAGTTACACTTCTTTAGTCAACAGAACGACGCAATTTGATTCTGGAACAATTTATTAGCGACATCAGATTGATCACTATATTTGGTGATCGAACGATCACATTTTGTGTAATACGTAGAAATGTGATAACGTACGTACAAACATGAAGCGCCTTAGCGTATAACTATTATATAGATTAGATCCCGGACTCTGAAAGGAAAAGAAAACTTGCATACTGTGCCACTCCAACTATTTAATGGGCTTGGTAGAAGCAGCTAGAATATTTCAAGTGGTGCTTCAGTCACAAAAAGGTTTTGTATCGTAGGTATTCAGGCGCCCCACGCTCGAGGTGATGTCAGACCACTTCGCAACCATTGGCCCAATCATTGTACTGTAACTTTAAACGAAGTTACTATAAATAGACGCGCTAAAAACTAGCATTATGTAATACCCATCTTACAAGTTGACCATGTGACAAAATGGAGGTTAAGGATTAAAAATGTATTTGAAACTAGTAGGGATACTCGCTGTTGCCCGGGTACAAAACGATCTCACAATATGACAGCACGCTTTGATGATTTCGTTAATGTATTTTTAACTAGTTTGTATGTGCAGTCATTTAACTATACGCCTATTTGAATTAGGATGAAAAAGATGTTTACATTGAGAACAACGTAATATATAACTGGTGCTTCTGCAGATAACAATCCTTGGTGATTACAGTGAATATGATACTCATGCCGTGTTATGAACACTTGTCATCGGATACAAAAGCAATAGTTCAAGTTTTAGTGAAAAGTAACCTTTTTTTGCTAACGATTTTCGAATTGTCTAACATTGTGAACGGGACGAGTTGGACAACCATTGCTATTTATCTTCCTCCCACAGCGGTAAAATGTGACACAAGATCGGGAAAGTGGGATTTGAAAAGCCAGCGCCCGAAAAGGTGAGCACTCTGGCCTACAAAAAATGCCTGGGCAGCCCCGTCGGCATTCTCCGATAGGGGCGCCTCAGGCAGTAAACGATAAACTTACTCCTCCCCAAAGAGGGGAGGCAAAGCCTGGGAGAGTGGACCTCCTAGAACTGCACAGGACAAACCCACAACCCACAGACCGGCGGAATCAAGACCCGAAGGCCAAGACGGTACCGGTCTATAGGGTGTAGTATCCATCGGAACAGATACTACACTTTGATCTTGGCCAAAATGCCGAGTTGGACAACCATGTTATTTATCTACCTCCCACAAGGTAAAATGTGACACAAGGTCGGGAAAGTGGGATTTGAAAAGCCAGCGCTCGAGAGGTGAGCACTCTGGCCTACAAAAAATGCCTGAGCAGTCCCGTCGACATTCCCCGGTAGGGGCGCCTCAGGCAGTAAGCAATCAACTTACTCCTCCCCAAAGAGGGGAGGCGAAGCCTGGGAGGGTGGACCTCCTAGAACTGTACAGGACAAACCCACAACCCACAGACCGGCGGAATCAAGACCCGAAGGCCAAGACGGTACCGGTCTATAGGGTGTAGTATCCATTGGAACAGATACTACACTTTGATCTTGGCCAAAATACCGAGTTGGACAACCATTTTAACAAGAAACAGGCAATAATGATAATCATATGCAACTAAATGACTAAACCCTTGTATCTCCCACTAAGACAGGGTGCAAGAAAAAGTCCCTAACCTAATAGGACCCACACCGTCTATCAAGTTCTCGTCCCTATCCCATGTTATATATCCCTATTCTTGTTTTACAAGTACTTCCACGGAATGTGCTCCGATAAACTTACAATTGTACCCCTCAATGTAAACAGCCCTGACCAACCCGACTAGCAACAAAATCCCACCCCTTCACTTGCCGGAAAACTTTCTAATCTAATGGCTTCTTTCCTTTTCTTTTTGTAATTAATTCCCTGCTCTCTTGACTGTATCAACCTACAGAAATTTAAATGTAATGCGAGCAAACATCTTGTTACTGCCTCCTATAAACCTGGCCCTAATCACAGTAGCCCTTTACGTCTCAGTGGTAATAATCCTTGTTTAGTGTGAACAAAAGTAAAGAAAAAGAAATAAAGAAAGAGTTATCGTTCTTGGCATTTTGTTAAAATGGTGGTTCGACTCGTTAAAGATTTGTTCCTCCTCACAACGCTTGTTTTTTTTACTAAAACTTAAAATATTAATTTTCTACAATAACAGCCTGCATAACATCAAATTGAAGTTACTGAGGATTGTTATCCCATGAAGCACCAAATCTAATATATAAAATTATGTTGGCATGATTTTACAAGTTAAACCTAAATAGCATTTAAGATGACTAATTAAACTTTCATTCTGATTAGCTAATTTTCATTTATTATTTTTGTACCCTGCTAACGTACTTCGCTACAATTTATTTAAGACTATACTTAATCCGGTCCGGCAGTTTGGTAATATGTAGACATTCTTAAATAATCACCTGAAAAGAAGAAAAAAACAGCTAAGGAATATTACTCTTATTCTTTTAGTGTATTTTTTTTCATTTTATAGTTCACTTTTGGTTTACATACTGAATCTAACAAAACGGCGTTGTTATAGAAAATAGAAATATTTACAAAATAAATTTGAATGTAATGGATCCTGAACAACGCCGCGTCGATACAGCAAGTATTTATATAAAGATCTATTAATATAAAATAGTTTCTGCTAATATTTTTGGTCTATAATTGTGAAATTCACCAACAAAAGGATTAATTGATAAATATTTAGAGATATTTGAATTAGAATAAATACTATGTTTTACGTTAAGAATGAAAGATAAAGACCTATAACCACTTCGAAGCAATCAAACACACTGTTATGGTGAAAGCTGTGTGAAAATAGTGGTTACATGAATGGTTGCGAACGAGCGGAGGTGGAAAACATACATAGATAAAGATATATATATATATATATATATATATATATATATATATATATATAAGAGAGAGAGAGAGAAAAACACAGATAAAGAGAGAGAAAACAGAGAGAGAGAGAGAGAGAGAGAAATATATATATATATATATATAGAGAGAGAGAGAGAGAGAGAGAGAAATAAATAAACAGAAAGAGAGAAAGAAATAGAAAGATAGAGAGAGAAAGAGAGAGAGAGAAAGAGAGAGAGAGAGAAAGAGAGAAAGAAAGAGAGAGAGAGAGAAAGAGAGAGAAGAAAGAGAGAGTGAAAGATAAAGAGAAAGAGAGAAACAGAGAAAGAGGAGAAAGAAACAGAAAGAGAGAGATAGAAACAGAGAACGAGAGAGAAACAGAGAGAAAGAAACAGAAAGAGAAAAAAAGAGGGGGAGGGGGCAGAGAAAGAGGAGTAGACCGACAGAGTCAAATCGTAATGAGAGAGAGAGAGAGAGAGAGAGAGAGAGAGAGTAAGAAAGGAAAAGGGTTGTGCCTGCGCGATGCAAATTTCGAATATTTGTGTTACATATGCATTCGTGGTGGAAAGAAAAATGAAAACACACAAATAGAAAAATGTCTAAAAATAATTGATTTGCAGACTTGTGGCGGCGCCGTTGTTGCTCATCTGGTACACACGCTCTTATTCATTGCAGGAGAAACGCGTGTTCGTGCCCGATACTCGTTCTGTAGTGTCACAAACGAGACATGCTTTCTTTGTGAAGACGTGAAATGCGCGTGAATTTGGAGTTACATTCTTTTTTCCTTTAACAACTTCAAAGTTTCCGGACACACGCAAAAGAACGCACCCGCATTTTGGCCATTAACAAACAAAATAAGGAAAAAAATTGCAGGAGGCGACTTATTCTAACTAGGATAACAGGAACGAATGTTCTTGAGATTCGCTTAAAAATGCCGTCTCAGACAAAAAGAATATACGATTACCACATACTAGGAAGTATATATATATATATATATATATATATATATATATATATATATATATATGTGTGTGTGTGTGCGTGTGTGTGTGTGTGTTAGAGTGAAGGAAATCCGGGTATGAGAGCTCAATGTAATAAAAAGAGCTAGAATAAAATAAAGTAAAGTAACACGGAATCACATAATCACCGGTGCAATAATTTATTTCGATCCTATGGTCTTATCAAGCATCCAAGCGAGGTACTTACATTTTTGATAACGATTTTATTATATATATATATATATATATATATATATATATATATATATATATATATATAAATAATTTCTTTAAATTTACACAAGAGTTCGGTTAATAGATCAATAATGTGTACAACATTACTAGATCTCCAAATATAATAATTTAATAAATTTTCTGAATTTGTTATTAAAAACATTTTAATTCATGCAATTGTTTCTGCCTATTTTAAATATATACACCCTCTTGATAACAAACTCAAGATGTTTTCCAAAAGGCGAATTCCATTATTTTCTTCCATCAATTCTAGCACCCCTCCCCCCAAATAAAAGCAGAACAATTTTGAATGTTAACGATTATGTTGTTGTTGTTGTTGTTTTTTTGGAGGAGGGGATTTGATGGATAAAAAAATTAACTGAGGAAGCTTTGTAAAAACATCGAGTTTGTTATAAAAAAATGTATGTTTTAAAATGGGTAGAAACAATTGTATGAATTTAAAAAAAGTTTTTTTCATTTTTTTTTAAAACAAATTCGGAACATTTAATTTTTTTTTTTTTTCGAGACAAATTCTTCTTCTTCTTCCGGCATTGTGGGAATTGGAGAAAAGGGAGGTTAGCAGGAGGAGCAATATCGATTATTCATCTCCGCACGAGAGCATGAATGACACAGGGGCAATTATTGAGAGTAATAAGGAAAAAGCAAAAGCCGGTAACTTCAGACGCTCTGCTTAGTATCCATTAAGGGGAAACATGCTTCGGGGATTAACCCTAACTCGCAGAGAAGGGGCGCATGCTAGAATTGGGTTTTTATATTAAACCCCTCTTCAGGGCACTCTTAGTCGCTTAGTTTTCGCGCAGAATTCAACGCTACTATCATTCAATACGGTTGTTCATTCATTTTTTTAAAATTATGAACAAAAACAAATACGGATTTTAATTTTATTAATTTTATCTAAAATTGTGAAATTAAGTATTTTGTGCTGCTTTTTAACATCATAAGCATCGCTTTTGAAACGCCCCATTATAAAGGGATTCTTTTTATATGATTAATTATTATGGTCATTTATGCGTTAGTCACCAGCTGGGAGTCAATTGTGGGTACATACCTTCTCCCTCCGTGGTATTAGCGCGTAAATGCGCACAATAGATCCAGCAGAATTTGAAACCGGCAAAACTGGTTCCAAGGTCTGCGACAATATCCACTAGGCCAATCACGCACTTCCCCTATTTATGTATTTGAGATCGTTATATAATGTTATATATTTTCAAACTAGTATATATATATATATATATATATTTTACGCAGGCCTGGAAAGGAATAAATACGCACATGTGAATTTGAAATTGCTAGTTTCAGGCAGACCGAAGTCTTAAATAAATTACTTTTCAGACTAGATACTAATATCTCTAAGTAAATGACAGAAAAAAAAATGAAATTTGAAAAAAAGAAAAATACTTTTGCGTAAAAATACGGCTCAGATGAATATGGAAAGTAATGACAGTATTTAATATAAACAAAAAAACATTTTTTTTTTAACTTTTGGGTAAAAATAGCGATCCCCATCAGATTGATAGACAGCTCTCCGATTATTGATAAGCTGGGAAGATAGTAATGACGAAACTAAAAAGCCGGATTAATAAAAAAAAAAAGAAAAAGAGAAAATAAATTTATTAAAAAGAAAAAAAAACATTTTTAAAAAATACGAAAGTGTTTTTTTTCTGTTAAGAAAGAGAGTAGTAGAAAGTATAGGACCTATTTTTCAGAAGACACACGTCAGCTTGCAAAAAGCCATCTGCTAGATCTATTCACATGTGCAAAATAAAAAAATGCATTTGAATATTTTGTGACGTATCTTTAAGTGTATCACGTTTTAAATGCCTTAAAATAAAATTATCGAATAAATTATCTCTTTTTTTCTTTCATTTTTCTATGTAAAAATCTAAAATATACATGAATAATGAATTACTTTTTGAATTAATTAAAAGCAGTCGGTTTTATCTTTCAGACAAGTTTGACAAGTTTAATAAGCAAATATAATACCACACACACACACACACACGCGTGCGTGCGCATGTTTGCCGATAATGGAAAAATCCTATGTTTCCACAGCCGCAGAAAGAAAAATACGGCATTTGGAAAGAAATGGTTAAGAGACGCGTTTTACATCTGAAAGCGGATTAGAAAAATTTAATAAAAAGCTACAATTATACATGTTCTTATTCAAGTAATTGGTTTTCTTTCTCAATAACCAAAGCCGGCTTCGTTTTTTTTCTTTCTTTAATATGAAAGATTGAAGCTTACGTAAAATTATTTTTCTGCCGTTTTTAAAATCAAAAATTGACATTACATTAAAAAATATCGGAGTGAATTCAACCTTTTGCGGGGAAATTATTTATTTATTTTGATTTAAAAATCGTAGCGTTAATTAAAGAGAAACAAATTATGGATGTTCGGAATAAAATGCTGCGGAATTTTTGCGATTTCTTGAAAGAGAATTTTCCAGAAAGATAAAAAAATATATGTACAGATTACGTTTAGTGGCGAAAAAAGAAGAAAAAAGAAGCAGTTTAAAAAAAATTAAATTAAATTATTTTTATGAACGATCGTTCATTTAGTTAATTGACATTCAGTTTAACGTATGGATACTTTATATTCGCCGTTACTGAAATTGGCAATTTCTATGTAAAAAAAAAAAAAAAGCAGCGAAATCACATTCTACATTTTTAAAGGAAGGGGAGAGGGGTCAGTTATGCCGGCTTTTAAGTAAATTGCTTTTTCACAAGAAAAGTGCCCCCCCCCCCCCAAATCAGTGCATAAATAAATAAATAAATAAATAAATTTGTTTTCGCTAATTGAGCCTTAAAAACGTGGGGATATGGACATATGCGTTTTTCTTTCGATCGCCCAAGACAATGCGGCTTTTATTGCGACGTTCTATTTTTTTTTTTTTTTAAACTAATAAATGCATGGAATTCTTATCATTGATACTTTATGCGATAATTATATATATATATATATATATATATAATAAAAACGGAATAATTAAAACGTATTTTCTTTATCTTCCGCCTACTGACTAGAACAAATTGAGGATAGTCTGAATAATAATGATAATAATAATGATAATAATAATGATAATAATAATTATAGAATAAATAAAAGCAAATAAAAAAAAGAAAAAGAAAAGGAATCATGATCTGCTATATCGCTTATATGAAAACTAACAATAAAAACAGAAACGGGAGAAGGATATATAAGTCTATTATTAATATTATTATTATTATTATTAATTATTAATAGGCTGAAACTTACCTCCTCCATTTTTGTAACAAAGGAATGGAAAACGCCACACGTTTCCGAGACCCACGGAGAAACCAACACAAGCCAAAAGAAAGTCTATTTTTCGCGACCAGGTTTCACGTGCCTTGATTTTCGATTTCGGTTCCTCTTCCTCGGCAGAAGAAGCGCCTTCGGTTCCATTCATCTTTTTACTCGCATCCAAATCCTCCTTCGATTCATTAGCAGCCATGATGAAATGTGCGTGCAATTAAAAAGGAAGAAAAAAAAAGGCCTTTTTTTTGTCTTCTCTCTTTCTTCTCGGTTATATAGCGAGAGAGAGTAAAAGTGGTGAGCCTATACACAAAAAAGAGAGAAAATGAGACGGATTGCTCGGACGGAGATGTTTATCGTTGTAGTGTTACACAGGTGTGACAGCCGCCGACTCTGTGCGACACAGACTAATATGTAGTCACACTACTACGACCACGACCACCACCACTACTACTGGCACAGCAAGATTAAACGTTTGAATACTACCACCAATCGCGCAGTCACAACAACCAAACGCGTAACAACCGGACGGGAATTTCTCCCCCCCCCCCCACCCTTTTCTTTGAATATTGCGCCTATACTTTGTTTCGGGTTTTGTTTTAACCCAGCAAGACTAACCGACGTTGCCCGGGAATTAATTTTAAAAATATATATTAATTCTTCTTCTTCTTCTTCTTCTTCTTCTTCTTCTTCTTCTTCTTATTATTATTATTATTATTATTATTATTATTATTATTATTATTATGTATTAATTGTTAAAGACTGATATGACGTTAGTACCGTGGTGAATGCTATTTTATTAATTGTGGGTTGTAATTTTTTTATGTTGTAGAGCGTAGAAGATTAGGGCCGGGAGGATACATACATAAAATCCTGCTCACTCCGGTAATACTGAGATAATTTAGGATACATTTTTTACAATTTTTTTTTTTAAAACAATCTATTAATTTAATTAAGTAAATAACAATATTTTACACGTATTAAATTAAAAATATAAAAATTCAGGAATAAAACCGAGAAAATATTTTTTTCTCTATCGTAACTTTTAAAACGATCTTGCCGCATGATTTTGTTTATTTTCTAGTGTTATTACATATTTTTTTTAAAATTTACTCACAGTTATACAAGACATGACGAATACGTCACACACACACACACACACACACACACACACACACACACACACACACACACACACACACACACACACACACATATTTATACTAGCTGAACACGTTCTCCGGCGTTGCCCGGGATATTAAATTTTTAAAATGTAAGCATTAGAGTATGACCTCTGTCAAGAAGCAGTTGAAAGAATCCTGTAAGTAATTTAGGTGATTAAGATAGAATTTATCCATGTTTTGAATCAAACAAAATAGATTCCTCTATGTTTTGGGTGACTGCCCCTCCCCCCCCCCCTATAATTGTAAGTAGCCGGTTATTCGTAAAAATAAAAACAACTCCCCTCCCTAAAAAAAGTAAATGTGATTCAATATGCGTGAAGGTTTCCAAGATGAGTGAATGAAAAATCCTTCTAGACTGAGGCAATTTTTATCTCAATCAGGAGTGCCCATTTTGGTCAGAGATTCAATTTATGGACATTAAAAATTGACCATTCGTCTAACTCTGGCCTTGATTAAAATATATGGCGATTGGTGTAAGGTATTTGTTGCGGTTATTTTATTTTTCGATTTCTCGACTGTTAACTAATCTGCACTTTTACCATTGACCATGTTGTTGCTATTTCGTTGCCTCTTCACGAGGGGAGAGTTATGAAATGGTTGTTTTTAATGTGTTGAAAATCCATCTCCTATATAAAAAAAATTGCCGCAATGTAGAAGGATGTATTCTAAAATCGACAAATAGTTAAATAGACTGACAGTGATCCAAAAAATAAAGATTACCGCAGTCTGGAAGGATTTCTTATAAAATCGACAAATAGTTAAATAGTAGAAAAAAAATAGGACCCACCCCTAAAAACGTACTAGCAGAACATGCGGCCTGGCGTTGCCCGGAAGAAAACTAAAAGAATGAGAGAATCGTCTGATTTATAAATCGCAATTATTAAAAAAAATAATAATAAAAGGGAATCAAGTGCATTTACTATAAAAAAAATTCAATTCGGTGCTTTTTTATGCCCTCCCCCCCTACCATGGAAACATATATTTTTCGGTTTATTTTTATTTCGTTAATTTTCAAAATACAATTAACGTTGATGGATTATTACAACCTTACTTAATCTGGTCTCGATTTAAATATTGTTTACTTGTCGGTTTCTAATTTATGTTACACTTTTCAAAATAGAATTAACGTTGGTAGATTTTCCTCACATTACTAAATCTGGTCTCGATTTAAATATTGGTTACTTGTCGGTTTGTAATTTATGATACACTTTTCAAAATAGAATTAACGTTGATGGATTTTCCTCACATTACTAAATCTCGTCTCGATTTAAGTATTTTTTACTTGTCGGTTTGTAATTTATGTTACACTTTTCAAAATAGAATTAACGTTGGTAGATTTTCCTCACATTACTAAATCTGGTCTCGATTTAAATATTGTTTACTTGTCGGTTTGTAATTTATGCTACACTTTTCAAAATAGAATTAACGTTGATGGATTTTCCTCACATTACTAAATCTCGTCTCGATTTAAGTATTTTTTACTTGTCGGTTTGTAATTTATGTTACACTTTTCAAAATAGAATTAACGTTGGTAGATTTTCCTCACATTACTAAATCTGGTCTCGATTTAAATATTGTTTACTTGTCGGTTTGTAATTTATGATACACTTTTCAAAATAGAATTAACGTTGATGGATTTTCCTCACATTACTAAATCTCGTCTCGATTTAAGTATTTTTTACTTGTCGGTTTCTAATTTATGTTACACTTTTCAAAATAGAATTAACGTTGGTAGATTTTCCTCACATTACTAAATCTGGTCTCGATTTAAATATTGTTTACTTGTCGGTTTGTAATTTATGCTACACTTTTCAAAATAGAATTAACGTTGATGGATTTTCCTCACATTACTAAATCTCGTCTCGATTTAAGTATTTTTTACTTGTCGGTTTGTAATTTATGTTACACTTTTCAAAATAGAATTAACGTTGGTGGATTTTCCTCACATTACTAAATCTCGTCTCGATTTAAGTATTTTTTACTTGTCGGTTTGTAATTTATGTTACACTTTTCAAAATAGAATTAACGTTGATGGATTTTCCTCACATTACTAAATCTCGTCTCGATTTAAGTATTTTTTACTTGTCGGTTTGTAATTTATGTTACACTTTTCAAAATAGAATTAACGTTGGTGGATTTTCCTCACATTACTAAATCTCGTCTCGATTTAAGTATTTTTTACTTGTCGGTTTGTAATTTATGTTACACTTTTCAAAATAGAATTAACGTTGATGGATTTTCCTCACATTACTAAATCTCGTCTCGATTTAAGTATTTTTTACTTGTCGGTTTGTAATTTATGCTACACTTTTCAAAATAGAATTAACGTTGATGGATTTTCCTCACATTACTAAATCTCGTCTCGATTTAAGTATTTTTTACTTGTCGGTTTCTAATTTATGTTACACTTTTCAAAATAGAATTAACGTTGGTAGATTTTCCTCACATTACTAAATCTGGTCTCGATTTAAATATTGTTTACTTGTCGGTTTGTAATTTATGCTACACTTTTCAAAATAGAATTAACGTTGATGGATTTTCCTCACATTACTAAATCTCGTCTCGATTTAAGTATTTTTTACTTGTCGGTTTGTAATTTATGTTACACTTTTCAAAATAGAATTAACGTTGGTGGATTTTCCTCACATTACTAAATCTCGTCTCGATTTAAGTATTTTTTACTTGTCGGTTTGTAATTTATGTTACACTTTTCAAAATAGAATTAACGTTGATGGATTTTCCTCACATTACTAAATCTCGTCTCGATTTAAGTATTTTTTACTTGTCGGTTTGTAATTTATGTTACACGTTTCAAAATAGAATTAATATTGATGGATTTTCCTCACATTACTAAATCTGGTCTCGATTTAAATATTGTTTACTTGTCGGTTTGTAATTTATGTTACACGTTTCAAAATAGAATTAACGTTGATGGATTTTCCTCACATTACTAAATCTGGTCTCGATTTAAATATTGTTTACTTGTCAGTTTGTAATTAATGTTACACTTTTAAAAATAGAACTAACATTGATGGAGTTTCCTCACATTACTAAATCTGGTCTCGATTTAAATATTGGTTACTTGTCGGTTTGTAATTTATGTTACACTTTTCAAAATAGAATTAACATTGATGGAGTTTCCTCACATTACTAAATCTCGTCTCGATTTAAATATTGGTTACTTGTCGGTTTGTAATTTATGTTACACTTTTCAAAATAGAATTAACGTTGATGGATTTTCCTCACATTACTAAATCTCGTCTCGATTTAAGTATTTTTTACTTGTCGGTTTGTAATTTATGTTACACTTTTCAAAATAGAATTAACGTTGGTGGATTTTCCTCACATTACTAAATCTCGTCTCGATTTAAATATTGTTTACTTGTCGGTTTGTAAGTTATGTTACACTTTTCAAAATAGAATTAACGTTGGTGGATTTTCCTCACATTACTAAATCTCGTCTCGATTTAAGTATTTTTTACTTGTCGGTTTGTAATTTATGTTACACTTTTCAAAATAGAATTAACGTTGATGGATTTTCCTCACATTACTAAATCTCGTCTCGATTTAAGTATTTTTTACTTGTCGGTTTGTAATTTATGTTACACGTTTCAAAATAGAATTAATATTGATGGATTTTCCTCACATTACTAAATCTGGTCTCGATTTAAATATTGTTTACTTGTCGGTTTGTAATTAATGTTACACTTTTCAAAATAGAATTAACGTTGATGGATTTTCCTCACATTACTAAATCTGGTCTCGATTTAAATATTGTTTACTTGTCAGTTTGTAATTAATGTTACACTTTTAAAAATAGAACTAACATTGATGGAGTTTCCTCACATTACTAAATCTCGTCTCGATTTAAATATTGGTTACTTGTCGGTTTGTAATTTATGTTACACTTTTCAAAATAGAATTAACATTGATGAAGTTTCCTCACATTACTAAATCTCGTCTCGATTTAAATATTGGTTACTTGTCGGTTTGTAATTTATGTTACACTTTTCAAAATAGAATTAACGTTGATGGATTTTCCTCACATTACTAAATCTCGTCTCGATTTAAGTATTTTTTACTTGTCGGTTTCATATTTATGTTACACTTTTCAAAATAGAATTAACATTGATGGATTTTCCTCACATTACTAAATCTGGTGTCGATTTAAATATTGTTTACTTGTCGGTTTGTAATTTATGTTACACGTTTCAAAATAGAATTAACGTTGATGGATTTTCCTCACATTACTAAATCTGGTCTCGATTTAAATATTGTTTACTTGTAGGTTTGTAATTTATGTTACACTTTTCAAAATAGAATTAACATTGATGGATTTTGCTCACGTTACTAAATCTGGTGTCGATTTAAATATTGGTTACTTGTCGGTTTGTAATTTATGTTACACTTTTCAAAATAGAATTAACATTGATGGATTCTATTCACATTACTAAATCTGGTCTCGATGTAAATATTGTTTACTTATCCCTTTGTAATTTATCTTACACTTTTCAAAATAGAATTAACATTGATGGATTTTCCTCACATTACTAAATCTGGTCTCGATTTAAATATTGTTTACTTGTCAGTTTGTAATTTATGTTACACTTTTCAAAATAGAATTAACATTGATGGATTTTTCGTCACATTACTAAATCTGGTCTCGATTTAAATATTGTTTAATTGTCAGTTTGTAATTTATGTTACACTTTTCAAAATAGAATTAACATTGATGGATTTTCCTCACATTACTAAATCTGGTCTCGATTTAAATATTGTTTACTTGTCGGTTTGTAATTTATGTTACACGTTTCAAAATAGAATTAATATTGATGGATTTACCTCACATTACTAAATCTGGTCTCGATTTAAATATTGTTTACTTGTCGGTTTGTAATTTATGTTACACTTTTCAAAATAGAATTAACATTGATGGATTTTCCTCACATTACTAAATCTGGTCTCGATTTAAATATTGTTTACTTGTCAGTTTGTAATTTATGTTACAATTTTCAAAATAGAATTAACATTGATGGATTTTCCTCACATTACTAAATCTGGTCTCGATTTAAATATTGTTTACTTGTCCCTTTGTAATTTATGTTACAATTTTCAAAATAGAATTAACATTGATGGATTTTCCTTACGTTACTTAATATGGTCTCGATTTAAGTATTTTTTACTTGTCGGTTTGTAATTTATTTTACTCTTTTCAAAATAGAATTAACATTGATGGATTTTTCTTCACATTACTAAATCTGGTCTCGATTTAAATATTGTTTACTTGTCCCATTGTAATTTATGTTACACTTTTCAAAATAGAATTAACATTGATGGATTCTATTCACATTACTAAATCTCGTCTCGATTAAAATATTGTTTACTTGTCGGTTTGTAATTTATGTTACACTTTTCAAAATAGAATTAACATTGATGGATTTTCCTCACATTACTAAATTTCGTCTCGATTTAAGTATTTTTTACTTGTCGGTTTGTAATTTATGTTACACTTTTCAAAATAGAATTAACATTGATGGATTTTCCTCACATTACTAAATCTGGTCTCGATTTAAATATTGCTTACGTGTCGGTTTGTAATTTATGTGACACTTTCAAAATAGAATTAACATTGATGGATTTTCCTCACATTACTAAATCTGGTGTCGATTTAAATATTGTTTAATTGTCAGTTTGTAATTTATGTTACACTTTTCAAAATAGAATTAACATTGATGGATTTTCCTCACATTACTAAATCTGGTCTCGATTTAAATATTGTTTACTTGTCGGTTTGTAATTTATGTTACACGTTTCAAAATAGAATTAATATTGATGGATTTTCCTCACATTACTAAATCTGGTCTCGATTTAAATATTGTTTACTTGTCGGTTTGTAATTTATGTTACACTTTTCAAAATAGAATTAACATTGATGGATTTTCCTCACATTACTAAATCTGGTCTCGATTTAAATATTGTTTACTTGTCAGTTTGTAATTTATGTTACAATTTTCAAAATAGAATTAACATTGATGGATTTTCCTCACATTACTAAATCTGGTCTCGATTTAAATATTGTTTACTTGTCCCTTAGTAATTTATGTTACAATTTTCAAAATAGAATTAACATTGATGGATTTTCCATTACGTTACTTAATCTGGTCTCGATTTAAGTATTTTTTACTTGTCGGTTTGTAATTTATTTTACTCTTTTCAAAATAGAATTAACATTGATGGATTTTCCTCACATTACTAAATCTGGTCTCGATTTAAATATTGTTTACTTGTCGGTTTGTAATTTATGTTACACTTTTCAAAATAGAATTAACATTGATGGATTCTATTCACATTACTAAATCTGGTCTCGATTTAAATATTGTTTACTTGTCGGTTTGTAATTTATGTTACACTTTTCAAAATAGAATTAACATTGATGGATTTTCCTCACATTACTAAATCTCGTCTCGATTTAAGTATTTTTTACTTGTCGGTTTGTAATTTATGTTACACTTTTCAAAATAGCATTAACATTGATGGATTTTCCTCACATTACTAAATCTGGTCTCGATTTAAATATTGCTTACGTGTCGGTTTGTAATTTATGTGACACTTTCAAAATAGAATTAACATTGATGGATTTTCCTCACATTACTAAATCTGGTCTCGATTTAAATATTGTTTACTTGTCCCATTGTAATTTATGTTACACTTTTCAAAATAGAATTAACATTGATGGATTTTCCTCACATTACTAAATCTCGTCTCGATTAAAATATTGTTTACTTGTCGGTTTGTACTTTAATTTACACTTTTCAAAATAGAATTTACATTGATGGATTTTCCTCACATTACTAAATCTGGTGTCGATTTAAATATTGCTTACGTGTCGGTTTATAATTTATGTTACACTTTTCAAAATAGAATTTACATTGATGGATTTTCCTCACATTACTAAATCTGGTCTCGATTTAAATATTGCTTACGTGTCGGTTTGTAATTTATGTGACACTTTCAAAATAGAATTAACATTGATGGATTTTCCTCACATTACTAAATCTGGTCTCGATTTAAATATTGTTTACTTGTCCCATTGTAATTTATGTTACACTTTTCAAAATAGAATTAACATTGATGGATTTTCCTCACATTACTAAATCTCGTCTCGATTAAAATATTGTTTACTTGTCGGTTTGTACTTTAATTTACACTTTTCAAAATAGAATTTACATTGATGGATTTTCCTCACATTACTAAATCTGGTGTCGATTTAAATATTGCTTACGTGTCGGTTTATAATTTATGTTACACTTTTCAAAATAGAATTTACATTGATGGATTTTCCTCACATTACTAAATCTGGTCTCGATTTAAATATTGCTTACGTGTCGGTTTATAATTTATGTTACACTTTTCAAAATAGAATTTACATTGATGGATTTTCCTGACATTACTAAATCTGGTGTCGATTTAAATATTGTTTACTTGTCGGTTTGTAATTTATGTTACACTTTTCAAAATAGAATTAACATTGATCGATTTTCCTCACATTACTAAATCTGGTGTCGATTTAAATATTGTTTACTTGTCGGTTGGCATTTGAATGTTACACTTTTCAAAATAGAATAAACATTGATGGATTTTCCTCACATTACTAAATCTGGTCTCGATTTTAATATAGTTTACTTGTCGGTTTTTAATTCATGTGACACTTTTCAAAATAGAATTTCCATTGATAGATATTCCTCACATAACTGAATCTGGTCTCGATTTAACTATTGGTTACTTGTCGGTTTGTAATTTATGTTACACGTTTCAAAATAGAATTAATATTGATGGATTTTCCTCACATTACTAAATCTGGTCTCGATTTAAATATTGTTTACTTGTCGGTTTGTAATTTATGTTACACGTTTCAAAATAGAATTAATATTGATGGATTTTCCTCACATTACTAAATCTGGTCTCGATTTAAATATTGTTTACTTGTCCCTTTGTAATTTATGTTACACTTCTCAAAAAAGAATTAACGTTGATGGATTTTACTCACATTACTAAATCTGGTCTTAGTTTAAATATTGTTTACTTGTCAGTTTGTAATTTATGTTAGACTTTTCAAAATAGAATTAACATTGATGAATTTTCCTCACATTACTAAATCTGGTCTCGATTTAAATATTGTTTACTTGTCCCATTGTAATTTATGTTACACTTTTCAAAATAGAATTTACATTGATGGATTTTCCTTACATTACTAAATCTGGTCTCGATTTAAATATTGTTTACTTGTCCCATTGTAATTTATGTTACACTTTTCAAAATAGAATTTACATTGATGGATTTTCCTTACATTACTAAATCTGGTCTCGATTTAAATATTGTTTACTTGTCGGTTTGTAATTTATGTTACACTTTTCAAAATAGAATTAACATTGATCAGTTTCCTCACATTACTAAATCTGGTGTCGATTTAAATATTGTTTACTTGTCGGTTTGCAATTGAATGTTACACTTTTCAAAATAGAATAAACATTGATGGATTTTCCTCACATTACTAAATCTGGTCTCGATTTAAATATTGCTTACTTGTCGGTTTGTAATTTATGTTACACTTTTCAAAATAGAATAAACATTGATGGATTTTCCTCACATTACTAAATCTGGTCTCGATTTAAATATTGCTTACTTGTCGGTTTGTAATTTATGTTACACGTTTTAAAATAGAATTAACATTGATGGATTTTCCTCACATTACTAAATCTGGTCTCGATTTAAATATTGTCTACTTGTCGGTTTGTAATTTATGTTACACTTTCTAAAATAGATATAACATTGATGGATTTTCCTCACATTACTAAATCTGGTCTCGATTTAAATATTGTTTACTTGTCGGTTTGCAATTGAATGTTACACTTTTAAAAATAGAATAAACATTGATGGATTTTCCTCACATTACTAAATCTGGTCTCAATTTTAATATGATTTACTTGTCGGTTTGTAATTCATGTGACATTTTTCAAAATAGAATTAACATTGATGAGTTTTCCTGAAATTACTAAATCTGGTGTCGATTTAAATATTTTTTACGTGTCGGTTTGTAATTTATGTTACACTTTTCAAAAAAGAATTAACATTGATGGATTTTCCTCACATTACTGAATCTGGTCTCGATTTAAATATTTTTTACTTGTGCCTTTGTAATTTATGTTACACTTTTCAAAATAGAATTAACATTGATGGATTTTCCCACATTACTAAATCTGCTCTCGATTTAAATATTGCTTACTTGTCGGTTTGTAATTTATGTTACACTTTTCAAAATAGAATTAACATTGATGGATTTTCCTCACATTACTAAATCTGCTCTCGATTTAAATATTGTTTACCTGTCTCTTTGTAATTTATGTTACAATTTTCAAAATAGAATTAACATTGATGGATTTTCCTCACATAATTAAATCTGGTCTCGATTTAAATATTGCTTACTTGTCGGTTTGTAATTTATGTTACACTTTTGAAAATAGAATAAACATTGATCAGTTTCCTCACATTACTAAATCTGGTCTCGATTTAAATATTGTTTACTTGTCGGTTTGCAATTGAATGTTACACTTTTCAAAATAGAATAAACATTGATGGATTTTCCTCACATTACTAAATCTGGTCTCGATTTAAATATTGCTTACTTGTCGGTTTGTAATTTATGTTACACTTTTCAAAATAGAATAAACATTGATGGATTTTCCTCACATTACTAAATCTGGTCTCGATTTAAATATTGCTTACTTGTCGGTTTGTAATTTATGTTACACTTTTCAAAATAGAATTAACATTGATGGATTCTATTCACATTACTAAATCTGGTCTCGATGTAAATATTGTTTACTTATCCCTTTGTAATTTATCTTACCCTTTTCAAAATAGAATTAACATTGATGGATTTTCCTCGCATTACTAAATCTGGTCTCGATTTAAATATTGTTTACTTGTCGGTTTGTAATTTATGTTACACTTTTCAAAATAGAATTAACATTGATGGAGTTTCCTCACATTACTAAATCTCGTCTCGATTTAAATATTGTTTACTTGTCGGTTTGTAATTTATGTTACACTTTTCAAAATAGACTTAACATTGATGGATTTTCCTCACATTACTAAATCTCGTCTTGATTTAAATATTGTTTACTTGTCGGTATGTAATTCATGTTACACTTTTCAAAATAGAATTAACATTGATGGATTTTCCTCACATTACTAAACTTGGTGTTGATTTGAATATTGTTTACTTGTCCCTTTGTAATTTATGTTGCATTTTTCAAAATAGAATTAACATTGATGGATTTTCCTCACATTACTAAATCTGGTCTCGATTTAAATATTGTTTACTTGTCGTTATGTAACTTATGTAACATTATTCTAACTTGCATATTTAGTCTGCGGGACTAGATATAAATAATAGTTTGTGTACAATATTATCACGCAAACAAAACCACAAACAAAAAGCAGGTTAATATGTAACACACACACTATATATATATATATATATATATATATATATATATGTGTGTGTGTGTGTGTGTGTGTGTGTGTGTGTGTGTGTGTGTGTGTGTGTGTGTGTGTGTGCGTGTGTGGGTGTGTGTGTTGCAATACCCGTTCTTTCGGGGGACCCGGTAGCATCAAACAAAACACAACGATAGCGACAAGGACGTGCTCGATTAACTCTGTTTCTTTATTCTTGACCACCAGCTGGTGTAAGTTGGGTATACACATATATATATAATTGAATATTTCTTGGGTAGTAAAAATCCTTTGGCATTATTGTTCTTTCTCTTGTCGTACGAAGAAACCTCTTTTTTTACCTTGACGGCGATTGATATTCGACTTTAACCAACGTAAGATATTTTCACGAAAACCTGGCAGAGTGATTTACCTTGCTACCTTGAGGGGAAAACGACAATACGTTCTGTAACAGTCTGCTCCCGGAATCTAGGGAAGGCTTGTTTACGGCAGTTCGGCCGTGGTGGGGGTATCTCTCTTCGGGACTGACCCACGACAAATTTTTCTCTATATCCTCCCAACTCGATCTCTGCTACGTAAGCGCTCCTTCTTCCTTCGTTTAACACCGACGTTTTAATTTCTGACTTTGCACTCCGGGTGCCTTCTTATTCTGGATTCGTGCACCTGACGCTTACAGAGTATTTTTACGACGTCATACCCCGAAATGAACTCGTCGTCATCGCACAACCGGGCTCGCTCAAAGGTGACCGATTCATTTCCGTTGTTCTTTTAGCCTAATCGACAATCTATCTAGTCTTCAGCTTTTCTTCATTATTGCGGGGTTACGCCCTTAGTCTTATGTGGTACTACTCAACACGTCTGTATCCTGTTTTTATTTCTCAATATGTCAATATATATATATATATATATATATATATATATATATATACTAATTTGTAGATATAGAGAATAGCCTCAGGTTTGAAAAAGTTTTTCGTGCAATAGAGACAACCGACTTCACGAGAAGCAGAAAGAGCATTGATTTTAATGTATGAACTCCAAGAAAGATTTGATGAGAAAGAAATACCAAGAAGTTTTAGAATCAATTTCTTCTCAAAAATATAGCCATCCATAAAAATCGCAGGAAAAAAGGGACACGCTTATGATTTAAAGACACGAGCTGAGTCTTAACAGGATTAAACAAAACAAGACATGTCGTTCCCCAATCAACAACCGTACCCAAGTCAACTTCCAGATCAGCTGCATATTCTAATTGGTCCCAGGGAGATAGGCGAGAAGAAACACTAGAATAGAGAGTGGTATAATGAACATATATGTTAATCTTCTGAATAATATTCTCTGTGCGATCATTGATATAAAGAAGAAACAGTCTTGGACCTAGAATAAGGAATAAAATAAGAGAAAGAGGATAAGTAGACATCACCCAGAGTTACTCGCGAGCTTTGATCAGAAAGAAAAGACCTAATAATGTCAGGAACCTTACCACTAATACCATAACCCTGAAGTTTGTGTAGAAAACCATAATACCATTCTCTGTCAAATGCTGTTGAAATGTTAAGTGCAATGGTCCTACCCTCTCCTGAATTATCCATAAACCGACAAATCGATTTAGTTACAACATTTAAAAAAATCATCAGTTTAACGAAAACTGCGAAAGCCATATTGCACATTACTAAAGCCAGGTCCAAACTTTCCAGAAAATGAACAAACTTGCCGTTGACCAACCTTTCAAAAACATTGCTAATAACAGAGAGGAAACTAACAGGACGATACTTTGAATCAGGACCGGACGCCTTAGACTGTTCAAGATCAGAAAGATTCATAGCAACCATCTTCGGAGTAGGAATGACAGAGTGAAGAGAGTGATCAGGTTTCGAAGGGAAATAAGGAAGAATAGCACCAGAGTCATCACCATAAGAATTGTCAACAAAAAGACGAGCAAAGAGATCAGCCTTATCCTTAGAAGATGAAATAACCTGAAGACCATTAAAAAGAGGAGGAATAGCAAACTTGCCACTATTAATAACACTATTGTAGATTCTCCAATAATCACGAGAGCCAACCTTTTGGGATGAGAGTCACAAATCCTTTAAGAGTAGCTAGACTTAGCCTCAGAGATTGCTCTCTTGTAGGCATTGCTAGCTCTTCTGTAGGATTGCCTGGAAGCCTGAGAAGCGGTTACGATGGGCAATGGCAGAAGCACAAACAGATGACAACCAGGGAGGGGAATGGGATGTGATTTGAAACTTACTATGAGGAATGTAGGTGTTAATTCTAAGAAGCCAGCCAGTAACGGCATTAGCAGAATCACTAGGAGACACACCAAATATAGGATTCTATAGTACGTTGCATAGGAAGCAGCAAAGCACATCCCAAATCAGCCTTCTTGTAGGTAAACGGAAGGGACGCTAAAAAGAAG
Organism: Sepiola atlantica; assembly: GCA_963556195.1. Lineage (NCBI taxonomy): Eukaryota > Metazoa > Mollusca > Cephalopoda > Sepiida > Sepiolidae > Sepiola > Sepiola atlantica. The sequence goes on along the minus strand of OY744517.1, from coordinate 101,568,589 downwards.
ACTTCACCGAAAAATGAACCTCAACAACAACAACAACAACGGCATGACCAGAAGAAGCCAATGGAGAAGAGTAGGAGAAGTGAGAAAAATAAAGTAAGGATGGTTTATGAAGATCATTATCAAGAAAAGCGTTTGGGGAAGGTGACACTTTGGGACAAGCCATGAGCCAGATACAAGTTAAGACAGTAGTGTGTGATTAAAGTGACGGAGATAGTCAGATGAGCGTTGAAGTCACCAAAAACAAAGATGGCGGTTGACGGATGAGGCCACAATGCATTATCAATACTACTGGATATAGCATCAACAACAGAGCAGTCATTGTCAGAAGGGGAACGGTACAAAGAGAACAAACAGGAAGCGGGAGTGCATCAAAGACAACCTCAAACATCCACGAGATTAAAGATTGGAGACATGTACAATGGGGATATCCATGCAAAGAAAAAGAGCAAGGCCATGTAAATGCGTTGACGAATCTCAGCGGACAAGTGGCAAATAACCATTCACATTGTTGTTATGAATAGAAGCAATCAGATTAGTCTTACAAAGAGATGTGAAGAGATTTGCCCCAGAGAAAGAACTGAACATCAGGTAAGTTTGACATGAGACCTCTGATGTCACTATAAGAAATAGTAAGGTGTTTGTTTTGCGGGTTTGTAGAAGGTATGATAACAAAAGGATAGAGTGAGGTAGAATAACTTCAAAAAAAACTAAGACTAAAAGAGACTTCATCACTAACGTTCAATCCTCTGAACTCTAAACAAACTGAGACTGAAACAGACTTCACGACTAACGTTCAATACTCTGAACTCTAAACAAACTAAGACTGAAAGAGACTTCACGACTAACGTTCAATCCTCTGCACTCTAAATAAACTAAGACTGAAAGACACTTCACCACTAACGTTCAATACTCTGAACTCTAAACAAACTAAGACTGAAACAGACTTCACCACTAACGTTCAATCCTCTGAACTCTAAACGAACTAAGACTGAAAGACACTTCACCACTAACGTTCAATACTCTGAACTCTAAACAAACTAAGACTGAAAGAGACTTCACGACTAACGTTCAATCCTCTGCACTCTAAATAAACTAAGACTGAAAGACACTTCACCACTAACGTTCAATACTCTGAACTCTAAACAAACTAAGACTGAAAGAGACTTCACGACTAACGTTCAATCCTCTGCACTCTAAATAAACTAAGACTGAAAGACACTTCACCACTAACGTTCAATACTCTGAACTCTAAACAAACTAAGACTGAAAGAGACTTCACGACTAACGTTCAATCCTCTGCACTCTAAATAAACTAAGACTGAAAGAGACTTCACGAGTAAGTTTCAATCCTCTGCACTCTAAATAAACTAAGACTGAAAGACACTTCACCACTAACGTTCAATCCTCTGCACTCTAAACAAACTAAGACTGAAACAGACTTCACGACTAACGTTCAATCCTCTGCACTCTAAATAAACTAAGACTGAAAGACACTTCACCACTAACGTTCAATACTCTGAACTCTAAACAAACTAAGACTGAAAGACACTTCACCACTAACGTTCAATACTCTGAACTTTAAAAAAACTAAGACTGAAAGAGACTTCATGTCTAACGTTCAATCCTCTGCACTCTAAACAAACTAAGACTGAAACAGACTTCACGACTAACGTTCAATCCTCTGCACTCTAAACAAACTAAGACTGAAACAGACTTCACCACTAACGTTCAATACTCTGAACTCTAAACAAACTAAGACTAAAAGAGATTTCATCACTAACGTTCAATCCTCTGAACTCTAAACAAACTAAGACTGAAACAGACTTAACCACTAACGTTCAATACTCTGAACTCTAAACAAACTAAGACTAAAAGAGATTTCATCACTAACGTTCAATCCTCTGAACTCTAAACAAACTAAGACTGAAACAGACTTCACCACTAACGTTCAATACTCTGAACTCTAAATAAACTAAGACTGAAAGACACTTCACCACTAACGTTCAATCCTCTGAACTCCAAACAGATAAGCCGAAAAGTAAGCCCTTTCAAGAATCCAATAGAGAGGGAAGAGATTACAAGGCTGGCTGACAAAAACGGCTACCCTTAAACTGGTTGAATTGCTGACCAAGGACCGGTATTTTATCATAGCACCATAACCAGAAGGTGTTCCAACAAAGCCTAAGGAGGGTCATCTCTCCAAGAGGTCAGACTTACCGCGCCAGACACAAACCTGGCAATTTTTCGAGTCTCGAGATCAAGGGTGACCAGAGACTATGCAAGACAGTGGGGTAGGGGCGTTAGATATCTGAAATATTTACATACTATATAGAATTTTTGATACATCATATTTTTTACTTACTTACAGAAAAAAAGTCACTTAACCGTTTCAAAATTGTCAAAGAATTAACATCTTTTTGGTTGTAAATAAAGTTTCGAAATATTTAAGCTGATTCTTCTTTTTACCAGAGGTGAAATTTAAAGGGTGTCTTCTATTGGACAAATAAAGGGTTAGATATAAATAATGATATATTTTTATATAGAGTTTTATAACAACAATAAATAATAGTAAATGTGAATAAGTTTAATACTTTACTGCAGTTTAATACTCGGAAGTTTATTAATTTATAATAATTATTATAATTTAATAATAATGTTCAGGAATTTATTAAAACTTCGAAAGCCATGAAATTGCAGCAAGATTTTGTTTATCTTTCCTCATTTTTTCTTTCCCTTTTTCGAGTCGAAATAGATAAGAAGCGAAGGAGAAAGATATGCTGTGAAAAGTTGGTGTACATGTATTTATCAGAGGTTAGAGAAACGTTGACGGCGATAAAAGTGTATATTTGAAAGGGAATAATTACTTATAACGCTTAAACACATTAAGTAAGAAATTCTTAAGTATTTTGCGTCGCCATTTTGATTTTCCACTGCTAACGTCTTATTTTCATTGAATAATAAACAGAGATCATTACCCAATGAAAATAAACGTTGAAGATCTGGAAAGGTCAGCTTCCAAAAAATATCCGGTCATATATAGAATGTAATCGAAGGAATTGATTAGAATTTCAAATTTCGTTTTTTAAGAACACAGATCGAAAATATCCGTAATTTGACTGGCTTTTCAAAATGAATTATCGCTGTCTAACTTCGAAAGTCCGGTTAGATTAATGTTATATATTAGGTATCTGCTGTGTTGATTCGTCTCGGTTTCGATTTAGTCAAGTTCATTTTCATATTATCATTATATATATATATATATATATATATATATATATATATATATATATATATATATATATATATATATATATATATATATAGGATCAAATATAAACCAAAGTAAAAACTTTTAGTAGATGGAACCTATTGTGAAGAGGATTAGCTCAATATACGAGATAGAGCAATTGTAGAGATAGAAGAAAAAAGAGTGATAAATATGCGACGAATCCCCTTTAAGTGCGTCTGGACTCACCTATATTTTGAGCACTTTCTCCACACTGCTCCCACGCAAAGAGTTTTCTTCACATTCTACAATTCATTTGACTTCTTTTCAACGGAAATTTACCACCTGGACAATCTGCATATATTTTTCACGGAATTTTTCTTTTCATTCACTGCGTTTTTTTTAACAAAAATTCCTTTAATAATAATTTTCATATTTTTCAAATATTTAAACTTTGGTTTTTTCGAAAGCCAACTTATCCATCTGTATTTCTCCTCTGATGATAAGATTTCGATCTTTGAAAAGCCTTGGCTTAAGGAAAGAATAATAAACACTAGTTTATTACTGAATACACCTTGCATTGAACAATTGAAATTTGAAATAAAATTAGACAATCGTCGCATATTTATCACTCTTTTTTCTTCTATCTCTCTCTCTCTCTCTCTCTCTCTCTCTATATATATATATATATATATATATATATATAAAAGAGGGTAGTGCAGTATTAGTGCAGTTCCAACAAGAGAAAAGTATATATTTAAAAGAGTAAGGCTACCAACAATTTTTAAATGTTTTTTTTTAACATTTATTTATTATTTTGTTGTTTTATCATTTTATAATTTTATATAACGCGTTTCAAGCGGTGGTCCGCTTTCATCAGATATGTAGATCCATTTTAAGAAATATCTTTCGATTTGAAAGAGTGTTGTTTCATTTGAGGCAATTTGTTATTGTTTGACGTTTTTGCGCATGCGTGGGTTTGCGGGTGTGTGAGTACGTGTTTTGATAATTTTATATCTTTTATTTTTTATTTTTTTTATTTTTCCTGCTTCTCATGGTAAATGTAGAGCGTGTTTATTAAGTACGTGTTATTTTGACCTTTATTTTATCGGTCATCTTAATTTCTCAGGGTGCATAGATTTTCTTTTGAAATTTATTACTTTTTATTGCCCTGTCTCGAAGAAGGCTGTCGCGCCCGCGTGTGTGTGTGCGTGTGTGCGCGCACGCGTGTGGTCAGTTCTGAATCTTGTACATAGGTGAGTGACATATACACCCACACACACCCACACTCACACAAACACGCACACACACATATGTGCGCATATATATATATATATATATATATATATATATATATATATATATATATATATATATGGATGGGGGGTAAACCCTAGTTATTCAGAAAAACATTCCATATTTCCTTCAAAGATACTTGATCTACATACAATTGTTTCTGCCCACTTTGATCTACAGACAATTGTTTCTGCCCATTTTGATCTACAGACAATTGTTTCTGCCCATTTTAAGAACGTACATTTTCATGATATACAAAATATATCTGATATTCATGACGAGGCCTCACTAGTGTATAAAAATTCCACAGTCAGGTTGAAAAATTTAAATGCATCAAACATTCACTTAATTTATACATATTGGCTTTTCACTGAAAATTCCAAAGGTAAACCTAATTTAACTCTGTTTTTGTTTGTATAAAAAGATTCATGCTGTACTGTGTTCATGTTATCTGTTTTCCCTTCTTCTTGAAAGTTCTCATAATCCAACGATAAAAACCAGATTTGAAAGTCAACATATAATTAATAACTATTTATCACCAACCGCAATTATTCGAAGCCCTTTTCCCTTTTCCCATTTCCTTCTTCTATTTTCTATCCTTTATTCTTGCTCTTTTTAAAAAAAATTCTTTTATGTAAAGGCACCGATATATATATATATATATATATATATATATATATATATATATATATATATATATATATATATATATATATATATATATATATATATATTGACGATTAAAATAATTTATCATATTTAAAATAAACTAAACGGCAAACGGCAATTGCACATATTTTTAGTGCATTCCCCGCGTCATAGACGCCAGTTGTCAAACACTTAATAACTGAAACCCTCCCTTGGTTCCACTTATGACAGCATTAAGCGGGAGGTCCTTGTCCGGACGTCGCTCTCAGCGGAAAAAAACGTTTCCAAACGTTGGTTCACGATGAGCTGTTAGGGGACCGCATGCCCAGCGAATTGCTCCGTAGAATGAGAGAACTGGCAGAAGAGGCCTCAGGTGATAGTGCCATCATAAAGCAGCTTTTCTTGTCAAGGCTGCCACTGAAAGTCTGTCGACGTAGTAGCTTCGTTGGCGGATAAAGTGATGGATTTCATGAAAAGGCCCACCACCGCGTCTGACCTTCAGGTTGAAGTTTCTGCGTTCTCTGCCACGGCTAGAGACACGACCTGACAGGCCACATATATGGCTATACTCGACGCTATAGAGCGGCTTACCAGACTCTACTACACTCCTACCCGGAGTTAACTAACTTGAATTTTGTTGTGAGCAAGCAAACTCACCCAATAAACACTACATTGAGACCACAGGATCTCCTGTGTTCTCACGTCCACGTCTCTTACCTGCAGAGAAACTAAAAGCGGCGAAGGCGGAGATTAAAAATATGCTGCAGCTGTGAATTATACACTCCTCGTCCAGTCCATGGGCTTCCTATTTGCATATGGTCCCAAAGCGCTCCGGAGGTTGGCGTTCGACTGGGGACTATCGACGACTTAATGCTATAACAGTACCTGATCGTGACCCAATCCCACATACACAGGACTTTGCTTCTATACGGTTGTAAGACTTTCTCCAAACTGGACTTAGTTAAGGCTTACAATCAGATTCCACTGAATCCGGCCGACATACCAAAAACTGCAGTTACAACATCATTTGGGGCGTTTGAATTCCTGACTATGCTTTTCGGTTTGTGAAACGCGGCTAGTACTTTCCAACGCTCCATGGACGAAGTAGTGCGAGATCTTGACTTCGTCTATAACTACATAGACGAC
>OY744517.1:101472273-101557273 GCA_963556195.1 Sepiola atlantica | reverse complement strand
AATGAATAATCGATCAATAATGAATATAACACATCCCTCAATAAATCCCGAGCCTGACATACAGTTGACGCCACTAATGAAATATATGCAAAGCCGGCGAGACAGTTATAAAAGTGTGGGGGAGTTCTTCTAAAAAGTGTGGGGGGCGGTTAAACACATGCATATCAACTTAATTATTGATGACCGTAAAGTGGGGGGGGGCAGGTAAAAAAGTGAGGGGGTTGAGCCCCCCTGCACCCCCCTGCACCCCCCGGTGCCGCCGTCCATGATATGTATGATTATTATAAAGTATTAACCATCAAATGACATGTTCTCTATCTATGGCCCTGGGAACATGTGATCGTTTATTTTATATGTGACCTTAATGTATTCCTTCTTTATTACTAATGTATGGTGTTTATACCTTGTGTGTTATAATGTTTACCATATTATATGTTTCTGTAACCCCTTTTTCGTTTGTCTTACAAAAACTGTCTATCTGAGAATAAATGCATGTGTATGTAAATCTAACAATTCACAATTATCCGTTTCTATTTCTTCCGGCAAACGCGTGTGTTTTCTACGATAACACGGCACACAAAATGGCGACAAAGATATACCTGAACATATTGGCGCTAACAACGTAAAAGCTAGTATATCAAATATTCATAGCTTTAATCTGGTGACCCCTCGTTAAGAAAGCACAGAACAAAATAATATAACATCTAATATCCCTATTATTCAGTGGCGACCCCTTTATTAGAAAGGGCACGATAAAACTGGCTACCCCCAAAATTTCGTACTTTATTTCTAGACTGCAAAATAAGTTTTAGTTCCAATATATAATGGGCTAAAGTATAGTTTATGTATATGTAGAATGTAATATGTGTTTGAAGAAACACGAGTTCGTTGTTTGGATTGAAAGATTACCTTTTCTTCCCTCCTTCCTCACGCAGCTCGTTCGAGCTGGGGGGGGGGGAAGTCGACGAGAGTTCTGGTGTTCGTTCGTCTCAGAACGCTGAGGGAAAAAGAGGATGAGGAAGGGAACGCGTGTTCTTTTATTGACCCCAACTCACGCGTGGTCAAGTTGGCCGGAATCTTACGGCAAATGTGAATCTGCGTGACTTCGTAGGTTCCCTACTTCGGAGACAAATAAGGCTTAAGTAAACAAAGAAAGAAAGGGAGAGAGTACCTAACTGTGGTGTTCACCACAAGGTTACCTATACCGTTTGGTATAGGAAGAAAGAAACTTAGAACAGTGTCCGAAAGAAGAAGAAGAAGAAGAAGAAGAAGAAGAAGAAGAAGAAGTTAGAATATCTTCAGGCGAAGATATTAGTCGCCGTGAGAGTCCAGTGGACGAGGAGGCAGGAGAGAGGCTGAGGCGATCCGCCCTGGCTGGTGCCGGGGTACCGTCTGGTGATCGTCCGCATATCCGAAGAGAGCTCAAGTAGTTCCTTAGGGAACTAATGATATCAATGCTTCCTGCGAGCTGATTAGCCAAACCAGCTCACAGAGACACTGATACGCATTACAAAGTAAAGCTATGACTGCTACAAGCCTTCGGTACAAACTGCTAACAGGGACTGAAAGCTTCGTCTGTTCTGTTACACAATAGTTTTGTCTTGATTAAGTGTTTACCACTTCTTTTATTTCAACTGCAACCAGTATCATGTCATCCACTCGTTTTAAATGCCAAGAAATTGAAGTAATTTAACGATTTTTTTTTAAATTTAAAATTAAAAAAAAAACATATTTCACCCCAAACAAGGCAGGCCGCCACTGTAGACGTAAGGGGTTACTGATAATTAGGATGTAGGTTTTGGGTGTCATCCTAAGTTGGGAGCTGTACAGTGAGATGTCTGTTTACATTAGTTTTAAACCTCTGCATATCGGTACAGTCGGAGAAACAGGGAGCAGGGAGAGAGTTCCAGAGGCCGACAGCGTGAGAAAAGAAGCTATTGGAGTAGAAGGCTCTCCGGCATCTGGGTACCTCCATTCATAGAGTGGTATTGTCTTGGCCTTCGGGGCTTGATTTACGCCGGTCTATGGGCCTGTTCTGTGCAGTTCTAGGAGCGCATCCCCTCTTTGGAGAGGAGTAAGTTTATTGCTTACTGCCTGAGGCACCCCAACCGAGGAATGCCGACGGGGCTGCCCAGGCAATTTTTAAACCCCGCTTTCCCTACCCGACCTTGGGTCACATCTTACTTGTGGGAGTAAGATAAAAACTGGCCTTGTGCCTAACTCCTGGATAGGAGTAAATCAATACAGTACTGATGTCTGTTGTTCTTTTCTTTGTATATTATAATGTGTCGCAGATTGCAAGTTTCTAGAACGCTCTTTTTCGTTTGTCTTTAACAAGACAAACAGTTTATCTGAGAATAAATGCATGTGTATGTAAATACAATTGTTTCTTCGCGATTATCCATTTCTATTTCTTCCTCCCATACACGCATATGTCTTTCAGAATAACACAACACATGAAATGGCGACCACATGTGCGGGGAAGGTATATCCGAACACGTGGTCGCTAAAAACGTAAACGTTAGAATATAAGATATTCGTAACTTTAAGTATCAATCCTTTCTCTCGAGTTTTTTTTTTTCGAGACAGTTCCCACGGGTTTTCCGATTATTTGTACAGCCATAGTTTTCATGTTTCACGGATCCTTCACTCCCAGGTATGTCTTACCTTTTCTGCCTCCTTCAGATTCAACTTGTACTCCGCTGGGATAGCAAGTCCATTATTTGGCATTTATTTCCATTTTTGTTGACTATTATCATGTTTGGTCTTCTAACTTGATTGAGATTACCTGTTTGTATTTCAAAGTGACAGAAGATTTAATTACTTTCATTTTCCAATACTTTCTTCGGTTTTGTCTGTGTTTAAACTGAAGTCGTTATCACAAATCCCGCCGGACTACCATCCTAACAGAGTCATATCTATCTTTATATTTCTTTTGATCAGTTTACTACCTTCACTTATGCCATGGTTTATAGTTTCGTCTATTTGTCAACAGAATCTAGATTTGCTCCTTTCCTGGATCTTGTCTATCTTGAGTTATATGTACTTGTATCCTATCATGTAATATCCAACAAGAATGACAAAGAACAGAACGTATATGGATAAACTTTGGTTTTCTTTATTTCCTATCACCGGATGATTTACGCCGGCTACGCACACACATAAAAAATCTTTTGACATACTTTTGTCTCATGAAAGTCTTTTTCTTGTTGAGGTTACAGACTTGGTTTCTGCTAGAAACTCGTTCATATATACATCCGATTGGAAAGCAATTTGCTCTGCATTGTGTATCCGAGCGTGAACTTAAGCAATTATTTTACAAGCACTTCCAATTGTCTGTTTGATGAAATACAAGTCAGGGGATTCCTTCACTGTACCAACTTGCTTATCAGTCGCATTTTAGTCAGCGGACACGAAAGCCTAACAGCAAGACGAGCTTGGGTATCATAGCCAATAAAGCTTCATCGGTGCCATAAACATCGGTAAACTTCCATTTTTCCGGTACTTCGATACTCCGATCACTAAGCGACCCAGCTCTTAGCGTTTCTTAACCGCAGTTTTTCAAGTCTCACTTGCACTGCGGAACCTTCTCCTTTTTAACGGTTATCAAGTCGCTTTCTTTCTTTCTCGACGTCCCACCCACAATGGACTCGTCCACGATTCATTTTTTCCACTCTTCATTATCTTACAATGGCATTAATAGTGATGAAGAGTAACATATGATTTTTTATGTGTTTTGCGAAAAGATTCAGAGATTTTCAAACTGGTATGTTGGTGTATAGCAAGGATTCCCAGCTGGGGTACACATAGACCTCCAGGGGTTCATAGAAGCTTTAAGAAAGTCCAAGAAAATGGTTTTTATTTGTTTTGTTTTATTCTGTTTACTAGATGTACGTGTTTTTATTGAAATTTTCAAGATTTGGATTTTATGTTATGAATATAATGAAATTGATTCATTGATATTTTAACTAAACTAGAAATAAATATTTAATTTAAAACAATTATATATGCATAAATGAGGCCAATAGATGATAAAATAGTTCTCAAGAGGTTCGCACGCAAACTAAGGTTGAGAACTCCTGGTGTATAAGATTGATATCGAGATTGTTTATGGTGTGGTTTTGTATAGTAAGATTTTTTCATCTTTGGGGGGCTATCCGAAATTTTTATGTGTGTTGGGCTTATCGTTCTCATAGAGAATTTAATAATTTTGCTATAGTCTTGACTATTTTTGGAGAGGAGCCGCCTATTCTGGATATGATGAGGCGAAGTGGCGTATCATGTTTGTCTGTTTTGTGAAAGCCGTAAAATGTGGGAATGGTAGGGTGGTATGTTGTGAGTGATGTCCATTGTTTGTTGTTTTTGTTGAAGTTTTTGTAGAGTTTTTTTTTTAATGTTTCATGTTTAATTGATACATTTTTTGGTATGTCGATTAGTAAGTAACGTGGCTGTTCAGGATGTTTGTAATTTTTGCGTGGTATGTTTGTTTAGCATGACAACGCCGCTCGTGTTCTTCCGTTTGTGTAATGATGATGTTTCGGTTAGCGGCAATGTTTCATTTCATTTTAAATGCAAGAAAAAATGTACACAGCATCACTCACAACACCAAAAATACAATCTGCAAACCTCACTTCTCACACCCCTCGCCTAACACGCACAGCAACAATATTTGCAACACATTATCCAATTATGGTTTCCGAATCATACATTTCACCTCATTCGTAATTAAAATCTACACATTTGCAGAGATGTTTCAGTTCTAGGTGGGAATCAGCTGAATCCTCTCAGGTTGTTATCTTAGTATGAATGATAAGATTACTTAGAAAATGTCTTTAGTAGAAACAGGTCAAACATTCGAAAAAAACTCGTCTGGCTACAACCACTGTAAAGAATGTTTTTTCTTTCTTTCTCTATGTACCCAAAACTAAATGGAACTACCATGAACAAAGTTTATTTCCAAGAACTTCCCATCAGTGGAATACAATACCGCAGGGCTGCTTCCCAGCTGAGTACAACATGATCGTTGTCTTGTCGAGCCGCCAATCAATTTTACCCATCGTTTTTAATCCTCTGAAAGTGTTATTTTTATAACCAACTGACAATCTCGTTGACATTTATCAAGGCCCAAATGCCACTCGAGCATAAGTGGTGATTCAATAATATAAAAACATGAAATATATGAAGATATTATGCAAGTAAAAACCAAACATTGAAACATGTTAAAAAATTGGTCCGAACTTTTTAAACAAAATCAAGAATGTATTATTTGGATTATTCGGGCTACTAGATTTTTCTGGACTGAAGTTCTTAGCGTACTGTCTTAGTCAGTCGAAAGTCGAGAATGATTTCAAAAGCTTCTCATTGGCTGTTTGTGATCATCCAATCATTCGGCTTGAATACCTCTTTCCCAAATCTAAGTCAATCATTTTCAATTAATGATGAACCCAAAATAATTCTGATTTCATCGCCTTTGATAATTTGGGGGTTGGTAATTGGGGTTAAATGAAATGATAACCTCTATGTGGGCATAAGCTGAAACTCTCTATAGCAGGTGTATGTGAGGAAATGTATTTTCTTTATGGCGAAACGGAAAGGGACAAAAACAGACTTTACACATATATTTGACGTCTTATTCGGCGTAATTTAGTCCTATTTTTAAGTTTAAGCAAATAAGGAAAGAAAATATACATACGGAAAAATATTAACAGTCTCCGCTTAATCCTTTTAGATTTAATAAATTCGAATTCGAATTAAATTCAATAATATACTAAAAAAAGATTCAGAGGATTTCGCTACACAAATAAAATTAACATTTTACTAAAACAAAAGAAACTTTTTAAATTCATCTCTTTTGTTTTCGCAGTCATTTTTCTTTTTTTTGTTGGTGTATATAGCTTCTTCTTTCGTGTGAATCAGATGATTCTGGTGTTGGCATTAGTTTCCCCGATGCTTTTCTAGTTAACCATTTTTCTGGAAAGATATCGAGTACTTACGGGAAGGTTGCCAACATCCCTAAGTGAAAGTGACACTGTGGAACCGACTGGATTCGAACTTGGAACACTCAGGTCTTCAGTCCGTGTCGTTATCAACTTAAGCACCGTCACCTCCCGATGTATATAGCTAAAAAGCGAATCATTACGATATTACAAACAAAAACGGAATCACCATTACTTTAACCCCCCCCCCCCCTTATCCGCCCTCCGATTGCGATCCCACTGGTTATGTACCGGACCCATTTTTATGAATTTAAAAAGGAATGTCTTATCTCCTCTTTTCTTTTCGTCCTCGACTCTGCTACTTGGACCAAACCTCTAAACATTCCTTCATACGAGAGACAAAAAACAAACAAGCAAGGATATTTGGATTCATTCAATCTGCGCGCTTATCGACGAAAATTCTTTAATTTAAACTTAAGTGTGACAGACTGCCAATAATGCTATTTCAAGCTCAAGCGTAACAGACCGACTATTTTTAACTGAAGTGTGACAGACGAACGAAGATGCTATTCACTTCAGCGTGACAGACCGACGAAAATGCTATTTCTAACTGAAGCGTGACAGACCGACGAAAATGCTATTTCTAACTGAATCGTGACAAACCGACAAAATGCCATTGTTAACATGGTGACTAACTGACGAGAATGCTATTTCAAATTTAAGCGCAACAGACTGACAAAAATGCTATTTCAAGTGTAACAGACTGGCGTGAATGCTATTTCTATTTCAAGCGTGACAAAAATGCTATTTCAAGTGTAATAGACTGGCGCGAATGCTATTTCTATTTCAAGCGTGACAAAAATGCTATTTCAAGTGTAACAGACTGGCGCGAATGCTATTTCTATTTCAAGCGTGACAAAAATGCTATTTCAAGTGTAACAGACTGGCGCGAATGCTATTTCTATCTCAAGCGTGACAAAAATGCTATGTCAAGTGTAACAGACTGGCGCGAATGCTATTTCTATTTCAAGCGTGACAAAGATGCTATTTCAAGTGTAACAGACTGGCGCGAATGCTATTTCTATTTCAAGCGTGACAAAAATGCTATTTCAAGTGTAACAGACTGGCGTGAATGCTATTTCTATTTCAAGCGTGACAAAAATGCTATTTCAGACTTAAAAGTGACACACGGACCAACAGACATAGCATCTTATAGAAAGGTTTGGGCGCATAAAAAATATGTCCAGTTAATCTGCTCGAACATTGAACATGTTATTTCAATCTGCAGCGTTACAGACCGACGAACAGACAAAGGTTGTCCTGCAGGTGCGAGGCAGACGCATCTCAAGAAAATTACACGGGAAGCGAATTCCATGTCTACCGGCCGACCCTTTTGTTAGTTCAATTGTTTTAGTTTCGTTTCCGTTGTTTGTTGGTTGATAGACACCCACACAGCACACCCATTCAGTTTTTTTTCTTCATTCCCGCGCCAATGTTGTTTGTTTTAACCAAGTTCCAAAAATGAACGCGCTAATCACAGACAGAGACACGCGCGCACAGACACACGCGCACAGAGGCACGCGTGCGGGTTCTCGATAATTCTACAGCCATGGTCGTCGTGGTAGACCGGATGCTTCCGTAAAGCATCTACGGAAATTTACGGAAACTAACGATAGCAAAAACAGTAAGAATGCAGACGAGACGCTGGAGAGAAAGAAGAGAGAAAAAAGAATCCAAGAGCTGCCCGCCATGGCCATTAAGTTCCACAAAACGAACCCGTGTGCGTGTGTCGGTAGACAGAAACACAGAGATCTTGTTTGTAACTGCTTAAAAATAAAACTTAGCAGTCTGTAACACAGATTCGGCACTATTTGCCTCCGACACAACCAACCGGAGGAGGATGCGGGGAGGGATGTTTCGGCAGCGATCAGGGGGGGGGGCTTTATTTTTATTCATTGTACACTTACTTAAAGTAGTGCTAGAAAATATAGAGAGAGTCGCTTTTAACTTTAACAATATATTCAAAATATTACAAAAATGTTACTGCGCATGTGAAAAAATCTGGTCAAAATTTAAATTCTATCAAATTTCCAGTCTTTTGAAAATCACTAGGATGCTGAATTTGAAAATTCCTTATAGCAAATTATATAAGTAAAAAAACTAAAAGTAAAGTTGTCGACAATAGTCAAGGGCGACTCGAAGGCTCCCTTTTCATTTACTACTATACCGAAGTGTAGACCTTTCCCTGAATTACTCCATTTACACTTTATCCTTACCTTAGAATACTGAGTGGTTTGTAAGAGGCATCAAGTACCATTTTTCTAAGTCATTGGTATGACTCGACCGAGGATTGACCCCTGCTATCGCGGCCCATTAACAAAAACTGTTACCATTATGCCAAAATGTACACTAATAAACAATTGTCAAATACATAACTATATAATTGGATAATTCTTTGATTAACGCATTGTTTCATTTACAAAGAATACCCCCTATTAACTTGCACCCCCACGAGAGAAACAGTAAAACACAAAGTCGGTTCTTAATGTGAGGAGAACCCAACTTCCCCCAAAAAGGGTACTCTGGATTCGAGGGATTGTCTCTACTCTGATCGAGGATAAAACAGATACTACAGTTTGATGATAGTCCGATGGCTGGAAGTAACTTGCAATATCATAGTGGGGGCCTTTATATCATAGTGTTCCGAATGTATATTCAGAGTAACGTCCTTTAAACGATATTCAAGTTATCTCCCCTGAATCATAATGACAATGAATGAAAATGGCACTTGGCTTTTGGACTGGGATCAAAGTGTTGCATCTGTTCTGTCTTGAGGAGAAATCATTCTTGACTGGGGCAATTCTAATTTTTGTCCCGTCGAGAGTGCCTCCTTCTGGGGAGCTAAATATCCCAAGATAAAAAACTACTTTGTGTCTAAATTTGCTCGCATTAGGAGACAAGTAAATAGGGACTCTTCAATTATGAAGTAAGAAGACTCGTACATGCGTGGTACGAGATTCGAAATCGAGGCTGGGTCTCTTTCTTGGTTGGGTTTTGAAGGGCAGTTGACATATCCACTCAGCTCTATTTTATA
Source organism: Sepiola atlantica (assembly GCA_963556195.1). Lineage (NCBI taxonomy): Eukaryota > Metazoa > Mollusca > Cephalopoda > Sepiida > Sepiolidae > Sepiola > Sepiola atlantica. The sequence goes on along the minus strand of OY744517.1, from coordinate 101,548,243 downwards.
TCTTTTTACACCGCTGACGTCAGATCTCGTTTCTGTGGCTGTTTAGACGACGACTCCATAGAAAGCTAGTCAGTAGAGCGTGGAACTTTCAACACTGGTCGTAGTATTCTTCTGCGGAATAGTTCCCAGACAATACAAACATAAGACTTCGGAATTTAAAAAATTCAGCGCGAATTATCAAGATGCATGCCACAATATTTCGGTACTTTCTATTCGTCCGTGGTCTCCAGCTATCAACTCCACCAATAGCACACACAAAAACCTATCCTATCTGTTGCACTGTATGTCTCGAACACTATATATATCTATATCTATCTATCTATATATATATATATATATATATATATATATATATATATATATATATATATATATATATATATATATATATATATATATCAGGTTCATATTATATTCCAATAACCATGTTTTTATATTATTATTTTTATGATTTTTCACATTTCCAAAAAACATAACATTTCTGTGGGATATATACGCTATTAGTGGGTTATTGGGTTCCCTCACATGTGAGTCTGCTTTTTTCTTTGTTTTTTGTTTGGTTTCATCCAAAAATGAACCACTGTATAGTGTATGTTTTTTCAAGACACTTTAATCAAATAACTTTTTACTCTTTGTGATTTTTTCTGATGATTCTGTAGTGTTGCAGAGACGATATTAACATAAAAATGTTGTTCGGCACAAAACAAATGAAACGGACCGTAAAAATATATCTCACAGAAATGTTCTGTTTTTTAGAAATGTGAAAAAATAAAAATAAAAATGAAAATAAAATAAAAACATGGTTATTGGAATATAATATGAACCTGACTTATATTTGCTCTGTTATCACTAATTTACAATCATCGAGCTGTTCTTGGATTAAAATGTCTTGAAAAAAAAGACATTTCAATCCAAGAACTTTTTATTCTTTGTGGATTTTTCTGATGATTTTGTTGTTTTGCAGAGGCGATATTGACATAAAAATGTTGTTTGGCTCACGGCAAAAGAAACGAACCGTAAAAATACATATCACAGAGATGTTATGTTTTGGGGAAATGTGAAAAAATAAAAAGAAAAAGAAAAATATAAGAAAACATGGATATTGGAATTTTAAAATGAACCTGACATAATATATATATATATATATATATATATATATATATATATGTATATATGTATATATATATATATATATATATATATATATATATATATATATATATATATATATAAGAAGAAGAAGAAAAAAAACTATAAGACAGTCTCGCCTGACAAAGTTGTTCAACAACGAAAGCTTGCAAAAAAAATTAAATAAATGAATTTTTAATTTAAATTGCACGATTGTTGATTTTCAAAATATTTTACTTTAATATATATATATATATATATATATATATATATATATATATATATATATATATATATATATATATATATATATATGCATGCATGCGAACCGCCGCTGACATATCTAAGGACTTCCCCATCATGGTTGGAGTGCCCCAAGGCTCGACCCTCTCTCCGCTGAACGCAATCACCAAGAACATGCACTAGCCTTTGTCCTAGACACTCTTCTATGTAGATGATGTCCTGCTCACCTCAAAGAGAAAATCCGGCATGCAGTCCAGTCCTGGTAGGCAGTTTGGTCTGCGGCTGAATATCAGAAAGACAAAAATTACATGACACCATCCAAGTTGAGAGACAGGATCTTCCCCGAATGCACACCTTCAAATATGTTAATTTGACACTCAGCGATGACGGAAACATCCTCAGCGCATCAATGCCTCGTGGCTCAAGTGACGCACCATCACCAGCATCTTCTGTGACCGATAGATGAGCGACCTAGACGGTTGCTCATCTAAGAACTACTGGAGTAATGTGAGACCTGTCACTTTGTACAGCTCCGAGTTTTTACTTACAACGAGGAAGGCGGAGCGACGATTCACCGTTATGAAAACCAAAATTCTCCGCTGGATGTCTGGAATTACATTGCTCGACCACGTCTGCAATAAGGATATTCGAAGGTGATACGGCAACGCACCAATTGAGGACAAGATGAGGAAGTAGCGACTCAGATGGTTTGCTCATGTGTCGAGGGCCAACAACGACACCGTTGTGAAATGTGCCTTTGCATTAGAAGTTGTCAGGAAGATCGCCAGACACAACGCACAAAGTTCTCTGTAAACCAGCCTTCACCCGGTCTAAGCTCGTTATTGTTTCAAGCGGACACAAAAATCAATCATTGCAGGCACCGCTGTAGCTCGGGATTAACGCATAAGAATATATATATATATATATATATATATATATATATATATATATATATATATATATAAAGTAGACTTTTTTCTTGTCTATTTTCTCCTAAGGTAGCCAGAAAAAATAATACACCTTACGCTAAGAAACTCATACCTGCCATTATAAATTTCATTCGAGCATCTTTACAGAATACATTCAATCATCATACATGAAAAATACTTTGAGACCGCCAAGTCTTACTCTCCCCAAAACGGATTCAACTGAGAAGATAGAAAACATATTTTCTCCTATCATTTCAGTCTTGTGACGCGACTCATTTCACCCGTGAAATAATTTCACGCGGTAATATTACATTTTAATATTTTATTATTTCCTTTATAAAACAGAATCTTCTTCTTATAACATAGTAAACATAAGCTAATCATGAACCGCTCCTCATTCAGATTTAACGAATTATGGAATACCGAGTTTAAGCATAAACACTCTTCAATGATTGACGTACATTTATCCACGTACACGACTTACAGAATCAATAAACAAATCATTTCACTTTCAAGCAAAACCTAATGAAGATGGCGACCACTATTCGAAGACTATTACTTTTCTTCTACTTCTAATTCATATTTTAAACTTTCATAATGTATAACATCCACAAATCACATTCAATACACATTCGGGGTTACACCATCAACTTAGAACACATAATGCTCGACTGTATCGGCGTCCAGAGTCCTTCGATTCCTTTGTTTACATGTGAGTTACGGTAGCTCATAACGTCAATTTATTTATGACAGCTAGATTACATTTTGTAGTGTAGCTGTCAGCAAGAAATTGAAGAAATGAGCTACCGTACATTGCATATATCGAAGTCTGTCATCTATCTATCTATCTATCTATCTATCTATCTATCTATCTATCTATCTATCTACCTATCTACCTATCTATCTATCTATCTATCTATCTATCTAAATCTCTGTGTATATGTCAATATTTCTTGGTCTATCTATCTATCTATCTATCTATCTATCTATCTATCTATCTATCATTTTGTATTAGGTGTTTAACAATAATATAGTGGGGTTTGCGTTCGCGCTGGACGTCCATAAACACAACTTTTCAAGTGTAACATTTTACGAGGAATACAATTATGGAATTCATTTTGTATTAGGTGTTTAACAATAATATAGTGGGGTTTGCGTTCGCGCCGGACGTCCATAAACAAAACTTTTCAAGTGTAACATTTTACGAGGAATACAATTATGGCATTCATTTTGTATTAGGTGTTTAACAATAATATAGTGGGGTTTGCGTTCGCGCCGGACGTCCATAAACACAACTTTTCAAGTGTAACATTTTACGAGGAATACACTTATGGCATTCATTTTGTATTAGGTGTTTAACAATAATATGGTGGGGTTTACCTTCGCGCCGGACGTCCATAAACACAACTTTTCTAGAGTAACATTTTTCGTTGAATACAATTATGGCATTCATTTATTATTAGGTGTTTAACAATAATATAGTGGGGTCTTCGTTCGCGCCGAACGTCCATAAACACAACTTTTCTCGTGTAAAATTTTACAAGGAATACAATTATGGCATTTATTTTGTATTAGGTGTTTAACAATAATATAGTGGGGTTTGCGTTCGCGCCGGACGTCCATAAACACAACTTTTCTGGAGTAACATTTTACGAGGAATACAATTATAGCATTCATTTTGTATTAGGTGTTTAACAATAATATGGTGGGGTTTACCTTCGCGCCGGACGTCCATAAACACAACTTTTCTAGAGTAACATTTTTCGTTGAATACAATTATGGCATTCATTTATTATTAGGTGTTTAACAATAATATAGTGGGGTCTTCGTTCGCGCCGAACGTCCATAAACACAACTTTTCTAGAGTAAAATCTTACGAGGAATATAATTATGCCATTCATTTTGTATTAGGTGTTTAACAATAATATAGTGGGGTTTGCGTTCGCGCCGGACGTCCATAAACACAACTTTTCAAGTGTAACATTTTACGAGGAATACAATTAGGGCATTCATTTTGTATTAGGTGTTTAACAATAATATAGTAGGGTTTGCGTTAACGCCGGACGCCTATAAACACAACTTTTCTAGAGTAACATTTTACGAGGAATGCAATTTTTGCATTCATTTTTTATTAGGTGTTTAACAATAATATAGTGGGGTTTGCGTTCTCTCCGGACGTCCATAAACACAACTTTTCTAGAGTAACATTTTATGAGGAATACAATTTTGGCATTGATTTTGTATTCGGTGTTTAACAATAATATAGTGGGGTCTTCGTTCGCGCCGGACGTCCATAAACACAACTTTTCTCGTGTAAAATTTTACAAGGAATACAATTATGGCATTCATTTTGTATTAGGTGTTTAACAATAATATAGTGGGGTTTGCGTTCGCGCCGGACGTCCATAAACAAAATTTTTTAGAGTAAAATTTTACGAGAGATACAATTATGACATTCATTTTGTATTAGGTGTTTAATTACAATATAGTGGGGTTTGCGTTCGCACCGGACGTCCATAATCACAACTTTTCTAGGGTAAAATCTTACGAGGAATACAATTATGGAATTCATTTTGTATTAGGTGTTTAAAAATAATATAGTGGGGTCTGCGTTCGATCCGGACGTCCATAAACACAACTTTTCTAGTGTAACATTTCACGAGGAATACAATTATGGCATTCATTTTGTATTAGGTGTTTAACAATAATATAGTGGGGTTTACCTTCGCGCCGGACGTCCATAAACACAACTTTTCTAGAGTAACATTTTACGTTGAATACAATTATGGCATTCATTTATTATTAGGTGTTTAACAATAATATAGTGGGGTCTGCGGTCGCGCCGGACGTCTATAAACACAACTTTTCCAGAGTAAAATTTTTCGAGGAATACAATTATGGCATTCATTTTGTATTAGGTGTTTAACAATAATATAGTGGGGTTTGCGTTCGCACCGGACGTCCATAAACACAACTTTTCAAGTGTAACATTTAACGAGGAATACAATTATGGAATTCATTTTGTATTAGGTGTTTAACAATAATATAGTGGGGTTTGCGTTCGCGCCGGACGTCCATAAACACAACTTTTCAAGTGTAACATTTTACGAGGAATACAATTATGGAATTCATTTTGTATTAGGTGTTTAACAATAATATAGTGGGGTTTGCGTTCGCGCCGGACGTCCATAAACAAAACTTTTCAAGTGTAACATTTTACGAGGAATACAATTATGGCATTCATTTTGTATTAGGTGTTTAACAATAATATAGTGGGGTTTGCGTTCGCGCCGGACGTCCATAAACACAACTTTTCAAGTGTAACATTTTACGAGGAATACACTTATGGCATTCATTTTGTATTAGGTGTTTAACAATAATATGGTGGGGTTTACCTTCGCGCCGGACGTCCATAAACACAACTTTTCTAGAGTAACATTTTTCGTTGAATACAATTATGGCATTCATTTATTATTAGGTGTTTAACAATAATATAGTGGGGTCTTCGTTCGCGCCGAACGTCCATAAACACAACTTTTCTCGTGTAAAATTTTACAAGGAATACAATTATGGCATTTATTTTGTATTAGGTGTTTAACAATAATATAGTGGGGTTTGCGTTCGCGCCGGACGTCCATAAACACAACTTTTCTGGAGTAACATTTTACGAGGAATACAATTATAGCATTCATTTTGTATTAGGTGTTTAACAATAATATAGTGGGGTTTGCGTTCGCTCTGGACGTCTATAAACACAACTTTTCTAGAGTAACATTTTACGAGGAATGCAATTTTGGCATTCATTTCCTATTAGGTGTTTAATAATAATATAGTGCGGTTTGCGTTCGCTCCGGACGTCCATAAACACAACTTTTCTAGAGTAACATTTTACGAGGAATACAATTTTGGCATTGATTTTGTATTCGGTGTTTAACAATAATATAGTGGGGTTTGCGTTCGCGCCGGACGTCCATAAACACAACTTTTCTAGAGTAACATTTTACGAAGAATACAATTATGGCATTCATTTTGTATTAGGCATTCATTTTGTATTCGGTGTTTAACAATAATATAGTTGGGTTTGGATCGCGCCGGACGTCCTTAAACAGCAAAGACGACGTTTTATTTCATCTTTTTTATAGCTTGACATTTGAAAATTATAGAAATGAATATAAATTGTAATATGGAGTTCATAGATGGAGCAGGGGTACACACGGGTCGTCATTAATTCCTGTGCAACGCTGGGCGTGTTAGCTAGTTGAAAAATAAAAGTGTATTTTCTGGCGGCTCAAATAGAGACATCTTTCCATGCCAAATTGCGTTTTTAATGAATACCGAGTTATGCTAGCAAGTCATTAATTGTAAGTTTTTAAGATTCCTATACTTCAAGCCCTGCAGCAAATCAAAGTATGAGATGGCGGTTTATTGGTTCATTGTATGGATGGGCAACCTAAGTCCAGCTGGCTAAATCCGATCCGGCAGTGATTTTCCTGGTGCTCGCGGAAACCTTTGAAAAAGGTGATCGTTTTATGAAAGCTACTATACCACGGGAACTTTAAGTCTGAAATATTTTTGGGATCGGTCCCCTTTTTTTTTGTTCTTACGTTCGCTTTTTTAATACTCTTTTCATATAAAGGATTTTATATTGATAACCACAGATTCATAAATGAATAAAACGCTAATACTTGCTTATCGATATCTATAGCATATATAAAAGATAAGGACATATGTATAGGCTTATAATTAGGTCGCTGGCCCGTGTCCAAGCTGAGAAAACTTAATCTGGCCAAGACAATAACAAACGTTGTTCATGCATGGTCTAATGGATATCGTTTTATCCTATGGGATTTACTATCTTGAGTTTAAACCTGTAAACAGGAAAATAAGTCGCGTTGGGAAAAATATGAACCTTTAATTTCCTACCATTTATGGTTAAAAATAGCAACTTGTGTTTTCTGTCCGTCTTTTAGCTATGTTCTTTCTGTTTACTTAACAGGGGGCGGGGGAGAAGTGAGAAGGGTTCTAGTCGCAACAATCAAGCTGCCATTCGTCTTCAAATTTTTTTTTTTAATAAAGTGGTCAACCATAGTTGAGGGCGACCCGAAGGTTCTCTTTTAATTAGCTACTGCACCGAGTTTTATGGGTGAGCTATACTTCTTTCACAGGATTACTCCATTTACCCTTGATCCTCACCTTGTACTATTGAGTGTTTAGCAAGGGGGCATCAAATACCATTATGACTCGACCGAAGATTGAACCCGGGTCTCCCGGCCCATTAGCATACACTCTTACTATTATGCCAACTGGGCCAGTCATATAGAGTTTAAGTAGCCATATTTTTGCATTAAATCAACCCCTTTTTATCTAACGCTATATGTGCATAGAAATTGTATCTAAACAGATAAACAGAATAAACACAAAAAGTTCCAAGTATTTGGGAATAATGGAAGCATGAAAAATAAGTCGTGTTTACCGTAGCCATATTGAGATTGGGTCCATTGTGGTCATTTACGTACTAATATTATTGGGAAAGAGATGAACCTATACCTTTCTTCAATTTATTGGTAAAAAAGCAACTTGTGTTCATCTAATCGTATACAATGAATTGTTTATAAATATTAAGTTTTCAGCATTAAATAACTCTCAAACTGGTTCATTTGCCAAATTTAAAAAAATAGAAATTCCGCATCTCTCTATATAAAGAAAGTTATCTGTATGGGTGTATGTGTGTCGCGGCATCACAGTTAAACAGTTGATCTAAGGACCAAACTAAGCGCAGATTTGGAATCCGCACCTTTGAGCCGATGCACATATCGATGTAAGAAGTTCTTGAACCTTTTTACAAAAAACTTGTTATTCAAAATTAAAAGTACGTAAAAATAACATTAGAAACAAATGTTCCGTCATTTTTAGCGTTCCCCTTTCAAACCAACCAGACAACTACTTTTCACGTCAAATCATTGTATGCACTTTGCAGAAAAACATATTTAATGTATTTATATTAAAAATGGATAACAAATATTTAATGTATTTATATTAAAAGTGGATGAAAAAATATTTAATGTATTTATATTAAAAATGGATTTAAAATGTTTAATGTATTTATATTAAAAATGGATAAAAAAATATTTAATGTATTTATATTAAAAATGGGTAAAAAAATATTTAATATATTTATATTAAAAATGGATAAAAAATATTTATTAGATTTATATTAAAAATGGATAAAAAAAAATTAATGTATTTATATTAAAAATGGATAAAAAAATTTAATATATCTATATTAAAAATGGATAAAAATATTAAATGTGGATAAAAATATTTAATGTATTTATATTAAAAATGGATAAAAATATTAAAAATGGATAAAAAATATTTAATATATTTATATTAAAAATGGATAAAAATATTAAAAATAGATAAAAATATTTAATGTATTTATATTAAAAATAGATAAAAAATATGTAATTTATTTATATTAAAAATAGATAAAAAATATTTAATGTATTTATATTAAAAATGGATTAAAAATATTTAATGTATTTATATTAAAAATGGATCAAAAATATTTAATGTATTTATATTAAAAATGGATAAAAAAATATTTGATGTATTTATATTAAAAATGGATGAAAAATATTTAATGTATTTATATTAAAAATGGATAAAAAATATTTGCTGTATTTATATTAAAAAATGGATAAAACATATTTAATGTATTTATATTAAAAATGGATTAAAAATATTTAATGTATTTATATTAAAAATGGATAAAAAAATATTTAATGTATTTATATTAAAAAGTGATAAAAAATATTTGATGAATGTTCACTAATATATTTTTACTTTCATAAAGATTTTTTATTTCATGTTTCTTTATGACTAAACTATTTTAGATTAATGCGGAGATGTGAAAATCCCCTCATGTAAGTGGGTTAAAAATAGAACATTTCAGTTAATGTGATTAAAGCGTTCGCCTTCAGTTCTAATATTCAAATATTTTTTGTCATCGTGGGTTCGAATCTCACACTAGACGATTTTTTTCTACTGTGTTCCAGTTATTTCCTAGCCGATATCGATCATCATCATCATAAAACTGAATATATTTTTAATAAAAAATTAAAAAAAAACATTTTTTATAGATGTTCTCAACTTCTAATCTTGGGTTTAAAATTAAAGAAAAGTTGAGAAACCCGACATAGACGGGTATGTCAGCTAGTTTTAGATATAACCGAATCAAACCGACCCGTATGTCATCGTAGTCCCACCCGCCTTTCCCATACAGACAATCGCACGGAGAGGCCTTTATCCTGCAAAGATCTGCTTCCCAGGCCGAACATTTTTTGTGTGTGTTTTGGTAAGCGACCTGACAGGTTTACGATTTTTTGTGTGTGTCCAATTGTAGGATGGCAATTCATTGGACTGACATGTATCTGGTAGCGACGACACATTCTCTCACGTCAATTGAATCAAGTTTGTACTTGACTTCAGTTCGGTTGCCAGAGAGATAGAAAATTGCCAACTGATTAAACATGCTTTTCATCTGCATTTATCTATATAATAATTGAGAAATGTCTGTCTGTCTGCTGTCTGTCAGTCTGTCTGCTGGTCATATAGGCTCCAAAATTACTCTACAGAATTACACCAAATTTTTCATGGAGATGAGATGTCGAGTATGTTATGAAATCTGAGGAGGGGGTGGTTATGTTATTACTAATACTATTAATACTAAAACAAATAGTTTTAGGCTCCAAAACCTTTGACAGAATTGGACAAGATTTGTCGGGAAGAATTCTTGAATGTCGGATTCTAATACTACCACCATCACCACCACTACTACTACTACTACTACTACTACTACTACTACTACTACTACTACTACTAATAATAATAATAATAATAATCCCCCTTGTTCCTCGTCGGTTAACAACTAAACAAGCAAAATAACCTATCTGTTACAACGGTCACCACATGGAATAGATAAATACCATTGATTTATTAAAAAAAGAAGTTTAAATACTAGTCAGATACGATATCTCTGACATTAAAAGAAGTCTAAATTTATGGTATTTTGAATATTAATGCCCAAAATAGATCGCTGTGGTCGGACGCCGCATCCTGACCCCTCGTTCCTCGTCGATTAACAACTAAACCAGCAAAATAATCTGTCTTTTTAAACTGCAAAACGCATTTTATAACTAGGCGTCAAATTGTCAGGTAAACAAGGGAGGGAAATCTATCTCTTTTTCCTATTCTTTTCTAAGAGTAGCCAAGATAACTCATACTATGTAGTTAGGTAACATATATATAAATATATATAATTTTTATATATAAATGCACCTTCATGTATGTGTGATAGTGCACATTATCTTTCATAAAAATGAGATAAATACTATCCCTATGACAGGATCACAAATAAATTGAGCCACATACACCAAAATATGAGTAATGCACAACAATAACAATACAAGCCGTTGGACTCAGAAGAAAGATCTTAATGTCATGATGGGCAGGTGCTCCTTTGTTTGACAACGTGGGCGAACCCGGTCCGCATCCTGCTGATGTTGGCTCCTTTAATTTCAGAAACAAGATCATGGACAAAAAACAGATTAGTAACCTCTCTAATTCTAGGTATGACAGGACAAGAAAACAGGAATGAAAAGAACAAACGAAAAAGCCATAGAAAGAAATGTACCACAAAAGAGAACAGAATGGTAATAGAAATGCTAATATAAACGCTGCCAACTCACAGAAAGGAGCTACCGGAAACGAATGAAACATATATGGGGCATTGCTACTGACTACCGTACAACTGAACAAAAGATAGCAGATCAAGCAAAACAGATCCCCAAGAGAGGATGGTTCTCGGAGATGGAACTGACGGAAATCAAACAAAAGATAAATGGCGGAACAGAGCAAGAAACACCACTTGACGAGAACCCCCACAAAAAAAGACGGAAAAAGCATAAACATTGTAACTGAATAGATCGAAGACTACGAAACCACAGAACTCACTGAGGTAGAACTCAATGAAGAAGAAGAAGAAGAAGAAGAAGAAGAAGAAGAAGAAGAAGAAGAAGAAGAAACAAAAGTAGAAAACATCAAACTGTTCATGTCCGAAAACAAAACAAAACTCCCATCCCTAGGGAACGAAGATTGGAAGAAGTTAAAAGCAGAAACAGAGAAAGTAAGCAGACTCCTCGCATACATCCCAACAGATACTATCACAGACCAAAACAACTTAATATATTCTGGGGCAAAATCAATAAGTATGAAACTAAGAAAAGAAAAAGAGACTGGCCCAAAATAATGTGCCGACAAAACCGGGATGAGAAATCATACTAAAGAATAAGCTAAGACCGTAAACAGGATGAAAGAGAACAGGAAACGATGGAAGAGAAAAAATCTGAATCACAAGAAAAGACTAAATAAGAAACATGAAGAACTAAAACAAAATATAGCAGCAATAGAAGGAAGATTGGGACGATATATATACAAATTGGAACAGCACAAACAACATGACTTTTGAAAACAATGAAAACCAGTTTTACAAAAACGTAAACGAAGAAAAAACAACAACAGAACAATCGGACCCAACAGAGACAAAACACTTCTGGAACAAGATATGAGAAAAGGCTTAAAATCACGACAAAAATGTCAAATAGCTGAAAAACATGAAAGATAAACTACAGGAAATTGAAGAGGGAACAGAAACAGGCATTACTAAAGAAACGATTACGACAACCACAAGAAAAATGGCAAACTGGAAAGCACCAGACCATAATGGAATACATGTGTACTGGTTTTTTTAAATTCACGACCCTACATTAAAGGCTAGCGCAGAAACTAAGAGAATATATCCATAAAACAGACGTACCAGAATGGATGATGAAAGGAAAGGCAACGCTAATACAAAAATATATAAAAAGGGAACGATCCCTAGCAACTACAGACCAATAACCTGTTACCAACAATGTGAAAAATCCTAACGACACAATTGACAGAATAAATCTATCAATCCCTAAAGAATCGTGGACTGCTCCCCTAGAAACAAAAAAGGATGCCTAAAAGGGAAAAGAAGGACGCATGATCTGCTATACATAGATCACAAGATCCTGAAGGAGGTAAAAAGCAGAAAAAAGAACATAGCCCTGGCATGGATTGGTTACAAGAAAGCTTACGATTGAATCCCTCAGGCATGGGTCAAAATGCTTAAAAATATGGAAGATATCCGACAGGATTATTAACCTTATTAAGAAAGCAATGGAAACATGGAGACTAGAACTGACAGCTGGAGGAAAGCACCTGACTGAGATAAAATACAGAGAGACATTTTCCAAGGAGATTCCCTATTACCACTACTATTTATCATAGCCATGATGTCACTCAACTTCATATTCAGAAAATGTGACGCCGGATACAAGTTTACAGATACAGAACAAAGAATAAACCACCTGATGTACATGGACGAACTGAAACTATTTGCAAAAAGCAAAGAGGAACTCGAAAAGATGATAAATACGACCAGAATCTTCAGCCAGAACATCCAAATGGAATTCGGAATGGAAAAGTGTGCATTACTAGAGATGAAAATGGGAAAACTGGAGGCGACAGAGGGCATGGAACTCCCCAACCAAGAAGAGATGATGGCGCTAGGCGAACAAGAAAGCTATAAATATCTGGGAGTTCTGGAAGCAGACGCCATAAAATTTACAGAAATGAAAGAGAAAATTGGAAAACTTATTTGCGAAGAACAAGAAAACTCTTAGAAACCAAATTATATAACAGAAATCTAGTAAAAGGAATAAACACATGTTTCCGGATTTTCCGCGCCTACGTGACGCTTACGGCTCAACTACTCCGGCTTGAGCACGCTGCCCTATATACGCTAAATCCTTTTTGATTCAAATCACAATAAAACGCTCCTTTGCTCTTATGGGAACAACAGTGTATTTTCGGAATAAAAGAATATCGGACGTCACTCTTTTGGCCGTTCTGACTCTCTGTTGCTTATACGTTGTGTGAACATTCCGGGTTAGCGGAATAACAATTAGCGAACATATAACCACTTGCATGGCCGAATCACAAATGCCGACATCTGCGTAATGCCTCCACGTAAGTAAATGTCTGATGTTCGAAAAATAAGGCATTTTCTTTTCACTGGTGTTTAGGATTTGCTTTATGTCGATTGATAAATTCTTCGGTATACGTTTATCAAATACTATCCTATCGATATTAAGTTAGGTTAAACACGTCGTGTCCTGACCAATGTAATTTCAGAGTTAGCCACAATGTTGTTTTTTTTTATGTAGGGAAAATCCTGCTCTCCAAAAAGGGCCACTTAATTTGAAAAAAAATTAAATTACCTTAGTCTAGAAAGATGTATTCTGCACTGACCGAGGACAACACATATAGAGATAAAAAATTTAAAAAAAAAAACAAATAAAACGAAAAAAAATGTATTCGGCTTTTAGTTGTTCATTAATGTTTTCTTAGATTAATTGTTTTTAATGTTTTCTTAGTTTAATTGTTTTTAATGTTTTCTTAGTTTAATTGTTAATTAATGTTTTCTTAGTTTAATTATTCATTAATGTTTTCTTTATTTAATTGTTTTTTAAATATTTTCTTAGTTTAATTGTTCATTAATGTTTTCTTAGTTTAATTTTTTTAATGTTTTCTTAGTTTAATTATTCATTAATGTTTTCTTTATTTAATTTTTTTAATGGTTTCTTAGTTTAATTGTTCATTAATGTTTTCTTAGTCTAATTGTTCATTAATGTTTTCTTATTTTAATTGTTCATTAATGTTTTCTCAGTTTAATTGTTCATTAATGTTTTCTTAGTTTACTTGTTTTTACTGTTTTCTTTGTTTGATTGTTCATTAATGTTTTCTTAGTTTAATTGGACATTAATGTTTTCTTAGTTTAATAATTCATTAATATTTTCTTAGTCTAATTGTTCATTAATGTTTTCTCCGTTTAATTGTTCATTAATGTTTTCTTAGTTTAATTGATTTTTTATTTACTTTCTTTACGTAAGAAATCTTCCAGCATACATAAATATATCAATTACTTATCGCAAAAAAAAACACAAAAACGTTCGGTGAAAATAATAGCAGGTTGCAAAGATGCTGTGTAAATAGGAGAGAGCTTCGATAGACGTAATAAAGGGAATAAATATGAATATGAAAAAATTGATGAAGTTCTTGGAATTGACAAAATGAAAAGGGGTAAAAAGCAGAAGATGCTGCATATGAAAACGTCGCAGTTTAGACTTAAATTTGCCCAAAACATTTGCTTGTTGATCTTGTGACGTTACGACAAAAGAAAGATGAATCGTTTGTTTCAATTGTAAGACCGGAACAATAGCGAACTTCAAGGGCAGTGCCACAACACTGGTTTTACAAAACTATCAAAAATGGAGAAAATGTTTTGACATCATGATTGCTGTACTAAAAGGCAAACAAATCGCTATACAGTTGCATGTTGCCAGCTCTTCTCGAAGACACAGCAACGCACATCAAACCTATCAAGACATCCTGGATTCAACAAGTTCTGAAATCTCAATCAAACAATTTCTAATTACGAAAACTCGTCTGACCACCAAATAGCGTTCAATGATTTGAACTTGTTGGTTATGAATCTCAATAAAAGTAAAGTCTCGACAATAAATTTTAATATCAAATTAAGAGAGAATAACAAAATTGGAGGCAGATTTTAGCACGATTACTTGATGTTGTAAACTTTCTGGCGACGCATAACCTACCTTTTAGAGGTTATAGAGAAAATGTAGATTCTTCTAATAAAGGAAACTTCATAGACTGGTCGAGTTCGTTTGTAAGTTTGATCCAATTCTTGGAAAGCATTACTTGAAAGAATCAAATGATAACCGGCGGTACTAGTCACTGAAAATTCAAAATGAATTAAATAACATATTGGGAAAGTACGGGAAGGATCGAATTATCATACTAGACAGCAAACCACATTTTTTCATGCTGACCAGATGACTTTTATATGCCGATATGTTACTGTTAAGAAAAAAGGAGTGGAGGTGCGAGAATCATTTCTTGGTGTTCTCCCTGTGCAAAGAAATAAACATTGTGATATCAAGAAGTTGATGTTGGATCGAGTGGAGGAAGAGAACCTTGATTTTGAAAAATGTTGAGGGGCAGGGTTTGACAATGCGGTTATTATGACTTGAGTTCATGGTGGTAGTAAACGTCTCCTAAGAGTCATAAATGGAAAAGAGAAATTTGTCCCATGTTCTAATCATAGTTTGAATGCGTGTGGTGTTCGTGCATCATCTGTGAACACAAGTGCAGTAACATTATTCGGGTGATTTAAAGACTCTTCACATTTTCGCCCCTTTCTCTCACGGGTGGGAAGTCTTATCTTCGCATGTGAATCTGCTGATAAAGCGTTTAATAACTACCCGTTGTAACGCGTCTTATGAAACTATTCTTGATGTGAAAATTAAAAATGTCTCCTTCGTGTCGCATTTGCTTTCTTTTATATATAATAGTTCACCCTAAACAAGGCAGGCCGTAACTGTAGACGTAAGAGGCTACTGAGAATTAGGGTGAAAGTTTTTTTGGGGGGGTCATCCTAAATTAGAAGCTGTGCAGCGAGGTGTCTGTTCACATTAGTTTTAGGTTTCTGCATGTCGGTACAGTCGGGGAAACAGGGAGCAGGGAGGGAGTTCAAGAGGCGGACAACACGAAGAAAGAAGCTATTGGAGTAGAAAGTTCTCCGGCATCTGGGGAATGAATGGGTCTAGTGTATTTACGTCGAGAGGGCATCAGAGCAGCAAGTTTATCGGAGCACAATCCATTGAAGTACTTGTAAAATAGGCACAATGATACAACATTGCGACGATTGGACAGGGACTAGAGCTTGGGGAATTGTGAAGGACCTATTAGATTAGAGACTGTTTTTTAACCTTGTCTAAGAGGGAGAGACTAGTGGATGGTGCACCAGCCCAGATGTGGTAACAATAATTCATGCATTAGCGGATGGTGGCTTTGTAGAGATATAGGATAATGTCAGGTGTGCATTTCTGGGAAGAAATACCGTGAGAAATATATCTGTTCTAAAAGCAAGCCCTATATAGCCATTGGTTTGGATGTCTGCGTAACTCACATGGAAGCAGCAAGCATTTTATTTAACCGAAACAAAGAAGCTCTGATGTATGAATCGATTAATCTAAGTAAAACCAAGTGCGAAGAAATTAAAATTTCTAGTTAAAAAGTGGGTAAAAAGAAACAGAAAACTACTTTGTGTCTGTCTTTTGGGGATTAATGTGGATCTTCTTTTATGCAGCAACCCCCACTATGCCGCTTCGCGTATATATCTTGATTTTGTTTTTGTTTTAGTCTTTTCTGCAGATTACTGAACTTTTAACACCAGGATCCGTGTATTGCATTTATTATTATGTTATTTGATGCTCTTCTTCTTTTTCTTCTTCTTCTTCCTCCTCCTCATCATCATCACCCCCTCACTCGTCACTAAGAATTCTCACACGAGTCATTACGAATGACCCCTAATTGACTAAAAAGAAGGGTTTTTTATTTTTATTTTCTTAATTTTGTCCATCCCAAGCAAGGCATATTGCCACTGAAGCGTAAGGGCTACTCTGATATTGCCTTTTGGCTAAGATCAAAGTGTAGTATCTGTTCCGATGGATACTGCACCCCGTAGACTGGTATTGTCTTGGCCTTCGGGGCTTGATTTACGCCGGTCTATGGGTCTGTCCTGTGCAGTTCTAGTAGGTCAACCCTCTCAGGCTTCGCCCCCCTCTTTGGGGAGGAGTAAGTTTATTGCTTACTGCCTGAGGCGCCCCTACCGGGGAATGCCGACGGGGCTGCCCAGGCAATTTTTGATGGTCAGAGTGCTCACCTCTCGGGCGCTGGCTTTTCAAGCCCCACTTTCCCGACCCGACCTTGGGTCACATCTTACTTGTGGGAGTAAGATAAAACTGGCCTTGTGCCTAACTCCTGGAGAGGAGTAAATAAATACTCTGATAGTGACAATATTTATAGGGGACGTCGTGAGTCGGGCTTTGGGTAACAAGTTGTTTGTTCATATTACATTTAAATGTTTGCATGTTGGAACGGTTTGGGAAACAGAAAGTAGGGAGGGTATTCCAAAGGCAACCAGCTCGCGGAAAGTTATTAGAGTAGACAAATATTCCGGCATCTAGGAAAATCTATAGTGAAGGGGTGGAATTTTGCTGCTAATCGGGTGGATCGGGAAACCTGAAGTCTAGGTGACGACAATTCTCCCTTGATCTCTAATACTTTCTGCTGTTTTGGATCTGAAATTACTCATTAGTTTTTTCTAAAAAAACACACACATGCCTAACTTGATTTTTAATGTTAAACCCGGATATATGTAGTACTACGCATACGGTGCTTATTTTCTAAACTTGTATATAAATAGATCTACTTCCTGTCTTAATTGTCGAAGCGGACGCAGCCCAAATAATCGCTGTGACATTTACCGCCAACATTGGCACAAGCAAGTCACATGCACAAACGGTCGACTGTCATAGAAAAAACCCCAGAAAATTCACCGTGCACATATTGACAGATGTGTAGACATTATTAAAAAAAGGATATGTAAATGCTTTTTAAAAAATCGAGTTTACGTCTCCTAACAACTTGTCACTCAACAAATATAATTATTGTAAATTGACAAGTTCCGTTTTACTTGCACTCCTCAGGAGGGCAGAGTAAGGTACAAGGTCGATTTTTAATGTGGGAAAAATCCAGCTTCCCAAAGGGAGCACTCTGGGTTGGGACAAAAATCTAAATTACCATAGTCTAGAAGGATTTCGCCTTCACTAACTGAGGACAGAAAAGATGAAGTGTAGTTTCAGAACATATACTACACTTTGCTCCTAGCCCAAGGTTTCGATTGTGACAACAACCCAAAATATGTGTTTTAAATGTAGGTCTGGTTGATGCAAAATGCAAAAACGCAGTGTAACAGGCAGCTGAGAATATTCAGGTCTGTCCAAAGTCGTGTTTCGAAGATTTGTAGAATCTATAATTATTTCCAACTAGTAGTACCTGCCCGGCATTGCTCGGCATTGACAACTATCATTTATGTTCAATTTTTATTTTATCGTTTTCAATAGTGTTATCACACATATTTTGCGTTTCTTAGATTTTGTTATAAATTTCTTTGTGCCAAAGTTATGATGAAATTGATTTTTGGTGTTAAATGTTGATTAGTGTCCAGAAATTAAAAGGCTAATTTACTTTAATTAGCGTCGATATTTTTAGTGAAAGTGAATGTGGTAATCAAGGTAAACCAAGTTATAAAAATGTTACGTAATTCTTTGTTTCAGTAAACGATGTTCACATGTTGTAATGACTGGCGAACAAGTCAAGAAAATGTTCGTTATTTTCCCGAAAACGAAAACTCTGTTCGCATTTTTAATGTTTGAAAAAAAAACACATATATTTGTCAAAAGTAAGATGTAAAAAAAACTCAGAAAATTTTGCGTATTTTGCGTATATAAGTTAGTAATAGGATAAGTTAGTAATAATATAAGTTAGTAACAATATAAGTTAGTAATAATATAAGTTAGTAACAATATAAGTTAGTAATAAAATAAGTTAGTAACAAAATAAGTTAGTAACAATATAAGTTAGTAACAAAATAAGTTAGTAACAATATAAGTTAGTAATAATATAAGTTAGTAACAAGTTAGTAACAAAATAAGTTAGTAACAATATAAGTTAGTAACAATATAAGTTAGTAACAAAATAAGTTAGTAACAATATAAGTTAGTAATAATATAAGTTAGTAACAAGTTAGTAACAAAATAAGTTAGTAACAATATAAGTTAGTAACAATATAGCATAACTGAAGTGAACTTGAAGTTCTAATTATTTTCTTATAATGACAAGAAACCTATGTAAAAGTCGTTTGAAAAAGAAATATATTACAGTCTGTATGACACAATTAAAATTTAAAAGTGCCAAATTGCTTGATTTTCACAAAAAGGAACAGTGTTAATAATTGTTAGTTGTGTATATTGAAGTTATTGAGTTAGTTGGATACATAATAATGTTTATTATTAGGCAAATAAGAGAAATGCAGTTTTAAAGACTACAATCGAACCAGTTCTCTTTTTAACCATACGAAATTAATGCATATTAGTGCATAATTAATGCATATTAGTGCATAATTAATGCATATTAGTGGTAAGCATAATAAGAAGCAGCCGGTTGTTGTTGATTTTGCATATTGCTCACGAATATCGTGCCTCAGGATTGTCTGGTCTGCATGAAGTCCTCCTCGTTGCTCGCAGATTTTTACACCGACACCGAGAAAAGCAAGGCTCAGCGGTTGTGTGTGAAGTTGGGGATGGTTTGACTCAGAACACACAAAGGAACGGCGTAAAAGCAACGTTGTAACTATCACTTCACTCATTTGAGGTTCCGCGCCTGACATGTCATTGCTTACCACAGGAAATAACATAGACGACCAGAGAACGACGTATTCTGATACCGACTCCTCCTGTATTTTCACCTGATCCCTGTTAGCCGCGTAGCTCTGACATTAGCACGTTGCTACTCCCCGTATCATGGTGAGTAAGGGTTAGACTTTAGAGGGGAGGTGAGTGTTGATTTTGTTAGCATTGGCTTAAAATCGTGTGAAAGAAAAGCAGTATAAATAGTTAGGCAGAAGTCTGTTGTTGGTATTGTTGTTAGCGTTGGCGTAGAATCTTATACTGGAAAAACAGTATAAATAGTTAGGCAGAAGTCTGTGTTGGTGTTGTTGTTAACGTTGGCGTAGAATCTTATACTCGAAAAGCAGTAAAAATAGTTAGGCAGAAGTCTGTTGTTGGTGTTGTTGTTAGCGTTGGCGTAGAATCTTATACTGGAAAAGCAGTAAAAATCGTTAGGCAGAAGTCTGTTGTTGGTGTCGTTGTTAACGTTGGCGTAGAATCTTATACTGGAAAAGCAGTATAAATAGTTAGGCAGAAGTCTGTTGTTGGTGTTGTTGTTAGCATTGGCTTAGAATCTTATACTGGAAAAGCAGTAAAAATAGTTAGGCAGAAGTCTCTTGTTGGTGTTATTGTTAGCGTTGGCTTAGAATCTTATACTGGAAAATCAGTATAAATAGTTAGACAGAAGTCTGTTGTTGGTGTTGTTGTTAGCGTTGGCGTAGAATCTTATACTGGAAAAGCAGTATAAATAGTTAGGCAGAAGTCTGTTGTTGGTGTTGTTGTTAGCGTTGGCGTAGAATCTTATACTGTAAAAGCAGTATAAATAGTTAGGCAGAAGTCTGTTGTTGGTGTTGTTGTTAGCGTTGGCGTAGAATCTTATACTGTAAAAGCCGTAAAAATAGTTAGGCAGATGTCTGTTGTTGGTGTTGTTGTTAGCGTTGGCGTAGAATCTTTTTCTGGAAAAGCAGTAAAAATTGTTAGGCAGTAGTCTGTTGTTGGTGTTGTTGTTAGCGTTGGCGTAGAATCTTATACTGGAAAAGCAGTAAAAATAGTTAGGCAGAAGTCTGTTGTTGGTGTTGTTGTTAGCGTTGGCGTAGAATCTTATACTGTAAAAGCCGTAAAAATAGTTAGGCAGAAGTCTGTTTTTGGTGTTGTTGTTAGCGTTGGCGTAGAATCTTTTACTGGAAAAGCAGTAAAAATTGTTAGGCAGTAGTCTGTTGTTGGTGTTGTTGTTAGCGTTGGCGTAGAATCTTATACTGGAAAAGCAGTATAAATAGTTAGGCAGAAGTCTGTTGTTGGTGTTGTTGTTAGCGTTGGCGTAGAATCTTATACTGGAAAAGCAGTAAAAATAGTTAGGCAGAAGTCTGTTGTTGGTGTTGTTGTTAGCGTTGGCGTAGAATCTTATACTGTAAAAGCCGTAAAAATAGTTAGGCAGAAGTCTGTTTTTGGTGTTGTTGTTAGCGTTGGCGTAGAATCTTTTACTGGAAAAGCAGTAAAAATTGTTAGGCAGTAGTCTGTTGTTGGTGTTGTTGTTAGCGTTGGCGTAGAATCTTATACTGGAAAAGCAGTATAAATAGTTAGGTAGAAGTCTGTTGTTGGTTTTGTTGTTAACGTTGGCGTAGAATATTATACGGGAAAAGCAGTATAAATAGTTAGGCAGAAGTCTGTTGTTGGTGTCGTTGTTAACATTGGCGTAGAATCTTATACTGGAAAAGCAGTATAAATAGTAAGGCAGAAGTCTGTTGTTGGTGTTGTTGTTAACGTTGGCGTAGAATCTTATACTGTAAAAGCCGTAGAAATAGTTAGGCAGAAGTCTGTTGTTTGTGTTGTTGTTAGCGTTGGCGTAGAATCTTTTACTGGAGAAGGAGTAAAAATAGTTAGGCAGAAGTCTGTTGTTGGTTTTGTTGTTAGCGTTGGCGTAGAATCTTATACGGGAAAAGCAGTAAAAATCGTTAGGCAGAAGTCTGTTGTTGGTGTCGTTGTTAACATTGGCGTAGAATCTTATACTGGAAAGCAGTATAAATAGTTAGGCAGTAGTCTGTTGTTAGTGTCGTTGTTAGCATTGGCTTAGAATCATATACTGTAAACGCAGTATAAATAGTTAGGCAGAAGTCTGTTGTTGGTGTTGTTGTTAGCGTTGGCGTAGAATCTTATACTGGAAAAGCAGTAAAAATAGTTAGGCAGAAGTCTGTTGTTTGTGTTGTTGTAAGCGTTGGCGTAGAATCTTATACTGGAAAAACAGTATAAATAGTTAGGCAGAAGTCTGTGTTGGTGTTGTTGTTAACGTTGGCGTAGAATCTTATACTGGAAAAGCCGTAAAAATAGTTAGGCAGAAGTCTGTTGTTGGTGTTGTTGTTAGCGTTGGCGTAGAATCTTATACTGGAAAGCAGTATAAATAGTTAGGCAGAAGTCTGTTGGTGGTGTTGTTGTTAGCGTTAGCGTAGAATCTTATACTGGAAAAGCAGTAAAAATAGTTACATAGCAACATGTTGTTAACGCCGGCTTAGAGTCGTGTGTTTAAAAGACAGTAAAAGTAGTTACGTGGCAGTATGTTTTTACTGTTGTTAACATCGGATTAGAATTGTATGACGAAAAAGCAAGAAAAGAACTATTTTAGCAAAAATAAGTTATGTTCAGTGACGTCAATGATTAAGTTAAATACGTAATACATCATAATGGGTGAATAATTTAGATCAATACGCCATAATGTCTTACCATGAGAGACAGTTATCTCAAAGGAAATTTTAAAAAAAACACGTTACCTATTTAAACTTTGTTATAGATCTTGTTTATTAGACTACAAAGATTGAGCAAACACACCTATAATTGTTAGATAAATGTTATATTGAAGAAACTAAGCGAAGCATTGTATAGGTAAGAATTAAAAATTAAGATTTAAAGTAAATAACTTTTTGATAAACAAACTGTAAATATTTGTATTCATAAAAAGCAAAAAAATAATAGCGGCCGTCATCATCTGTCAAGGCACAAGGAGCTGAAGTATCACGTTAAAAGCAAATACAGAAAAAAAAATCTGGCTTATTTAAATAGTGTAGTAAAAACCAGCATTGTTACTAAGTTTCCGTTTCGAAGGAGAAGATATTTCTTTAGTAGTAATAATCGTACTAAGTATTTTTGTTATATTTTTTTGTTTATTAGCCGTTCATTTTAGGTCGGTGTAATGATACATCTTAAGTTAGCGACTACACGCTAATTAGATCTGCCCCCTATTTCCTTATGGTGTAATAGGTTGCGGTAAGACTAGTTGCGACTAGGAGAGATCTATCTTCACTGAATCTTTTTTTGAGTTAAGTGATCAAATTAGCCACAATTGAGCGTATTAAATATAAAAAATGGATAAAGTGAATGAAAACGAAATTCAATTAGGTCGAAAATGATTGACTAAACAATTCTCGTTGTGTAGCTTCTTTTTATGACAAATCTTACTTTGTATACAAGACTGTGTAATCCTCAGCATCATCAGCATCATCACATCATCAACATCATTATTATTATTATTATTATTATTATTATTATTATTATTATTATTATTATTATTATTATTATTATTATTATATATATTAATACGATAGCGTGTGTGTTCGTGTGTCACGCTTCCGGCAAAAGCTCTGCGCATGCGTGCCGCACCTAAATTTTGAAAAACATTGAAGTAGCCTGCGTTTAAAAATATTTACATGTATTTCCCTCTGGCGCAATGGTTAGCGAGGTAGTATTTATTTTACTTAGGCCCGACTGGTTTATAGTTCGATCCCAACCAACCTCTGAGATTTTTATTCTACATTTCGAGGGGGAGGGGAAGAAATAATACATTTTTTTTATCACCTGGTTAAAAACTACTTTTTGGTGTTGCTTAAAACTTAAAACTATTTCTTGTTTTTATGTTGGCGTTTTTAATGGCATTGTCTATTTAATTACGTTGACTGCTTAAAAAGTAGGGTATCGGCCAGTATTA
Organism: Sepiola atlantica; assembly: GCA_963556195.1. Taxonomy (NCBI): domain Eukaryota; kingdom Metazoa; phylum Mollusca; class Cephalopoda; order Sepiida; family Sepiolidae; genus Sepiola; species Sepiola atlantica. Next base: position 101,524,511 of record OY744517.1, on the reverse strand, counting down.
TTTTGTTGTTGTTTTTGTTTTTTTGAACGGATGGCATATCAACCTTTTTTAGTAGATATGCGCAGTGTCCATCGTACACGAGTTACTATTTTAAACAATTATTTCACTCTTATCCAGAAAGGGGAGGCTCATAATAAAGCAAGCGTAACTTACTAACAAATAGAGGGTGCTTTGTTACATTAGGACCCGTATTGAAAACATCATTTCGTGTAATTTACACGGGTTCCGCTAGTTATTATTATTATTGTTATTATTATTATTATTATTATTATTATTATTATTATTATTATTATTATTATTATTATTATTATTATTATTATTATTATTATTATTTACACACTAGGAGTTATCACACTGGTCATCGTCAGTGATCGCCCACTGCCGGCAACCTGTGGTATTCCCTGGAGTCTGAGTGACAACAAGTCTCCTCAGACTTCCAATATGCTCCACCTCTTTTCGTTCATCACCGCTGATGACCTTGCGGTAATCGCAACAGCCACCTACCACCGATTTCCCGCTGATAAGGGCCATTGGTCCCCTCTGGGGCCCGGGTGGCAACAAGCCTCCCCAAGGTCCCAGAGCTGTCTGCGCTCTTCCAGTGGAGGTCTGGTTTGCGCTTTCCCTCCTCGACCCTTTGTCCATAATTTTCGTGGCGTCAGCCTATGCTTGCGCCTCTCTCGTGCGGTTTTATTTTCCCCGGTTCTGTTGTCTTGTGCTTCCATGTGTTTGTTCCCATTCGTTACTTATGTGGGTTGGTTTCCGCATTCGAGGACATTTCTCAGGATTGTAGCTGTTTTGATCATTACTGTCCTTTGTATGGTCTCAGTTATCCCTTTGATTCCTATTTCTCCTAGTCTTTTCTCCATGTTTTTGGGGACTGTTCCTAGTGCTCCTATGATTATTGGTGTTATACTGACTTTCTTCATGTTCCATATTCCTTTCATCATTATTATTATTGTTATTATTATTATTATTATTATTATTATTATTATTATTATTATTATTATTATTATTATTATTATTATTGCTTACTAACTATGAGTTCTCACACGAGTCGTTAATAATGATCGCTCCCTGGTGTCTGATTTAGGAATAGTCTCCCGACATTTCCATTACTCCGCTTCCTTCAATAACCGCTGCAAACAGCCGTTTATCATTACATGATCGCTGATAACGGCCACTGGCGTTCTCTCAGTGAAGAGGCCATCATAATCTTCTCAGAACCGTGACAATGTAACGTAAAAGCACTGGTTCCGTTCTCCTATTTGCAGAGGGCACTCATAACTATCTCCGTATCGTGCAAATATTACACAAAAGCACTGGTTCCGTTCGACGAGTGGCCATCATAATCTTGTCCGTATCATTCCAATATAACGTAAAAGCACTGGTTCCGTTCGATTAGTAGCAGGGGGCCATCATAACTATCTTCCTATCGTGCCAATATGACGTAAAAGCACAGATTGCGTACGATTAGTAGCAGGGGGGCATCATAATCTTCTCTGTACCGTGCCAATATTACGTAAAAGCACCGGTTGCGTTCGATTAGTAGCAGGGGGCATCATAATCTTCTCTGTACCGTGCCAATATTACGTAAAAGCACAGGTTGCGTTCGATTAGTAGCAGGGGGCATCATAATCTTCTCTGTACCGTGCCAATATTACGTAAAAGCACAGGTTGCGTTCGATTAGTAACAGGGGGCATCATAATCTTCTCTGTACCGTGGCAATATGACGTAAAAGCACAAATTGCTTCGATTAGTAGCAGGGGGCATCATAATCTTCTCTGTACCGTGCCAATATTACGTAAAAGCACAGGTTGCGTTCGATTAGTAGCAGGGGGCATCATAATCTTCTCTGTACCGTGGCAATATGACGTAAAAGCACAAATTGCTTCGATTAGTAGCAGGAGGCATCATAATCTTCTCTGTACCGTGTCAATATGACGTAAAAGCACAAATTGCTTCGATTAGTAGCAGGGAGCATCATAATTCTCTCTGTACCGTGCCAATATTACGTAAAAGCACAGGTTGCGTTCGATTAGTAGCTGGGGGCATCATAATCTTCTCTGTACCGTGCCAATATTACGTAAAAGCACAGGTAGCGTTCGATTAGTAGCAGGTGGCATCATAATCTTCTTTGTACCGTGGCAATATGACGTAAAAGCACAAATTGCTTCGATTAGTAGCAGGGAGCATCATAATCTTCTCTGTACCGTGCCAATAATACGTAAAAGCACAGGTTGCGTTCGATTAGTAGCAGGGACATCATAATATTCTCTGTACCGTGCCAATATTACGTAAAAGCACAGGTTGCGTTCGATTAGTAGCAGGGGGCATCATAATCTTCTCTGTACCGTGGCAATATGACGTAAAAGCACAGGTTGCGTTCGATTAGTAGCAGGCGGGCATCATAATCTTCTCTGTACCGTGCCAATATGACGTAAAAGCACAGGTTGCGTTCGATTAGTAGCAGGGGGCATCATAATCTTCTCTGTACCGTGTCAATATGACGTAAAAGCACAAATTGCTTCGATTAGTAGCAGGTGGCATCATAATCTTCTTTGTACCGTGGCAATATTACGTAAAAGCACAAATTGCTTCGATTAGTAGCAGGGAGCATCATAATCTTCTCTGTACCGTGCCAATATTACGTAAAAGCACAGGTTGCGTTCGGTTAGTAGCAGGGGCATCATAATCTTCTCTGTACCGTGCCAATATTACGTAAAAGCACAGGTTGCGTTCGATTAGTAGCAGGGGCATCATAATCTTGTTTGTACCGTGGCAATATTACGTAAAAGCACAGGTTGCGTTCGATTAGTAGCAGGGGCATCATAATCTTCTCTGTACTGTGCCAATATTACATAAAAGCACAGGTTGCGTTCGATTAGTAGCAGGGGGCATCATAATCTTCTCTGTACCGTGCCAATATAACGTAAAAGCACTGGTTACGTTTGATCAGTAGCAGAGGCCATTATAATCTTCTCTATATAATTCCAATATTACGTAAAAGTACTGGTTCCGTTCGATCAGTGGAATGGGCCCTCATGACTTCCTCTGTATCGTGCTAATATTACGTAAAAGCACTGGTTCCGTACGATCAGTAATAAATGTTCCAAGTCTTGTCTTAATATAAACGAATGACACATTGTAAAAATTATTTATTAAGCATGTAAAACTTCATTGTCTGTGATATTTCCGTATTTTAAAAATTTTTCAGTCTGGAAATTAAAAAAAATTTCTGTCCATACTAGCGTCTATAATTGTCATTATAATTAACCTCATTCTCCTGAAGATGGACCCGGATAGGTCTGAAAGTACTTGGACGACAAATCCAAACTATGGCAAATTCATCAGCCAATTTCCCTCCGAAACTAAGACTCTGATTCGGACTATTGAAAGGATCTACCAAAGGATATCTAGACATGAGTTGTCTTTTATATTCAACAATATATATACATACCGATTTATACATTTTTTCTTTTTTTTCTTTCTTTTTTTTAACTTTCCAACTCTGGACTTTTTTCCTTTCTTATTTATTTATGTGCGCCACAATTGTTCTCTTTTAATTTTATTTTTCAAAATGTTTATAACATCAGTGTCATTCTTTAATGTTTAGTGTCTAGACCTTTTATCTCCCGATACGCAAAATAAAAAATAAAAATAAAAATAAAAATAAACGGCTAGTGGTTTTTTCCTTTATACTATCAGAAATAATTTGCGCGCTTTTTTTCAACTCGCGATAGTTCTATTCTATCCTATTGAAAAAAAGCATTACCAGATTTACATTGGAAAACAAATAGCAAGTCAGACAATCCACTCCGTCTGATATGAATTTGGAAAGAAATCTTCCACACTAAGTAAAAAGTCAATGAAAGTTTTTTTTTCCTTTAAGTCAACACAAATGATAATACTTTATATATGAAGAAATAAATTTATGACGTCATTCTATGGTTTTATATGATATTATTAGTGCGAACACGGGAGGTGAATAATTTTCTCTTGTGATTTTTGACGGGGAATTTACACAAATAGTAAATAAAAATTAAAAATGAATTACGATGCCGGAATTAAAATTTAATTCTTATTTAAAACACAAAAAATATTAATTATTTTAATAGCATAATGTCACCATATTTGGAAGCAGTTCAATTGGATATTGATAAAACTTATATTTTTTCAAATATCATTTTATTCTTACGATTATTTTACTCTTAGAATTTTTTTATAACGATTATTTTACCCGTAGCAATTTTTTTATGACGATTATTTTACTCTTAGCAATTTTTTATAACGATTATTTTACTCTTAGCAATTTTTTTATAACGATTATTTTTCTCTTAACAATTTTTTATAACGATTATTTTACTCTTAGCAATTTTTATAACGATTATTTTATTCTTAGCAATTTTTTATAGCATTTATTTTATTCCTAGCAATTTTTTATAACGATTATTTTACTCTTAGCATATTTTTATAGCGATTATTTTACTCTTAGCAATGTTTTTATAACGATTATTTTCCTCTTAGCAATTTTTATAACGATTATTTTACTCTTAGCAATTTTTCATAACGATTATTTTACTCTTAGCTAATCTGGTGATACCAGATCAGGCTGCCCTGTGGCTCCCTGAGACGAAATTCACCTACATTGACGTTTTTTTTTTTTGTTTTTTTTTGTAAAACTTAATTATGTTCTACAAAACCAAAAACAAAAACAACAGCCCCTCTCCCTTTCTCCCTCCCCTTTTTTATTTTATTTTTAGAACTTGAAGCATAAATCTTTTACTATAATGACCAGATTCGGCATTAAATAACCCAAAAAGGGTTGATATGCCGTAAAACAAAACTACCAAACCAAAAACGATGATTAAACATTTGAAGATATAAAGAACTTGAAGCATAAAAACTTTTACTATAATGACCAGATTCGGCATTAAATAACCCAAAAAGGGTTGATATGCCGTAAAACAAAACTACCAAACCAAAAACGATGATTAAACATTTGAAGATATAAAGTACTTGAAGCATAAAAACTTTTACTATAATGACCAGATTCGGCATTAAATAACCCAAAAAGGGTTGATATGCCGTAAAACAAAACTACCAAACCAAAAACCCTGATTAAACATTTGAAGATATAAAGAACTTGAAGCATAAAAACTTTTACTATAATGACCAGATTCGGCATTAAATAACCCAAAAAGGGTTGATATGCCGTAAAACAAAACTACCATACCATACCATACCTCTTAGCTAATTTTTTATAACGATTATTTTACTCTTAGCAATTTTTTTAAGCGATTATTTTACTCTTAACAATTTTTTTATAACGATTATTTTATTCTTAGCAATTTTTTTATAACGTTTTTTTTATTCCTAGCAATTTTTTATAACAATTATTTTACTCTTAGCAATTTTTATAACGATTATTTTACTCTTAGCAATTTTTTATAACGATTATTTTACTCTTAGCAATTTTTTTATAACGATTATTTTTTTATATCACCATCTGTTGTTACTATGAGCGACACTGATAATGAATCGTGTGAAAATTCTTAGTGAATAATAATAATAATAATAATAATAATAATAATAATAATAATAATAATAATAATAATAATAATAATAATAATAATAATAACAAGAACAACAACATCGTCATCATCATCATCATCATCATCATAACGACGGCGGCAAATAGGATGTTGACACAATTGGAAATAATTATGAATTTTTCAAAGGTTCTAAACACAGCTTGGGACAGACCTAAATATTTTAGCTGTCTGTTACACTGCCATTTTTGCATTCCAGTCGACTAGACATTTTACAATTATTATATTTACGAATGACAAGTTGTCAGGTGATGTAAACTGAATTTTGCTTTAAAAAGTGTTTACAGTTTTTTTTTTCTTTTTAATAATGTCCACACATCTGTCAAGATGTGCACGATCGAATTTTCTGTTTGTTTTTGTGACACACTCATACACAGACGGGCGTTGATGCATGTGACTTGCTGGTGCCAATTGCCAATGTTGGCGGCAAATGTCACAGCAGTTATTTCGGTTGCGCCTGCTTCGGTAATTAAGACAGGAAGTAGATTTACATATAGTATACTAGTTTAAAAGACGCGCGCCGCATTAAAAACAAGAGCATAAGTCACTCGTAAGACTGCATACCCTAGCCTGAAAACGTAAAAGTGTACAGAGGTCTTATCTGGGCCTTACTCTTCAATAGTGTATGAAGTATTCTCGAGGTTATGTCATGGAAACTCAAAAACTATTTATCTGATCAGGCTTAAATTTTATATGGTAGTTACTGTTATTTGGAAAAGTCGGAAGTTGAAATTGCGGCAAAATATCAATTTTTACCGAACTTTTCATATTCAAGATCAACGGTTATTGTCAAGATCTGTTAAGATGCGAGACTTCATTGGCTGCAATATGTGCCAAGTAGCGAGTCTCTACTATGAGCAGAACCGAAATTATAGCCTCAAATGTGATTTTCACTTTTTTTGTTACTTTGACCGGACCTTTAACGTAGTATCCCAATATTAAATCAGTTCTAAGTAGACTATGGCCGATATTTTGACCAAATTTTGCGACAATTGGTCAAGCGATGTGGATACGAGACCGTACACAAACATAGTGATGAACTGGACCAAAAACATAACTTCCATCTTAGTGGATATAATCAAGTAAAAAATGTGTGGTCCCATGTGAAGTAAACAATCATTAATCATACTACTGCAAAGAAGGTTGGCTCCCTCTACCGTGCCAGTAAACTCCTCGCACCTGACATTATCCTGTATCTCTACAAAGCCACCATCCGCCCATGCATGGAGTATTGTTGCCACATATGGGCTGGTGCCTCATCTACTAGTCTCTCCGTCTTAGACAAGGTCACAAAAAAGAGTCGCCAACTTGATAGGCCCCTCACTATCCACCAAGTTCCAGCCCCTATCCCACCGCCACAATGTTGCTTCCTTGTACCTGTTTTACAAGTACTTCAATGGACTGTACTCTGATGAACTTGCTGCTCTGGTAACCCCACGACGCAAATTCACTAGATCAACCCGACAATCTGCCAAATCGCATCCGTTCACTGTGGAGGCCCCCAGATGCCGAAGAGCTTTCTACTCCAAAAGCTTCTTTCCTCGTGCTGCTTGACTCTGGAATTCCCTTCCTGCTCCCTGTTTTCCTGACGGTACTGACATGCAGAGATTTGAAACTTATGTAAACAGATATCTCGCTGCCCAGCTCCCAATTTAGGTTGACCCCCCCCTAAAAAAGAAAAACTCCTACCCTTTTTCTCAGTAGCCCCTTACGTCTACAGTGGCGTACTGTCTTGTTTGGGGTGAACTATGTTTTAAAAAAATTTGGTGATAAGACTAATAAGTAAATTTAGATATTTATGAAAAAGTACAAATTTTGCTATAAAATATTGGGGGAGCGGAATATTTTAGTCCTTCTGGAGTAAAAAAAACGGAATTTTCTCGGGTACTTGTTTTGTAAAAAAAAACATTAATCAAGCAACAATTCTTCGGGTATTATAAACGCCCGGGAGGGAGCCAGGTCATTTTACGTTAAACTTATATCGAAAACTGAACACCCACCTACTTAAAAATGAAACAAGTCTTTAAAAGAAAACACGTTATAATCTGAAACTGTGATGCTTAATCGATAGTGTAGAGGGAAAATAATTAATTTCTATTAACAACTTGTTAGGAAAACGAAAGATAAAGAAACCGTCAAGAATAAGAATGCAAAATGTCCAAGAACGTTCTGTAAGGAAAAATTGACTACAAATGTTCATTTCGGCTGTCAGCGTGTGCGTTTACGTGTGTGTAAATAAGATAGACATTGTAGCCGTATCTGTATATTAGCGTGCATGTTTTGTTTGTGAGAATATGCGAGTACGAACCGTGCACATGCGTTTATTTAGCAGTGTGTATATGCTGTTGCTATGTTTAGTAGTTCGTGCGTCTATCGTTATGTGTGTGCTGCTTGCCGTGGGTCTTTCGCCTTAAAAGGCCCAGAATGGATTGTGACGTGCGCACGTGTATTATCTTCAAAAGAAAACTACCGGAAAAGAGGAAAAAGTTAGTGTGTTTCGGTTTTATAGTACGCGTAAATATTTGGAAATGAATATGCCTTGTTCGTGATTTGTTGAAAACAAATCCGCCTGATTTGAGCTTTTGTTTAATTGAAAGCCGATGAGTAAAAAACAACATTCTCTGCCGCTGCTGCTTTCAACAATAGTAATCCGAAGATATTTTTTATTTTAAATAAATAACAAAAATGTTATGGGATGGACGTCGTGTTGTATAAGGTCATCCAACTTTTTTATTGATTTATTTATCAATATTTTTATTTAAATTTCATAAATATTTGATATATATATATATATATATATATATATATATATATATATATATATATTTATGACGCTCAGCCTTCGTTTGGGAACTATGGCAGCGTGCATGTGACAATAATAATAACAAAAATGCGGTATCGGCTTGTAGGTTCTAATATCTATAGCACAACACGGGGGAAGGAGGGTTCTCCAGTTCAAATATAAAGGAACAAAGCAAACGTTCAAGATACAACGCGGAACCACCGAAGTATAATTCAAATAGTAATATTTATTGGACAAAGAATGAATATATATATATATATATATATATATATATATATATATATATATATATATATATATATATATATATATATATGTATGTATCACTTAGGAAGTGAACAACTACAATAATACTAGAAAACAACAAACGCTACCGTAACCAATAAAACAATTGCATAAAATACATTAAATATTTAGTTGATAAAAATCGTACATATTTCCAGGCAAGGCGTCATAGTCCGGAGGTAAAACGACAGATTATAGACATCAATATCGAAGGTTCGATCCTGCTGATGACGGTGTGATGGATTACTTTTATGTACGTATAAAATTAATATATATACATTATTTAAACTAATTTGCTCATATCTGTGAGACCATATATATATATATATATATATATATATATATATATATATATATATATATATATATATATGGTTTGACAGATGTGAGCAAATTAGTTGAAAGAATGTCATAATGCCTGAAAAACAAACATGTGTACTCCCGACACTCCAATGAAGAGTAAATTCCAAATTCCAGATGGTTTATGCTGGTAGCAAAGATGAACAACATATTAGCGGTATGTGCTGCCATGAACAGTGCGACTAACTTTATTGTAAATTAGAGGCCAAGAATATCAGGGGAAGTACGTTGAACGGTTGTGAACTTTAGAGAATGTAGATAAGTGGTTTATATAACCAAAAATACAAAACAAACATTTAGTGTGACTTGTGAAAGGTGTCACTGTTTCCAAATAACATCCAATGAATATAAGCAAGTGTTTCTAGACAAGCATTTGCCTATGAAACGAATAGAAAAATTTAAAATTTGAAATTAACGTCTTTTGTAGCTCATTTGCTACAAGTATATTTTTATACTATACTAGCTGTCTTTGCCAGCTAGCTATCGTTTCGCAAATTTCAATGCTTGAAAAACTTGAAACCAAAGTGTTAAATCATTTCAATCATAAGTTTGTTTTAACCACGCATATTAACATATTCGTAATTTCAATCTTTTTAATAAAACAGCCATGACATCAACAGAAAGAGGAAATAAATTCGCTATGTGTATCATGTGTGTTTTCTTTATCTTTATTTATTAAAAAAACAATTAAAATAATGTGACGTAGGTCGCTAACGTGAGGAAGCAGTCAGACACGTTTCCCCCTTCTTCTATATGGCGTCGTTAACGAGAAAGAGATCCCCCTTCAATCAGTCATCCTTTCCCCTTTCGGAACTATTTCTTTATGTATCCTTCTCTCTAGTAAATTTAGTTTAAATTACTTCCACTGAAAATTAATTAGCAAATATTTTAAGATAGATGTAATAATTCATCGTTTTTGTATTAAATTAATTAATTACTGTTAATATCGATAAAGCTATTGCATATATATGGAATAGACAGAACGATAAAATTACGAATAAATGACACCAAACATCAATTAATTATGAAGTGTTAAAAATAGTTATGCAAATTTGTTATGCCTTTTGTATCTACGATCTATATACAGTATTTTTTAATACTATTTTGTATTATTCATTTAAATAGCATTAATCCGTTTTTATAGTAATATAGGAGGGATAAATGAAAAAGCCTTTCGCTTTTATTCATTTAAATATGTATATATATATTGTTTTTCTTTGTACAATATATATATATATATATATATATATATATATATATATATATATATATATATATATATATATATATATATATATAAGCCCCCTTTACTAAAGGCCGGGCACTCTGAGTGAGTGTAATAACAAGCAGTACAAATAGCTTCATGCAAGTTCCAAACACAGTTTGTTGATCACTTTCAACTGCTCGTGTAAAATACCCGCCGACTTGGTATTTACAAAGTTAAATTCCTCCTTAATTATTAGCTTATTCGTTGTGGCCAACGGGGGAACGCTCGTGACTACAAATCAGTGGCGATTTGTGATCGGAGTTCGAGCCCGCTGACCGTAGAGAATTAACTTCCTGCACTGAAGATTGCGTTAACATGAAACACAGATGTCTTTAGGTAATAAATAAATTATATATATATATATATATATATATATATATTTAGTTGTTTGTTATGTCATGATTTTATTGCTTATTTTATGTGATAGTACATCGTTAGGTCTCACGTGTCTGATAATTAAACTCTATCTCGTGACAGAAGTCCAAGAACAGAAAGATCTGGGCGTCTTTATCGGCAGGTATCCTCATGATAGTCAACACAGCGGACTCGATCGGCATCATGTAAAAGTTGTCCCTTTTAATTTCAGATGCGAAAAAAATCACAGTTAAGTAGAAGTCAAAGACAGCCCAGTAAACCAAAGACAATCCCGAAAAAGAAGTGTACCGCAAAGGAAAATAGACTAGTAATAGAATGCTGATATACAAGCAATCCCTATCTATGTGAACTTGATTGTAAACACATGGAACATATCTGCTGACTGTAAAGTGAAGACTAAGCAAGACATATCCTTAAGACGTGAATGTTCTCAAAGCTAGAGATAATGGAAAGCAGCTGAAAGTTAAGTAAAACAGAACACAAGGAAATGCATCGAGATAAAATTCACAGGTAGACGTGACACCCAATCCGAATAATGAAGCTGTAGAATCATTAAGCACAAGACTGTAGTACTTACATAGAAAGAAACAATAGAAATTGAAGAAAAATCATGAACCCAGATGAAAAGAAACTATAATAGGAAAGAAGATTTGAAGATAAAACAGTCACGAAAAAAGCGAATGTACTCCTCCCTACATTCACACTGACAATATAATTAATCTTAACAAGTTAATCTATGCTGAGTCTAAATCTGTGATTACAAAACTAAACGTAGAAACAAACTACTACGAAAAGAGTGGATCAACAAATCAAGGAACGTAAAAAGAAGCTAAAGATCTGATTGAGGCAAAAACATTAGAAAACGATGGAAAATGTCAATAAGACGATTGTAAAATAAACATAAATGGAGCAAAAACGACGAGCAAAGGATGGACGACTCAGAATCTACATATACAAATCCCAGAAGTACAAATAAACCCAAATATTTGCGAATAATTAAAGTCACTTTTATCAAAACATAAAAGGGCAAGCAACAAATACAGACACAGCTAGACTCGAAAGAAACTAAACACTCCTGTAACAAAATGTGGGGAAAACGTCAATAACAGAAGAGGAACGCATAATGATTGAAAAGCATGAATAAAGACCCCCATCATCATCATCATCACCCCCATCATCATCATCATCATCATCATCATCATCATCATCATCATCATCATCATCATCATCATCATCATCACCCCCATCATCATCACCGTCACCATCACCATCATCACCATCACCATCATCACCATCACCCCCATCATCATCATCATCATCATCATCATCATCATCATCATCATCATCTAACAATTTCTCCGGATATTGCAGAATATGATCCACTATGCATTAACTGTCTCCAATACCTCTTGGCTCTCATTACATTGATCCGAAACTCCGAGAATAGACGTCATCACGCAATTCTCTCAGTCGGTTACTACGTTTTGTTCAATTCCTTCAAGACAAAAAAAAATCACAAAATATTGTGATTTCTAAATATGGTGTATTGATTCCTTAAACTCGTGATGAATCTCTTCAGTTTGTGGAATTGCTTCGAAATGATTTTTAGAGACTCACCACTCATTCTACAGATTAAAAATTGCCATTTAAAGTTTCTTATTGCATTTGTCATTTTACTTGTTAATATTGGATGCATTAACTGCCTCTAACCCCTAACCCTGTCTCTCTATACTTTGTTTTGCTGACTTCAAATGTTTATTCATGCTTGTTGTTCTAACTCGTTCTCCATGATGTAAATGCATGAGTGTAGCACCAGACATGGTTTTATCTCATATTCAGTACAGATCCTATTTTACCCGTAGATGGGACTCGGACAGGTACTACCACGCCACCATGTCAGTGCAACCCTTGGTATAATGGTAACTAAGAGAGTGCTTATATTTAGTCCAGTACCTGTATAACTTATTTAAAAATGATCACTAGTTTTTTTTTTGAGGGGGAGGAGGTAATATTTTGTTCTATAGTTATGCTCTATTAAACCCTAACCCTAACCCTAACCCTAACCACAGAAGAAGAATTTCTACATTTTTCTAATTTGTTATGAAATTAAAAGGCGTTATTTATAAAAAAATAAAAATAAAAGAATGTATGCGTCATGTTGCCGATGGCCTGTGACGATGTGATTCATATTTCAAACAGCTATGACATCAGTACACCTTTCTTTGTTCTACCCCCCCCCCCCTTTCACCTCCACTGGGACAAGCGGCGCGTATTACCGCCTAACCCCTCTATCGGGTTGGGAAGCCTGATTATGAGAGCCTTATTGCGGGAGCCTAAAGACCTCTTCATTTTATAAACATTTATTTATTTCTACCTATGTCCCATTATCATTCATCAACTATGATAATATACACGGTGTGTCTGTTGGGCTGTGAATGATTACCTTTTGCCATTTGATCAACATTTACTAATTTCCAACCTACTTTGCATCGTCAATCATCAATTATAATTGTCATCGTTTATTTACATGGTCGATGCGTAATACCTTCCGAATCCTTACCCAGGTGGAGGTGGTATCAATCCTGTTTACAAGCCATCTGGGTTAGAATTACAGCAACGCTCGATGTCTTACATAATTTTATTTAGACTAATTTGTTTTGTGCAACTGTAATATGTATACGTTGGTTACTTTTGTTGGAAGATTCTATTGAAGAAATGTGGCAACCTATTGCTAAATTTGATGAAACTAAAAAAACTAGAACTAAAAAACTAGGAAAAAAAACTAGAACTAAAAAACTAGAAAAAAAACTAGAAAAAATTGATAAAACTAGAAAAAAACTAGAAAAGAAAAAAAGACTAAAAAAAAACATTGATAAAACTAGAAAAAAACCTACAAAAAAACTACAAAAAAAACTACAAAGACAAACTACAAAAATTTATTTGATAAAACTAGAAAAAAAACTAGAACTAAAAAACTAGAAAAATACTAGAAAAAAAATTGGAACAAAAAACTAGAATAAAAAATTGATAAAACTAGAAAAAAAACTAGAAAAGAAAAAAAGACTAGAAAAAAAACATTGATAAAACTAGAAAAAAAAACCTACAAAAAAAACTAGAAAAAAAACTAGAACTAAAAATCTAGAAAAAAAACTAGAACTAAAAAACTAGAAAAAAAACTAGAAAAAAAATTGATAAAACTAGAAAAAAACTAGAAAAGAAAAAAAGACTAGAAAAAAAACATTGATGAAACTAGAAAAAAAAACCTACAAAAAAAACTAGAAAAAAAACTAGAACTAAAAAACTAGAAAAAAAACTAGAACTAAAAAACTAGAAAAAAAACTAGAAAAAAAATTGATAAAACTAGAAAAAAACTAGAAAAGAAAAAAAGACTAGAAAAAAAACATTGATAAAACTAGAAAAAAAACCTACAAGAGAACTACAAAAAAAAACTACAAAGACAAACTACAAAAATTTATTTGATAAAACTAGAAAAAAAACTAGAACTAAAAAACTAGAAAAATACTAGAAAAAAAAACCGGAACAAAAAACTAGAATAAAAAATTGATAAAACTAGAAAAAAAACTAGAAAAGAAAAAAAGACTAGAAAAAAAACATTGATAAAACTAGAAAAAAAACCTACAAAAAAACTAGAAAAAAAACTAGAACTAAAAAACTAGAAAAAAAACTAGAACTAAAAAACTAGAAGAAAAAAACTAGAAAAAAAATTGATAAAACTAGAAAAAAACTAGAAAAGAAAAAAAGACTAGAAAAAAAACATTGATAAAACTAGAAAAAAAAACTACAAAAAAACTAGAAAAAAAACTAGAACTAAAAAACTAGAAAAAAAACTAGAACTAAAAAACTAGAAAAAAAAACTAGAAAAAAAATTGATAAAACTAGAAAAAAACTAGAAAAGAAAAAAAGACTAGAAAAAAAACATTGATAAAACTAGAAAAAAAACCTACAAGAAAACTACAAAAAAAAACTACAAAGACAAACTACACATTTTTTTTGATAAAACTAGAAAAAAACAAATTCAGATTCATGTTTTTATGTCTGTGCAAGTGACACCCACACAAATGTGCGAGGTGTGCAACAAATCTAAAATGGACAAAAACAGCTGAACATTTATGATATGACATTATATCTTGATTTATGCGCATGTGAAGGCTCATACAAATTTGAAGAGTTTGCGACATATCTAGAAATTGACAAAACAGGTGTCCGAGCAATCATAATGTATCTGTAAAAGAAAGGTATGACATCCATGTTGATATGGAACAGATACTTTCTGAGAACGCCCCTTCCTATGCAACTGTGAACACCTGAACCATCGATGAACAAGTTGATGTCATTACCTCCACCAAGAAGGTTATGTTTTCAGTGGAGTTTTTTTGTCGCTATGTTTGTTTGATCGTTTGTTTGATTGTTTGTTTGTTTGTTTGATTGTTTGTTTGTGTGTTTGTTTGTGTATCGCCTAGCGTCCACATCGCTTGACCAATCGTAATGAAACCTCGTCAAAGATGTTATTGTAAAGTTACAGTAAATCAATTCTTGTCTCTAGAAGAGTATCACAAGGGCGGCGCACAACGTAAGCAGCTGAAGTCCATGCTGTTTTAATTACACAAGTTTGGCCAGTATTGTTACATTACCTGGGTATGTCAATTTTCATCTTTACTGCGCTTCTATCCATTTATAGCAAGTACGAAGAGAAATACTTGTGAAATTTCGTTGAAAATAATACGCTATTTAGTTTTTGTATTAAAGAGCAATTAACCACGATGAATGTATTTAGGTATTGTTTTTATTGGAAAAAGACATTGGAAATTATCTTTTTAAGCAAAAATAATCTGCTTTGAGCTAATTCTGAATACCTTTTATGTCTACGTGTTTGCCGATTTTCAAAAGAAAATGTCAGTTTTTTTAATATTTATGTAATGTTTTTTATGTTATTATGTTATGTAAATTTCTTTAAATTTATTAAACACGTATCCAGTTTTTTAAATCTTTAGAGTTACGTGAGATTCGAAATCGGCTATATCGTAAAAACTACTGCTATAATAATGTGTACTCTGCCTATTCTTTTCTTGTCAACCAATCATATGTGTCTATTTGCATCAGAACAAACAACCTCCCAAAACTATGACATTTTAATGGCATATAAATTTATCGGAATAACTTTGTTGACACTGAATCAAATATTATACATTGCTTTACGAGTAGTGTTTGTTACACCAGCAAATAATGAAAAATATATATATGCATTCTACAATGAGATATTACAGTTTTTTTGGATTAGAAATGATTTTTATTAAAAACTAGCAGGGCTACCCGGCGATGCCCGGTGCAGAATCAAAAAGCAATGTTTGTATACTCAATTAGTTGGCAGATTAAGTTATCACTTTGATCACTGTTCTCACATCACTTGCTTTTATACCCTTAAAAACTCTTATCACCTAATATGTTCAATAGTGAAGGTAGTGCACACATGAAAAAATAGATTACAATCCCATAACTCAATAGTAAGATTAGTATAGTTTGTTCTATGTACAGGTGGGGGGACTTTTTTATACATGACAATATATATATTTACATGACAATGGCGGATGGTGGCGGACGGTGGCGGACACTGCCTGGCACTAGCGGAAAGTGTCCACTAAAATGTAAAATCTAATAAATGCTGACTCATTTCCTGTTTCGAAGTATGAGTTGGCTATTTCTTTCTAGGGCTGACAATGGCGGGCATTGGCGGACAATGTCGGACACTGGCGGGCAGTGCTCACTAAAATGTAAGATCTAAAAAATGCTGACTCATTTCCTGTTTTGAATCATGAGTTGGCGATTTCTTTATAGGGCCGACAGTGGCGGGCATTGGCGGACACTGGCGGACACTTGCAGATACTGGCTGGATAGTAGCGGGCACTGGCGGACAGTGGCGGACAGTCGCGGGCACTAGCGGGCAGTGTCCACTAAAATGTAAAATCTAATAAATGCTGACTCTTTTCGTGTTTTGAATTATGAGTTTTTTTATAGGGCTACCAATGGCGGACAGTGGCGGACAGTGTTTACAAAAATGTAAAATCTAAAAAATGCTGACTCATTTCCTGATTTAAATTATGAGTTGGCTATTTCTTTATACAGTTGACACTGGCGGACACTGGCGGATACTGGCGGACACTAGCTTACAGTGGCGGACACTGGCGGGCAGTGCCCACTTAAATGTAAAATCTACAACTGCTGACTCATTTCCTGTTTTGAATTATGAGTTGGCTAAGTAAAGCCTGGGTTAGTCGCCCTCCTTTTTCCTAGAATTATCGTATTAGAATTTTGAATTCTCCCCCTCCATACCGCATTCTCCCTATGATGTAATTTCCAGTTGAATTTGAGGAAATGACTTGTAATTTATTTTCGGAAATGACTTGCAATTTGCTTTTTTAAAAAAGACTACATGATATCCTTGTTTTCTATTTAAATGTATACATAATTAAATTGTAATTAAGCTGAAATAATCGACCCCGAAACGAAATATGCCCAATAGCCCCCCTTATAAGTGAATTTAGAGATTCAGGAATGCGCCCATTAACTTTCTCGGTGAATTTTACATTACACGGTTAGATTTTATCTAGATTCGCTAACACACACACACACACTAACACACATACATACAGACATTGTATTATATATATATATATATATATATATATATATATATATATATATATAATTATTAATGACAATATATGTATTAGCATATACTATCAGTTCCTTTTACTTTGTAGTCTCCTTAAAAGATTCAGCTCAATGCTTGTCAATTATTGATAACAGAGCAAAATATAAGTCAGTTCATATTATATTCCAATAACCATGGTTTTATTTTATTATCTTTATTTTTTCACATTTCCAGAAAATATAAAATGTATGTGAGATATATTTTTTACGGCACAAAACAAATGAAACGGACCGTAAAAAATATATCTCACAGAAATTTTATATTTTTTGGAAATGTGAAAAAATAAAAAATAATAAAATAAACCCTGGTTATTGGAATATAATATGAACTGACTTATATATATATATATATATATATATATATATATATATATATATATATATATATATATATATATATATTAACATACTTATTTAGCTATTGTTATGACGTAGTAAATCCATTTGATTTTGTTACGCATAGAAAAATACCATGTAAACGTCTCTATTCTTTGTTCATGGTTTTGACTGCATTCAAATATTCAGATGACGAGACCCTAAGCTATGTTTGATAAGGTCAATACGCATGCTATCTTCTCCCGAACGTCTACTAATCTTTATGAAAGTTCAGTTATCTCATTGGTCAGCAGAATATAGAATAACAAAAAGAATTAACTTTGTGATAAAAAATGTTAGTACAACTGGTTGTGATGAAAGAGTCGCCACTCTTAGTTGTTTCTAAGAAGAACACGGGACTTGTTCATATACCAATTGAACCATGCAAAAGGAATATACACAGATGCATACGTTATGATGATGAAAAACATATTTGTCTTAGATGCGCGGAAAATTAATATTTTCTACATATTTATGTGAAGACTATGACATTATTCAACTTTTTATCAAGAAAGAAAATCTTATTGAATAATAGCTAATCTATTTATGGCGTTTCGCTGACTAGTATTTAAATACAGTGTATATATATTTTTGTCAAGAAAAATGTCATTAATTGCTGCAAAATATAATTAATCTATTTAAGATAAAATGGTATACTATAAAATTTCGCTAATTTTTATATATACAATGTATATATTTTCAATATTTCGTGTTGGATTGTTTACATACGAAGGTTGTTCAAAAGGTTCTTAGCTGCACCCAAGAAAAGAAGCCATAGCAGAAGATATTTGATGTGCCAACATATTAGTACTTTATATAAAACCAGAGACGACAAATTCGGATTCATGTTTTCATATCTGTGCAAGCGACACCCACACAAACGTGAGAGGTGTGAAACAAATCTAAAATGAAAAAAGAAAATGGCTGAACATTTATGATATGGCAACATTATGACTTGATTTATGCGCATGTAGAATGTCCATGCAATCTTTAAGCGCGTGCAACAAATTTGAAAATTGACAAAACAGTTGTCCGAGCAATCATAATGTATCCGCAAAAGAAATGTATGATTCCCAAGGAAATCCATGGTGGTATGGTACAGATACTTTCTGCAACCGTCGTTCAAAACCATCGATGAACAAGTTGGTGTCATTACCTACACCCTAACCCTAACCCTAACACCAAGGAGGTCATGATTTTAGATGAATGTGTGTGTGTGTTTGTTTGTTTGTTCTTGTATCGCTTAGCATCAACATCGTTTGACCAATCGTCACCAAACTTAGTAAAAATATTCGTCATGGTCCAACTTAGAACTGATTTAATTTGGGGATACTTTAGGTTAAATATCACATTTTCAGAAATTTACAAAAACTAAGGTGAAACTTACTACATTATTTAATTTCAGGAGCATCAATTTTACATTCTCGAAATAGCAGGATCACATTTTCCGAAAACTAAGCGTCCTTGTGAGTCCATAACATAATTCTTCAGAAATGTCCACTTCGACTTTTCAAAACTAAACATTGACATTTTTTTGTAAGTGCACGACAATTTAATAAATACTTATTGCACAATATAAATTGTGTAACAAATCTTATCTCCCGGGCAATGATTATTTGACATTTTGTAGCCTCATAACCCATCGTTTGTCAAAGGGTTAAAACATAGCAATTCAACGTGCGACTTTCACATTCTCGACATAACGAAATGCATTCTCTTATTCCGTATTCACCTGTATATCACTCGTATCACAGAGTTGATGTGCATCTACTGTTCGGTGTAGTTACAATTAATATTGCAGCTGATTATTTAAAACTGTCCCCTAATAATTCACACTTTAAAATACTACATGCTATTACGTTGCCCTTATTTTCTGAATAGGCGTCCATGTACACTACAAACAAGTCAATAAGTTATTTCTTTAAATAAAATTTAGAAATAGAAATCAGAACTTACTAGCGACAATCCGTACAAGCACCACCAGGTCACGAAAAAGATGAAAGTCCCACTTTTCGCGATAACTTTGATTCTGTTAATTGTACAGATTCGCTACGTGTTCCATATTGTAGCCAACGAAGTCCCACATTTTATATGACCTTGATATATAACCTTTACATTGACCTTTTAAAAGTTCGGTCACGGTCTAAATTTGAACGGAATTTCAACTTCCGATTTTTCAAAATATGATATATGTCTCCGATACTCTTTGATAACAGCAGCCACTATGCAAAATTCCATCCTGATCAAATAAATAGTTTTTTAGTTATCAACGTCTCTATTAGCATTGTTTCAGGAATACCTCATACAATATTGAGAAGTATGGTTCATATGAGACTTTCCACCATCATTACGTTGTCAGGAAGAGGTATGCAGTCTAGTCTAACGACAGACTTATGTTTTTGTTCACCGTATGGTTTCGGATGTCAGACGTCTTACTGTCCACCAGATAGCAAAGACTGGTATGATCTACACTATTTTAACTTAAATCTTGTTGATAAGCTTGCTGTATGAAAGATGGGATCATGAATGAGGCCAAAGTACAAACTCAAAAGTGTTGCTATTTCTAGGACACTTTTAACTAGCTTCCATGCTAGCCCTAAATATTTGTTATATCATGTCTTTAATTCTCTACTCGTTGCATCGAAATACACACTTTCGTTGTTGTTATTTTCTTCTTTGACGCCATCTTGTCAAATATATGCTTGCGGAAGCACTTACTACATAAAAAAGAGGCTTTTCTTCTCTATGGTTACCGTCTATGCTATTTGTATTATTTGGTTCTTGTAAGATTTTAATATTAAGTGTTTATATTATGTTTGCTCTATTAATATAATTTTGATTGAAAAGCCTGTTGAGTTAGTCATACATATTTTTACCAATATTTATTTTTACAAGTGCATTAGGTGGGTGGGTAAACCAAATAATTATTCTATTTCTACAACGTTTCTCTTTCTGTACATTTTGATTGCATTTTAGTTGCTTATTTAGGCAACTATTTTTGTAAGGGATTTTTGTAAGGGATTTTTATAAGGGATCTTTTGTTTCATTGAAAATGACTTCGTTGCTAGAATTCGTAGCTAATATGGAGAGCTATGTATTTATAAATATTTCTAGTGGTGATGAAGGGTGGTTAGAAATTCTTGTTCATATATTTGTTAATACTATTTGTATGTTAAGGTCTAATGTGTTGTCTAGAAAGTTTGTTTTATATGTTGGTTTTATATCTAAATCTAAGCTATGGTATTTAAATATTTTGATTATATTTTGTACATGGGTTCATAGTTCTGCCGTTCATAACGTTCAGTATCAATATTTCATCGCCGCGATTTCATACATAGATTTACGAATTTCTATGTCATTTCAAGGCATTTCAATATGATATTTCAAGGCAAGCATATTTCTACAACATTTGAGATTTCAATCCATAAAAACATTCCTAATGTTACGTAAAATGTCTCATTTGGTTTCTTTTTGTCTAGATACAGTCACCGTGAACCAGAACTGATTTGGAAATTACATTTCTAGGGAAAGGTTAGACATGTGGTCAGTTGTAAATGTTGGGAAAATCTTTTCAATTTGCATATTTAACTTTTAATTATCAAATTAAACATTAACTATTTATTTAAAATGGAATCTCATGAAGGTTTTGTGAACAGATTATTCGTTGGAAATTTTGTTATACTAAAATATTTTTTTAGTACAATTTAGTGTATTGCGTTGTACGTATCGCTTTCTGTCAATGTCGTGGTCGACGATGGACCGTGATCAATGGATAAGAAGTGGCAAAAGGGAACACAAGCTGGAAGTGCGATATTAATTCTGAGAACAGAATTGACGTTTAAGAATTTACAGGCACATCTATATGCCTTCAAACGCACAGATACACTTTCTATCTATCTATCTATCTATCTATCCATTTATCTATCTATATCCACTCTCTCTTTCTCTTTCTATCTATCTATCTATCTATCTATCTATCTATCTATCTATCTCCTCTCTCTCTTTCTCTATCTATCTATCTATCTATATCCCCTCTCTCTTTCTCTTTGTATCTATCTATCTATCTATTTATCTATCTATATATATATATCCCCTCTCTCTTTCTATCTATCTATCTATCTATCTATCTATCTCTCTCTCTCTCTCTCTATATATATATATATATATATATATATATATATATATATATATATTATGGACTCTCCCGTGAATTTGTAATTGCAAGGGTTGCGCAATCACCAACAACCGCTCTTGAGTCGGCATTGCTTGATTCCAATGGCAAGTAGCAATACAAGACGACTGGAAACAATGCCGAGATAAGCAGAGAGCACATACAGCACCTGGTATTCCCAAATTTAGTACTGGCCAGGCTCGACGCCGCTTAACTTCGGTGATCTAACGGGAACCGGTGTGTCAACGTGATTGTGCCGTATATATATATATACATATATATATATATATACATATATATACATACATATATATACATATATATATATATACATATATATATATATATATATATATATATATATATATATATATATATATATATATATATATATAAGTATATGTTTGTGTGTTATAGAAATCGATATGTTAACAGAGCATTCATAAATAAATAAGTTTTAATAAGTTTTAATAATGCTTTAAT
This sequence comes from Sepiola atlantica, assembly GCA_963556195.1. Lineage (NCBI taxonomy): Eukaryota > Metazoa > Mollusca > Cephalopoda > Sepiida > Sepiolidae > Sepiola > Sepiola atlantica. The sequence continues at coordinate 101,502,053 of OY744517.1, read as the reverse complement.
ATTTCACAGAATCTAAAAGTTGCATTGAAATTTTCCTTCGATTAAATCTGGGGTCACTAGAGGCAATTATCGTTTAGGTCCATAAAATAACTGAAATATTTATTAACTGATGTCTAATATCAATTGTTAAAATTTCACAAAAACCAAAGGTATTTAAATGTTTACGAAAGGCAACAATCTCCTCTTTGCCTCTTTGGATAAAACTAATTAAAATTAAATATATCCCACATTATCCAACCATAGGCCTAACAGCTGTGTTCCAAAATTGATAATGATCGGTTAATTAATTTAGAAGTAAATCTTATACATAGACATATATAAATAGATAAGAAGATAAATAAAAAATGTGAGAATGACAAATCTATTTCATCTTCTGTTGTTCAATGCAAGGTGTATTCAACAAAAGCATGTTTACTTTTTCTTTCCTTAAGCCAATCTTTTCAAAGAATGGTACCTTATCATCAGAGAGATTACATTGATAGATAAGTTGGCGGGGAATAGGCAAAAATCATAATTCGAGAAAGTTGTAAAAAGTAGATGAGAGTGTGTGAAAAGGTTAGGGTTAGGATTAGAACGTTATATAAAGTAGATGAGAGTGTGTGAAAAGGTTAGGGTTAGGGTTAGAAAGTTATAAAAAGTAGATGAGAGTGTGTGAAAAGGTTAGGGTTAGGGTTAGAACGTTATATAAAGTAGATGAGAGTGTGTGAAAAGGTCAGGATTAGGGTTAGAAAGTTATAAAAAGTAGATGAGAGTGTGTGAAAAGGTTAGGGTTAGGATTAGGGTTAGGGTTAGATGAGAGTGTGTGAAAAGGTTAGGGTTAGGGTTAGAACGTTATATAAAGTAGATGAGAGTGTGTGAAAAGGTTAGGGTTAGGGTTAGAAAGTTATAAAAAGTAGATGAGAGTGTGTGAAAAGGTTAGGGTTAGGGTTAGAACGTTATATAAAGTAGATGAGAGTGTGTGAAAAGGTCAGGATTAGGGTTAGAAAGTTATAAAAAGTAGATGAGAGTGTGTGAAAAGGTTAGGGTTAGGATTAGGGTTAGGGTTAGATGAGAGTGTGTGAAAAGGTTAGGGTTAGGGTTAGAACGTTATATAAAGTAGATGAGAGTGTGTGAAAAGGTTAGGGTTAGGGTTAGAACGTTATATAAAGTAGATGAGAGTGTGTGAAAAGGTCAGGATTAGGGTTAGAAAGTTATAAAAAGTAGATGAGAGTGTGTGAAAAGGTTAGGGTTAGGATTAGGGTTAGGGTTAGATGAGAGTGTGTGAAAAGGTTAGGGTTAGGGTTAGAACGTTATATAAAGTAGATGAGAGTGTGTGAAAAGGTTAGGGTTAGGGTTAGAAAGTTATAAAAAGTAGATGAGAGTGTGTGAAAAGGTTAGGGTTAGGATTAGGGTTAGGGTTAGATGAGAGTGTGTGAAAAGGTTGTTCAAAATGCAATAGATGTCCGATTTAAAAATGTCCAGTGACAAAATGTCCAGTGACAAAATGTCCAGTGAAGAAAAGGCTAAGAATGGAAAGAGAAAACATCCACTGTAAGACGATTCGTAGAGACTTCGTCAATAGGGTAAAATACTGTAAACCCAGGAGGAATTAACGAAGCAGACTAATGTGTGGTTCTGACGTAGAGAAAAGTTTGGTTAGGGTTAGGTTTAGGGTTAGGGTTATGGTGTAGGTTGGAGATTTGAGGCCACCTTAAATCTTCCATGGACCTCAGTACATTGAACAACTGAAGATGAAATAGATTTGTCATTCTTCCATTTTTTATTTCTCTGCTTTCATTTATCTTTATAATTGCTCTATCCCGTATATTGAGCTTTAAATACTTCACAATATGTTCAAATTTCTAAAAGTATACATTCTACTTTTAGTTTCATACCTTATAGACATATACAAACATATAAACATGCCTAACTTTATATATATATATATATATATATATATATATATATATATATATATATATATATATATATATATATACATATATATATATATATATATATATGTATGTGTGGGTGGGTGTGTATGTGTGGGTGGGTGTTATGTTGCCTTCTTGTCCCACTTCCCCATTCACAGGAACACACCTTCTCGTTACGTAACCATTTATTTCCGAAGTGGATCACAACATACGCTTAGTGTTTAAAGTTCTTTATTTCATTGGTTCTGGAACACTAGTTTCAAAGCGTAGGCTGAAATATTCGCTCTGTGCATTTCTTATCATGAATATCACATCTTTAAGATGATGGGAGTCCGAGAGAGATAGGAAAATAGAGAGGGAGGAAAGAGTGGGATGTCTGGCTGGTAAAAGAGATTGTATCCTGTAATTCTCGTGTGAAGTAAAAGTCACACCTGTTCCCGTTCAAGTCTCGGCATTCTACACATTAACCCTTCCTTGCTGCCTAACATCTTCCCATATGCAAGCTGAAGTCAAAAGGCCTTCATTATATCATACTATAAAAACTATTTCTCAACATAGCTTTCATCAGAGTGAATGCACTTCTGGGGGCAATTTTTCCACTCCACTAACCCTCCTCTGTGGTATACAGTACCTTTTCTTCTCAACTTTACAGATGTCGCCTCATGAAGTGTTTTGAATTGTGTATAAATGTTCTTCAAGTATTGAGAACAAAAAAGCCTGAAGATGCCAGATGGCAGTTGCTGTGTGGATGAGGTAATAATAATAATAATAATAATAATAATAATAATAATAATAATAATAATAATAATAATAATAATAATAATAATAATAATAATGATGATGATGATGATGATGATGCTGATGATTATGATGATGATGATTGGGTCGGTGTCTATCAATGGATGAAGGGCGTGTTTTTGCAGCTGGTAAAGGAGGCAATTGAAATTAGAACAATGAAGAGAAAACAGAAAGAGAGAAATAAAGAGAGATAGAATGGACAGAGAAAGAAACGAAAAAAGGTAACACAAGGAACGACTTTTAGTTTATATATTTACGGATATTTTAAAATTATGTCATTCATATATATATATATATATATATATATATATATATATATATATATATATATATATATATATATATATATATATAGAGAGAGAGAGAGAGAGAGAGATAGATAGATAGATAGATAGATAGATAGATAGATAGATAGATAGATAGATATATATAGTATTTGAATGGTTGCTGTTTCCTAGATATTAATCAAATAAAACTCCAATAAAAGGTAATGTTATATTATAGTATAATTCTTTCATTTATCCAATCATTATTGGCTACATATGCGCATACATGTTTCAGCTGAGACTTTATTTCAACTCCAGCTTCCTCATGCCTCTGAATATTATGAAAAGATAAACAAAATTCAATTCTCAAAAAGAGTTTTGGCTAGAGGGAGAGAGGGAGAAGTAGAAACTTGTAAAGGAAACAAAACATTCATCTTATCAATATGTACACAACATATAAGCTTACACACATTTCTACACACGTATATATATATATATATATATATATATATATATATATATATATACATTCCTACACACACACACACGTATACATATATATATATATATATATATATATATATATGGGAAATGAAAAAGGAAAAACCAAAGGTGTTTTTTTTATGTATTCGTCAACGTTTCGTCTTTATTTGTAAGATATCCTCAGGATGATAATCTCAGCCCGGACCTTGGCCCTACGCTCCCAGTAGTGGCTACTACTTCTTCCCATTAACTCATCATGTCAACCCAATATTTCTATGTACTTGCATGACATTTTTCTTAAAATTATTATCCTGAAGAAGTCTTACAAATAAAGACGAAAAGTTGATGAATACATAAAAAAAAAACATCTTTTGGTCTTTTTTCTTTTCCATTTTCCATTACGTCGGATTACCCTCATCCTTACTTTCTCATATATATATATATATATATATATATATATATATATATATATATATATATATAAATTTGTCGGATTTTCGAATTTAGACCTCTATAGCTTCCGTCTTATGATATGAATATTTGGTTCTGAATAGCCATTCTATTTTTTCTCATTCCATAGCGTTAGTCCATGTTATTAAGAAGACAAAATTGTTGTTCGACTTAATTACTTTTCTAATACTTTTTCGTTCTCAGACTATTTTTTCAGCAGTAAGACATCTTTGTATCAGCAGCAAATGTAAATTAAAATGGCCGCCATCTTTGCTATAAGAAGCAAACGCCACTGTCAATATTAATTCCTTATAATAGTGATTTATTACAGTCTTTATTAATAAATAATACTTACAGAATATAATATTTTGTTCGCAATAGAAATAGACTTGTAAAAAATTATGATTCTCTGAATGCTTACCAGATTTATTGTCATATGTGACGTCAGACAGTGTCGAAAGAAATTGCTTGCTCTGGTAGCTTATTGCTTCTTTCAATTTGCAAATGGCGTCACTCATAATTATTTGATTTTATCCAAAGACAAGGTTCCTTATCCATCATTAACTTCTAAAAAAGACTTTTACTTCGTGAAAATTGATAATTTAACAGAATTTTCGGTCAATTCTCAACCGTCACCTCGTCATTTTCTACAATATTGAACATTGCAAAAAAAAAACAACAAAAAAAACAAATAATGCCTAAAAACTTAAAACAGACCAAAATATTTCCCTTTATTAAAATAAAAACATTAATAACAACTTAACATTTCATTGGAACTTTTTTAATGTTCATCATTTCAGTATTTTTGTGCAACTTGATTTAAAGTTAATACAATTGATTAAATTTTTTTAGAACATCCTTCGAAACAAACAAAATACCAACAACGCGCACGTCTAAGGAAGATAATGTTGTTTTCTTTCGCAAGTAGTTAGCAATAGAATATTCAAGAAATGTAAAAGTACCAAATAAAAACTACTTAACATTTTCTTGGTATTTCATTTTTAACTGCTCATCATTTCAGGTTTTTGTGCATAAGATAACATTTTCTTCGCACAAAAAACGTTTATAATTTGAGGTGTTTTGAACTTAGGTATACTTAAAGCTTAACTTAAAGTTCATAGAAAAATATTCATCATTTCTGTCTTTCTTTTACATGACATTGCTGAACTAAGGGATAATTATAACTCGATTTAAAGTTTATAGAAAAATCTTACAACAAAACGTACCAAAAATACATAAGTCAAAGGGAGATTAATCTGTTTTCTTATCATGCTTCTTTAGTTTTTAACTTGACAATCGATACTTCAAAACATTATAAAATTAAAATAGTAATATAGAGTTCAGTGCTTGGAGCAAGGGTTTCTGGGGTTAATATATTTACAATGGAACACCTAGTCATGGGAAATTGAGAGAGGGCAAATATACAGAATGAGAGAAAAAAGGCCAAAATAAAGGGCAAATTACAGCAATTTTTTTTTCGTGTCTCTGTATTAAATTGTAAATAAATATGAAGAAATAATTCTGAATAATCCCAACAAAATAGAAAGATAAATACAAAAAAAGGATATACTAAATAATACAATGCGATTTCTTTTTCTCTTTTTCGGTAGTCGTGTTGACGATTTATTGGTACGAGAATATTCAATAAACTTTTTCTCTTTACGCTATGTCATTGTTTTTATTTCCAGTTATCTTAACGAATAAATAGTAAAAATGAGTATGACTATTTGATTATCTTCTATTCATTCCCTCGCCTCAGAGATAAATCATATGATTCTTTCAACCTTTTCCCTTTTTCTTTCTGTTTTCTTTCTCCCATTTGTATTTTATGAACATCTCCTTTTTATAAAGATCAGAAAATAACATTTCTTCACTCATTTCAATATTAAATACAAAATATAAAAATAACCTCACTATGTGAGTTGATTTCCTTGTATTTTGTTTTTATGGAAATCGCTCCAGAAATGTTTTTATGGAAATCGCGAAGCCACTTGATGAAGAGGCTGAAATAAATAATAGTTCAAGATCAAAAAACTAGCCAAAGTGTTAGATGGATAGATTCCGACCCAGAAAACAGTAATTCTTCCCTCTTTGTCAGAAACATCGCTCATGGAATGTGAGGACCGAAGGACAAAATAAGAGAAGCGAGAGTTACGAAGCTCTACTTTCTACTCTCCTATTGTTTGGTCTATCCGCTTTTTCCATTTATTTCTACATCTGTATAATATTCTTGTTAATATTATTGCATACCCAGTTGGTTCCACATCACGATACGCAATTTCTTTCCCGGGTGGAACACACAATATAAGATACACTGAAGTTGTTTTTTGTTCGTTATTTGATGCATTCTGGCAGACCAGTTTTCAGTTGTAGGTCAAAATGTTTACCCTAGACATTTCTTATCTCGATACCCTTATCTTTAAACGGTTATGTGGGCCGTTTTGAACAGTCCTTCATCGCTTCCTGTTGCCTAGATAGTAAAAGAGATTGTATCCTCTAAGTCCCGGATGGAATTACAGACACGTGCCACCGTTCAGCTAATTGAATAAAGAAAAGGTGTTTTTCTGTCCGTCCATCTGTCTGCCTGGGTTAAACTCAGAAACTAACAAGAATGCACTTATAAACGTTACACAGGTTGATTTAGTATAACCTCGAGCAGGTAATGGTAAACAATTTGCCGTAATATTCATTCATATGTTGTCACCTGGGACTAAATCAGTGACTGTCAAGTAAAAACAATGTTATTTCTTACAGGAAATCAAAGTATATACATCTAAGTTATTTTCCCTGAACGAATGAAACATCATAATTATAGAAAAAAAGGAATTAAAATGGCAATATAGGCGATCAAGCTGAGAGTTCTTCAATCATTCCCGAGCAATACCAGGTAGCCCTGCTCGTCTAATATATAGGCTATTATACAAATAAGCGGAGAGTGTTTACTATTGATGTTAAAGCGGAAATAGATATCTATATTGGAAGAACAGAATCTAGAAAAATATATATATATATATATACATATATATTAATGTATGTGCATATATATATATATATATATATATATATATATATATATATATATATATATATATATATATATGTATGTGTGTGTGTGTGTGAGTAAATTTCGTGTACAACAAACTCGCAGGATAAATTTCAGAGGAAACACTTTTTTAATCAATGAAACGGGAGGGTGGAAAAAAAGAAAATTGCTAAAATGTTCCTTAAGGCCTTATCGTCTGACCCTCTAAGAGGAAACGTCAGAATGATAAATTAAAAACTAAGAAAATCGAATGAGATATGAGGGGAAAAATTGTTTAAGTTGGAGAAAACGATTGAGAGAGAGAAAAAAAAGTAAATCTCTCAACATTATAGTGGATTTGAATCATTAAAGATCTCCAACTGATGCTTCAAAATCTGTTGTCTACACAGGCTAAGTCGAGAATTGTTAATAGCTAACGCCTCAATAATATTGAGATGGTAGTTCGACCTGGCACTGTGTAAAACAGAAAACCACCCATCCGAATAATTGTCAGAACAACTATTTGTACTAACCAGGTGATTACCGATGGCTGATTCCTGTGCCTGGAAGTTCTCGAAACCTTGTGTAAACGAATATCACGTGGTATGTGTTGGGATATTCTAATTTCTAATCTTTGGGATGTCTTGCCAACGTAGTCAGCTCCACACTGACACAGGAATTTATAGACAACAGAATTCTTTTGAATGGCTGGCAAAACATCCTTACGAAAAGAAGAGAAAAAGGTTCGAGTCGTGTAAACTACTCTCAGCATGGTTGCTGGAAAACAATGTTGAGTAGAAGAAGAAATGCTTTTGACAATGTCAAGGCCGTCAGAACCTAACCATGGAAGTTTCAAATAAATAGACAAAAGATTTGGTAGCATCAGTTGGAGATCTTAAATGATTACAAATCCACCATAACGTTGAGAGATTTACTTTTTTTTCTCTCTCTCAATCGTTTTCTCCAACTTAAACAATTTTTCCCCTCATATCTTATTCGATTTTCTCAGTTTTTAATACACACACACACACACACACACACACACACACACACACACACATATATATATATATATATATATATATATATATATATATATATATATATAATGTAAAATGAAAAAAAAATTATGTTATTTATGTATTCATCAACGTTTCGTCTATTTTGTAGACTTCCTCAGGATGAATAAAAATGCAGCAAAATCATAAGTCAATAATTTATTAATATATTATATGCTTGTTCTTTTTTCTACATTGAGCTCTCTTACTCGAATTTGTTACCAAAATTATTCACTTTAACACTATGTATATATATATATATATATATATATATATATATATATATAGAGAGAGAGAGAGAGAGAGAGAGAGAGAGAGAGAGAGGGGGGGGAGACAGAGAGACAGAAAGAGACAGAGAGAGAGACAGAGAGAGAGAGAGTGAGACACACACACACATACCGAGAGACCGAGAGACCGAGAGACCGAGAGAGTTATGTGAGTTGTTTTGTATGTTCGGTAGTTACTTTTAAGCTACGGGACCTAAAACATAAGATTTGATATGAACTATTACACTTGAATTGATGGAGACCAATAGACCAACGAGTCAAACGAGCTGGAACAAAAGAAGCGGGAAATAGATCACATAATTCTGAAAAACACATGCCATAATAGTATTTATAGAAAAGACTGAGACTAGCAATATCAAGTCTTACATACCTACGGTGTGTCCTAAGAGTGAAAACAGATCGGGACTACAAGCATTAATAATCGTCTACGTGACGTAGGGCCTGTCGATCCACCGTTTCTTTGACGTTAATAGTCTTTTTTTAATACAAGGTAGATACGTAATTCTGTTTTGCAAGTCAATTATGACATATTTAGTACATGTTCTATAAAAGAAAAATTGAATTTCCAATCGATTTTGACATTTTAATATTTAATCCTGATCCATATTTTGTTTTTTTGATTAGTCATAAATAAACTGGCTTAAAGAAAGAAAAAATAAACATGTGCTTATCAAGTACACCTTGCATTGAACAACCGAAGATGAAATAGATTTGTCATCCTCACATTCTTATTTTTCCTCCTTCATTTATCTTCATAATTGCTCTATTCCGTATATTGAGCTTTAATCATTTCACTATAGGTTCAATTCTCTAAAAGTATACTTTGAGTCTCATATTTTACCCCAGGCAAATTCACGACAATTAATGATAGAATTAGCAAACTTATGTGACAGTTCAACTAACCTCGTCTTCATGTATTGAAAATGATCGTTCAAAGTAGGCGCATGATGTTTCAATTGGAAGTGTAAAACCTCAAATTAAGCAAATCTGCTTTCCCTGTCAATCACAGAAGGGGGAATACCCACATCCAAGCCTCTGGCTAGTACTGCTTTCTCCGTGTGAGAAAGAAGGACGTCAATAATGTTGACCACATGCTGATTGACGTCAATCCTTATACCATGCCTGACGAAAATAAACGCGTCAAGATATTTCTGGTTGTTGGGACGGGCTTTGTTGCTGCGTAAATTGTCACCAGCAAATAGATATTTTGAAAATCGGAATCTATCAAAAAAGGAAAGGTTGAACTACGCAGCAAACAATAAACGGTGATATTCAACTGTAATTGTGCCAAGTATTCGACTGAAATTCATGCACTCATCCTTAATAAAAGAACGTTCCAAGTTAAGAGTGTTCTGGGCGTTTATCTTGGCAAAGCGCCTGAAGATGTAAACAGATGCGACATAATTGTCCAAGAACGCCTTAAGGAATTCAATTTTAACTCGTACGATGTCATTTAAGTTATTTCTGACTACAATAGTGTATCTACTCCTGAAATATTAAAAACCAATCTTTAGTTGTAGAGAATTTAATTATTGTTTTGAAAAGTAATGTCGGAGTCATAATAAATCGATGGAAAAAATGGCACAAACTAAAGAGGAAAAAGGAAGCGAGGAATATTTGTCTTATTATCCTTTGCTATGTCTAAGTGAAAAACCAAATCAGACTATAGAGATACATAGTGTAGTAATAACTATTAAACTATTGATAATAATTTAACTAACAAACAATACATATATATATATATACTGATTTCAGTTATATTCAGTCAATATTACACATATATATATATATATATATATATATATATATATATATATATATATATATATATATATATATATATATATAATAATATTTGTTTCGTCCTTTTTAACTGGGACTCATCAGCATAGCGATATAACTATTCACTACTGGTCGCGTGATTCGAAACCCAGGGCTACGAGTACTTTACAAATCAAATCCCGACGTCTAGAACCATTCGGCCACCGCTAAATAGCTAAATGAATAGTGATAATTTTAACACTTTATTCGGCGGCTTGACGTCAGAAGAGCGTTCAACTTAATGAACGGAACGATGCATGTATAGTTAGCAACGTCATGCTGTGTTAATACTACACTTACAGTGCTCATCTAGAGGGTTTCTAGGGGCTACAAATATATATATATATATATATATATCATGTATCATGTATCATGTATCATAAGTAAGTTGAAAAAACATAAAGTACTCAATCGTAGGATCTACAAGAGCTAATATAAAAATGTAAGCTTATAACCCCAGCCATAAGTTATATGGGGTTGGCTAACAAGCATGTTATTAGAAGAATAAATAAATATATGAGAAAACTCAAATCTACGGCTTTAGATCAATTTACAAGCGACTATCGATCGGATCAAAGCTATCCCAAATAAAGAACAATGCAAATTCACACAATTCGACATTACAAACTTCTATCCCTTAATCAATATAGAAATATTTTGCACAAAGCTATATAGAATTTAGGGAGCTAGAAAGTGAAACTATTCTCCACGCAAAAGCTATCTCATTTTCTTTAAGAACAAAACATGGGTTCAAAATATACAACCCAGAAAACTCCTTTGACCTAACGATGGGGTTCTGTGAGGGTGCAGATATATGCGACTAGATCAATCACCCTCCACACTGATGATTACCGGTAAAAAGGATGAAACACATGTGTCTGTGGATAAGAATTTAATAATATTTATCGTAATATTGTTTAGCCTTCTTAATACTAAAACGAGCGCTTTAAGAGAATTATAAACTACACTTCACACTGATGATTATCGGTAAAAAATTGAAACACATGTGTATGTGGATAAGAATTTCATGATATTTACCTCAGAAATGATGCGGTCTTTGAGCTTATTAAGATTGTTAGGTAGAAATTGATGGAATACGCGGACCTCCAAAATAGAAGTCGAGTGGACTGAAATCAGGCGACCTTGGTGGCCACGGTGTTCCATATCCTCGGCCAATCATACGATGTTCTTGAAATTTTAAAGCAAGAAAAAATCGAGCCAACAACGAATAGTTGGGAGGAGCTCCGTCGTGTTAAAAGACAACATTCCTCATTTTACGTTTTCTCTGTAACTGATGGATGAGATGATCGTGAAGCAGGGTGTACAATATAAATTTGCGTGTATTTTTACCTACCCTGTATATATGATTATTGATGACCGTTCACAGATGATTGGTGTTTCAGCATGTTTGCTGTCTTCATCAAAAGTCAATTTAAAGAGATGCGACTTATCGCTAGGAGGTTTGACAGCCATAATCACAACATTAACCAGACCATAGTCCCTAGACTATTGATTGGTGGGGCTTTTAATGGTTGTGTTTATCAACACTGACAATCTACCTGATCTACGGGCTCGAATTAAAGAATAAAGTAATGTCATTACAATAGATCAATTAGCCAAGGCTGTTAAGAATCGAAATTACGCCCTACATTGGTCTTTAGGGAAGATGGGGGAACTTTCAAACACTTATTATGACTTTAACATAAATCTCCATTGTTTGGTACTATATAATCAATAACAGTTTGTTTAGTTATTTTTTTTCATATGTACTTAAGTAATCATCTTCGCCCAGTCCTGTATATAAGCATAGAAGCTACTTTTTATATCTACGTTGTATGGTTCATATGTTTATGTAAAACGAATTCATCTATCTATACGATTTTTCCAACTAGTAGAGAAAAGAAAAAGCTCAATATTTTATATATAAGTGTACATGGATTTAAAATTGCATTTAAATCAAGTTTCAGAAGGAAAACTCATGTAGCTGGTTCATGCATGTTTCGAAGCATCCTTTTATTATTAAAAGACTGGCATAAGGCAAAACAAGAAATGAATTAATCAGTATATCTTCAGTCCGTTATCAAATAGTGATACCTCTTCTTCAGAATTACAAAAAAAATATATTTAAAAGCAAGCAGTAATAATCATCTTCGCTGAGACTTATGATCAGGGCGGACCATAAGTATATAAGTATATAAGTATATAAGTATATAAGCATTGAAGCTACTTCTAACGTCTACGTCGGATGGTTAATGTGTTTATGTAAAACGAATATAAATCGTATCAAATGATTTGCGGCTCAACAGACCGTTCATAAAATGTCGTGAAAGACAAGTTTAAGAGTAGCACTTTTTTTGTTCAACTAACAGTGAGAAACTAGTTTTTTTTTTGCACAACTAACAGTGAGAAACTAGTTTTTTATATACCTTCTCTGTAGGAGGTTAGACAATGGTCAAGTGAAGTTTTTTTAAATCCAACGAACTAGGTGATATGCACTTTGGCCTGCGGATATGCATGAGTATTGATTTACTCCTCTCCAGGAGTTAGGCACAAGGCCAGTTTTTATCTTACTCCCACAAGTAAGATATGACCCAAGGTTGGGTCGGGAAAGTGGGGTTTAAAAATTGCCTGGGCAGCCCCGTCGGTATTCCCGATAGGCGCGCCTCAGGCAGTAAGCAATAAACTTACTCCTCCCCAAAGAGGGGAGGCGAAGCCTGGGAGGGTGGACCTCCTAGAACTGCACAGGACAGACCCATAGACCGGCGTAAATCAAGCCCCGAAGGCCAAGACAATACCAGTCTATGGGGTGAAGTATCCATCGGAACAGATACTACACTTTGATCTTAGCCAAAAGGCCAATGCATGAGTATTGATTTACTCCTTTCCAGGAGGTAGGCACAAGGCCAGTTTTTATCCTACTCCCACAAGTAAGATGTGACACAAGGTCGGGTCGGGAAAGTGGTGTTTGAAAAGCCAGCGCTCTAGAGGTGAGCACTCTGGCCATTTAAAAATTGCCTGGGCAGCCCCGTCGGCATTCCCCGGTAGGGGCGCCTCAGGCAGTAAGCAATAAACTTACTCCTCCCCAAAGAGGGGAGGCGAAGCCTGGGAGGGTGTACCTCCTAGAACTGCACAGGACAGACCCATTGACCGGCGTAAGTCAAGCTCCGAAGGACAAGACAATACGAGATGGGGTGCAGTAATCCATCGGAACAGATACTACACTTTGATCTTAGCCAAAAGGCCAATGCATGATTAGCCGCGTCGACATTGCCCGGTATGGATATCTCAAACGATTAGCAATAAACTAAACCATTTTCAAAGAAAGACGGTAAAGCTTGGGAAGTGGATCTTCTAGGACTGAACATCACCATACCCCAGCCCGACAGCAACAAAGTCACTCTTAGACTGATTGTCGAGGACTTATCCTTGACTGGTACGAACTGCTAGTTAATAACTAGTTATAATATACAGATTTTAACAAGTCTAACAATACTTAAAAATAAAAAAAACAGGAACACGTTTTGAGAAGGCCACACAAAAGAGATACATAAAAAGTAACGAGACATGTCACATGTAAAGATTTATTTTTACTAAGTGGTCACCACTTATCAAGGCCCATAAGCAACTCGAGGATAAGGGTCAAAGAGTTTGTCAGCTGGGCGGTGATATAACGCCGTGATAGTTGGTAATGATGGTTGAAATTCGACAGAATTTGATTATATAAGACGACGACCCAACGAGAATTTGTTTACATTAGGCTTGAAAAAGACTATTTTATATTCAGCAGGGAAGCAGCCACGCGGTAGTGAGCTCTGCTCATGGAAGCTCCGCCTAGTTTTAGGTACACAGAGGGAGAAAGGGAAATCATTGAGAGTGGTTGTAGCTAGACGAGTTATTGCTGTGAATTTTTTACAACCGTACACGGTGAGTTCTTCTTATCGAGCCAGACAATCAATGAGTCAATCTACAGAGAGACTCTGCTACGTTTGCTTCGCTCCGTGTCCGAAAATAAACTAGGGTCGCGGGAGGATAAATTGTGGCTGCTTCACCACCAGAATGCAGCTGCTGAAGTATGCACACACGCAGCGACAGGATCCCTTCTGATATACGTCAGGATCCCTTCTGATATTAGAGAAGTCAGATAACTCGACCACCATCCTTAAAATACGAATGATTCATTCAACCGCACGCCGAAAATTAAGTTACAAATTAAGTTCCATTGCTGGCGAATCATATCGACCGCAATGAGTACCCCTGAAATATCAAGGGAGATAGATAGAGAAAGAGAGACAGAAAAAGAGAGAGAGACAGTTATATCTTAAGCGCATCCCTTAATTATGTAATCGCTTCGTTAGACCATTTATAAATGTATGCTTTAGTTCGATCGCTTCCTATAGACTGTCGCTTGCCACCACTTCTTTCCTTTATGACTGACGTCATATTCTCCCAAATATCATCAACTTTTTTCTCACGATTTTGGTATATTATCATCTTACTGACCTCTACGTGACCCTGTATGAAAGATTCCTTTTTTCCAGCATAACACACATATATGTCACAGCTAATATGTACCAGGTAATATACCCACGAGCAAACCTACCCACCTTAATATTTAACAACAAGGCGTTGAGCATCCGACAGTTTCTGGCTAAGAACAACCTCATTTTACTGAAACAACCTCTATAGTCACATTATCTTGCTACGTGTGACATTTTCACCTAAGCTAATGAGGATCACCACGGGAACTGTAACGACGAAGTTGAAGGCCTCCCAGAATAATCCTTCCAGCAGTGCATAGAAATGTGGCATACAAGGATGGGAAAGTGAATTAGACACGAGAAAGGTTACTTTAAAAGATTAACGATGCAGTTTGTTGTTTTAGAATTGTTTCAGATATACTTCATATGACTGACATCTGTCGTAAGGGGGGGGGGTATTGTCCTTCAAGTTTCTTTTGAGCATGTCTTGGTGTCGTAGCCTACAACTACAAATAACATGGGCAACCGTCTTTAAGTTGTGGCCATCGGATCCGCTTAGTTAGTCAATTTTGTTTTGGGGACCGGCATATTTCAAATTCCATTATGTATCATACATGCTAGGGTGATTTTTGCATGAGGGTGGATCTGTTTACGATATAATGTAACCATTCGACATTCAATATTTGACGCAGTTGATGCATAACGCAGACGATTAATTCGGTGTCTATGGCTAACTTAAGTTATGTCTCATTTCTCATATGATACTAGATGTTATACCCGTCCCAAAACGGGTTCATAATAATAAAACACACTTGGAAACATTCATAAATGCGAGAGTTCTGACTCAAAACTACGACAGAGCATTAAAAACACATTAATATTGTAAAAGGTATGTTAAAATGATAATTACACAACGAAAGTTATGAACTTAGAAAGATTTCAATTTTAAGGACCTAAGATTCTATTATAATTAATTATATGAAAAAGGCCTTTTGCCAGTCGGTTCATTACCATCCTCCATCTTAT
Source organism: Sepiola atlantica (assembly GCA_963556195.1). Classification (NCBI taxonomy): domain Eukaryota; kingdom Metazoa; phylum Mollusca; class Cephalopoda; order Sepiida; family Sepiolidae; genus Sepiola; species Sepiola atlantica. The sequence continues at coordinate 101,486,448 of OY744517.1, read as the reverse complement.
AATAAAGAGCAATATATACATATTTGCACTGGAGGGTACTCGGATGAGGCATTCTCTATTTTGCACAGAGCTCGTTCGAAAACGCATTTTAAAATTCTCGAAGCGGTTGCTATCAATTTACGGCAACCGTCTCTGTGCAAACAAAAAGAGTACACCCATAACTTAGAACTAATGGGTGTACGTTAAGAATGTCTCTTCCCATTTTTTTTTGCATAATTTTCTTTTTAATACCCTCGATAATTATTTATGGTCTTTTGACCACGTTTTTAATCGTGATTCCCCTTCATAGTCGACGATTACCTTGAAGAGTGTCGACGGAAAGACGTCTCGGTAGTTTTATTTAATTTTCTTACCTTTTTTTTTTCTCTCAATACTCGTTTAAAAAAGGAGAAAAAAAAACCCTCATAGAGAAAGAAGAAAAGTTTACGGAGTGATTCATCTTTGTTTCCCTTCTCCTGTGTCTTTTTCCTCTTTTGTAATATAAATCATACAAAAGAAACCCTCATAGATAATAATGGCAGTGCGTCCAACATTATTTCACTGTTTATTAAAACTGTGTACCTATACAAATCATATATATATATATATATATATATATATATATATATATATATATATATATATATATATATATATATATATATCGTTCCTTTCATTAAGTAGAACGCTCTCTTGACATCAAGCCGGCGGAATAAGTGTTAAAATATCACTGTTTATTCAGCTATTCAGCGGTGGCCGAGTGGTTATAGATTTGAGTTGTAAAATACTCGGAGCCCGGGGTTTCGAATTGCGCGACCAGTAGTGAATAGTCATATCTCTATGCTGATGAGTCCCGATTATAAAGGACGAAATGTATACGTATATATATATATATATATATATATATATATATATATATATATATATATATATATATCCATCCCGCCATACAAATATTCGTGAGTAAAAATCTCTCGGATCATTTTAAGTATTTAAGGGAATTTAGAAAACAAATAACAAATCCGACTAACTCCGCCTTCAATCTATTTCCATAATGAGACGTTTTCTTTTTCTTCTTTCTGTATTATATATAGATTTATACATTTTTTCTTTTTTAAAACTTTCCAGATTGAGATGTTTTCCCACTTTTTCATTTCGTTTTTAGATTCGCGAATTCAGACGTTATTTTATATGAATATGAATATTAGTGCGACCACTAGCGAAAGATAATTTCCCGTCATTTTTGACGGAACATGTACACTCGAAACATTATAACTGTCGGTCTCTTTTAATGGTGGTGGACATTTTTGTGTTTCTTTTTTCGATGTGTGTGTTTTATTGAATTCATAATAAATAAACGGTGAAAGAAAAAAATCCATTTTTTAATAACATGTTAAAAACTAATCTAAAATTATCTCAAATGTTTAAAATCGATATCATTTTCTGTCTATTAAGTTTTCTATATTAAAATCAGAGATAAAATATGGTTTTACATATTGTGCTAGTAAACCTACTAGTTAATAAATTGTTTAGTTGAAAATAACAGAAAATGAAAGTTCAGTCAGGGGCAGCTTGCTGAACTCGAGGTCAGATTTTACTCGACATTAGGAATTGATAGAAACGGATGTGACGTCACGTGGTTAAAGAGGAAGTAAGCGAAAGAAGTCAGCAGTCCCTTGGAAGCACTGAAAGTGTGACAAGATATGATTAAACAGTAATTATCGTTCTCTCTCTGTGTTCCCTGGCCCCACTTTTCAGTGATTTGGAACGAAGACCAAGGCGAATATAACTGCTCTGACTTCCAACAAGTTTTGTCTTGAATTAGTCCTTTTTTTAAGTATGAAAGAACTTATTTGTAGGCGGTGTTCTATTGGTCGGGAAGGATCACAGAAAGGACGAGTACCAGAACAAGCAGCTATTAAGTATAATTATGAACTTTCGTCCATGTGTGGCACAGGGTTGATAGGCAACAGTTAGCGGGTAGGCAGACAAACAAACAAGTTTCGTCTTTTATATTTAGAGATTACATCATATTTTGAAAGGGTTGTTAGTCAGACACATCTGCAATTATTATTGATATTAGTTTATTAGTACTGCTGTTATCATCGACGTATCAATTTAGATACTATTCAAAACACCTTCCCTTAATATTGTTACATACAATGTTTATCACAAGTCTATCTACAAAATATTATCTTTACTCTATTAATGACTTAAGTAAGTCGAAATCTCGAACGTAAGTGAATCAATAAACGATAAATATTGATTAAAAAAAAATTATTTATTAGCTGTATTTACGCAGCGTTGAGCGGGATGCAGTGAAGTTTTTTTGTTGTTTGTTTTTATTTTACGTATTTTAAAACTTAGGGTAGACAACTTCTATTACATTATTCAATTTAAAATGAGTTATCTCTTTTGTTATTTGAATTTTTTTTAGATGATTATTTAAGTGTTTCGTAATAGTAGTCGTCTGGGCCGGACTAAGTAATTTAAAAAATAAATGGTAGCCATTAACGCGGTACAAGAATAATAAATGGAAATTGGCTAGTCAGAAAAAATATGATTTGTTAACTTAAATGCTATTTGGGTGTAACTTTGAAAAATCCGACAGTTAGATCTAAAAATGTTGGAAAATGTTGGAAAATAGTTAAATTTCTTGAAAAGTTGTTAACATTTTAAGATTATAAAAATCCTTTGGACAAACTTACCTGTTTCAGTTTTACATGAGATCAAATGTGGGTTGGGTTAGGGTTAGGGTTCTCTATGTTTATTTAACGTAAAATGGCCACCTACATGAGAGAATGTCACGTCATGTCTGGGGGGGGGTCAATTTACATCAAACTAACATAGCGAACTGACTTCTTTTTTCTATCTAAATATTAAACAATAAGTTGGTCGGGGTTAATTAATCTAACGAATCTGATTGGTTAGTAGTTAAAGTAAGCTCAAGTTAGATATAGTTCATCAGTTATTCTTAACATGTATAATTTTCGATCATAATTCTTTGGCTTAATAATTAAACAAATACAGCAAATCAAGATCTTCGGTAAATTTATAATTGTATGGCCTTTAAAATCTATAGGACACAAATCGATTAGTATAGTTATTGTAATTGTTTTTGAAATTTTTTCCCGAATATGACTATGGTATTATGGTCGTGTTTGAAAACTATCTTGTTGGTGATACTTGATCATTATTTCATCAGGAGAGCTTCGTAAATGTCTAGCATATTTTGAAATAACATTTAAAAAAATTTTTGTTGATGAGAATTTCAATAATTTTATTTTATAACCGTATAGTTGTAGTGGTTGGAAAATTGATAACCTTGTAGTTGTAGTGTTTGGAAAATTTGTCAATTCTGACAAGGTAAGATAATTTCGAATTCAGTAACTATGAAATGGTAGAATCGCAGTTGAATCATGCAAATAATTTACAGTTGAACTGGAAATCATTTTATTCTAAATTTGTGTTATACATTTATAAAGATGTGCGTGTAAAAATACAGCAAGTTTACTCGTTGGGAAGTTGTACTAATTATTTCTTTGAGATTCTGGGTATAGTGGTGAAATTATCCGCAACTAAAAGGTGTTCGTGCATCATTCTCTGTAGAGATTCTGTGGTTTTATAAGATAAAATACACCAGCTGGAACAGCAAACATTTTCTGTTGTAGGCGCTTTTTCCAAATCAACATTTAAAATATTGCAAATTCTATTAAAAGTTATGTGTAGCACAAGTGCCACCTGGGGCAGATGTTTAAAAGTTTTATTATTTTTATAACCTCGTAATTTAGGTTATAATAAATAATAATTTGTAAATACAATGGATGAACTATCAAGATAAACGTTTAACAGATTTATTAAAACTGAACGCAGAATGAAATAATGAGTTAATTTGCCGCTGAACGCGATTGACATCTTAACAGTCTGAAAGCCGTGATCTGTGTTTACTTTTCTCCGGACAGGACTCCATTTTCAAGGGCGATAACTCTTAACTCCCAAAATGGTTCAAGGGGCGTAACTCGTTTTCGTTAGTTGTCCTAACAATTATACTACTTCAAAAACGGGAAAAATGCATGTATGCTAAATATGGAGACGGTGTAGGAACAGAATAGTTAACAAAGTCGCCCCTTTATGTTAAGAATGGGTTCTAAATAATACCGAGCAGAATAAAATAAATCAATTCAAAAAAATTAAAAGCATTTTTATATTTCAGTTTTTTTATAATTTAAATATCAATGATGTTTATTAGTATTTATGTCTTGCCAAAAAATGTTTTATTTAATTTTTAAACCTTTTTTGGAACTTCTTTTAAATATTTTATCCTAATTCCTAAAATAGGTTATTAAATTGTCTTATTGAAACGAATGTTAAGAACTAATAAAACAGATACATACTTAAAAGTCTCGAGTTTAAAGTTTATTTAGTAAATAACCAGGCAGATCGCAATTGAGCGAGTCTACAGGACGTCAGTGTAAGAACAAATGAAACATATACTTATTGTATTATTAAAGAAGAAAGCGTTCAAATGTACTACCCCTATAGGCACTGTTAGGTTTTAACGCCTATTCCGTCTAGTATTCGCTGAAGTTTTCAATACACCCGTCTGAAGCGGAAATTGTACTTTTTGTTATGAAATAAAATTTAATTTATTTTTCAACGTAGATAAAACTGAACTTTCCTGTCAAATGTTAACCCGTCGTTGATGAAAAATGGCGACTAGTATGCATGAACTTTTTGCTTTTAAATGTATTAAATTCCGTAAAAAAATTTTGGGTTTTTTTTTTTTTGTAAAAAGAATGTGCGTCAAAATATTTGGGGTTTTATCTGTTTTAAAAAAGTAAAATGATTTTATGTAAAATTTTCTTTCAGAACAAGAAATACAAACACTTAAGACCAATAATTATATCCAAAATTTAGGCGAGGAAATCCAACAGCCCCTACTACGATTGGAATCTTTAATTCATTAAAACCCTATTGATAATTTAAAAGAAAAAAAAAACTTTCCTATATTCGTTTCCATGGACTTTAGTCTGCTATAACTAAGAAGAATCGGTAAACATTTTGCATAAAAAGATCCTAAAAAATCTTAATAATTATAAAACACCATTTCATCAATATGAAACACATTAACATTAAAATCTCCCCTCTCTCTCTCTCTCTCTCTCATTATCTATCTATCTATCTATCTATCTATCTATCTATCTATCTATCTATATATATATATATATATATATATATATATATATATATATATATATATATATATATATATATATATATATATATATATATATCTATAGTCTAAAGAAGCTTTGAGGCATTTTAAACAAAATTTAAAAAATTACAAAAGAAAAATGCAGTTTAAATTCCCAGAGAAACTAACTAAATCCAAGATATCGCAGACTTAGCATTCGTTGGAAAATTCATAAATAAAAAAGGGGATTTAAGTATCTAACAGTGAAACAAAAACAGGGGACCTTAACTTAAGCGTGAAATATTAAAACGGGGATCATCAGCTGTTTACCATGTAACTGTTTCGGAGATTTAAAAACAGGACAGTTATAATATTCATGGCTCTCCAATGGTAATGATCAAACGACCATTTCCCTAATAATCGAGTGAAGAAATAGTTCAGCTTTAATTTCACTAATATATACATAAATAAATAAATAAATAAATAAATAAATAAATAAATAATAATAATAATAATAATAATAATAATAATAATAATAATAGAATACATTACCCTTAAGACTACCGTGTGATATGGTAATTTACATATCAAATAACATTAATTATAACAATAATAATAATAATAATACTATCCAAACACTACACCCAAGAACCATTATGCGATATGGTAGCTAGTTATAAAATTATACAGGAATAAAAGTTGCATTGAAAAAAAAAAGAAAAAAATATATCTATCTATCTATCTATCTATCTATATATATATATATATATATATATATATATATATATATATATATATATATATATATATATATATATGTATATATATATATATATATATATATATATATATATATATATATATAATGGCAATAGATAAAGTGAAAGAATAAAATTAGGTACGAATCAAATTTTATTACAATTCAATGTTCAGGCAAAGTTCTTTAAAGTCCTTAACTCATGAGTTTTCACAGAAAATCTTCTCCTCAGAGGACCATTACTGCAATGACATTACTGCAGGTAATAAAAATTAAACTTTGAAAAAATATATAAAAAAATATATATATATAAAGGTATATAAAACATCAAATATATCGGCCCAAAACATACTATTTAGTAAAACTATACAATTCATCCAAGTCAACAAATCTAAAATAGCTCAAGGCAAGATATCAAAGATGTTGATTAACGAATAATCCAAGTGGTGAATGGTGGTCGAAAAGCGGATGGTCATCTGAGGAGAAGATTTTCTTTGAAAACTCATGAGTTAAGGACTTTAAAGAACTTTGCCTGAACATTGAATTGTAATAAAATTTGATTCGTACCTAATTTTATTCTTTCACTTTATCTATTGCTATTAATGCTTTATCGGGTATATTGAGCTTTATTTTTATCCGGATGTTCACTAATTAAAGATATTAGTTGCCTCTTATATCTTTTGTTGTATTAACCTTTATATATATATATATATATATATATATATATATATATATATATATATATATATATATATATATATATATATATATATATATATATATATGGTACGTCAATGAAAATTAATAAGACCTGCAAATGGAAGCAAATCGATATCTTCAGTTGTTCAAAACAAGGAGCAGTTTAGTTAATAAAAAACATTTATTTTTCTTCTCTTTCATTCCTTAAACCAGGCTTTTCAAAGATTAAAATCTTATCATCAGAGGAAAAATTATGATTGATAAGTTGACAGGAAAGGACGTCCAAAGTTTCAAATTTGAAAGAGTTTAAAAAAAAATGTAAAGTTCAAACGGGCATGGGAATCACCAATAACGAAATCCAAAAAAACGTGGGGCCCAGAAATATTGGTCAATCCAGAGGAATCTGTATAAAAATCCAACGACGACGATTCCACTCAGGTCTGTTGTCCTCGGAGAAGGATCAAATAAAAATGGCCATGTCAAGGAAAACAATATTCTTCCTGTATATATATATATATATATATATATATATATATATATATATGAGACAAGAAAAGCAAGTAACAATGCTTATCATGTTCCTCTCACCACTATGCAGTTTTTTTTGCACAAGAAACACAAGAACATTAGTCAGTCTTGAGACTACATACACCGACAACGTCATAATGGGCTTTACTTTTGCATAGGTATGTGAAGTATTCCAGAATGTATGCAATGATAACGTTGATAACTCAAAAACTATTTACCTGATCATTCTTAAATATTGCATGATAGGTATTGTTATGAAAGAGCATATGATCCATGGATTAAATTTGAACATATCGGAAGTTGAAATTCTGGCTAAAATTTTGATCTTAACCTAATATTTAAATGCGAGACTTCGCTGGCTACAATATAGACCATGTCGCGAGTCTCAATGATAAGAAAACCGAAGGTATCGCCAAAAGTTGCACTTTCGCATTTTCCTGGACCTTGACCTTGACCTTGACTTTTGACAAAGATATCAGAAAAGTAAATCAGTTCTAAGTTAAACTATTACCGATATTTTAACCAAGTTTGGCAACGATTGGTCAAGCGACATGAAGGGTAGGCTGTAGTCAAACATAGTGACAAACTCGCCCGAAAACATAACCTCCGTCTCGACGGAGGTAATAAATTTACATTTGGATGTTATTATCATCTTTAGATTTAAGGTTTACTCGTAATTTAAAATCAATAATATTTATCATTTTATTATTAGTGCTAGCTATAGAAAATTAAGTTTTAAACAAAAATAACAAAGAAATGAAAAGAATCGTTTTTTGGAATCGGAAATTATGCTTAATTTTTTCCCATTTCGATTTCGATATCTGAAAACATTCCGATATTTCCGATTCTCGGTTCGAATTTTGATTAATCGTCCCATCACTAGTCATGATGTCGACATAAAACTAAGCACATTAACATTTGTTGTTCTATCTTTGAAAATACATAATGAGTCATGTGTACTCATTGACACAATTCGAACAACGCTGCCAAAAATTTAAGTAAATAACGATGCCAAAAAATTAATAATAATAATAATAATAATAATAATAATAATAATAATAATAATAATAATAATAATAATAATAATAATAATAATAATTATTCAAATTATGAGTATAAGTAAATTGATCTAGGAATTAATAAATGACATTTTATGAGTAACCGGATGTTTGATAAATCACAAGATCTATACAAAACATTTTTAACTGTATCGGAAATTAATGTAAATTGTACTAGAAATAATTATTAAGAGATTGAAATATAAATCGAGAATCATATAAAAAAATAGGGTGATCTAATTATAACCAGAAGTAATGAGTGAATAAATATTAAATTACATAGTTTATTTGTGTTCTACATAATAATAATTTGATGGTGTAATAGGATAGAATGATAGTTAAAATAAAAAAATAGTAAAAATTAGCGATTTAATTAAATTACTGCAGAAGTTATGTATGATCACACCGGAAGTGACGCATGTGAGATTGATGGATGGCGATATGGTAGATTGGGTTATGGTTAGAGTTAGGGTTAGGGTTAAGGTTAGGGTTAGGGTTACGGTTAGGGTTACGGTTAGGGTTAGGTTTAGGGTTAAGTTAGGGTTAAGGTTAGGGTTAGGGTTATGGTTAGGGTTAGGGTTAGGGTTAGGGTTAAGGTTAAGGTTAGAGTTAAGGTTAGAGTTATGGTTAAGGTTAAGGTTAGGGTTAGAATTAGAGGAAAATTTTTAAAAGTTAAAATAAAGACTAATGGTTGGTGTGAAGTTTACCATGTGTTTTATGAGTCAAATATGAACATTTAATGAAAACAAAAATAATAATAATAAATATATTATGTCAACCATATTTGGACTCTTAAATGCAAACGACAGGGTCTAATAAACGTTTCCCTTTGATTGGAGTGGTAAAAAGAAGGAAAACATGAATATAGAAATTAAATATGTATTAATTAAACAAATATTAGAATATCTTGTTTTTTTAGCCTGATTATAGTGTGTTATGCACCGATGAAGCCTCTTTGTGAATGTTTGGTTAATTGTGTATATTTACGAAATAGGCAGGAACAATTATTTGTAAATAAAAGTTTGAAAAATAAATTATGATTGCATAATGCTAAATTAGTATGCACTATTTAGCTTCTATATAAACCTTTGTGTGAACTTAAAGAAATTTATATATATATATATATATATATATGAGTTTGTGGGGGGTGGATTAAAATATGCTTTAGTAGATGTCCTACCAGATGCCGGAACAGAGAATAATAAACTCAGAAGTGGGTTGCAGTTTAATTGTTTTTTCTTTTATTCTTCCAAAGACTGATATCACTCATAAGTTTCGAATACACAGAGCATGACTTTACTATAAAATGTCATTTGAACCTTACACAGAAACCCTACACATCCACGCCAAAATAGGTTGAGCGTTGTATAAGTAAAAATAAAAATACATTCTGTTTCATTTTACAAATATATGCGTTTAAAGCTGACAATTTTGTATTTCGTAACTGACTGATAAAAGCGAAGGTCGTCCGAAAATTATCACTTTCCAAAATGAAAAGAAAACTATTATTGAACACTCCCAACCTCATGTAAAAAAAACTCCTCACCTCTATGTACATAGTACTTTGTTGCGAGGATGCTCTTTCTTAGGTATAAAATAATATGAATGTTTAAATGTTCATTTTTCTTACTTTCGATTTTACTTATTCAAATTCAAAGCCGGATTTTGTACACCATATTCGCTTACTTTTTTAATTAAACACTGATCTTCTTTAAAATAACATTTAGAAAAACTACTTTATTCACAAATACATTTAATCCTATAAAATATTACCTTTCTTCCAGTGTCTGTGGATAGACACTAATATTTACTCCTCACACATATGCATTTTTAAGCACAACCACTCCTACCTTTTACGTCCGCACGATGCTTCTTCTTAGTTATGAAATAATACAACCGTTTAAATGTTTATTATTATTATGTATAAATGTTATACTTAAATAACACAATAAATAATAATTGTGAATAGTAAAACATTCGATTAAAATACTTATATGGGGTTCAGCTATGGGGGCATGAGTTTCTTAGGTTCCTCTATTTCCTCGGTGTACGGCTAGTAATTATTAAACTCTCCTCAATAATTGACAAGGAAAATATTGATTGTTATGGAGATGATGATCTTATAATATGTTAAAATACATAAAGGTGTAATTTAAATAAAACGAAAAGAAATTATGCAAACTTATAAATATATTTGATATAAAAGTAGACATTTATTTAAGAGAAGTAAATTTTAAGATATAATCTTTCATCCTAATAATGAATCGTATAAAGACATAATAATATCTGACTATAATAATATCTCACTATATTATAAATATTCTAATCATCGAATACAGTTTTAAAGCAAACCCTTATTAAATACATCATATTCCAGTAATAGGAATATTTTAAATCAAAATAACAAAGAATATGAAATAATCTAAAAAAAACAGCGGATACAATAATGAATTATCATATAATAAAAAATAATAATAATCCTTTCAAGAACATCCATCTTGGGGCGTTTGTCTTCTGTAAACAACGTTTGTTTTTTGTTGGTTTTTAGAAGGTGAGTGTTTCTCTTGAAATATAATATTTCCACCATCTTTAATTTTATTTACAGTAAGTGAAAAATTTACTGAAATTGTATGTGAAAGATTTACTGAAATTGTATGTGAAAGATTTATTGAAATAATATGTGAAAAATTTATTAAAATTGTATGTGAAAGATTTACTGAAATTGTATGTGAAAGATTTACTGAAATTGTATGTGAAAGATTTATTGTAATTGTATGTAAAAGATTTATTGAAATTGTATGGGAAAGATTTATTGAAATTGTATGTGAAAGATTTACTGAAATTGTATGTGAAAGATTTATTGAAGTTGTATGTGCAAGATTTACTGAAATTGTATGTGAAAGATTTATTGAAATTATATGTAAAACATTTATTAAAATTGTATGTGAAAGATTTACTGAAATTGTATGTGAAAGATTTATTGAAATTGTATGTGAAAGATTTATTGAAATTGTATGTGAAAGATTTATTGAAATTATATGTGAAATATTTATTGAAATTGTATGTGAAAGATTTATTAAAATTGTATCTGAAAGATTTACTTAAATTGTATGTGAAAGATTTATTGAAAAATAAAGATATCAGTTTATAAATCTCCATGCTTGGAAGCTGTATTCGAGGCATGATGCTTCTATTCCATTACTGACTTTGCACGCTTGAACACTTGATAGTTTAATAAAATTTGTAAATTATCTAATTTTATTTTTTTTAGCATTTTAATATTTCAAACAAAAATACTCTATCTATAATATCGAGAACATCCTTATCACGGTAGGATCTAATATGACATATTTATCTTTATATTATCCAAACAAATATATATATATTATTTAATTAATATGTATATGACAAGTTTGTTTCGTCTTCATTAAAACTCATTAATATGGCTATATACAGCTGAACCACCGACCGCACGACTCTCTCTCTATATATATATATGAATAATTCATACTTTTTATATATATATATATATATATATATATATATATATATATATATTGAATAACATAATAAAATCAGATTTGATTAAAGTTCAAAAACAAGGAATGATATTGCGTCCTGAACTCACGAATTTTCAAAGAAAATCTTCTCCTCAGAGGACCATTACCGCAATGACATTCAGTAATGTCATTGCAGGTCATTCAATTAATATTATTGCTCTATACACGATACTGGGCTTTGTTTTTATCCTGATAGTCTATTGGTTAAAGATATTATTTATATCTTTAAAGTATTATCTTACTCTCTCTCTCTCTCTCTCTCTCTCTCTCTCTATATATATATATATATATATATATATATATATGTGTGTGTGTGTGTGTGTGTGTGTGTGTGTATAGTAATGAATATATATATATATATATATATATATATATATATATATATATATATATTGCCCGTTTTAAGTCTCAATAAAGCTGTAAAAAAACAATATCCGATATATTTATAGCCTTGCTAAAATTTTCTATGCGTCAATAAATTTCGTAATTACATTTTTATAACGTTCTTTATGTTTTGAACTGAAGAAATAAAACTGACTCATTTTATACTCTTTTTTTCTGACGTGTAACAACATTCGTTCTTCTCCTATTTCTACTCTCCTTTCTTCATTCCTTTCTTCATTCCTCTATTTTCATCTTCGTCTTTCTTCATTCACACATTTCCTCTTCTTTAGACCAAGGCGCAACACATACATACATAACTAAACAATGAATGTAGGCTGTAGCAATGTTAACAGACATCTCTATATTTCATATCTAAACCACAGATGAGCCTACCTCTCTATTTTTCACGGCTAAACTAAAAAGTACCGACATGTCTATTTTCCCACCTAAACTATAGAAGTGGTGCCCCTTCTATAATACGCAGCAAAACCAAAAAGAGTTCCGACCTTTCTTTATTTAACAGCTAAATAAAGAAGTGCTAACCCCTATATTTCACATCACAACTACAGAACTGCCGACCCCCCTATATTTTACAGCTTAACTAAAGAAGTGCCGACACCGCTATATTTCACAGCTTAACTAAAGAAGTGCCGATCCGTCTATATTTTACTAATTAACAAAAGAACTGCTGACCCCTCTATATTGCACATCTAAACTACAGAAGTGCCGACCCCTCTATATTTCACATCTAAACTACAGAAGTGCCGACACCACTATATTTCACAGGTTATCTAAAGAAGTGCCGATCCGTCTATATTTTACTAATGCCGACCTCTCTATATTTTACATCTAAACTACAGAAGTTCTGACCCCTCTATATTTAACTAAAGAAGTTAAATAAATACACTCGAACACAAGGTTAGGAAATGAACTATATATTTTTCATGTTCACATTACCCATAACACAACGTATAACAAATACACTATAACATATTTATAGTCCTTTCCGGATATAGTCTATTATTGTCGCAAAGGAATAATATTTCAAAGCAACCTTTTGAATATTCACTTCCTATGGAGATCATACTTTTGTCTTTTGGGATTAATGGCCAGTGTTGAACATGCCTTTCTTTTACGCTGGCCATACATTCAGCCTTCCGTTATGTTTCACAAGCTTCAAGGAGTTGCCCCTGGTTCTGGATGAATGGTAGAGTAGTTGTAGTTTTTTTGTGTCCACATTGTCTTTTTTAGCCAGGAGCTTGTACACCTGGATCATATCCCCTCTTTCTCTCCTGTAGTACAGTGAAGGAAGCTTCAACGCTTTCAGTTTTGTCTCATAAGATAGGTCCTTGATTTCTGTACATAATCTCGTAGCCCTTCGTTGTACTCTCCCCAGCTTATCAATATTTCCAGCATACTGGGGAATCTCTGGTGATATTTGCGGTTTCAGTACATTAAATAAATCATAAATTATCCTCATACGATTATTTGATTCAGCTGCATACCTCTTTTAAGTTGGTTAAAATCATATTTATATACGACAAGATCATGTTCACACGTCGATTATCGTTAGATCACCGATGTTAAGCGACATTGACCCTGGTCAGTAGTAAATGGGTGACCATTAAGTAGTGATTAGATACAGTATGTGGGAGAGGTTCTCTCAACATTGTTTTCAGTAATCCTGAACCTCTCTTTGCCACTGAACATTGCCAGTTCAGAAGTGTTTCACAATAGATTCTCTGCACAGACATCTTTACAGTGACTTTTAATAATACAAGGTGTCCATAAAGTCTGTTTGCAATTAAAAGAATTATTACGAGGAGAGTTGATGATATATCTTGAACAGATATTTTTTTGTTTTAATAAGTGATTATTGAATTTTTTTTAGCAATAAGATTTTGTATTTCAGATATTTTGTTAATGGAAGTCCAACTACTAACTTAACCGCTATAAAATGGCTACTCATCAAGAGAAAGCAACATCTTTTAAAAAAAATTAAATTGTAAACATCGG
>OY744517.1:101442273-101469773 GCA_963556195.1 Sepiola atlantica | reverse complement strand
TCAATATTGACACACTTATAGAAGTGGCTGTAGAATAGGTTTTAGCAGGGGGGGCACACTTTTTTTTATTGCTATAGATCTGGTTGAGTCTAGGTATCGACGTTGTGCATCAATGATGTTCCTCAAGTATTTAATTGTTGTTTAAAAAAATGCTTACCTTAAAACCGTATTCTTTAATTTGATTAAATACTGTTTCCAAATGTTTATCGTATTGTTTTCTATTGTTGTTTTTTTATTGAAATGCGATCGAAATAAACGACTGCAACGTTCAAGTTAATCAACATGCTTGGCCTTTTGGCTAAGATCAAAGTGTAGTATCTGTTCCGATGGATACTGCACTTCATAGACTGGTATTGTCTTGGCCTTCGGGGCTTAATTTACGCCGGTCTATGGGTCGGTCCTGTGCAGTTCTAGGAGGTCCACCCTCCCAGGCTTCGCCTCCCCTCTTTGGGGAGGAGTAAGTTTATTGCTTACTGTCTGAGGCACCCCTACCGGGGAATGCCGACGGGGCTGCCCAGGCAATTTTTAATGGCCAGAGTGCTCACTTCTCGGGCGCTGGCTTTTCAAACCCCACTTTCCCGACCCGACCTTGGGTCACATCTTACCTTGTGGAAGTAAGATAACAACTGGCCTTGTGCCTAACTCCCGGAGAGGAGTAAATCAATAATCAACATGATGCCCATCATTTGTTGAAATATTCCTGGCGCTACTTTTATACCAAAAGGCAGTCTATTAAGTGTGTACAAACGTTTGTGTGGGTATAGTTAACAATTATGTACGTTTTTCTTCTAATTGTATTTGCAGGTAGGCATCCGATAAATAGAGTTTGGAGAATATCTTCCTCCATTTAACTTTGAAAATATATCTTTAGTTGTAGGTAATGACAATTTTAAAATTTCTAAATTCGTTAAATCTAGTTGAATAATCGACATTAACCCGAATTTTCGTGTTCTTTTTTATATAAACTGTGTGACTCCCCCAAACACTATAGTCTGTTTTACTCATAACGCCAACTTTTTTTTAAACGGTACAGTTCTTTTAAAATTATTTCTTGAGCTCCAAATGTAACTTGTCTTTTTTGTCTAAAATGTGTTATACATTATTTTGTTATTCGAATGTAGCTTTTGCTTTTGAGCACATTTTCTTTTTGTTCTGAAATAGTCCAACAGTAAAGAGAAGAAGTTAAGTCGAGGTTGGGTTAAGCTAACAAGTGTATTAACATAAAAGATACAAAGGTAAGGAAACTGACTGGCACTCGGCTAGACAGTTACAATACTGTCCTTTTTCTCCCTGGTGATTGTCTGCTCGCACTATTTATAGTGAGAACCGGTGTAGTTTCTCTTCTGTTAGAACTGCCGGTGCAACACTTTTACTACTCCATCGTACCACCCCTCTGAACTCGTTTGCTCGCCTACTTCGTCTCGATCTGTCTAACTCGGTTCACTCCTCGAAATGATCTGCTCTGCGACAACCAGTATCTCCCAAATATATTTACTCTAAACCGGAAATTCTAGATGCCCGGTTTTCCGTAAGCCTACCGCCGGAACTAGCCATAACTAGCTGATGTTGGAAAGTAAACCATACGAAAAAGTGTTATGGTAGTAAAACAACTAGTTTTTTAATTATTATTGTCGGAGATACATTCTCTAAAAATACATCGAAACAGATAATAACATTGTTTTTCTTCTACAGTATCCTAAGCCTGAAAACACGCACACACATCGACACAACATACACACACACACACACATATATATATATATATATATATATATATATATATATATATATATATATATATTCGAGAGTCATAAAAAGTTATAAGCCTTTCCCAGAAATAATATTTTTATTATAATATAACTTATCACTCGACATGAACGTTTATTTTGGTTAATCAAATCATAATTAATGTTAACTATAGTAACTGCACACACCGCGTAATATATTATATTAGTTATACAATTTTATATCGGGGGTAAGGCTTAGCGCTTTTTGAACAACCAATATATATATATATATATATATATATATCCAAGGAAGGTGTGTAAATAGCATGAATAATATGAATTAATTGATACACTATAAAATAAATTAATTTTGGAAATAATTAATGTATTTATTTTGTAGCCCAGAGCAATAATAAACGCACATGTTAGAAACATGTTTTCTTATTAATAGCAACATATGTTGGGTAACTATCACCCTAACGTAAAATTGGATCTGGTATTCAGACCGTTGAAGTTTTCTTTTGAAATAAGTAGTGTCTGATAAACACTGCTGGGGAGCAATGAAAAATTACCGTTTTAGCTTAAAATTCACGAAACAGTTTTTCATAGTGAACAATTGATTATCTCTATAGAAAATATTAGCATTGTAGTTCTGTATACATTCTTGGGAGCAAGCTACTACGGCTTAGGAAACAGGGACATTTCCCAACGAAGGGCTTGGGACTAAATATATTTTTAAATATCTTGAAAAGTGTTAGGGTTGAGAGACTTTCAAGAGTATATATATATATATATATATATATATAGAGAGAGAGAGAGAGAGAGAGATAGATAGATAGATAGATAGATAGATAGATAGATAGATAGATAGATAGATAGATAGATAGATAGATAGATACTAGTTGTACCTTAATGAAAAAAAAACGAAATGATCTAATTTTTTATAACAATCTTTAGAAATAACAAAATCCAACGCAGCTACTGTTTATGAAGTGGTTTAGATTTAAAATTATTCCGTATCAAAAAAATTTCAAATTTTGAATGTCAGTGTGTTAAAGCGACAGGCGTGCATGAAAAAAATCATTTATCTACTTTGTCTAAGGAAGCACAACAGAACCATAATACTGAATACCACTTGAAAAACTATTTTTAAACTTTGATTAATTGATCACAGTGCAGCTTTGAGGATAATAAATAATCGATTAAGAATGAATAATCGTTTAATGATGAAATGAAATGATAAAAATAATGTGTAAGGCGGAAAAACAGACACAATATTTTATTAATATGGAATTTTCAGAATTTTTTTTTTAATTTCGTTACTCAACCGGAACCATTCCAACATTAATAGTTACATTATGACAAACAAATCGAGACAGATGTTTCATGCAATATCAGGTGTTTCATTTAAACGGATATACACATGAACAGTAAACAATGGCTAAAGAAACAAATAGAAAATAGAAATAAATGCGTATCGATAGAAATAACAACACCGTTTAATTCATTTGGGTTAAGGAAAACAAAAGACCTGAGCGAAAGAATCCAGGTTTTTATAACAACGCAATCCAATGAAGCCCCTGTGTAGTTATAGACATTTGAATTTCGTTCGATCGTTATAATGATTTCTAGCAGACAACAGTAAGGAAATTGAAAATCAATAAGCTTATATATAATACGCGTTGAAAGTTGATTATAAACACGTAGTCGTAAAGAAAATAAAGTTAAAAATGAATAAATACGTAACCAGTAAATGTAGACGCCATTTTGAATTTTAAATTCTTAACAGACGGTGAATTTATTATTCAAAGACATGTCGGGTCAGATAGAATATGTAATCGATGAAATCGATTGGAATTTGTTTTTATATGAAGAAGACAAATTGAACATTTCTGTAATGCACTGGCTAGTAAAAGTCAAATATTGATTTGGCAGATACATTGCTATATTGGTCTAACTGCTATAATCCGAAGATATATATATATTTATAGTGAGTCACCACTTTCCGAGGCCAAAGGCCACTCGAAAATAAGGGTTAATGAGGTTGGCAGTTGGATGATGAAAAGTACTATGAGAGGATTAATAATGATAAGTGGAATGGGTAGAATTTGATTACCTAAGCAGAGGACTCGACAAATATTTGTTGACATTGGAGACGACAATGTTGTAGTCTGCAGGAAAGCAGTCCCGTGATATTGTGTTTCATATGTGGGAAGTTTTTTGTTTTTTTTACTAACAGGTAACTGCTCATCCAGGCCCAAAAGCATCTCAAGGACAATGGTTAATGGCCTGATACAAACACTTTGAGGATTGCAGACGTAATTAAATGGCTCAACAAGTATTTGTTAACATTGGACTTGAAAACGACCATGCTGTAGTCAACTGGGAAGCAGCCCTGCGGTTGTGCGTTTCACAAAAGGAAAGTTCTTGGAATAAAACATTCCTCATAGAAGTTTTGTTTAGTTTTAGGTACACAGAGAAAACAAAGAAAATGATTTACAATGGTTGTAGCGAGACGGGTTTTTGCTGTGAATGTTTCACTGGGGGAACCAGAGATTGGATCTCAGCCGACCACATACCATGAAAACAACGATAGAGTGGAGAAAGACTAGCAACGTCTCTTCTTTTAGAAAGATGCTGCAGAGAGAAGAAGACATCTCCCACTAGATTCCAAAGTTTATTTTGTACTTTGTCTAAATGGCACCTCCCCAGATGTGGTAACAGTACTTCATCTTAGGCCGTATCTGGCTCTCATACAGCTTAAAAATTGCACTATGAATTAGGTACTTTCTGGAGCGGTAAAATGATCCAACCATTTTCTCAAAGACCTTAGCAACAGATCTGATGTAAGTCTTTCACTTCAGATCTGGGGTGAACGTCAATCCTAGAAGCTTATCAAAACAGGGGGCCTCCTCAAGGGGAGCTCCATCCATTTCAACTGAGGCAAAGTGAGGATCCGTTGGTAATGGAATGAGCGAAACTTAGTCTTAAATGTATTAAAAGTAACTAGCCACTTTCCCCCTATTCCACAACGTGCTCCAGGTCGGAAAAGAGAAAACCAATAAGACCTTTATCGTTTATGCTCTTTGTCATAAAAATGATGAAAATAAAAGATAGAAACTAATTGAAAGAGTTAACAAGTAAAGAATGCAATCCGATACTGAGCTTGACCGGTGAAAATTATAAACATACCACATCCCAAAAAAAAATTTACAAATTCATCTCACTTCGTGTTCTTCTTTATGCAAATGAGCGTAATTTTCCTTTTTTTTAATTCGCCCTTAATCGGACGAGTCATCAATTGTATGTATAGATTTTTTAAATTGATTAATTTATTTATTTATAAACAAATTAATTGTATACAGATTTTTATAATTAATTAAAAAAAATATATTTTGCGTGCACAAAAGTTAGACATGGACGCGCGTTATATATATATATATATATATATATATATATATATATATATATATATATATATATATATATATATATATATGAAGCAATCCAACAAAAGATATAAACGTCAACTAATATCTTATAATTAGTGAAACATCCGGATAAAAACTGAAGCTCAATATACTGGATAGAGCATTAATATTATAATATAAAATGAAGTAATAAAATAAGGTGTCAATCAAATTTTATTAGAATTCAAAGTTCAAGCAAAGTATCCTTAAGTCCTTAGCTCATGAGTTTTCAAAGATAATTCTCCTCTTCAGAGGACCATTACCGCAGTTATACTACTACAGGTAATAAAATTACGCTTTTAAAATATATAAAATTATATACACAAATACATAAAAATACATAACATCAAACATATCAACCCAAAAACATACTTTTTGTTGAATCCATACAGTCCATCCAGGTCATACAAATTGAGAAGCATAATCAGAAAAGACATTACTCCAAGTTATAAACAGCAGTCCATATACGTGAAATTGAAGGGGCTGGCAAAGTTATCCAGTCGCGAAATGTTTCAATATTCAATGTTAATGATAAATAAATCAAATAATACAAAACAAAAAGTCCAATCAAAGTTCCAAAATCCCGACATGTGCAACCCAAGTCAAATCAAAGTTCGTTGTTTAATTAGAAAACCCGTTAAATCCGAATTGAGCAAAACAAGACTGAATCCCGGTCGCATCTTGCCAGCAGAGCCCAAAAAAAAAGTAATCTTCTCTCCCCAGTGATTCAACCAGACATGACAAATCCCTAACGAATAGGAGGCGATATTAAATTGTCTACATCTCAGAATGACTTTAATAGATCTGAAATTATGTCTGTGTTACTTCCTGTTTAAGCCCGCTTGATGGGCTCAACAAAGAAAGCAATATACAACCCCGCCATCCACCCCCACCCAGATTAGATGTTCCCTGTCTGGGTCGAGTGAGAATATTCTATGTCAAAGAGGAAGGTGTTAAGAAGTTAAAAGAAAAAGAAAAAGAGAAGGGAGTTAGGAAATATAGGTCAGATCGTGTAATAACGTACACATCCAAAATTATTACTTAAAATCTAGCTTACAGTAAAAACCGATTTCACAAATCTCGCCCTATCAAATAATCTAGAATATTTATGAAATTAAAAATTACGAAGTTATTAAATTCCAATAATTTTATAGTTTAATTTAAGATTTAATCTTATCAGGTTAGAAATTATTAAAGTGTTTAATAGTTTAATTTAAGATTCAATCCTATCAGCCCAGGAATTCCAACTCTAGGTTTAACTTTCCCCAATTAAAAAGTTTAACTTGCCTTAAGGTTTAATTTTTCCCAATTAAGATTTAATTTTCCCAATTACGAAGTTATCAAAATAATTAGAACTTAATAATTTAATAGTTTAATTTAAGATTTAATTTTATCAGATTAGGAAGTTTAATTTAAGGTTTGGTTTGCCCAATCAAGAAGTTTAATCTAAATTAGGGTTTAATTTTTCCTAATTAAGAAGTTGTAAATGTATTTAAGGTTTAATATTTCCTAATTAAGAGGTTGTAAAGATATTGTAAAGATATTTAGAAACTGAAAATTTAGGTGTATAAACTTTTACAACCTCAGAGTCTAAATCCTTTAGGCAAAGAAGATTAAAAAGGACCCATCTCGAAGACTGGACACCCCCGGTTTCATTGCTCGCCCAAACAGCTACGGCAAGACTGGTGGTGGTTTCCATATTGCATATTTGAATTTCCTTCCATGTCGACATTTGGAGACTAATTCACTTCTAGAATTTATTAGATTTAAATGTTTAGGTGCAGTAGCTATCATTACGGCTTCAGAATTGCATAGACCACAAGATCTGGACCATGGGCTGTAGGAGTTTGATTTTTTTAGGATGGACCATTTTATATTGTGTGGAATATTATTTGATCTTAAATTTTTAACTAAAGTGGTCAGGGATGTTTTGTTGTTACCGACATCGTTATTGAAGGAGTAATTATGCATGGAGATGCGGGATTTAATTAAATTTGCTGTGGCCCCAATATATGTGTGTACCTTAGGATTTACTCTTGTTCCCGCGCCATTTATATTCTTATTCACGGGTCTATTTCTATTTACTGTATTTTCATGATGTGGATTAGGTTGGTTGATTGATTGTATATTATTGTTATCGTTACCTTCCATTGAGAACTCATTACCGGTTTGCTGAGGTAGATGATGGATATTAGAATTGCTAGGTCTAGAGTTATTAGTTGTAGTGCTCAATTGTGGAATTTGATTAGGGGCTGTATTTATGTGGTCTCTAGGATTCATTATAGAATTATTTTGTTCAGTTACAGTACAAGCATATACAATATCAGAATATGTGCATCTATTGTCCAGTGGGCAATCACTGGTGCGCCTGCAGTTGCATGTATTTATAGGATTGGAATAATTAGAATTAGATTGGATATTTTTTATTTTTTTGCTATTTGCTGAGATTATTGTTTGGGCTATATTTGGCATAGTAGAGTATGAAATTTTAATTGCATTCTTATTAAGTATGGAGCTATATTTATGTGGGTATTTAAAGGAGTTTTCCAATATTTTAAAGAATTCCTTCGGGATATTGGTTTTAACGTTATTATTGAAAGGTGGGTTAAACGAAATATTATTTTTCCTTCTAAGGCGTTTACGTGCAGTAGGTGTAGGGCTATCTATATGTTGGTGATTTTCATCAGGTATGATAGAGTGCCTTAGAGGTCTTTGGTTATTTACATTTCTTTTAGTTCGGCTCCTATTGCTAGTTGTCATATTGTGGGTAATAATATTTACAGTTCTATCATTCTCTTTGTTTGGTTATAAGTTATTTTTTTTAGAATATCCAGAATTGAGCAATGCATTGTTATAAAATTGTGCGTTTTGGTTGAAAATGTTTTTATTGGCAGAAAGCTTAGATATTCTATTGGAAACAGACGGTACTATTGAATTAATTATAGCTTTTGGGTGGTTAGATAGTTTATGTACATAGAAAAGAGTTAGATTGGGTTTATGGAAAGGGCTATATGATCCGTCATTGAGGTTAAGGGTGATATCAAGGAAGTTAGAAGTTTTTCTCTCAGGATCAACAGTTATTGAAAGGCCGAAATTTCTGAAAAAATCATGTAATTCTTCAATTGTTTTGCTATATCTTCTAGGTCTTTCATCCGAGACAAATAGGGCATCGTCTCTATATAGGTCCCCTCTTATATTTTTAAACCGATGTTTCATTTCATTTAAGAGGAATAAACCCACTAGATCCGTTACCTGAGCAGAATCAGAAGCTCCCATAGTAATATCGAAATTGTTGGGGGTGTCCTTTCTGGTCCATAATTTGCCTTCGAATTGGAGAATAGATCTTCTGGCTAAGGTGATCAGTTTAATTTCCTGATCAGTAAGGTCTGAATTAGTTTTCGCTAAATTTAGGGCTTTATTTAAGAGAATTGGGGTAATAGATTGGTAATAGTTGTCTATGTCAAAAGTTATAAAACTTAATCTATGTTTATCCCTAAGGTTCATAAACCATTCAATTACGCTATCTGAAGATTGCCACAACGAAAAGAAAATTTTATTTCTGATTGTCGGAATGACTTTATCAAGAATTTTTTTACTGATTATGCCTAAGTCAGATTTTGATGGGCAAATTAACCTTATTGATGGGTTTTGTTGAAAGTTAGTCTTATGGTCTTTTAGGGAAAATCTAGGTGTAGCTGGCGTTACTATTTCTGCATGGTTAGTTAGATTCATATATTTAAGTAGTGTTTTAGCCTCTAAATTTATATCTATAATTTTATTGGGTGGTGCAATTTTATATGATTTATGCAACTCACGGTATATTAAGTTCCTGTAAGAAGTATAATCCAATTTGTAGTAGTTCTTGGTCTTGTCTACCGGAACAATGAAATCCGTATGTTTGTTAACTCTCCTGGTAAATCCATTTATTTTTTTGACGATAGAACTGCAATATTTAGTCTGCTTTCTGAATTTAATTCTTCTGACCAGGTCGAACAAGGCATTCTCAAAGCCGGCCAAATCATCATTCTGCCTAGGGAAAGATGTTGTTTTAAGGCCGTAATGAGCTGCGGCGATTCTCTCAATTTTTTTAAGCTCCTTAAATGAGTTCAATGATAGTCCACCTCCATTAGTATTTTTCCGTTTCGTGTCTTCAATGTCAATCCGATCCGGTGATGATTTTAGATCATGATGGTAAGCTCTCCATCTAAACTTTATCAAAAACTTATTTATTGACTGGACCAATTTGTATATATAAGCCTCCTTAGTTGGAGTAGGTATGTTTTTGGCTGATAATGGAAGAAATTCTTTGCTGAACATATCCGGATTGTAATTAAAGCTCTACCTCACGGGAGCTTAAATATATGAAGCAATCCAACAAAAGATATAAACGTCAACTAATATCTTATAATTAGTGAAACATCCGGATAAAAACTGAAGCTCAATATACTGGATAGAGCATTAATATTATAATATAAAATGAAGTAATAAAATAAGGTGTCAATCAAATTTTATTAGAATTCAAAGTTCAAGCAAAGTATCCTTATGTCCTTAGCTCATGAGTTTTCAAAGATAATTCTTCTCTTCAGAGGACCATTACCGCAGTTATACTACTACAGGTAATAAAATTACGCTTTTAAAATATATAAAATTATATACACAAATACATAAAAATACATAACATCAAACATATCAACCCAAAAACATACTTTTTGTTGAATCCATACAGTCCATCCAGGTCATACAAATTGAGAAGCATAATCAGGAAAGACATTACTCCAAGTTATAAACAGCAGTCCATATACGTGAAATTGAAGGGGCTGGCAAAGTTATCCAGTCGCGAAATGTTTCAATATTCAATGTTAATGATAAATAAATCAAATAATACAAAACAAAAAGTCCAATCAAAGTTCCAAAATCCCGACATGTGCAACCCAAGTCAAATCAAAGTTCGTTGTTTAATTAGAAAACCCGTTAAATCCGAATTGAGCAAAACAAGACTGAATCCCGGTCGCATCTTGCCAGCAGAGCCAAAAAAAAAAGTAATCTTCTCTCCCCAGTGATTCAACCAGACATGACAAATCCCTAACGAATAGGAGGCGATATTAAATTGTCTACATCTCAGAATGACTTTAATGGATCTGAAATTATGTCTGTGTTACTTCCTGTTTAAGCCCCTTCAATTTCACGTATATGGACTGCTGTTTATAACTTGGAGTAATGTCTTCTCAATTTGTATGACCTGGATGGACTGTATGGATTCAACAAAAAGTATGTTTTTGGGTTGTTATGTTTGATGTTATGTATTTTTATTTATTTGTGTATATAATTTTATATATTTTCAAAGCGTAATTTTATTACCTGTAGTAGTATAACTGCGGTAATTGTCCTCTGAAGAGAAGAATTATCTTTGAAAACTCATGAGCTAAGGACTTAAGGATACTTTGCTTGAACTTTGAATTCTAATAAAATTTGATTGACACCTTATTTTATTACTTCATTTCATATTATAATATATATATATATATATATATATATATATATATATATATATATATATATATATATATATATATATATATATGTGTGCGTGTGTGTGATGCGTATTAGTGGGTTCCCTCACGTGTGAGTTTGCTCTTTTCTTCGTGTTTTATTTGATTTCACCCTTAAATGAACCACTGTATGGTGTATGTTTTTTCAAGACACTTTAATTCAAGAACTTTTTATTCTTTGTGAATTTTTCTGATGATTTTGTAATGTTGCAGAGACAATATTAACATTAAAATGATGTTTGACACAAGACAAATGAAACGGACCGTAAAAAATATATCTCACAGAAATGTTATTTTTTTTAGAAATGTGAAAAAATAAAAATGAAAATAAAATAAAACCATGATTATTGGAATATAATAGTAACATGACTAGAAATGAACCGTTTTGAAAACGGAATAATATTTTTCGCAAATATTCACTGTCTTTTGATTAAAATTCCGTTGTTTTTTTTCCGGATGTAACAACCCCACCCCCACACCACACGTACGATACCGGATGAACATATCTTGTTTTATTGTAAAAAGAAAATGTATGATTTAATACGGTCGAAAAATGATTCAGGAGAAATGAAATGTTTTAAACAAAAAACCTTGAACTCCATTTTCTCAGACATACTAATAAACTAGGCAGTTAGACGCAATCTTAAGTATCTAATTGTGTTTTGTTTTTAATTTCTCAAATGTTTATATCACATATCTATCTACCTGCGTATCTCTCATCTCTCTCTCTCTCTCTCTCTCTCTATATATATATATATATATATATATATATAAGTTTACCTTTTAGTTATAATTTATATATATATATATATATATATATATATATATATACATTTAAACATATACACATACTTAGCCTTATATATATATATATATATATATATATATATATATATATATATATATATATATATATATATATATATATATATATATAGTTCTGCTTGGAGACCAGAGCATTTTGACTGTATTGTCTTCAAATTCCCGAAACAGTCGCTCTGGTAGTCAACTGACGAGCCTTCACTACTCTACATAACATATAGTACTATCTTCACTAAATATACCTGAGTTTAGTTTTTGCATTGTCGAAGTGTCCTCTTTCCTAAAGTTTCTCTTGATGGCATCAAATGTACTTTAGTGCTTTCATTTCCATGTAAACCCGTTCTTATATAAATGCATATATTTAAAGATTTCAAAGTATGGGTACAACTTGGCTAGTTCTGCTTTGGGAGCCAGAGCATTTTGACTGTATTGTCTTCAAATCCCCTAATACTTTTATATTTATTATTTTTCCCCCTTTTTAACCACTTTTGTAATCAATTTTGTTTTATGTTGTGTCTATGTCTACATTGTTTTTTTTGGGGGGGGGGTTCTATCCAGCATGACAGATAGTACAATCTTCACTAATATACCTGAGTTTAGTTTTTGAATTGTCGAGGTATCCTCCTTCCTAAACTTTCTCTTGATGGTACCAAAGGTAGTTTAGTGCTTTCATTTCCATGTAAACCCGTTCTTATAATAGGGGTGGGACGTAATGGGTGAAAATTTCAGATTCATGCGAGTAGTATTTTTTGTGTTCATTTATGCATAAATAACACTAAACAATCAAACATTTTGAAAATTTTGCAAAATTCAGAAGGTGCAGGCCAAAAATAGCCGTTAGGGCTCCACGGGAGTCAAAATTCATCATTTTTCTGTGAAAAAGTGGTTTCATGCGACATTGCAGGTCCTAAAACATCCTCAAAAGCTATGAATGGATATAGATGGTTAAATCTGATATAGTTTAGGACCATTTAAGCATTTAAATAAGGATAATATCCAGCATTATTTTCTTTCTAAAGGGGAAGGGATTTATCGCCGAACGCTCCTTTATTCGTGAGGGAGGTACGACGAGATTATACATACTGTATATAATTTTTCCCCCATTTTTGGCTAATCAATATCTTAAACTCATCACATGTCTTCCCTCCCAAAATCTAACCTCAAGTCCACATCCTGCGAAGTGGTAGCAAGATAAAGATCTAAAATTGTTGAGTATTCTGGCATATGATATGACTAAGACACTTATGCACAATCCTTACTCTAATTCAAAACCCACTTCGCATTTAATATACTTGATTGGCAAAGTCATATCAAGCGTAACTGGAAACCCCAATAGCAAATATAAGGGTTTTCATGCATGACGTTTCATTCCTTTTACTAATTATGCTCATATTATTATACATGTAATTCTTATTCGGTTGCATTAATGTTTTTTATTTTATTTTATCTTGGTATATTATACAAAATATATTTTACCTTGGTATATTATACAAAATATATTTACTTTGTTATATTATACAAAATATATTTACTTTGTTATATTATACAAAATATATTTACCTTGGTATATTATACAAAATATATTTACCTTGGTATATTATGCAAAATATATTTACCTTGGTATATTATACAAAATATATTTACCTTGGTATATTATACAAAATATATTTACCTTGGTATATTATACAAAATATATTTACCTTGGTATATTATACAAAATATATTTTACCTTGGTATATTATACAAAATATATTTACCTTGGTATATTATGCAAAATATATTTACCTTGGTATATTATACAAAATATATTTTACCTTGGTATATTATACAAAATATATTTTACCTTGGTATATTATACAAAATATATTTTACCTTGGTATATTATACAAAATATATTTACCTTGGTATATTATACAAAATATATTTACCTTGGTATATTATACAAAATATATTTACCTTGGT
This sequence comes from Sepiola atlantica, assembly GCA_963556195.1. Classification (NCBI taxonomy): domain Eukaryota; kingdom Metazoa; phylum Mollusca; class Cephalopoda; order Sepiida; family Sepiolidae; genus Sepiola; species Sepiola atlantica. The sequence continues at coordinate 101,456,243 of OY744517.1, read as the reverse complement.
ATATCATACAAAATATATTTTACCTTGGTATATTATACAAAATATATTTACCTTGGTATATCATACAAAATATATTCTTCGAACCAGGTAATATTGATTAACGGGGTTTTACAATAATATTATGGACATCCATAACCAACAAAGACGTTTTACTTTATTTTATTAATAACTTTAAATTTGATAATTATAGAGATAAAAAAAGAATAACATTACCGACATCGAAAGAGATTTAACATATTTCATATAAGCAAAGTCAGAACTTCATACCGTACTGTTTATTTATTTTTATTATTTAACGATCATATGTTACACAGACGATTTTTTTGCATAGAATCCTTCCGAAACTGTAAATAGTCTACTAATAAGGGAAATTGCTCAATAAGCGAAAGAAAATACTGATTTAAAGTACAGCTATTATATATATATATATATATATATATATATATATAGAGAGAGAGAGAGAGAGAGAGAGAGAGAGAGAGAGGGAGAGAGAGAGGGGGAGTGGAGATAGAGAGAAGGAGACAGACAGACAGACAGACAGACAGAGAAAAGAGAGAAAGGTGGAGAGAGGGAGAGAGAGGGTGAAAGAGAGACAGCCAGCCAGCCAGACGGACAGACAGAGAAAGAGAGAGAGAGAGAGAGGGAGAGAGAGAGAGAGAGAGAGAGAGAGATAAAAAAATGTGTCCAGGCGTCAGTTTGCAATGGTTGATCTTCTCGCAAACCCTTATTTGCAATCATCAAATTATTCGGATAGTGTTAGTCATAGTTTGCAAATATTTTTATGATTTAGGAGAGTTCGTATAAGGGGTTCAAAATTCAAATAACTTTGATTTCCATGAAATTTGAACCATGGGTATTGGAGACCAATTAAGAAAAGTTTCCATAAATTTCCAGGCAGTATTTGAGGGGTGTGAGGGTGCATAAAACGCCTTTTATTTATCGAAACATTCTGAGACACTATCGTGTGTCGGGCGCTCAAACCTCAAATTATAACACATAGCCTTTAAAAATGTAAATATTTCCACATAATAATAATACGTAGAAATTAAACTTTTTAATGGAATACTTAATTGTTCATTCTAAGAAGAATACTCTATTTAGGTCAAATTTTATTACGTGTTATGATTTTATTTTTCTACCTTTTTCTTCTCTCTTGCAAACGATACCTGTATAGTTCCCTCGACACTCTCTCATGGATGAAGGCGGTAGGAAATAAATACATGCTCCTTCTCAGATTAAAATTTCACCCTTGCAAAAACATTTACTCATGGATTCAAACGTTACTGGCAAGATTTTATGAAATTTGGAACATAAATAGAAGCCGTTATAGGGAGTGTAATGTGCTATGATTGATTTAATTTTGATGGAAATAAAAGAGACAGAATAATTGTATCCATAGATCCCAAAACTATTACATACGGTTTTATACCTCACCCCAACCCAAGTAACGCCGGGTAACCCTGCTAGTATTTCTATATAAGTGTTTAGGTGTGCTCTAGTATTACAAGGTTATGACTATCGAAGCGGACATAACTAATTCTCGAATGTTTTGTTCAGCACAATGGAGAAGTGATTTATTCAATTTCTTGACCCGAATCCATTGAAGGCTGAAAAACTCTATTGATCATAGAATTCCTATACAGTCATCTTCAAAGAAAGACGAGCTATTTATAAAAAAAAGAAAAGAGTGTTACGAAAAGAAGAAAAACTTGCGTACGTTTACATACAGTCATTACAACCCGGATCGATGGAACTCAGCATTGTGATCTTCAAAAATAACAAAAACACGAAATTCCTAAGATTTGTGTTTTTTTAACCAGGGCATTTAGCGAAGAAAATGATATTTCAAAGTAGAACGTGACAGACAGACAAACGGGCCATGCGACCGACGTACAGAACTTGAACACGCCTTAATAGTAAGTCAACGTATACAATAAATAGTGCAATGTCCCGCCCCCCCAAAAAAAATAATGCAAGAAATTGTTTTATTGCATTTTCTTGTAGTAATTAGTTCAGTCTCTCTCTTGAAACTGTGTTCTGCGGCTACAGTAGTCAGATGACATCCCGTAGCTGCAATCAGTCCTCCATGCTAGTACCAGGCCATCTGGCCTTGTCAAGCGAAAGTTGTCGTAGGCAATGAAGTTGTTTCGCTGTACGTAGTGGTCCTAGTCCCGCCTGCTTGAGGTCAGCACGTAGTGTGCCCAGCAGATTGGTGCAGTGCTGTCCTAGTCGCGGTTGGTAGGTTTGCGAGCCAGTAACGGCAAAGTCTAATGCCCTCTGTGCGGGAGTGTACGTGTCGATTCGTAGGACATGGCCTAACATAGACCATCTTTGTTCAGCGACCTTTGTGGAGAAGGGTTTTTCGTTGCACAGCTCGTATAGTGCCTTGTTGCTGATAAGTTTTTTCGGCCAGCAGTGACCTGTGGGCAAGCCAACATACGAGTATCAAAAATACTCAGAATTCATAGGAAAATTGACAGCAAAAAATTCTACTTCTGATGCTTGCAGCGGTATTCAGTCGAACCTCGTTGAGCTGGATGAAAGTTTCTAGGGAATATTCAATTCACAAGTAGTCCTCAGTTATATACATATCTCGGTTAAGGGAAATAACGCCGTTAGTTTTTGCAGTTTTTTGTTTGTTTGGTTGGGTTTTTTTTGCAGGCAGGTGTCGCCGTCCTCCCATTAATGTTTTTTGTTGTCGTTTCTTGTGAGCATTGGAATTATTAAAATTGTAGACAATGATATTGATCTCATCAGACGTAAGCATTTTCGGGTGATAAGTAATTTTTTTTTTAATCTCAGAATTTCACTAATTTTGTAATTATTTATCCGAGTTAATATTTGCATTCTGTGCTACATTTCGAAGGCAGAGATTAATTAGTGCTCATTAATTATTACTTACATAGAACTGTCAGATGCACACACACGGCAGTCATGAAATGATGTAATGGCTATTTGTGTGAATCCGGTATGCTGGGTTTAAGTTCTGTCTAGGCTATTATCTACCTGGTGCGACATTCACCCTGGGCGAGTTGAGCCTCCAAAGGACGAAGGTTTCTAGAGAATATTAAATTCACAAGTGGTCTCCAGTCACATGTATGTCCTGGCCAGGAGAGATGACAACATTAGTTTTTTACTATCGCCTGATATTTTCAAATGGTCACCCATCTGGTACTGACCCGGCTCAATGTCGCTTAAATTCGTTAATCTAACGAGAACCGGTGTGTCAACGTGATTATGCCGTAGCCTTTCGATGATCTCAATAGGAATTTGCCATCGGACATTTTGCCCGACTGGGTATTTCCATGCACGATATATATATAAAAGGTGTTCGCGACAACTTGACACTTTTGGAAAAATAAAGTAAAACGTCATATATTGGCCAATAATTGATGTATTCTTAACATTCAAAGTGCAACTCTTATAGAATGTGTTGCCGAATACAGTGGACTCAAAGAAGCCACCCTAACCCTTCACTACGGCCTCCAAGCTAGATATGAACCTGATGCAAACGGTTTTCACTGTGTTCTTTAAGAGACGCCTGAAAACGAGTTTGCTCCTGGCAACCAGTTTGTCCTTAGTGTCTTTCTCAATTGTGGCCCACGTGTAATAGTCCATAGAGTTGCAATCATCGAGTTTGGGAGTGTAGGGTTAGGGTTAGTTTGAGGGTTAGGGTTAGTTTGGTGGTTAAGGTTAGGGTTAGTTTGGGGGTTAGTGTTAGGGTTAGTTTGGAGGTGTAGCAATGTCGGGATTCGTGAAGTCGTGGAGAGTTTGGGTTTTCCTGGGAGTGTGACACAGAGCTGAGTACCACTGCCACACATATGGCCTTCCTGCAGACATTTTTTCAGCCCAGCATTTAACAACAGTAGCTAAATATATCCATCTGAATTGAGTGTGAGTCCTTTTCGAAGATGTAAAGTAGCAGGAAGTGGCCTAACCCTAACCCTAACCCTAACCCAAAGACGATTACAGTTTGAGAGGACTTAGCCACCTGTTATTCTGCGCGTTGTGCAAATGGTTTTGAGAATAACCAGAGCATCGCCGATTCGACTGGGTGTTTGACTCTGTTGAAGAGGGATTTTTGAATTCACTATCCATTATCATGCTCTGTCTGAGAAGGCACCAAACATTGTATGCAATTAAAAATCAAAATTCTGAACCATTAAAGTCGCAGTGTATATAAATCACCTTATAATATTATGTGTATATACATGAAATAGTCATATAAGTCTGTAATATGCGGATTTAGTTTATATCTTTTATGGCCTTATATCAGTTTTAGGATATTACTGCTGTGGTTTGAAATTCAGAAGAAGGGTATACTTATGTATTGTTAAAAGTGGGGCTGTTTGGGGATGGCGTTACTTGTGGATGGCCTATATAAATTGGGCTTTTCAATTGCACTATATTACTTACGTTGAATACATATATCTTGCATGTATAAATGACTAAAAGCTTTCCAAATGTATATATATATATATATATATATATATATATATATATATATATATATGTGTGTGTGTGTGTATATATATATATATATATATATATATATGTGTGTGTGTATATATATATATATATGTGTGTATATATATATATATATATATATATATATATATATATATATATATATATGTAGTCCTAGTAATTGTTTTATTCATAGGACTAAATCTTTTGAAACTTTACTATGTTTATGTAATTGTGCTCCATAGAAAGTAGTGTTTTATATTTAGTATAATCTGTTTATGTATAAAAAATATATTGGCTACATATATGCAGACATGTTTCATCTACATCCATATTTTTGCTAAACTTCCTCAGATCGGATCGTTAGTGAAAAAGATGAAAAAATTTTTTAAAAGAATGATTTGCGCATTTAGGGACAATTGGAGGTAGCTGCCAATGAGAGAAGAGTTTGTTTTTTTGAAGTTTTTATTATTTTTGAAGTATTTTTTATTGCTTTAGCAAACTTGCCTTGCTAGCAATCCTGTTTACTTGGTATAAGTCTACCACGAATCTATTTTTAGGACAAACTTTAAGTCTTTGTTAATGCTGTGTGAATCTCTGCGGTCATTCCGGAACGTAAACAAGGTCAGAGGGCCATCGTTTTCGCCAACGCACAGACACAAACCCTCTACTGTATATAGGCTCACATACATGTGTGTGTGTGTATATACGACACCAAACACGTCCACATTTTGGCACAATATCTCCAGACTGTTTCGTTTACTTACAGATTTATTGACCAATGCAGTTCTTCAAACAGATGGCAGTGATACTGTTATTTCTGGTAGACCGCAGCAATATCAGCAGAGAGATACAAAATATTAACATCATATAATAGCAGAAATGAGTTCAGGTAAAACTGATACGTGCGTACATATACACCCACATATACAAACACACTCATGCATAGAGCTAAAAAGGTAAAGGTCGCATAGCCTGGACGCGCACGAGCGTCGTTGCCGACATCGCACACTGCCCATGGCCGTAGCGGCGGTGATTTGTTAAGAATCACCGTGTCTAGGGCACAGCATATGGAAGGCGGAGCTCATCCCTCTCCTTCCGCTGCCTTGAACCTTCCCTGAGTTTTAGTCAGGTACCCATTTACTGCTGGGTGGACAGAGGGAGTTTCAGACCCGAAAATTCGCATGCCGTGAGTAAGATCGAACCCGGGTCGTCCAAAGACAAGTGCTATAACCACTCGTCCACAGGCGAGTAGCATAGAGCTACATCCACACCAAACGATTTTGTTTATCTTATTCGTTGCATTTGTGTTTACATTGGCTCTTGTTATCATTATTTACGTTTTTTAGTTATTATTTTGTCATTGTGTTTTTTATGATTTTTCTAAGTTATCACTAAAACTATACCATAATTTAAATGCAGTTTTATTGGATATTTCATGCGAAATGTTACCTTTGAGAGAGTGCAGGTTGATTAGGTTCAGGAAATTATGCCCTAATTTAGGTGTTAACAACTGATTGAATGGGGGTGTGAACCAAATGAATTTTCTAGATATTTTTTCCATGTATTTGTAGTTATTTGAGGTTTTATATATTTACTATTAGCATTTTATATGCACTTGTTTAGGGTTTTGTTGTTATGTGATATTGCACTGTTTTTAGGGCTCTGTTGTTATATTATATTGTTACACTGTTATGCTCATTAAAAGTTTCTTCGTTAGACGAGTAATTGCTAATTCTGCTTTCTATATATTTTTTTGAATACGATTAATTAATGAAAGTGAATAAACAAAAGCAAATTTAATTGTAAAAAAATCTCATATATACAATATAGTCAATCTTATATATACGGAAAAAAGTTTTTGCCGAAAATGAAGTTCACATATGAGGTACGGCAAACAATTTTTTAATTGTTACAGATATTGTACAAAAATGTGGACGTATTTTTGTCGCTTATATATATATATATATATATATATATATATATATATATATATATATATATATATATATATATATATATGGGAAAGGAAGGATGACAGTAATCCGACGTAATGGGAAATGAAAAAGGAAAAAACAAGAGATATCTTCTTTTTTATTATTTATTTTTTATATTTTTTATATATTTATCTACGTTTCGTCTTTATTTGTAAGCCTTCCTCGGAATGATAATTTAAAAAAAAAATGTCATGCAAGTACATCGAAATATTGGGTTGACATGATGGGTTATAAGAAAAAGTAGTATCCGTGGCTACTGAGAGCGCTGGACCAAGGTCCGGGCTGAGAGAAGTCAGTAGCAGAGAATGAAAGCCATCCACATTCATTTTACTTAAAATTATCATCCTGAAGAAGTCTTACAAATAAAGACGAAACGTTGATGAATATATTAAACAAAATACATCTCTTGTTTTTTCTTTTTCATTTCCCATATATATATATATATATATATATATATATATATATATATATATATATATATATATATATATATATAGTACAGCTTGTGCGTTGACCTTGTGCCCTTTCCTACCGGAAATGACCGCAGAGATTCGTCTGGCATTAGCGAAAAGACTTAAACACTTAATTTCGCTCCATCTCTTATTTTTTCCAAAAGTCAATTGATGGTAGGCCCACGGGTTCGCTTGTACCAAAGATACGTTCAATTCAAGTTAGCGAAAGCAAAAACAAAAATAAAGAACGACAAAATTAAAAAACAATGACGATTTCAATAAATCTTATGCTCACAAATTCCAAAATAAATTTGATCACATAGTCATCTACCGCCCATGTTCCCTAAATGCTTCAAATCATTCGTTTTATTTTTAATTTCGTCAACCTCTATTACTGACCATCTGACCTGAGGAAACTTAGGTATAATAAGGCTGTAGCTGAAAAATGTTTGCACATGTGTGACCAAAATATTTGTATAACTGTTAAGGTGCAGTACCTATGACAAACATTTGGATTCATCCATTCTCAATAAATACTGAAAGCATTACGCTTCTCATTTGTTGCTCACAACCCCTCCCAAGCCTTGCCTTCCCACTTTGGGGAGGAGTAAGTTTATTGCTTGCTGCCTGAGACGCCCTGACCGGGGAATGCCGACGGAGTTGCCCAGGCTATTTTTGATAGGCCAGAGTGCTCCGTCTTTACCGGCGCTGGCTTGATCCCACCACCTTCCTGACCTTTGGTGGGAGGGAATTAAATACCGTTGCGCACAACCCCAGCCTGATCAGTCTTTCATTAACTTCGGTTAAGAGATCTAGTTTTTGAAAACTTCCTTGACAATAACCTTCCAGATCTAGGAGAAATACTAAAAAAAGCCCACCATAGTTAGAAATGCCATTAATTATCTTGAAAGTCTCAATCATATCACCTCTCATTTTTCTCTCCAGCAAAGTAGTCAATCCCAATTTGTCCAATCTCTCCCTGTAACTGCACTCCTTTACTTTACTTATTAGTTTTGTCACCCTTCTTTGTACGCCTTCAAGTTTCAATATTACATTCCAATGTCCATGTCTAGTCACTGGAGCCCAAGCCTGGGTGCAGTATTCTATATAAGGTCAATTTTTTTTCTCCTCAATAACGCATCTTTAACGAGTCACGAGAAAAGCGAAGTTCTCTGGAAGAACAATTAACAACGGCGAGGTTTTAAGGTCATCCAATTGTCCAATGTTAACCAAGGACAGAAGTTACCATTAGCTGACTGCCATATCGTGCCGTGTTATATGTGAGATTTTTTCACGTTATTTGTCGGTTTGCCTTAATTTGCATACGCGTGAATCCCGACAGAAATTGTAAACAACACGCAAACGTTAATTTCTACAAGATACATGGTTGAATTTGCTATTGCCGCTACAAAAATATGGATTGAGGCAATACAGAGAGGGGGAAGAGAGCAATATATATATATATAGAGAGAGGGGAAATTTTACCAAGGACGGTGTATTGTCTTCCGTTATAAATCATGCAATCTCCCCCTCTCTAAAATTATGTTAAATATGTTTCCAATCTTCTTTTCCTCAATTTACGTCTTAAATAACTCATTTCCCCCTCTCTCAAGATATGTATTAGATATGTTGTCGCTCTCTCTATATGTATATTGAATTTGTGAGTGTAAATTTCTCTTTTATCATTTTCAAAACTGTAGTCACCTCACTTGGATGCTTGACAATGCCGGAAGGTTGAAATAAATTATTGCACCGGTCATCATGTGATTCCGTGTTACTCTATTTTTATGTTATTCTTGCTCTCATACCCGGATTGAGATCTCATACCCGGATTTCCTTCTGGAATTTATTTAACTATAACACATACTAATATATATATATATATATATATATATATATATATATATATATATATATATATATATATATATATATATATATATATAAGTGTTACTACAGTTTTGAAAGCGTCGTTAGAAGATATATTTGGAATATTAACAGATGTGTGAATTTATATCAATAAATGAAAATTTATTTAATCCTTTTTTTAAATATTTTATAAATCCGAATTTTCGGTTTAACAAACCATAATCATAGTAAACAAACATTGTATTTTTTTTATTTTTTATTTTCCATAGTTAAAATCTTTCGGCGTGGCCGAAGATTGACAGTCTCCTCAGATGTTATTGGAGTAACACTTATATTATTCATCTCAAGCCTGCTAGGGCATTCACTACAAGCACCGGACATATAAACAAACTCTCCAATAACATGGAAGAAGATCGCCAATCTTCACCCACGCCGACAGTTTCATTTAAGTGACCTTGATCTTCTGTGAAAATGAATGAATCTATCCTTTTTTTAATTAAATAACTTCAATTAATTACTGTTAATATCGACGAAACTATTGCATATATATTAGAGAAATAAGATAATATAATTTCAAATCAATAACACAAAGCATTAATTTATCATAGACTGCTTACAAAATAGATATGCAAATTAGGATTCCTAATTTGTGTGTAAGAGTTTTTCGTCAGTACTATATATATAGTGTTATGGTGTATTATTGACTTAAATAACAGTTGCGATGGTAATAAAGAGTGATAAATAAAAACAAAAACCTTCACATTTATTCATATATATATATATAATACATTCACTGTCCTTTTTCCTATTTATTTCCGACCTTCGTGTGTGTACCCAAGAGAACACAACATAAATACTGGCGTATGTGTGCCTGGGAGATTTGCACAAATACGTGGTCGCTAAAAACATTAAATTAAGAATATTCTATATTCATTTCAATTTTCAGATTAAAATTTAATCGTTTAATTGTATTTTAATCAGTGTTTTGATTCAACTGTAACTACGTTTGTGTTATAAATTTGTTTATATTGTAATTGAATATTTTCATAATATTTTTGAATCATATTTTTCGTTCAAATTGCTTACAGGACGCATCTTCATTCGTGTTATTGTCGTATTTGTATTATGACATTGTAATAAGCGAAATTAATAAGTTAAAATATAACTAAGATGGAGAAAATTGCAAAAGTGAATAATTAAAATAAATGTACAAGAACTAAAGACTTAGATTAAACCAGAAAAAAGAATTGAAGACAAAAAGAAAAAATGATAATATTTTTCGATTGTCTAAAGGGTATGGCTGGACAATTGTCAATAAGAGAGAGTAGAAATTAGACCTTGGGTTTACTTTCGACAGGCTCGTAACTCTCTGTGGTTAACAAAGTTACCCCAGCCAGGAATGGATCCAGAAAGTGTGGTTTGAGTTGTCCCCCTTTGCAAATTGGCTGTTTGGAGAATTTGAAAGCTAGATGGCTCTGGTTGACAGTCAATTTGCATAGGTGGGGCAAAAAGTAGTATATAAACGGTACTCTTTTCATTGAGCTAGAGAGCGGTAGGGAGAGCAGAGTGAGGCTGAAAGAGGAGACTGAAGTACAAAGAATTGGACGTTGAAAAAGATTAACCACTGTGGTTTGCCACCAGATTTTTTTATATGTTTGTCTTCACGGATTGACCACAAGCTATTTCGGCAGTAACTATGGCAGGAAAGAGGATCAGCAGTGAAATGCTAAAGACGTTCTCTGGAGAGGGGGATGTTCTAGCCTGGCTGAGCAAGGTTAAACTTGTCGCTAAGTTGCAGGACATCGCGGATGTAGCCAGCTTGATACCGCTGTATCTTGATGGTGATGCTCTGGCCCTATATCTGGAGATGCGGGAGGAGGATCGGCTGTCTGCAGACACCATTGAAGAGAAGTTGAAGGAAGCCTTTACTGAAGGATCATTTGTGGCATATGGCAAACTAAGCCGTATGGTGTGGACCGGAGAGTCTGTCGGTGTTTTCGCCAACAACATCCGGAGGTTGGCGGGACTAGCAGAATTCAATGGAGGAGGCCGTCGACAGATGGTTAAGATGGCCTTCATAAATGGCTTCCCAGACCATATTTCCATAGCTCTGCAGAAACTGCCTGGTGTAAATACTATGGAGGTGGCGGAGTTGATTACACAGGCTAGGGTGCTGGCCAGGCAAAAAGAGCGTGAGCAGGGAAGCGTAGCTGTCGTTCAACGAAGCAAACTGCAGCAGGAGATTGTGAAGGACAAAGAGCCGAGAGGGCTGTGGCAGAGACCCAGGTTCGCTGGCAGATGCTACCGATGCCAAGGCCCGCATATGGCGAGGGAGTGCAGGGAGTCGAAGCCGGAAGTCACGTGTTACCGATGTGGGAAAGTCGGCCACATCAGCAGATTCTGTCCCCAGGGAAATGGACAGGGGGAAGCCACTGCGCCGGTAGCTACCCCACTTATTCGATGAAGGCGCTTCAGGATACGTCGCCACAAGAAGAGGTGAAAAGGGAGGATCCAGTGAGAGGTGTTTGGCACGTACCCAATAGTGCAGAAGGTGTTGTGTGGTGTGATGCAAGCAGTATAGCAGTGGGGTCACCTTGGAGATAGGTGGTGTTATTGCAGAAGATGCTGCTTGGTTGCGGAAGAAGGACGCCGTGGCTCACATAAATGTGGCGGAACTGGAGGCGGTTATGAAGGGCATCAACTTAGTCTTGAAATGGGGGCTACGGAATGTTGAGGTGAGGACCGACTCGGCCACTGTGTTCTCTTGGGTCCAGTCCGAAGCTACAAGAGAAAGGAGGGTGAAGACGAAAGGCGCCGCCAAGATGCTCGTGAAGCGTCGATTGATGACGTTAAGGGAGCTGATTAGGGAATTTGATCTTCAACTCAGGATCAGTATCGTTCCCTCAGCGAAGAACAGAGCAGATGTGATGACAAGGGTGAGGAAGACCTGGCTAAAGGCACCGAATGAGGCGGCTGCTGCAATATGTGGCTTGGCCGAAGACACTTCGAAGGATTTGCATGACATGCACCATTTCGGAGTGGATATAACCTTGTTCTTGGCCAGGAAGGTGGACCCCAGAATCACAAAGGAGGCCGTCAGGACAGTGGTTGAGAGATGCCACCAGTGTCAATCAGTCGACCCTGCGCCAAGTAGACACGAAGGTTGTGAGGTTCAGGTAGCAGAGAACTGGAGCAGGTTGGCGATAGACGTAACGCACTATCGACAGAGGCCGTACCTGTCAATGGTCGACTGTGGACCTGGAAGAGTGACCATTTGGAGGGAGATCAAGGCGGAAAACGCAGGTGAGATTGCAAAGGTCCTGGAAGAGGTGTTTTTGGAGAGGGGTCCAGTGACGGAAGTGCTAATGGACAATGGAACTGCCTTTATCTCAGCAGTCTTGAAGAATGTGTTGGATAAGTGGGGAGTGCGGCGCTATTTCAGGGCTGCATATAAACCAGGCGGAAACGGAATTGTGGAGCGGCATCACAGGACCATCAAGGCTGTAGCTGAAAGGGGCCAGATTTCACCACCAGAAGCTGTTTTCTGGTATAATATGGCTCCAAAGTCAGGGCAAAAAGTGGAGTCAGTGCCGCAGAGGGCAGTCTTCAAGTATGAGTGGCGGCATCCCCGAACTGCGCCCGTAGCCACGGAGGAAGGGGAGAAGCAAGCGTCTGTGCGAGTGGGAGAGGAAGTGTGGATCAAACCGCCTGACGCTCGCTGTACCACACGCTGGGGGAGGGGCATTGTGACAAGTGTCCAGTCCCCGAACTATGTATCCATCAACGGCATCCTTCGACACATCCTTGATGTGCGGCCAGCAGTGGTGTCATCAGAGGAAAAAGACAGCGACGTCGAGCCAAGTCGCGACGTTCACGAAGAGGCACCGCGGAGATCGCAGCGAGAGAGACGCCCGCCATGTTGGTCGAGCGACTACGTGATGGGCTGACTAGTGATGATCGTGTAGATCAAGGGGGCGTGTGGTTAGCAAAGTTACCCCAGCCAGGAATGGATCCAGAAAGTGTGGTTTGAGTTGTCCCCCTTTGCAAATTGGCTGTTTGAAGAATTTGAAAGCTAGATGACTCTGGTTGACAGTCAATTTGCATAGGTGGGGCAAAAAGTAGTATATAAACGGTACTCTTTTCATTGAGCGGGAGAGCGGTAGGGAGAGCAGAGTGAGGCTGAAAGAGGAGACTGAAGTACAAAGAATTGAACGTTGAAAAAGATTAATCACTGTGGTTTGCCACCAGATTTTTTTAATATATTTGTCTTCACGGATTGACCACACTCTCGTTTCCCTTATTTTGTCCTTTAGTCCTCACATTCCATCAGCGATGTTTCTGACAAAGGGGGGAGAATTACTGTTTTCTGGGTGAGAATCTATCCACCTAACAGTTATCGTTTGCTAGTTTTTGACCTTGAAGTAGTATTTTTTTAGCTTCTTACATCAAGTGGCTAAATTATTTGTCTAGAGCGATTTCCATAAAAAAATAGTATAGACATGTGTTACCGGTAAGTGGTTTCAAGCCAATCGGAGAAAAAGCAAAAATGGAAAATAAAAATTAATGGTGTTAATAAAAGATATCATTGTTGTTTGTAAATCAGCGTTGATGAAAGCGGCGTCGGGAGGTGTGAGGACAGAAATATCAAAATGACGTCTGCATTTTCGGGACAGTCGAAAGATTAGGTTACGAAAGAAAAACGAGATATTTTTTCTTTTTTGTGTTCCCGGCTTTGTAAAAGGGGGAGGGTGTCAAAATAAAGAATAAAAAAGCATCCGAAATTCTTCGAACAAAAGAGTGGAGCAACAGGTCATAAGCCATCTGATTTGTACTAAAGATTTAAACAAACACCGATAAAATATGAATGTCATTTGAATTAAAAGTGTATGACATGGAATGAACCCTTAATTGTGTTGACAAGGTCGACAAGAGGGCGTCAGGAGAATTTTAAACAAACACAGATAAAAGATAAATACTAACTCTTTTCCATGATGACGTGGACGACGAGTTTATCTCGAAGGTAAACCAGAATCACAACTGCCAAATTAAACAGAAAAAATATTAATTAATTAATTAATTAACTAGAGACTGTCCTTCAGACATTGAATAAGTGGGTGATGTTTTTGATAGACTGCCAGAGTAGCTTATCAAAGAAGAGTCGAGTTGAAACCGAGAAGGTAGAAAC
>OY744517.1:101367273-101437273 GCA_963556195.1 Sepiola atlantica | reverse complement strand
TTGGGAGTTCGAGGCCATCTGAGTGGACAAGTTTCCTTTTTTATAACAAGAACGGCACATTTTGTGATGCCAAATTTCATTCGTATGTCGTCATTAAATAATTAAACTGTATTCATTAGGGTATCAAGTTGGTTTTCATTCTTTCCAAAATATTTAAGATCATCCATGAATAGTAAGTGGTTGACTGTAGGAAGTCCCTTCCATAGTGCATATCCTGCATCACATTACGTAAGAAAAGTGTCATTGGGATCAAACTAATGACAATAAACAAAGGGGAAAGACTATCGCCCTGGAAAATCCCTCTCCTAATTTTCACTTTAACTAATGCAACAAATCCTGAAGTTAAATTGGTTTCCCTATTCTTCATGCTGTTCTTTAACGTTGTTTGAATGTTGGGGCTATTCCGAAAATCTCCAAGAATTTGGGTATACATGAATGAGGCACCATGTCAAATGCTTTCTTATAATCTACCTACTTCATAGCATGGTTAGAGTTGGAGTTGAAACAGTTCATATGATTGAAACGCACATGGGAAAATATGTTCAATAAATAAATTGTGTACGTGAAAATAAAATGTTCTGGAGAAGAAATTGTCTCTGTAGGAATATGAATGCGTGTGTGAAAAATAATTTCTTACTGAGAAAAACGTGTTTATGAATTTGAACACGTGTGATTTTGTGGGTCAAACAAGGAGACGAACAGGATCTCCGATGACTATCGTCTGCCGTGGCCGGAACTGAAAAGCCCCCACGTAGCCATTTGCACCCCCTGAAATTTGTGATCCAAAAAATATTATAAATATAAATACTCTTATATTTCCTAGTCAACTATACTTCTTCATTATGAACCAGTATTTACTTTTATGTAATATATTTTACAGCAGGGCCGGATTAAGGGGCCAAGGGGCTGGGGCCCTGGGCCACCCACCAGGAGGGGACCTCCCACCAATTATTAACATAATTTGCGATTTCAAAAACGCTTCTTTGGATTTTATTTTGTTTAAAACTTAATTTTCCATTCCTGGTACTAATGATACCATAATAAATATTTACGGATTTTAAACTACCAGTTAAAATAAATCTATTGACCATAATAACATCTAAATATGATTTAAATTCATGTTACCTTGTAAAAAGAAAAAAAATTAAAATGTACGTGTTCTCAAACTCAAACATAACTTCGCTAGTTTCAGATCAAGTGGTGAGGGAAACAAAGCCTCGATGCTTTTCACCTGTTTCCTTCTTGGTGAAAGAGATTGTCAGTGTATCTGTCTTTTTTTGTCAACTTACCAAATATATACTTTTAAATATTGTTAATTCACACTATTTAATATCATAAATTATCAATTTCATAATTATAATTCACATGATGTAATATAAACACAAAATGAATTCACGGTGTTGTTCTGCCAGCTTCTTTTAAAGATATTTTTTTAATTTATAAAAGAAAAAGATAGAAATGAATACTAGCAACCTAAATTATTTTCAAATGAAAGTGGGAATTAGTTAAAAAAATTATTTTTGTATTTTATCACGAATCTCAAATACGTTTTTTTCTTTTTGTTGTCAGTTGCAACTATTAATTTAAAAAATTGTGAATGTTACATTCAACATTTTTGAAATTAACATAGAAAAAAATCCCAGATTTCACCCGAGATGAAGTTGAAAAAAAAAACAGCATTGGTAGGGTATAAACCCCACGTACAAATAGAAGATTATAATAGAATTCTGTAGAGCTAGCAAGTAGCTACCTTATTTTACGAACTTTATGTTATTATTACTGTGTTTACTATGCTTTATGTGCTTTACTATGCTGATGTTGTTATTTACATGTACCTACCGAAATACACAACAATATATTTAGATTATATAAAAGAAATTGAAATTTTGTATCTACTTATTTATATTTATATATCAGTACACACACACACTGAACCAAAACGTCACTCATATTAGAATATCAATATTAGTTTTGCCCCTCCTAAAAATGCCTTGCCCCCCCCCTAAAAATGCCTTCCCCCCCTAAAAATGCCTCCCCCCCCCTAAAAATGCCTTGCCCCCCCCTAAGTTAGAAGTCTGGCTACGTGCCTGCTGAAAAGAGGCCTGTCTGACGTTGTGCACAGGTTTATATAATAAAGAAGGGTAGATAACTCTGTGGTCGTCCTCCAGCGCCACCTGACGGTGAAGAGCGGCGCCTACTGGCAAACCGGTGCAATTATGTTTGAGAGGGAGAGATAACAGCTACACTATCTGTTGTGAGCTATTTGCGTTCTGTCTGCTGTTTACACATTTTATTTCATTCTTTTACATTTCCCCCGGGTAACGCCGGGCGATGGGTCAAAAACCCAATGTATATATAGGCGATCCAAAAAGAAACAGCCAAACTGTTAACAATACATAAGTATGCACCTCTTTTGTATTTCTCGTCACAACAGTAATATCCTAACATTGATATACGGCTGTAGAAATGTTAAATCCTAGTGATATTAACTAAATCCGCATATTTCAGACCTCTCTCTCTCTACAGGACCGGCGGGACAGTTATAAAAGTGGGGGGCTCTCCTAAAAAGTGGGGGGGGGCCGGTTAAACACATGCATATATAACTTCATTGTTGAACTTCATTGTTGATGACCGTAAAGTGGGAGGGCCAAGTCAAAATGTGGGCCCCCCCCCCCCCGGTGCCGCCGTCTGTGTATATATATATATATATATATATATATATATATATATATATGTGTGTGTGTGTGTGTGTGTGTGTGTGTGTGTGTGTTTAATTAGAACCTTGGGTAACAAAACAAAACAAGTCTGACCTTCATAAATACATGATTTAAGCGCATCATACAACTAAGGAAGATACATTGCGAATAAGGTGAGATACAGATTTTTTACGTGTATGGTTGGATTTTGTCTTTTTCTTACTAATGAGCCACCACTTATCAAGGCCAAAAGCCACTCGAGGATAAAGATTAATTAGATGGATGGATTGTCAGTTGAATGATGAAGAATATCATGAGAGGATTTTTTATACTAATGAGTCACCACTTATCAAGGCCAAAAGCCACTCGAGGATAATGGTTAATGAGATGGATGGATTGTCAGTTGAATGATGAAGAATATTATGAGAGGATTTTTTATACTAATGAGTCACCACTTATCAAGGCCAAAAGCCACTCGAGGATAATGGTTAATGAGATGGATGGATTGTCAGTTGAATGATGAAGAATATCATGAGAGGATTTTTTATACTAATGAGTCCCCACTTATCCAGGCCAAAAGCCACTCGAGGATAAGGGTTAATGAGATGGAGGGATTGTCAGTTGAATCGTGAAGAATATCATGAGTGGGTTGAAAATGATGAATGGAAGGAACAAAATTTGCTTATTTATGAGGCCGGGTTATAACAAGTATTTGTTTGAATTGGAAGTGAAGATGACTATGTTGTAGTCTACATGGAAGCAGTCCCATGGTAATGTGTCTGTTTGTTTTACGCTAAATTTATCCTTTTTTGGTTACTTATACGAAAACCAAACGATTCATTGTATACCATTAATTGAACACAAGTTGCTATTTTCATCAATATGTGGGGTGTAGGTTAATACCTTCACAACATTGTTAGTGTGTAATTGACAAGAATTGATCTGACTGGATTTGAACTCGGTACAGACGATTACAAAGTCGGCGACGGTATCCATTAGACCAATGATACACTCCCACTTTGTCATTGATTGAGGTCAAGACATGATAAGATTTAGAATTCTGTTTGGTTTACGTCCCAGAAAAAAAGTAATGGTGAGGTTGGCGCTTGAATCTTAAGTCCCGACCCCTTATTGCGCCATGGACAATCTTGGGTTTGAGTGTTGTTATCATAATAGATTACTTATGGAACGGGAAAACACACATTAACGGGCGACTTTCTATGTCAGTATTACAAAAGTTCAAATGAAGCAATCAAGATAAACAGGTTTAGAATAAAGTGCAGGTGTACCTGGTGGAAGACAGTGCGCCCTTGTCTTCCATGAATCGGGGAACGCGTCCTCCCACTCTTGCGATGGTGGACAGCGCTTTTAGTTGCGTCATTATTCTCTTTACTCAAACCACATAAAAATCGTGGATTTCAATGGTATTTTATGATATATAGAGTCAGGACAAGTGGATTAATGTGTAGTATCTGTTCTGATACTTCAATTCATTTTATGTGTCCTCAGTTAGTAGAAGAACAAATCTTTCTAGACTAAGACAATTTTAATTTTTGTCCCAATCCAGAGTGCCACTTTTTGATGAGCTGATTTCTCCCACATAAAAAACTGACCTTGTGTGTAACTTTGCCCTTGTAGGGAGGCAAGTAAATAGAAATTGTTATGTTTAATCATGTTTGAATAAATTCGTAAAATTGAATTAATTCTACGGATTATAATTATCAACTCTAATAATCTAGTAATCTTATCCTACATATAACTTGAAAGATATCTGTCTCAGTTTTGCACCACTTTTATGTCCTCTGGCGAAGATTAAAATCAAGATATGATACTACTAAACCTATGTCCACATTTGATCAAAATCCATTACATGAGTTTGATTCTAGAAAATGTTACAAAAAATTAAGGCTTAATGGGTCTTAAGAAGAAATTTAAATTCAGGGTTTTTTTCTTAATTTGTATCTCATGACTATAGATAAAATTTAATGCAAATCTGAAATATTTGAATTTTTAAATAGGAGGTTGCCCTTTAAAATCCTACAAAGAAACTGAAATTTTGCGAATAATTATTAATTTATGTATTGTTAAAATTTCACAAAAACCTAATATCTAAATTTTCACGAAGTGTATCCACACCCGCTTTGCCCATTTACATAAAACTAAATTAAACTATTTATAGTCCACATTACCACATCTTATGCTTAGCAGATGTGTTCCAAAATTCATAATTATCGATTAATTAGTTTAGGAGTGAATTCTGCACAGACAAATATATAAACCTATACAAATTCCTAACTCTATATAAATAAGAAAGTAGAGTGAGATTTTCCCTTGTACAGCTGACGAGTGTAGATTTATAGCCGTGAGCTCCATATAAATATCTGCTTCGTACGTGATTTAGGCCAATTATTAGTACATGTTTTGCAAAAACCAAAAATTGGCTTCGTTCAAATTCATCTATTTTTATATTAAATCCGCTCAGTCATGAGTAACCTCAACAGTATTAAGTCCCCATTTTCAATCAATCACACGGTAAAACATTTTACAACCCATACCGGTATATTTAGAAGAAATCTTCATAACTTAATAGACTTGATGGAGTCGCTTCTAATATTGATACAATGTATACATATTAAAGTCAAAACCTATTTGACTTTAATATCATGATTCACCTCAAGAAAACCCCTTTCTTTATAAATAGTTTTGCTATCTAAAAGGTAATGCATAAACTGTGTTTATATTGACAAGCCCACAGGTTGAGACTAGTTTTGTTTTATTTGATGTTCAGGAGGCCATAATCCCAGGCATTACCTCCACCTTTCGTCTAAATCGTTAGAGGGTAGCGATCGCCCGAGGCACCATTACCAGGTAATGCCAATGGGTCTAATTCAGACAAGTTTCATGGGTAGTTCATTACCAGCCTTAGGCGTTGATGTTATGTTAATGATCACATTAAATAACAACCTATTGTCACATCAGGTTCTCGTGAGGAGGTTGATAAATAGGAATACTTAGCGAATAATGAGATTTTTAAGGAAAATGTTTGATAAATAGGTTTGGTTTGGTTTGGTTTGGTTTACGGCATAGCAACCAACTATGGGTTATGTAATGCCGAATAAAGTTGTCAATGCAATTCGAATTATTTCGCATTGTCTTCAGAGACAATGAAAGGTGAAAAGATGAACTTGCAATCAAATTCTTTGGTATAGTCCAACTTCCTTGATGAAGTCTAAAATTTTAGTCACATTTATATTTCCAAACAAGTGCTTTAAATTTGGAGAGTCGTAATACTTGTTAAGGGTTTGCTGCAAATCTTGACAGTCTATTAATACGTGTTTAACTGTGTAAGATTGTTGACATGTTATGCACATTGGAGACTCCTCTCCTTCCAATAAGTGCTTATGAGTGATCTGTGTGTGTCCTATTTGAAGTCTGGTTATTATAACCTCTTCTCTCCTTACTTTTCTATATTCTAGGGGCCACTCATCTATAGTTGGCCAAATCTGATACAATTTGTTATTTTGACACTCATCTCAACATTCCTGCCATTTTTGTTTGGTGATCTTGTTAATATTAGGTCGAAGATCTGTGTATGGGATCCTAGTATTGGTTGGTGTCATATTTAAGGATTCTTTTGCGGCTTTATCTGCTCTTTCATTGCCACAAATGCCGACATGGCTCGGTATCCAGCATAGTTTAATTTTACATTTCTTTTAGTTGTAAATATTAGTGATCTTATTTAAGATTTTTACAATCAACGGGTTATCTAAATTTTTATTTTTCATTGCTGTGATCACAGATAGGGAGTCAGAGAAGATGATAAATTTATCAGTGCTACTAATTACCTTCTATTATCTTTAAAGACAAGTATATGGCTGCAGCTTCTGCGCTGAAAATTGATGCACTGTCAGTTATTCTGTATTGCATTTCTCTCTTATTTAAGACAGCCGCACACTCAACTCTATTCGATTCTTTGGATCCATCTGTATAGAAGTATTTGTAGTCGGAATGTTCATGTTTTATATATTCAAATTCCTCGTGAAATACAATGGGATTCGTTTGGCTCTTTGAAGCTGTTGGTAAATCGAGGATGTAAGTAGGTTGTTCTAATTCCCATGGTGGAATTTTAGAAATTAGTGATTCGTGGATGAGACTTGAGTCCAATTCGAGTTTGTTTCTTAACTCCTCGATGCGGTAACTGAAGGGTCTGATGACACTGATTTTTCTCTCAAACAGAGTCTTATATTGAGAAGAAAATGTGCAGTCGTAGGCAGGATTTGCTGGACATGACAATAATTTGGTCACATATTGTAGTGTGCAAAGGACCTTCATTATCTTCAATATATAGACTTTCCACTGGAGACGTGCAAAATGCCCCCAATGCAAGTCTTAGTCCCTGGTGATGGATAGTTTCTAATTGTTTCAGATATGATGGTCTTGCTGCACCGTAAATGAAACTTCCATAGTCAAGTTTCGACCTTTCAATTGTTCTGTACAGTTTAAGTAAGGATGTTTTGTCTGCTCCCCAGTCAGTGTGAGCTATCACTTTCAATAGGTTAATTGCCTTGTTGCATTTTTGCCGGAGATACTTTATGTGAGGAATAACCGACAGCTTTTTGTCAAAAATAAGACCAAGGAACTTGTACTCGTCTGCCATTTGTATCTCCTTGCCAGCCAGTTTAAGGCATGGATCGTTATGCATTTTGTGTAAGTTGCAAAAATGGACACACCTCGTCTTTGATTCAGAGAATCTGAAACCGTTCTCTTCAGTCCATTTGCTGATTTTATTTAGAGTGAGTTGCAACTTACGTTCTACCAGATGCATATGTTTTGCCCGGCAGCAAATCAAAAAATCGTCCACGTACAGTGAGCCTTTAACTTCAGTGTCAAGGTTTTTCACGATATTATTTATCTTGGCATTAAAGAGTATCACTGATAGGATATTTCCTTGGGGTACCCTATTCTCCTGCTCTTTTACGTCGGAGAGTGTAGTTCTGACTCTCACTCGGAAATTTCGGTTTGCAAAGAAATTTTGTATAAAGACAGCCATTCTGCCTCTTAATCCAAGATCACGAAGGTCTTTCAATATGCCGTACTTCCAGGTGGTATCGTACGCCTTCTCTATATCAAAGAAGATAGCAATCAGGTGTTCTTTTTTGATGAAAGCTTCTCTGATAAAAGTTTCTAATCTGATCAAATGGTCAGTGGTACTTCTTTTCTTCCTGAAACCGGATTGTAGACTTGATATCAAATTGTTCGATTCAAGGTACCATGTCAATCTGTCGTTTATCATTCTTTCCATCACTTTACAGAGACAACTGGTTAAGGCAATTGGTCGATGGCCTGAAGGCCTATCAAGAATTTTTTCCCGTCTTGGGTATGGGAATCACTGTGGCTTGTCTCCAGAGATCTGGGATCTTCCCGCTCATCTACACCTCGTTATAGGTGTCTAGAAGGTATCTAGTGGACACCTGTGGTAAGTTTTTGAGAAATTCGTAGCATATATCGTCTGGACCGACCGCTGTATTATGGGTTTTAGCGAGTGGCTCACTGAGCTCCGATGTCGTGAAGGGTCGATTATAATTTTCAGTATTTTTTTGAACTGAAATTGAGAATTTTCTTTTCTTCGGCTTTCTTAATTCTTTCGAATTTTTCAGTCTGACCCTTGGAGCCAGAAATTTCTGCAAAGTTGTTTGCCAAGGCGTTAGAAATATCTTTCTTGTCTGTGATCTTTAATTGGCAGACTGCTATTTTTCCCAGCTATTTTTCTCATCATGGTCCATATTGTTTTAGAGTTGGTGTTTGAATTTATTTTTGATATATACTGTCTCCACGAATTTCTCTTGGACTCTTTAATCGTCCACCGAGCTTTGGCTCTTTTGATTTTAAATAAGTCTAAATTCTCCCGAGTAGAATTAGATTTGAACCTTCTCAGGGCAGAACGACGTGCCCGGACAGCCTTCTGACATTCTTTGTTAAACCAAGGTTTTTGTTTATTGTGATTTGCAGATGACTTTGGTACACAGTCCTCGGCTATTTCTATCAGTGTCTCTGTAAAGTAGATGGCATGATCCGTTTCATTGACATTGATATCAGCTGTTAGTTTTTCTTGACATTTTTCTTGGAATTTCTTCTAGTCTGATTTCTGCAGATTCCATCTTGGTAGTTTATCTTCCAGTTGAGGACCTGTACTTTCCAGAATAATTGGAAAATGGTCGTTACCACATGTCTCTTCATGTACTTTCCATGTATAGTCCATAAAAATTGTTGGATCACATATAGTCAAATCCAGTGCTGAATATGTTCCCGTTGCTGGGTGTAGATACGTGCTGGTTTTATTATTGTAGAGGCAAAGGCCATTTTGATCTAGTATTTCCCCAACAATTCGGCTTTTTTTATCTGTGATTTTACTGCCCCACATTTCATTGTGGCTATTAAAATCACCCAACAGTATCATTGGTTTGGATAGTTGGTTTATTAAATCATTCAGCCTGGATTCGACTATGTTCTCACCTGGTGGCAGATAAAGGAAACAAATTGTGATCGTCTTATGCAATGTTACTGATACAGCAACCGCCTGCATGTTTGTGTCAAGCAGCATCTGACTCTGCGGAATTGTATTTTTAACAATTATAGTTGCCCCACCAGAGGCTCTATCCGTTTCTTCTTTTATATGATTGTATACATTGTAGTTTTTATTTTAAATACACTAACTTGCCTGAGGAATGTTTCCTGTAGGCAAACAACTGCTGGGCACATTCTCATAAGAAGAACCAGCTCTTCATAATTAGCTTTAACGCCTCTTATATTCCATTGAATTAATTTTCTCCCATGGTTTAGATTTTGATTGGGGGGGGGGGGGCTTTTTGTTTAGTTTGCTTCTTTTTTTCCGTGTTTTCCTCCTCTGTCTCCATCATGTTGTCCAGAGCCTCAAATCGGTTTTGTGTCAAATTGACTCTGATTTTTGGCTTTGGCTTTCGAGGTGATTTTTTCTTTTTTTTCTCCTGTTCAGAATTTTTACCTGGAGACTTTTTATTTAGATCTTTTCGGATCCCTTTCTCTTTCACAGTAGATTCAGGTGTCTCATTTGGTTTGATCTGTAATGGTGCATCTGGAATGGGGGTACCCAGTTGAGAAGGTAAATTCCAGATGTTTTCTGCACTCGATTCCACCTGTTGCTTTTGAACGGCAACTGGTTGAGGAGGAGGTCTGGGTTCCATTTGTTGTTTTTGAGCTCTGACTTTTGGTTCCTCATACTCTTTCCTGAGTGTATTTTGGAAAGCTGGCCAGTCTCCCGGTCCGAGCTGAAGTAACCGTTCTATTAGTTTTTTGTATTTGTTCTCTTCTTTATTTACTACTGGGGACACAACCTGAGAATATGTCTTTCCTCTAGTTATGTCAACCACCTTCCTTGCTTCCTGAAAGGAAATGCCTCTGGTATATTTGACAGTCAATAGTTCTTTTTCTCTTTTCCATTTTTTGCAGATCTTTGCATAAACTGGGTGGTCACCACCACAGTTTTCACAGGTGTGAGTTCCCTTACACTCATCCATAGAGTGGTCAGGGTCTTTCTCTCCACATTTCCCACATGTTTGTATACCGTTGCATTTTGTTTCATGGTGTCCATACTTCTGGCACCTGTAGCACCGAAGAAGATTAGGGATGTACTGATCGATTTTTTCGATAGTATAGCCTATCTTTATTTTTTGAGGTATTGTTGGTATATCGAATGTCATCACATATGTGTTTGTTTGTATAGTTTTATTATCTCTTTTTATAGAGATTCTTTTAACTTCCGTTACCCCCTGGGACTTCAGCTCCTCTTTAATTTCATCTAAAGTGCATAAGGAGAGTTCTTGGCTCCTTATCACTCCTTTCGAAACATTTAGGTACTGGTGTGGATAGGTTTTATTGTTTTGTTATGGAACATTCTCATGCCCAGCAAAAAATCTGCATATCTTTTTTTTTCTACTTCGACCAGGATGTTTCCGTTGACCAGTTTTTTTACGTTTTTAGGTGCCATATGAGCTAAAATTATCTTTTCAATTATAAAGGGAGACACTGTTGAGAGTTTTGGTTCCTCCAAAGCTTCCAGGACAATAAATCTCGGGAATTTATTCTGGTCACTTCTTTCCTCTTCTCGTTCTGAACTAGAGTCTCTATGGACTCGTTTTGTGGTTCTATTAGGAGCCATAAGTTGTTTGGTTTTTGTTCACCATTCCTGCTCCCCACCCACCACGGAGCACACTATGGGAATTGCCAAGAGGGAAACCCAATCGCCTTGACAAGACAGGGCTACAGGAATGATATACTCAACCTGATCGTGATCACAAGCACCCGTGTTCCATCGATTTCTCTGCCCACTAATAGCGAAACGTCCGGGGCACACAAGTTGATTGACCCTTGCCACCGCTTTCTACCACTTATAAACTGGAATGGGTATTGATAACTTATGTAGTTGATCAATTATATTATTGAAAACGATCGGGGAAGTTGAAAAAGATAAGTGCTAGGGCAAGACGTAATTAGCCGATTGATCGGATCGGGCCTCTCCGACCTCCCGTCTAGCCGAAGTAAGTGCCGAAATAGAGTGTTACAAGTCACGTGACCATTTAGGTAACCAGGCCACGGACCGCTCAGCCATCAGGATCCCGTCCTAAGACGTCACGGGTCGCCACCCACGGCAAACAGGTGGCCCCGTTTTCGGGGGGGGGGGTACCCCTCTGCATGGGGTTGCAGTCGGCGAATTCGCAACCCCGCCGACAGGGCAATTGATAAATAGGAATACTTAGCGAATAATGATATTTTGAAGGAAAATGTTTGATAAATAAGAATACTTAGCGAATAATGATATTTTTAAGGAAACGAAATTATGGGGAAAAAATTGTCTTCTGAAAATTATTCAAATTATAGTACATTAAAAGTTCAAGGAAAATATCAAAGGCAGCTTTAGTAACTTGAAAAGATAGTAGGGATATTAAAAGTCATGAGCGCCATTGAAATATGAATACTGAAGCTTGCTTTGCATGAACAGTAGACACGCTGTTATTTACAGCCCTCCCATATTGTAGCCGGGTTTCGTTTAGCTAAATAAAGTTTATTACTTTTACTGTTGTTCCAAGTTGTGTTCTACTTATCTAAAAAAAAAGGAATTAATATTTAAAATATAAATGGACAATTGTGAGGGCTTCGGTTAGAATTGTCCTCGAAAAATAGACCAATAAAAATTTCATTAAATGCATGGAGAATTGTGATTATTGATTTTCGTTTCTTAACCCTCTGCCAAGATAAATCGACTTCACTTGGCGGCCATTTTGTTGAGATAATCATTTAAATCTCGCGTGGCCGCTAAGACTCTGAAAGTAAAAATTACATTTTTCAAAAATGTCAATTATGATTTTGTACCACCATCGCCGAGTCTGGAGAAACACGGATAGATACAGAAAATATTGGTTGCCCAAAGTCGAATTAAATATCGTAAGGCTGGCTGTGGCGCCTAATTGTCGCCATTAAAATAAAAGCCTTTTTTGAAGAAATAAAACTGAGAAATGAAAATATAAATTTGACAAAAGGCTTGTGACCGACGATAAGAGGGAAACTGTGTAGATAAAATAAAGAAATAGTATCGGAACAGTTAAACAGAAGTGTCGCCAAGATCAAGACCAAATGAATATCTCTCTCCAGTGTAAAAAAAAAACGTCGTTCAGTCCAACATAAAAAATCCAGCACTATTCTCTCCTTTCGTTCGCTTTACGATCCCACGTTCAGAACGATCTCCACATCAGTATTTATTTATACATAAAAATGTACAAAATGTGGCACAAGGCCGAAAATGGGGATGGGAAAGGTTAGGTCTTCGCTAACAAATTGAACTAGTCTAATTTAGCTAGCTTCATTCGGGACCATCATTCACCAAAATACCGCATTTATACTATACATCCTTCCCCAATCACCAAAAGAATTCGCACCGTGAAGTCCTACTTAAAACCCATATATGTAAAATATGCAACAGGGGGGTATGGTAATAAAAATAATATGTACAAAATATATATATGAATATTTACAATGAAAAAATTGAAGTTAGTAAAAAGACCCCCCATTACTAAACTGTGGCAGATGCGCAGATTTGCCAGTCGAAATCGAAAATCGAAAAAAAGGAGGTTGATGCAGGCCCCAACGCTTTATTTAATAACACCACCTTCGAAAATATCGAAGGGTGACCTGCATCCTGACAAATCAAGCGCTCTGTCACCTAGTTGGGGATGGGATGGGGAGTTAGGAACTAAATGGGGGGTAAAAAAAAAAAAAAAAAAAAAAAAAAAGAAGGGGGGAGGGAGAAGGACAAAAATAAAAGGGGCCAGAATGAACTCATTCACACACTAGCTAAATTATGAACTTAAATTAACAGAAACATGTCTTTTAGCTAACTTATAACTGGGTCATAATCGAAGTTCGTTTTTGTAACTCAAAATCCTATACCTAAGGCACGTCTAAATACCACTCTATTCTAGCTCCTGTCACTCTACACAGTCGCGCACATCTCACCCACCTTTCACCAAAATCTGCCGGAGAGAGTTTCACCCTCTCGGCCTTAATGCGAGCTTTCATGTAATATTTGAAAATCGTAACAAGGTCGAGAGAAGTGAAGGTCTCAGCTCCGTAGACTGCCTTCAAACGAGTTTTCCATATCGCGTCTCTCATAACGGCTAGTATGCTTAAGAACACAAAACGTCTCAGCCTATCTGTTGTCGGAACCCAGTTGCTACATACATTGATAGGTTCCAGGTCAAAAGACGATACGTTAAGTATGCGAACCATGAGACCTGCAACAAGCCTAATCAGCGGCACAACGATGCGGCAATAAAAGAAGGCGTGACTCACGGTCTCGTCTTCATCGCCGCATCTAACACAAGTCGGTGAACTCACCAAGCCAGCTGAATGAAGCTTCTTACCGACCCAGAGAGCATTTCTTATCATCAGCCAGGTTAGCGTTGCCTCGTCATTATCAAAGCACCGTAACCCAGGCGCCCAAGGCCAGATTGAGCGTAGCTCCCCCCTCGCCAAAGCGAGCCCCTCAATCCTGTCATCTCGAACAGTCCCCCTCACCATAACCCGATATAATGCCTTTCGGGACAACAGTAGGGTGTCAGAGAGGCTTTCTTTCACCCTTAAGAAGAACTTCAAAGCGTGTCTGCATTCGCGATAAAAGGAGCACTCGCCTCGGGGCAACCTGTGTGCCTCCCCCTCATCCAAGTGCACACTTTTAAAAGCCGGAAAGGCTTTCTTAGTGTCTTCCTTCCAGAAGACACCGTTTCCCTCAGTTTGTGAACTCATCCGATCTAGATAAAAAAGCCGAAGTGTATGACGACGAATCTCGACATTTGGCATACCTAGACCGCCCTCAGAAGGATGGAGATAACAAATCTCACGACGGACCATAGGGGCCTTGCCAAGCCACAAGAACTTGAAAAGAGCCCGCTGCATCTCAAGCAGTGTATCCGACGGGAGAGGAAGCACTGATAGTCGATATAGGATGATCGGATAAATGTGAGAGCAACACACCTCCGCTCTCCCCTTTAACGAAAGATTTCTACGGATCCACAGACCAGCTGCGGCCCGAATCACTTTCAATACTTCCGACCAATTTTTCTCCAGCTGCAGGTCAGGACCGAACCAGACGCCGAGTAGCTTGCAAGGCCCGTCCGTCCAGCTAAAGGGCCCCTGCAGGGGTACACCCCTCCAGGCACCAATGCGCAAGCCAACAGACTTGTCGCAGTTAATTTTGGCCCCTGTTATCGTTTCATACATTCTGATTTCTCTGTCGACGACACTAATCTCGGCACTGCTCGTTACAAGCACAGTCAAGTCATCGGCAAAGGCGGAGTACTTCAACTTGGTGCAAGCACCTGCCAAAGTAATCCCATTAAGGACCGGATTCACCTTTAGCCTGTGAAGAAAGGGCTCCAACACAAGCACATAAAGCATCGGTGAAAGCGGACATCCCTGACGAAGAGATCTGGATAATCTGAAGGGCTTAGACATCACACCATTCACCTCTACCCGCACACCGGGGTTCGCATACAGGAGACGAATCCAAGAGCGAAACTGCGGACCGAAACCGGCCGCAGACAAAACAGCCTCCAAGTACCGATGGTCCACCCTATCGAATGCTTTGGACTGATCTAAATTGATCAGCGCGGCTTCTGTGTCGACTTTATCTATGATCAGACGTATCGAGTGCAAATTATCTTGAATGGTCCTACCCTTTACAGCACAAGTCTGTTCAGGGCTAATTAGACCAGCCAAAACAAGCTGCAGTCGATTAGCTAAGATCTTGGCCAAAATCTTTAACTCAGCATTTAGCATCGTTAAGGGCCGGAAATTATCTAACCCATCCCCACCATTTTTGCTTTTGCGTAACAACTTCACTATACCCATGGTCAAGTACTCGGGAATAGTCCCATTCCTAAACCACGAGTTAAATAAAACTGTCAGCAAGGGAACAAAAATGTGCGACATCCTCAAATACACCTCGTAGGGCAAACCGTCAACACCGGGAGACTTGTTAAGGCCAACCCACCTCAAGGCTTCCTGAACTTCTTCCTCCGTTATGCAACCTTCGCACCTAGCTGCTTCGGTCGCCTCGAGACGAGAAAAGTCAGCTAAATAGGGGTCGAAATGTATTAATGACAGACCGGGTTCCTTGGTAAAAAGATCCTGGAAATGAGAACGAAACGCCTCCAGAATACCTTCGTTTGTGGTCACGAGACGCCCATCCAGCAATGAGACACGTGCGATATGCCGATCAGCAGCTTGTCGACGTTCCTCTGCACGCAATTCAGCGGCCATATTTGTTGCTTCTTGAGGCATTCTCTTTAACCTAGCCCTAATCGCTAGAGCTTGGTGCTGATGCATAGCAACAGACGCAAGCTTTGCCTTAATTATAGTAACTTTAGCACTATCCCCCGCCTCCACCGCCCGATCTAATATAGAATCTAGTGCCACTTTAGCTGCTCTAGTTGTTAGATTGAGTCGTCGGCTAAAATCAGCAGAAAAGGACCTAATTACCTTCTTAAAGTGAACCCACTTCCTATTCCCAATTACAGCCCCCGTCAATTCCCGCTGTAAGGTTAGTAATAGCTGTTCCTGGTAGCCCTTCACATCGAACAACGAAGTGTTGAGCTTCCAGTAGCCAGCCAATCTAGGCTTAGGTCTATCTAAGTTTACTCGAACCCGAACAAGTCTATGATCCGAGTAAACTATATTATGAAAACTTGGACATTCTAATAATTCTACGTCGACTCTCCTAATTAAGAACCGGTCGATATAACTCGAAAGTTGTACCGCTCCGGAGCCGCGCCTAGCTGTCCAAGTCCATACGCTATCACGGGGCTTTTCATTCCGGAACTTATCGATAAGATCAAACTTATCGACAAAATCCCGAAATGCCTTAGCATCCCGATCATTGTTAGTTCCCCTACCCTGATTACGATCTATATCGGGATCCAGGACCGCGTTCCAGTCTCCCGCTAAGATGACCGCCCGAGTTGTACTCATGAACTGCTCGATCCGTCGAAAGAAAGGAGTAAGCTCAGAATGGATATTGGGCGCATAAACCCCAATGAGTCGAAATGCCTTATCTTTTATGGTAATATCCAAAACGCACAGCCTACCTTCCGGATCCATGAAACAAGGGTCACACGACGCATCTAAAGACTTATTTACTAGCCAGGAAACACCCCTTGAGCGAGAATTAAAGTACGCTGAGTAGACGCAAAAACTCCTAGTCAGCGCACCCAAATAGTCACCTGAAATTAAGTGGGTCTCCTGCATACAACATACATTCACTCCAAGGTGCTGAAGGTCTGTAGCAACTCGAAATTTACGAGAGTCGGCCCTCAGCCCATGTACATTTAAGCTTGCTAGATAGAGAGCCATTGAGATTTCTTAGGGTTGGGTTCCAGAAACGAACATCGATGACGTCAGGATGCCGACGGCTCTCCCAAAAGACTGTGTGCCCATCTGAATGTTGATTTGACCATCATGGGAGATGCCGCCAACATCCAAGGGGTAGGTTAGTTTGGCTATCCTATACAGGGAGGGATGCAAATAAACAGGGACCCTCCCAACACAATCCTTTCGTAGACATTTCAAAAATTCATTTTTAAGGATAGCCATGGGCTGAGATAATTTAAAGGTATTATTTGCTTCCCTTATCATTAGCCAGAGCCCCTTAGCTTCTTCAGGTTTTCTAATTACAGTCAGAACTCTGGTAGCGTTAGGGAAGTTTAAGGGTTCCTCAACGGACATGTTTCCCACCTCCCTAAACTCTAAAAGTTTTTTAAGGTCTGCAACTTTGTAATTTTTCACTGTCTCTTCTTGCACTTCATTTGTTACGCATAAGTTTATTCCTGGGAGAAACGCAGTCTTTTTCCTTCTTTTCTCCAGAGAAGGGCTTCTGTGCCTTTTTTGAGATGAGGGTGGAGGTGGAGGTGGCATGTCTTCTTTCATTGGGGAGTGGGAAGGGGTTGTGTTTCTGTTTTCAAGAAAGGGAGAGGCGGGAGCGAGCTGTTTTGCAGGGGATGGAGGGGGAGTATTTTGGGGAGTGTTTTGTGGGGTGACTAAAGGGGAAGGTTTGGGAGAGGAGACGACTTTGCTTTTTTTAACTGGGCTTAGAGGGATTAATTTGTATTCCCTGTTTTTCAAAGGAGTGGTGATTGGAGGGGGCATAACTTTTGGGGGGGAACGTGGCTTCGTAAGACTGTGAGTTTCGGAGGTTGACTTTGTTTTAGGGGAGAGCTGAGGGCTTGGTTTTTGAGCGGGATATTTGGCGGGGGACTGTGAACTAATATTTTGGGAGGGAGATTTAGGGCTTTCCGATACTTTATTTCTGTCCAATTTATTTTTAAGGTCCCGGACTTCAAGGTATTTATCTTTGCCAGGATCCTTTGTTAACATTTCCTGCTCCCGCATTTCATCCAGTGATTGACGACCAGGTGTCTTTTCCCCAGGAACAAGAAGCCACTCTTTTTCGTCTCTGTCCTCCTGTTTACTCAGATCAGGGAGTACTGGGTAGTCGTCGTTATCAGATTTTGAAGAGGGTGAATTGATGGGCATCCCCACTCTTGTTGTCATTGGTACCCCTAAATGTTGGCCCACTCTTGTCTTTATCGTCGTGGGCTTTCTTTGAGGGCATTCCACGGTGAGGTGACCGACTTCCTCACACGCCCAACAAACAGGCCTTCGTCCGGCCACAATTACCGGCAGTTTTTCATCCCCTACAATCAAATAATAAGGGATGCTGTCAAATGCTTTTTTATCCAGAAGAATTTCGAATGACCATAATCCTGCATGCTCATCCCAGGTTACGGACGTTATGTCTCCATATTTCAAAAAGAAAGCACCTAAATGTTCCCCATCCACATGGAACGGGACGTTAAAAACTGACACCGCTGTTCTCCGTTTTCCCAAATATTCCATCCGAAGAATGTAATCCTTAGTTATGATTTCCGTCTGCGATAGTTTGACACAAGTTTCTTCATTTGGAAACAACGTGTTCCAAGTGTTGTAACCTTTACATCTTATAATTCGTAAAGGTTTATAACCTGCCGTTAAAAGTAGTTTCGTAATTAGATCTGACGACGATCGTATAACTTTTTTTGACTTTTTGTCAACGACAAACATGATAATGCTTTTTTTTTTTATTTCCTCCAACTTTGGAATATCCACCAGTAGTCCAGTATCGGTCACTAAATGTAGGCACTGTTTCGCCTTCTGAATAAAATCGTTGACATTTATAATAATTTTAGGAGGCTTACTCCATTCTGAACATCCAGGAGTAGCCTCGGCCGGCCCCTTCTGCTCCTCGGTAATATTCATCTTGTCAACCGGCTTCGGGCTACTAGTAGCCGTCGCCATTATGGTTATAAAACTTTATAACCAAAAAAAAAAAAAAAAAAAAAAAAAAAAAAAACAGCAGTGGTAAAAAAAAAGAAAAAAAAAGCTTCACCACGAAAAAGTCAGTTCAAAAACAACAACAGTAACAATAACGGCAGCGATAACAACAGCAACAAGAAATTCAACAATGGTAACAATAATACTTAACGATCTTTGAAGGGGAATAACGCAACAAAAAAAAGTAATCCGAGGATTGAGCAACTCCAAATGTCAACTGCTTCCAAACTAATCACCAACTCATGAACGATCTCCACATCTCTGACCGAATCTTCATTTTTCTTCTCTTATTAAAAAAATGTGACGCATGCAAACCAACTTAATTTGCATAAATCTCTCTCTCGACGCCGCTGCCCGGATCTTCAAATAAAAACCTTATTTGACTTTCTGACGCCTTTCTCCTCCCACTCCTCTTTCTTTTTTGTCGTCAGCGAGCGTTTTCGGGTTCGCCCCACACACACAGCATACCAGACGCTGCCTCTTTGAATGGCGCCAACAAGTGTCTGCATTTACGTCAGTCGGCCGCTCTCCATTGTGTGGGTTTCATGGGTTTTACCGACATTTGGAAAGAAAATGCTGATAAAGAAATATATTATTTGGCAAAATGGGAATAAGTTGATAGAACAAAAGAACTTAGTGAAATTTTTATTGCCAATTCACGTATTTCATGCAAATTGTATCGATGTTTCGTATATAAACTGATCGAGTATTTTGTTAAAACTGTGTTGACACTTCTTTTTGAGACTTATTTTGCAAGGTGACCGACTCGGATTAAATCAGCGCCCAACGACTTACAGCCTTCCGTGATCAAAGAACAAATGTTGGCACTAGGAATGTAAACTATGTCAATCGTCAAAGATTGACTACTCAGGACAAACAAACTCATGAAGAGCAAAGAACTGTTTCAATATTCCCATTGACATTCTTCACAAGCTGGCACACGTGATAATCCATTTCTCCTGTGCCGTGTTCAAACTGGATTATCTCTATATCAATATAGTACGGTCGATTTCCCCTACAACTTCAGTCAATATGGGACTTTAAACACAAGCGCTATAAAGAATTGCAATATGGCCACGCTTTATGTTAATAATTGATGCGTGTATCCGGAAATTATCAGTCAGATAGATTCAATTTCATAATTCACTACATTAATTCAGTATACTTGACTCTCTCAAACAAGTCATACATACAGAAAGTCCGAGTAACTTTTACTTACACGCAAAAATCTACTACCACGACCATGATTATACACCGGGACTTCTTCATAGGATAAATTTTCCAGCTCCGTTCATCATTGTTTCATTTTAGACTTTCGTGAAATTATATTTCACCCATTATACCTTTCCTACGTAAATATGGATCGCTCCCTTGGGCTTATTCTTCCTACTTTTATGGCGTGTTTATTGGTTGGCTATAATCCTATTCTGGAACAATCGAATATGATTGCCGAACAAAAAACAATTGAAATTAAAACATGGCGTCTCCTATTTCTCCATCCAGTACTCCCCCACCCCCGGAAATAAGGCTCATAAATTCTATTAAATATTACTAGTTACAATGTATATGTAAAGAAAAACAAATTCGAGAAATACTGGAATATCGGATTGAATGCCAAATACAATAGCCGTTACGCGTATTATACACAACAACGCTTACTCCCACAAGTAAAATGTGACCCAAGGTCGGGTCGGGAAAGTAGGGTTTAAAAATTGCCTGGGCAGCCCCGTCGGCATTGCGCGATAGGGGCGCCTCAGACAGTAAGCAATAAACTTACTCCTCCCCAAAGAGGGGAGGCGAAGCCTGGGACGGTGGACCTCCTAGAACTGCACAGGACAGACCCATAGACCGGCGTAAATCAAGCCCGAAGGCCAAGACAATACCAGTCTATGGGGTGCAGTATCCATCGGAACAGATACTACACTTTGATCTTAGCCAAAAGGCCAAAGAAAGAACAACCGACACGCTAGTATAAGGAAGAAAGAAAGGTTTATGGCAATCAGAGTGCAATAATGGCGAGACAGATATTAGTAAAACATGACTAATGTCAGAATCAAGACTCGGTATTTACATACTTCCAACATAAGTAAGATACGGCAAAAAGCCGGAAGTTGGGGAGATTAAGCCAGCGCCTCTAAAGAAGGGTAATTCTGGCGTCTTAAAATTTACCTCGGCATTCCCTGGTCATGGTGGCTCAGACTATTAGCAACAAACTACCTCCTCCCCGAAGAGGGAAGACAAAACCTATGAGAGTTGACCTCCTAGAACTACTCAGAATATACCTCAGCCTGACAGATAAAAGTCCATGTCTCTGTCGGACTGATTGTCGAGACCGGATCCTCGACTGGTATATACCGATCTCAAGTATTTGAGAAACTTTAAAAGCCAATAGTAGGTAAGTCCGTTCATTAATTTTCTAAAAACCCAATAGCTAAGTTTGTTCAGAACTTACAAAAGACCCAATAGTAGCTAAGTTCGTTCATAACTTTCCGAAAACCTCAATAGTAGCTAAGTTCGTTCATAACATTCCGAAAACCCGAATAGTAGCTAAGTTCGTTCATAACTTTCCGAAAACCCCAATAGTAGCTAGGTCTGTTCATAACTTTCCGAAAAACCCAATAGTAGCTAGGTTCGTTCATAACTTTCCGAAAAACCAATAGTAGCTTAGTTCGTTCATAACATTCAGAAAAACCCAATA
This sequence comes from Sepiola atlantica, assembly GCA_963556195.1. Classification (NCBI taxonomy): domain Eukaryota; kingdom Metazoa; phylum Mollusca; class Cephalopoda; order Sepiida; family Sepiolidae; genus Sepiola; species Sepiola atlantica. The sequence goes on along the minus strand of OY744517.1, from coordinate 101,415,925 downwards.
GTAGCTAAGTTCCTTGAAAACTTTCCGAAAACCCCAATAGTAGCTAGGTCCGTTTATAACTTTCCGAAAAACCCAATAGTAGCTACGTTCGTTCATAACTTTCGGAAAGACCCAATAGTAGCTAAGTTCGTTCATAACTTTCCGAAAGACCTAATAGTAGCTAGGTTCGTTCATAACTTTCCGAAAAACCAAATAGTAGCTAATTTCGTTCATAACTTTCCGAAAAACACAATAGTAGCTAAGTACGTTCATAACTTTTCAGAAAAACTCAATCGTAGCTAAGTTCGTTCATAACTTTCCGAAAAACACAATAGTAGCTGAGTAAGTTCATAACTTTTCAGAAAAACCTAATAGTAGCTAAGTTCGTTCATAACTTTCCGAAAAACACAATAGTAGCTCAGTTTGTTCATAACTTTTCAGAAAAACCCAATAGTAGCTAAGTTCGTTCATAACTTTCCGAAAACCTCATTAGTAGCTTAGTTTGTTCATAACTTTCCGAAAAACCGAATAGTTGCTAAGTTCGTTCATAACTTTCCGAAAGACCCAATAGTAGCTAAGTTCGTTCATAACTTTCCGAAAAACCGAATAGTAGCTAAGTACGTTCATAACTTTTCAGAAAAACCCAATAGTAGCTAGGTCCGTTCATAACTTTCCGAAAAACCGAATAGTAGCTAAGTACGTTCATAACTTTTCAGAAAAACCCAATAGTAGCTAAGTTCGTTCATAACTTTCCGAAAAACACAATAGTAGCTCAGTTTGTTCATAACTTTTCAGAAAAACCCAATAGTAGCTAAGTTCGTTCATAACTTTCCGAAAACCCCATTAGTAGCTTAGTTTGTTCATAACTTTCCGAAAAACCAAATAGTTGCTAAGTTCGTTCATAACTTACCGAAAGACCCAATAGTAGCTAAGTTCGTTCATAACTTTCCGAAAAACCGAATAGTAGCTAAGTACGTTCATAACTTTTCAGAAAAATCCAATAGTAACTAGGTCCGTTCATAACTTTCCGAAAAACCGAATAGTAGCTAAGTACGTTCATAACTTTTCAGAAAAACCCAATAGTAGCTAAGTTCGTTCATAACTTTCCGAAAAACACAATAGTAGCTCAGTTTGTTCATAACTTTTCAGAAAAACCCAATAGTAGCTAAGTTCGTTCATAACTTTCCGAAAACCCCATTAGTAGCTTAGTTTGTTCATAACTTTCCGAAAAACCAAATAGTCGCTAAGTTCGTTCATAACTTTCCGAAAGACCCAATAGTAGCTAAGTTCGTTCATAACTTTCCGAAAAACCGAATAGTAGCTAAGTACGTTCATAACTTTTCAGAAAAACCCAATAGTAGCTAGGTCCGTTCATAACTTTCCGAAAAACCGAATATTAGCTAAGTACGTTCATAACTTTTCAGAAAAACCGAATAGTAGCTAAGTTCGTTCATAACTTTCCGAAAAACACAATAGTAGCTCAGTTTGTTCATAACTTTTCAGAAAAACCCAATAGTAGCTAAGTTCGTTCATAACTTTCCGAAAAACACAATAGTAACTAAGTAAGTTCATAACTTTTAAGAAAAACCCAATAGTAGCTAAGTTCGTTCATAACTTTCCGAAAAACACAATAGTAGCTCAGTTTGTTCATAACTTTTCAGAAAAACCCAATAGTAGCTAAGTTCGTTCATAACTTTCCGAAAACCCCATTAGTAGCTTAGTTTGTTCATAACTTTCCGAAAAACCAAATAGTTGCTAAGTTCGTTCATAACTTTCCGAAAGACCCAATAGTAGCTAAGTTCGTTCATAACTTTCCGAAAAACCAAATAGTAGCTAAGTACGTTCATAACTTTTCAGAAAAACCCAATAGTAGCTAGGTCCGTTCATAACTTTACGAAAAACCGAATAGTAGCTAAGTACGTTCATAACTTTTCAGAAAAACCCAATATTAGCTAAGTTTGATTCATAACTTTCCGAAAAACACAATAGTAGCTCAGTTTGTTCATAACTTTTCAGAAAAACCCAATAGTAGCTAAGTTCGTTTATAACTTTCCGAAAACCCCATTAGTAGCTTAGTTTGTTCATAACTTTCCGAAAAACCAAATAGTTGCTAAGTTCGTTCATAACTTTCCGAAAGACCCAATAGTAGCTAAGTTCGTTCATAACTTTCCGAAAAACCGAATAGTAGCTAAGTACGTTCATAACTTTTCAGAAAAACCCAATAGTAGCTAGGTCCGTTCATAACTTTCCGAAAAACCGAATAGTAGCTAAGTACGTTCATAACTTTTCAGAAAAACCCAATAGTAGCTAAGTTCGTTCATAACTTTCCGAAAAACACAATAGTAGCTAAGTTCGTTCATAACTTTCCGAAAAACACAATAGTAGCTCAGTTTGTTCATAACTTTTCAGAAAAACCCAATAGTAGCTAAGTTCGTTCATAACTTTCCGAAAAACACAATAGTAGCTAAGTAAGTTCATAACTTTTCAGAAAAACCCAATAGTAGCTAAGTTCGTTCATAACTTTCCGAAAAACACAATAGTAGCTCAGTTTGTTCATAACTTTTCAGAAAAACCCAATAGTAGCTAAGTTCGTTCATAACTTTCCGAAAACCCCATTAGTAGCTTAGTTTGTTCATAACTTTCCGAAAAACCAAATAGTTGCTAAGTTCGTTCATAACTTTCCGAAAGACCCAATAGTAGCTACGTTCGTTCATAACTTTCCGAAAAACCGAATAGTAGCTAAGTACGTTCATAACTTTTCAGAAAAACCCAATAGTAGCTAGGTCCGTTCATAACTTTCCGAAAAACCGAATAGTAGCTAAGTACGTTCATAACTTTTCAGAAAAACCCAATAGTAGCTAAGTTCGTTCATAACTTTCCGAAAAACACAATAGTAGCTCAGTTTGTTCATAACTTTTCAGAAAAAAACAATAGTAGCTAAGTTCGTTCATAACTTTCCGAAAAACACAATAGTAGCTAAGTAAGTTCATAACTTTTCAGAAAAACCCAATAGTAGCTAAGTTCGTTCATAACTTTCCGAAAAACACAATAGTAGCTCAGTTTGTTCATAACTTTTCGGAAAAACCCAATAGTAGCTAAGTTCGTTCATAACTTTCCGAAAACCCCATTAGTAGCTTAGTTTGTTCATAACTTTCCGAAAAACCAAATAGTTGCTAAGTTCGTTCATAACTTTCCGAAAGACCCAATAGTAGCTAAGTTCGTTCATAACTTTCCGAAAAACCGAATAGTAGCTAAGTACGTTCATAACTTTTCAGAAAAACCCAATAGTAGCTCGGTCCGTTCATAACTTTCCGAAAAACCGAATAGTAGCAAAGTACGTTCATAACTTTTCAGAAAAACCCAATAGTAGCTAAGTTCGTTCATAACTTTCCGAAAAACACAATAGTAGCTCAGTTTGTTCATAACTTTTCAGAAAAACCCAATAGTAGCTAAGTTCGTTCATAACTTTCCGAAAAACACAATAGTAGCTAAGTAAGTTCATAACTTTTCAGAAAAACCCAATAGTAGCTAAGTTCGTTCATAACTTTCCGAAAAACACAATAGTAACTCAGTTTGTTCATAACTTTTCAGAAAAACCTAATAGTAGCTAAGTTCGTTCATAACTTTCCGAAAACCCCATTAGTAGCTTAGTTTGTTCATAACTTTCCGAAAAACCAAATAGTTGCTAAGTTCGTTCATAACTTTCCGAAAGACCCAATAGTAGCTAAGTTCGTTCATAACTTTCCGAAAAACCGAATAGTAGCTAAGTACGTTCATAACTTTTCAGAAAAACCCAATAGTAGCTAGGTCCGTTCATAACTTTCCGAAAAAAACTAATAGTAGCTAAGTACGTTCATAACTTTTCAGAAAAACCCAATAGTAGCTAAGTTCGTTCATAACTTTCCGAAAAACACAATAGTAGCTAAGTAAGTTCATAACTTTTCAGAAAAACCCGATAGTAGCTAAGTTCGTTCATAACTTTCCGAAAACCCCATTAGTAGCTTAGTTTGTTCATAACTTTCCGAAAAACCAAATAGTTGCTAAGTTCGTTCATAACTTTCCGAAAGACCGAATAGTAGCTAAGTTCGTTCATAAGTTTCCGAAAAACCGAATAGTAGCTAAGTACGTTCATAACTTTTCAGAAAAACCCAATAGTAGCTAGGTCCGTTCATAACTTTCCGAAAAACCGAATAGTAGCTAAGTACGTTCATAACTTTTCAGCAAAAACTCAATCGTAGCTAAGTTCGTTCATAACTTTCCGAAAAACACAATAGTAGCTCAGTTCATTCATAACTTTTCAGAAAAACCGAATAGTAGCTAAGTTCGTTCATAACTTTCCGAAAACCCCATTAGTAGCTTAGTTTGTTCATAACTTTCCGAAAAACCGAATAGTACCTAATTTCGTTCATAACTTTCCGAAAAACCGAATAGTAGCTAAGTTCGTTCATAACTTTTCAGTAAAACCCCATAGTAGCTAAGTTCGTTCATAACTTTCCGAAAGACCCAATAGTAGCTAAGTTCGTTCATAACTTTCCGAAAGACCCAATAGTAGCTAAGTTCGTTCATAACTTTTCAGAAAAACCCAATAGTAGCTAAGTCCGTTTATAACTTTCCGAAAGACCCAATAGTAGCTAGGTTCGTTCATAACTTTTCAGAAAAACCCAATAGTAGCGAAGTTCGTTCATAACCTTCCGAAAAACCAAATAGTAGCTAAGTCCGTTCATAACTTTCCGAAAAACCCAATAGTAGCTAAGTAAGTTCATAACTTTCAGAAAAACCCAATAGTAGCTAAGTTCGTTCATAACTTTCTGAAAAACACAATAGTAGCTAAGTACGTTCATAACTTTTCAGAAAAACTCAATCGTAGCTAAGTTCGTTCATAACTTTCCGAAAAACACAATAGTAGCTAAGTAAGTTCATAACTTTTCAGAAAAACCTAATAGTAGCTAAGTTCGTTCATAACTTTCCGAAAAACACAATAGTAGCTCAGTTTGTTCATAACTTTTCAGAAAAACCCAATAGTAGCTAAGTTCGTTCATAACTTTCCGAAAACCCCATTAGTAGCTTAGTTTGTTCATAACTTTCCGAAAAACCAAATAGTTGCTAAGTTCGTTCATAACTTTCTGAAAGACCCAATAGTTGCTAAGTTCGTTCATAACTTTCCGAAAAACCGAATAGTAGCTAAGTACGTTCATAACTTTTCAGAAAAACCCAATAGTAGCTAGGTCCGTTCATAACTTTCCGAAAAACCGAATAGTAGCTAAGTACGTTCATAACTTTTCAGAAAAACCCAATAGTAGCTAAGTTCGTTCATAACTTTCCGAAAAACACAATAGTAGCTCAGTTTGTTCATAACTTTTCAGAAAAACCCAATAGTAGCTAAGTTCGTTCATAACTTTCCGAAAACCCCATTAGTAGCTTAGTTTGTTCATAACTTTCCGAAAAACCAAATAGTTGCTAAGTTCGTTCATAACTTTCCGAAAGACCCAATAGTAGCTACGTTCGTTCATAACTTTCCGAAAAACCGAATAGTAGCTAAGTACGTTCATAACTTTTCAGAAAAACCCAATAGTAGCTAGGTCCGTTCATAACTTTCCGAAAAACCGAATAGTAGCTAAGTACGTTCATAACTTTTCAGAAAAACCCAATAGTAGCTAAGTTCGTTCATAACTTTCCGAAAAACACAATAGTAGCTCAGTTTGTTCATAACTTTTCAGAAAAAAACAATAGTAGCTAAGTTCGTTCATAACTTTCCGAAAAACACAATAGTAGCTAAGTAAGTTCATAACTTTTCAGAAAAACCCAATAGTAGCTAAGTTCGTTCATAACTTTCCGAAAAACACAATAGTAGCTCAGTTTGTTCATAACTTTTCGGAAAAACCCAATAGTAGCTAAGTTCGTTTATAACTTTCCGAAAACCCCATTAGTAGCTTAGTTTGTTCATAACTTTCCGAAAAACCAAATAGTTGCTAAGTTCGTTCATAACTTTCCGAAAGACCCAATAGTAGCTAAGTTCGTTCATAACTTTCCGAAAAACCGAATAGTAGCTAAGTACGTTCATAACTTTTCAGAAAAACCCAATAGTAGCTTGGTCCGTTCATAACTTTCCGAAAAACCGAATAGTTGCTAAGTACGTTCATAACTTTTCAGAAAAACCCAATAGTAGCTAAGTTCGTTCATAACTTTCCGAAAAACACAATAGTAGCTCAGTTTGTTCATAACTTTTCAGAAAAACCCAATAGTAGCTAAGTTCGTTCATAACTTTCCGAAAAACACAATAGTAGCTAAGTAAGTTCATAACTTTTCAGAAAAACCCAATAGTAGCTAAGTTCGTTCATAACTTTCCGAAAAACACAATAGTAGCTCAGTTTGTTCATAACTTTTCAGAAAAACCTAATAGTAGCTAAGTTCGTTCATAACTTTCCGAAAACCCCATTAGTAGCTTAGTTTGTTCATAACTTTCCGAAAAACCAAATAGTTGCTAAGTTCGTTCATAACTTTCCAAAAGACCCAATAGTAGCTAAGTTCGTTCATAACTTTCCGAAAAACCGAATAGTAGCTAAGTACGTTCATAACTTTTCAGAAAAACCCAATAGTAGCTAGGTCCGTTCATAACTTTCCGAAAAAACTAATAGTAGCTAAGTACGTTCATAACTTTTCAGAAAAACCCAATAGTAGCTAAGTTCGTTCATAACTTTCCGAAAAACACAATAGTAGCTAAGTAAGTTCATAACTTTTCAGAAAAACCCGATAGTAGCTAAGTTCGTTCATAACTTTCCGAAAACCCCATTAGTAGCTTAGTTTGTTCATAACTTTCCGAAAAACCAAATAGTTGCTAAGTTCGTTCATAACTTTCCGAAAGACCCAATAGTAGCTAAGTTCGTTCATAAGTTTCCGAAAAACCGAATAGTAGCTAAGTACGTTCATAACTTTTCAGAAAAACCCAATAGTAGCTAGGTCCGTTCATAACTTTCCGAAAAACCGAATAGTAGCTAAGTACGTTCATAACTTTTCAGCAAAAACTCAATCGTAGCTAAGTTCGTTCATAACTTTCCGAAAAACACAATAGTAGCTCAGTTCATTCATAACTTTTCAGAAAAACCGAATAGTAGCTAAGTTCGTTCATAACTTTCCGAAAACCCCATTAGTAGCTTAGTTTGTTCATAACTTTCCGAAAAACCGAATAGTACCTAATTTCGTTCATAACTTTCCGAAAAACCGAATAGTAGCTAAGTTCGTTCATAACTTTTCAGTAAAACCCCATAGTAGCTAAGTTCGTTCATAACTTTCCGAAAGACCCAATAGTAGCTAAGTTCGTTCATAACTTTCCGAAAGACCCAATAGTAGCTAAGTTCGTTCATAACTTTTCAGTAAAACCCCATAGTAGCTAAGTTCGTTCATAACTTTCCGAAAGACCCAATAGTAGCTAAGTTCGTTCATAACTTTCCGAAAAACCCAAAAGTAGCTAAGTTCGTTCATAACTTTTCAGAAAAACCCAATAGTAGCTAAGTCCGTTTATAACTTTCCGAAAGACCCAATAGTAGCTAGGTTCGTTCATAACTTTTCAGAAAAACCCAATAGTAGCGAAGTTCGTTCATAACCTTCCGAAAAACCAAATAGTAGCTAAGTCCGTTCATAACTTTCCGAAAAACCCAATAGTAGCTAAGTAAGTTCATAACTTTCAGAAAAACCCAATAGTAGCTAAGTTCGTTCATAACTTTCCGAAAAACACAATAGTAGCTAAGTACGTTCATAACTTTTCAGAAAAACTCAATCGTAGCTAAGTTCGTTAATAACTTTCCGAAAAACACAATAGTAGCTAAGTAAGTTCATAACTTTTCAGAAAAACCTAATAGTAGCTAAGTTCGTTCATAACTTTCCGAAAAACACAATAGTAGCTCAGTTTGTTCATAACTTTTCAGAAAAACCCAATAGTAGCTAAGTTCGTTCATAACTTTCCGAAAACCCCATTAATAGCTTAGTTTGTTCATAACTTTCCGAAAAACCAAATAGTTGCTAAGTTCGTTCATAACTTTCTGAAAGACCCAATAGTAGCTAAGTTCGTTCATAACTTTCCGAAAAACCGAATAGTAGCTAAGTACGTTCATAACTTTTCAGAAAAACCCAATAGTAGCTAGGTCCGTTCATAACTTTCCGAAAAACCGAATAGTAGCTAAGTACGTTCATAACTTTTCAGAAAAACCCAATAGTAGCTAAGTTCGTTCATAACTTTCCGAAAAAAACCAATAGTAGCTCAGTTTGTTCATAACTTTTCAGAAAAACCCAATAGTAGCTAAGTTCGTTCATAACTTTCCGAAAACCCCATTAGTAGCTTAGTTTGTTCATAACTTTCCGAAAAACCAAATAGTTGCTAAGTTTGTTCATAACTTTCCGAAAGACCCAATAGTAGCTAAGTTCGCTCATAACTTTCCGAAAAAACGAATAGTAGCTCAGTTTGTTCATAACTTTTCAGAAAAACCCAATAGTAGCTAGGTCCGTTCATAACTTTCCGAAAAACCGAATAGTAGCTAAGTACGTTCATAATTTTTCAGAAAAACTCAATCGTAGCTAAGTTCGTTCATAACTTTCCGAAAAACACAATAGTAGCTCAGTTCATTCATAACTTTTCAGAAAAACACAATAGTAGCTAAGTTCGTTCATAACTTTCCGAAAAACCGAATAGTAGCTAAGTACGTTCATAACTTTTCGGAAATCCCAATAGTAGCTAATTTCGTTCATAACTTTCCGAAAGACCCAATAGTAGCTAAGTCCGTTTAGAACTTTCCGAAGGACCCAATAGTAGCTAAGTTCGTTCATAACTTTCTGAAAACCCCAATAGTAGCATAGTCCGTTCATAACTTTCCGAAAGCTAATGGTAGCTAAGTCCTTTCATAACTTTTCGTAAATCCCAATAGAAGCTAAGTCTGTTCATAAATTTCCCTTAAAAAAACAATAGTGGCTCAGTTCTGTTCATAACTTTCCGAAAACCCCAAGACCCCTCTCCTAATTGCCATGTCTATATAGAAAAAGGAGGCATATTACAACATTTAGTATACCTTTTCTCTCCTTAATACTTGTTTTAGTTTCCCCTATTTTTTTTCGTGTAAACTCTGACACTCGGGTTGCAACATAATCTAAGTTAGCTTGACCTATTCAGTTATTCCACACTCTCATCGGCATCTTCTCTATTCTCGGACTCAACAAAATGAAGTCCAACGCGTGAAAACTGTTCATATACCCACGGATATTTGTTTAGATAACTTCATTATTCGTTGCAGATATAACCTCGCTTATTTAGCGTAATTTATGCATGTAGGTGTAATGTAGGTGTAATGTAGGTCTAATGAAAATTATTCTCATTTTTCTCACGTTTGTGCAGTAAAGACGTCAGTAGCCGGTTTTCTTGGCAATGATGTAATATTTCATTAACGTCATAGCCTAAATACTGACACCAGATACTTTGCAACCGGGACTGCAATGATAAAGTTTCCATAAATTATGTTGGCGTCTCGTCTCGGATGGAGAGTACATTGGATTGTTAAATTAGCTCCGTACACTATCACGTTGCTCTTCTGAGGGTTAGGGTTAGGGTTAGGGTAACGTGTTTTAATAGTTTTACAGTTAAATCAGAGCTAACAAAACACAATTTTAAGACCACTGAATATATCCTTTAAATATCAGGTTGGAAAGAAAGTAATGTCGTATTTTTACTTCATCACTTTGCAGTCTCCTAAGTTGTACACAGTTCTAGATTTTTTGGTGAATTGGTGTCTTAATATCTGGCTTTGCCTTTCAGATATAGTAATTAGTTGGAAAATATTAAGTTTAACGGTCTCAGCCGTCAAAAAATGGATATTAGTGAGGAGCATGCTCTATGAATTTAAAAAAGGAAACTCAGCTGCAGAAGCTACAAGGAATATTGGAACTGTCTATGGGATAAATGTTCTGAATGATCGAAAATGTCAACGGTGGTTTGCAAAATTTTCTTCTGTAAGATCGGCGATGTTCGGGAAGGCCAAAATCAATTGATAAAGACGCCATTAAAGACGCTGTGGAGGCCAATCCAAACTTAACTAGCAGAGAATTAGCTCAACAATTCAATACAACCCATACGACAATTATTTCATGCCTTCACGAGTTAGACTTGGGTTCCCTACGGTTTGACCGACGCTCAACGAAATCAAAGATTGACTGTTTGCACATCTTTGCTTTCCAGGAATCATCGAGAACCATTTTTGCAAAGAATTGTGACTGGAAATGAAAAATGGCTTCTTTACAAGAATACCCAACGCAAAAGACGATGGTTAGACCGAAACCAAAGTCCACAGCCTGTTCCAAAACAATGACTACACCCAAAGAAGGTTATGCTCTCTTTATGGTGGGACATGAGAGGAGTGATTAATTATTAGTTACTAGAGCCTAATCAAACAATCACAGCAGTAAAATATTGTTCGCAGCTGGATTATCTAAGAATTGCTCTTACAAAAGAAAAACGACCATCATTACTCAATAGGAAGCTTTCAGTGCTTCAGCATGATAACACGAAACCTCATACAGCAAAACTCACTCAGGAAAAGGTCATGAGTGTTAATTGGGAAGTTTTGCCTCATTCGCCTTATTCACTTGACATTGCTCCATCCGACTACCATCTATTCCGGTCGTTGCAGCATCACTTAAACAATAAAATTTATGAAAATGACGACCTACTCAAAAATGACCTAAATTTGTTTTTCTCTCAAAAATCAGAGAAATGTTTTGAAGAAAGTATCAAGAAGCTAGTTGATCGTTGGACAGAAGTCATAGAAAATGAGGGACATTATTGTAAAGATTAAAAATGCCCAAATTTGAATGTTTCAGATGAAACAAATGTGTTAGACAAAAATGACATTACTTTCTTTCCAACCTGATATATATATATATATATATATATATATATATATATATATATATATATATATATATATATATTAGGTAGTTCGGAAAATTCTGAACAGATTAGCTCCTATTGTGTCGTCCGGAAAGTTATGAAGACTAAGCTCCTATTGACCATAACTTTCCAAAGAAAAAACAATATAAGCTAAGTCCGTTTATAACTTTCCGAAAAAAACAATAGTAGCTAAGGCCGTTCATAACTTTTCGTAAATCCCAATAGTAGCTAAGTCCGTTCATAAATTTCCGAAAAAAAACAATAGTAGCTAGGTTCGTTCATAACTTTTCGGAAATCCCAATAGTAGCTAATTTCGTTCATAACTTTCCGAAAGACCCAATAGTAGCTAAGTCCGTTCATAAATTTCCGAAAAAAAACAATAGTAGCTAAGTTCGTTCATAACTTTCTGAAAAACCCAATAGTAGCTAAGTCCGTTCATAACTTTCCGAAAGACCTAATGGTAGCTAAGTCCGTTCATAACTTTTCGTAAATCTCAATAGAAGCTAAGTCCGTTCATAAATTTCCGAAAAAAGACAATAGTAGCTAAGTTCGTTCATAACTTTTCGGAAATACCAATAGTAGCTAAGTCCGTTCAGAACTTTCCGAAAACCCCAATAGTAGCTAAGTTCGTTCATAACTTTCTGAAAAACCCAATAGTAGCTAAGTCCGTTCATAACTTTCCGAAAGACCTAATGGTAGCTAAGTCCGTTCATAATTTTCCGAAAATCTCAATGTTTGATAGATTTATTCTAATGCATGCGCAAGGCCCGAACCGTTCAAAAGTATGTCAAAACTTCCTAAGTGTCAATAGTCTTCCAATAGTTTTACAGTGTGAAAAGACTTAGCATTAATGATCTTCATCGCTTTCAGTCACAATGTTGTGCGGAATCAGCCAAGAGAGCTTGGTAAGCTCTCTTGGCTGATTCCGCACAACACTGTCTGTGACATTAAACCAGACTTGACGACAATTTCGTAATAATACAAAGTAGGATGATGGCCGATGACGTTGAGATGATCGACTGTTTGTATAACATGTGCCACCGTTGCCAGCGCCTTTAAAAGTTATTTTAGAAAGGCTAGTCTTTTCGTGGTTTACATAGTTACACGTTTGTTACACCGTTGCGAAGTGTGAAAAGAAACGAGTCAAAAAGACTAAGATAAAACATTGAGAATAAACGTATAAATCGGTGCCACTGCTGTCTTAGTATAATTAGACTGGGAAGTGTGTTCAGAAGAGCTAAATAAACGTACAAGATTATAGATTATTAAATATTAAGATCGATAAAATCGATCGGAACTTAAAGAAAATTTAGAAATATACTCGGATGGAAACCATATAGTTATCGCAAAAGAGAATTAAATGATTACGTTGTATTTTTTAAAAATCTATTAACACATCATAGATTGACAAGAGGATGAATACCATATGTTTATATCGAAAGAGAATTAGATATGCACCTTGTATTAAAAAGGCTATTAACGTTAAAAAGGCTATTAACGTCACAGAAACGATGAATATACTGGTTATATCTTATATATAAGATGACTTTAAAAATATCGTAGCCAATCAATATTTATTTTACACCGGTGCTTACAATTAATTTCTCTTATTAAATAAAATTCGATTTTTATAATTATACTAATCTAGAAATAAATATCGATAGGAGTAAATAGATTGGAAATAAAGCCAAATTTACGAACATGCTTCGATCAAAACCAAATGTGCATATCTTAACAACATTAAGTAGAAATATGTTGTACTTTTGCCCTGGGCAACGGAAAAGGAATGGTGGGAACAAACAGCTTTCGCAAAAGGCAAAATGAGAAAGTAGCGGTGAAATGGGGCGACAGGAAAAAGAAAAATAGAAAGATAATGAGACGGCTATAGAGAGAGGGTAGAAATAGAAGTTTGAATTTTTCTTCAATTATGTGTTTTTATGACCACGAGCAACGCCGGGTAGCCCCGCTAGTGTCAAAGAAACGGTGAATAGGCTGACTATTTTATATATAAGACTAGCAGGGCTCTCTCTGTTCCCTGGTCGCCCCATTTCAATGCTCCCTCTCTCCGTTGCCACCTTCTCCCTGTTACCTTCGGCCGAAAGCTGTCTCTTCTCCACCCTTCCTCTTCCGTTGCCCGAGGCAAAAGTATGACATATTTCTATTAAAAGTACCACCTCTGTCTGCGCCTTCTATATATGTACGTATCTCTACCCCTGTGCGCCTACTATATACGTAACTATCTCCGCCCCGGTGCGCATACTATATATGTACCTAACCCCGCCCCGGTGCACATACTATATACGTACCTATCTCTGCCCCGGTGCGCATACTATATACGTTTCTATCTCCGCCCCGGTACGCATCCTATATACGTACCTATCTCCGCCCCGGTGTGCATACTATATGCGTACCTATCTCTACCCAGGTGTGCATACTATATACATATGTTTGTCTACCCCGGTGCGCATACTTAAGAACTCATATTACTGTGGTCCTGTCGTTTCAAAGACACAAAATCAAGTTCATGTGTGTAGTGTCAGTATCATAAAATATAAAGAAAAAGAAAAAGAAACGGTGAATAGGCTGACTATTTTATATATAAGATTAGGGATTTCCGTAAGTAAACAAAAGTGCGATTTTCATAATTAAATGCTTTTAGGTCATTGAGTTAATCCTTTAAAATCGAGAAATATGCAAATTAAAAGTAGCATATCTATTACTGTGTAACATGTTGAATGTGGAAATTACTTTATTTGTGTCAGTAAATTGTGTTATTCAATTGAATTTGTATGAATCGAAACATTTATAATGAAGGAACTTTCACTGTCAATATTAGCGAACCAAACTTTTTTTTAAATATAAATCCCGATTTTTATATATTTGTATTAGTAATGACGGTTCCTTCAGTTTCATTGCAACAGCTTTTTATAGGAGCCAATACTATTCATCAGAATTGCATCAAATTTGGTATGAGCAATCCTGAATATATTCTGTGACAGGAAGACTATAAGACTAGAGGATTTGTTATCCCTATCTTAATTTAACACACGAAATGAATTAACGAAACAAACGAAACCTTTTTTACAACAACAAACGAAAGGGGTTTATTCGTATATTTAAGCTTACTTATACCTTTTGGTATAAGTAGAATGAAACTTAGGACAGTGTCCGAAAGAAGAAGAAGTTCAAATATCTTCAGGCGAAGATAGCAGGCGTCGTGAGAGTCCAGTGGACAAGGAGACAGGAGAGAGGCTGAGGCAATCCTTTCTGGCTGGTGCAAGGGTACCGTCTGATCCTAAGGGAGCTCAAGTAGTCCCTTACGGAATTAATGATATCCATGCGCCCTGCGAGCTGATTGTCCAAACCAGCTCACAGGGGCACTGATACGCAATACAAAGTAAATCTAATCTATGACTGCTACAAGACAACATAGTAATTTTATTATTCCTTCTACTACTTTTGATACTAAAAACAATAAACATTTATGCGTTCTAAAATTATTGGACATGATTGTATTAAATAACTACGACAAAAGTCTCCTGAAGAACAACGGCTAAAACGTTGTGAATATAACATTAACCAAGTTGGAGATCACAATCCGAAACATATAAAAAAAATGAAAATTTCTATTCTACTTTGATTTTGATTGTCTAGTTAACGGCAAATCAACCCTTTCTTGGTTACTTAATACTTAACTACACTGCCTATTGTAAACGATTCACTGTATACAGTTAATTAAACGCAATATTTTATCTCTATCTGGGGTTAATTATCTTTTCCAACAATATTAGTTCATAATTGTTCATAATAGGCCCGATTTGAAGTTAGACTCGGCATAACTGATTTCATATTCCACGGCGTTATCCATTTGTCCAATAAAGAACCCCTACTGCTCTATGACAACATGATCTGATATGTGTAAATACTGGTTCAAATAAATTTAGCAAAATCTGATTTTTCAAATAATGTAAAGTAATTTCGCCATTTTTTTTATTTTGCATGATTCAAATTAAAGATCTACATTTTGATTGTTAGGTGTTTCCATTTAATGCAGAAATCGTTCGTTTGATCAGTTGGTAGGTCGGTCGGTTTAGGGTTAAGGTTAGGGTTATTATTATTATTATTATTATTATTATTATTATTATTATTATTATTATTATTATTATTATTATTATTATTATCATTATCAAATCATAAATAACCTCTGTATTAATCTGTATTAAATCAAGATTTCTTTTAAAAATGTTATTTTAACTATCATTCCAGCCTATTACGTCGTCAATAATCATTATAATCTAAAAAATATACAAAACACACGTAATTAAAAATGTACTCAATTATTATTTTCGATAAAAACTTAAGTCAACTTATTTTTATTTATGATTCATAGTTTATAATATCAATCCTTAATTATTATAAAATAATTATTCATTTATCTTTTTACATTACAAATTTGAAAATATCTACAACTTTCGGTTCAAGAATAAAGGTTTACTTTAACATATCCTATTACCCCTCCCCCCTATCCGATCATACTCCGATCGGTTTGTCTAATATATATATATATATATATATATATATATATATATATATATATATATATATATACATATATATAAGTCAATGAAAATAATTAGACCTGCAAAGGGAAGCAAATCATAATCTTCGGTTGTTCAAAACAAGGACGTTTAGTGAATAACAATATTTATTTTTCTTCTCTTTCATTCCTTAAGCCAGGCTTTTCAAAGATTAAACTAACTTATCCATCATTAACTTCCTCTGATGATAAGATTTTAATCTTTGAAAAGCCTGGCTTAAGGAATGAAAGAGAAGAAAAATAAATATTGTTATTCACTAAACGTCCTTGTTTTGAACAACCGAAGATTATGATTTGCTTCCCTTTGTAAGTCTAATTATTTTCATTGACTTATCATATATTGTTGCTCTATCCAGTATATTGAGCTTTCCTTACCTCACAATAGGTTCAACTTTCTAACAGTTTACCTTTTAGTTATAAATTTTCATATATATATATATATTATTGGACAATATTTATGAATAAATATTAAATTATTTATACGACGTCGTTTCAATCTTACGCTCTCATCAGTGTAGGAAAGTGACAATTTCAGATGGTCACAAGGTGCGAGAATCGTCTACTAAAACTATGGACCTTGCTTGCTTCTTTGCTTGTTCTTGTGCACACTTGATGACGTCGTCAAAATAGTGACGTCACAAACTGATGACGTTACTAAAGGATGCTGTCAGTCATTAAAGAGGAGATAACCAGCACAATGAATACGATCAGAAAATTATGACGTCATCATTTTATGATATAAGAGATAGGGGAAAAGAAAAAAATTGCTTAAAAGAAAGTCTAGACCCGCTGGCAGTCTCGTATTATATATTGTTACTTTTATTTATATCAAGGAAGGCGACAGAGCGCTCTATTCCTTAATAGACTTCAAAAATGGACTATGCTGGAAATCTCATTTCTTTGATCAATCATAACTCAAAAACCAATAAACCAAATTAGTTAAAACTGTGTGTAGAATTTCAGCATCATTAGTCAAGGCAACCCAGAGATTCAGAAAGTTCAATCATGAAATCATGTTATCTGTGTGTACGTACGTACGTATGTGCCACCCTGTATCTCATCAACTATTTGATGGATTCAGCTGATTTTTGCCAGAGATAGAGGTTCTAGGGTCTAGTTGATGGCATGTTAATTTCAGTTTACCATATACCTTAGTTTTCCAGAAAATTCCAAAAAACCTTTAAAATGACCATTGTATTACAAAAGTAGTGACATTCCATGAAAAATTGCCAGCATACTGAAATCATATGCCCTTAATAGGGTTAAGATGAAAATTCATATACACTAAATGTACAAAAGCAAGGAAATTCCCAAATTTTTACACTTTTATTGTCATTAAGGGTATGCGAGCACAACAGGGCTATGTATTTTACTGGTAGGAATTTTTCTTCAGCGCACCTCACACACTTCA
The DNA here is from genome assembly GCA_963556195.1 of Sepiola atlantica. Taxonomy (NCBI): domain Eukaryota; kingdom Metazoa; phylum Mollusca; class Cephalopoda; order Sepiida; family Sepiolidae; genus Sepiola; species Sepiola atlantica. Next base: position 101,399,011 of record OY744517.1, on the reverse strand, counting down.
TCCACTCATGCATAGAGATTTATACTGTAGTGATGTGATAATGAAATGGTTTGGTTGATATGTAGTCATACCCTTAATTTCCTTGCTTTTGTACATTTAATGTATATGAATTTTCATCTTAACCCTATTAAGAGCATATGATTTCAGTATACTGGCATTAATCATGGAATATATATATATATATATTACTATTTCATGTATCCACATAAAATTTTATAAGGAGATATAATTTTTTATGTATCAATTTTCAGTATTTACTTCAAGAGTGCTCGTTACGTAAGTAGAGCTAGGTAGTAATCTATGAAAATATATTTATGGCAATTAAGCTACACAGAGGCTCCCGCGTTTCATCCCCCGGGGGGGGGGGATCTTCAGGCTATTTTAGCTATTTTAGCCTGAAGATTCCCCCGGGGATGAAACGCGGGAGCCTCTGTGTAGATTAATTGCCATAAATATATTTTCATAGATTACTATATATATATATATATATATATATATATATATATATAATTGTGTGATGTAATGGTTATAGGCGTTGACTGCAGCTCGTCGTGTTTTGTCTACATTTTTCTGTCTACATTTTTTTATCTACATTCACTATTCCACTTGGCAAAGGTATGAACCCATATATCCTCTTCCAGCTATGGATTTAATAGTAGCATAGACTAAACTCTCAAGCCTTGGTTGTACAACTAATCTAGGAGAAAGAATAACACCAATCGTTCTCTGCGTTCTCCAGAAATCCTCCTTGTCACTTGACTCAATCAACATAAAAGGTGCAGTTCGGGATTTAGTTTAGACTCTTCGGGCAGACAATTCTTACAGAAGGTGTCCATTGTCTCTCGAGACTGAAAATATTTTTTATATATACATTTATATTATAAGATAAAATATTACGTATAAAGTTTTATTTATACAAATATTATTGGTTACATATGTGCATACATGTTTCGGTTGTTCTCTTCACAGAGAGTCAACTTCTTCAGACCAAAGAAGACAGAGAAGTGCCCTGTCTTCTCTGTCTTCTTTGGTCTGAAGAGGTTGACTCTCTGTGAAGAGTACACTCGAAACATGTATGCACATATGTAACCAATAATGTTTGTATAAATAAAAATGTATACTTAAGAACAGCTCTACTTGTTATTGAGCACTTTTTATAAACACTGGAGTATCAACGGATCTACAGAAACTAATACAATACATGTACTATATATATATATATATATATATATATATATATATATATATATATATGAAAGCGAGATGTACTATTACGTTCTCGGTTGGCTAACCTCCTTCCCAGTCACAGATGTTCTTGTTCAAGTCTAGGAACATTACGTTACCTACCAATCACCTCACCCTTAAGATGTTACAGAGGAATGGGAGGGGTTATTGTACTGCATCTGAGCCCCACCTCGTCCGTGAGGAAATGCCGCCGGGACTAATGGGGTTCTTTTGGTAACCAACCTAGGGTTCCCTTAGACGGGAGTTGTATCATCCAAATAAAAAAAAAAACAAGTTTGTCCTTACTTTGTGTCTGTGTGAAGGGGGGGGGGAGGTAAATATAAAAATGTAAATAATATAATTCCCCGCCCTGCATAGAATGGTAGTTCGGCTCGTAAGTAATGTGCATGGTTGCAATCGAATTTGGATGCGTTAGTCTCGGTCGATAAAGTCTACTCATGTTTATGAATAAGTTGCAAGTATTTATCGTTCTAATTTTGCTATGTATGTAGGTGTATATGTAGGTGTGGATCGGTTTTGTTTGAGGCGTTGTTCAGTTCTGTGTTCTAGTGACCTCGTTTCACGACGCCGCGGTAAAGCGAGGAACGAGTTACACTTTTATTACATTGACGCGTCACAAATACGAACGTTATATAATAACAGATGACGGTGGTTTTCTTTGTAAATATATGTGTGTGTGTGTGTGTGTGTGTGTGTGTGTGTGTGTGTGTGTGTGTGTGTGTGTGTGTGTGGGTGTGTGTGTGTGGGTGTGTGTGTGTGTGTGGGTGTGTGTGTGTGTGTGTGTGTGTGTGTGTGTGTGTGTGTGTGTGTGTGTGTGTGTGTGTGTGTGTGTGTGTGTGTGTGTGTGTGTGTGTGTGTGTGTGTGTGTGTGTGTGTGTGTGTGTGTGTGTGTGTAGAGAGAGTTCTCCCCGTTCCTTTCTCAGGAGAGAAGGGGAAATAAACAGAGAGACTGGGAGAGTTAGAAAGAGAGATATGGGTAGAAAGGAAGAGGGGGGGACAGAGAATGAAAGAAACAGAGAAATAAAGAGAGAGGGGAAGAACAAGAGAGAGAGAGGGGGAGGGGAGTAGCCGTAGAAAGGGGGGCTGACAGGGGGAGAGAGTTCTTTTTAAACTTATTCGAGCTTGAAGATAACATGTATAGCCTATTATCTGATTTCAGGCAATTGCAATTCGTATTTAGATAAGGGCATTTCAAGATTTTAGGTGCGTTTTTTGCAGCTAGGCTACCTAAACATGTAGTTTATCTCTTTGCATACAAATATATCAACCCGAAAGGTGATTGCTTACAGCATACATTTCCCAGATAGCATAAACAATATCAATGAATTAATCTTCTTTAAATGATGTTATATAATGGACATTATATGTCTGTCTGTAACCGAAACTTCGTCACTACCGACGTCACAATTACCCCTAAGTTTCTTAACTCTTATTTCATATGATTTGATTTTTATATATATTCAAAATAATTGCGTGAATAAATCTTAAAGGAAAGCAATAAATAATAAAGAAATAGCTGTCATTTTATCATCTAGTTTTTTTGTTTTGTTTTTTTTTGTTTTTAACATAGTTCACCCCAAACAAGGCCGCCACTGTAGACGTAAGGGGCTACTGAGAAAGAAGGGAGAAGGTTTGGGAGGTCAACCTAAATTGGGATCGTCGCAGCGAGATGTCTGTTTACATTAGTTTTAAATTTCTGCATGTCAGTACCGTCGGGGAAACAGGGGGCAGGGAGGGAGTTCCAGAGGCCAGCAGCACGAGGAAAGAAGCTATTGGAGTAGAAAGCCCTCCGGCATCTGGGGCCCTCCACATTGAATTGATGGGATTTAGTCGATTGTCGAGTTGGTTTAGTGAATTTATGTCGAGGGGGCATCGGAGTAGCTAGTTCATCGGAGCATAATCCATTGAAGTATTTGTAAAACAAGCACAAGGATGCTACATTGCGTCGATGGGACAGGGACTGGAGCTTGGTTGACAGTGAGGAACCTATTAGGTTGGTGATTCTTTTTTGGACCTTGTCAAGGAGTTATTTAATTAAATTAAGTATATTTAGAAGTTAATGGGTTCCTCCAAGATATTTCACCATATCTGACAGGGGGTCCTAGTTTTACTGCAAAAGGGTCATAGAAACCACTAAAGAGTCCTATGCCCAGTCTGTTGAATCTAGAGTGGCTGATCAAAGGCTTGGCTGCCATGAGTTTTGCAGAATAACAAACAGGGTCCTCAATAGATGTAAGGTCTCTTCCAAACCATTGTTAATAGATCAGAAGCGATCTCCTCGGTAGCTGATGAAGCTAAATTTTCGCAAAGAACTTTAAAGCAAATTGCACCCTTTGCGATCAGGGTCACCTAGCTCCAGAAGCAACATCCATATATCTGTTCGAAATGTTGACAAACTTATTCAGAACCGTGATGCAAACAAGGCAACTGGTCCTGACGACATTCCAGTCATAGTACTGCAACCAGAAATAGTCTCTAGCTATTGGCCTTTTGGCTAAGATCAAAGTGTAGTATCTGTTCCGATGGATACTGCACCCCATAGACTGGTATTGTCTTGGCCTTCGGGCTTGATTTACGCCGGTCTATGGGTCTGTCCTGTGCAGTTCCAGGAGGTCTATCCTCCCAGGCTTTGCCTCCCCTCTTTGGGGAGGAGTAAGTTTATTGCTTACTGCCTGAGGCGCCCAAGCAATTTTTAAACCCCACTTTCCTGACCCGACCTTGGGTCACATCTTACTTGTGGGAGTAAGATAAAAACTGGCCTTGTGCCTAACTCCTGGAGAGGAGTAAATCAATACTCTATATATAAAAAAGAAAAGAAATTTTGAAAGTAACATGGTTGGGACCGTTAAGAATCATGCATATATATATATATATATATATATATATATATATATATATATATATATATATATATATATATATATATATATGTATGTATGTATGTAGTTAAAAGAGAATGAAAATAATCAAATATATTACATATCTATTTTCAAGATTTCTCAGTATTCAATAAAAAGCAGAATTAGATCCGTATGAGACCTTTAAATCCGGGATTTTTCATAGAAATAAATTATTCTCATCAGAAGGGAAGTGCTAATCCTAAAAAGAAAAGTTCAGCTTCAAATGTTATTTTGGAAATAATATAAAACAAATTATAAGGGAAGATGAAATATTTTTGGATGGTAATTATAAAAACCTTATAAATCAAAAAGGGAAGATTATAAATCAGAAGTTGATCGATAATGAATAAAGTTATCATTCCATAAGGTAGATAATTATAATTCCATAAGGTAGAAGGAAAGAGTAACAAGTTCGGAAATTGCATATTTTTTCTAACATAATGTAAACAAAAGATTAAGTAGCAAAATATTTGAGTGTTTATCGATGTATTGAGTAAAAATGAGTCCAGAATACCCAAAATGTAAGGATACAGAATGAAAATCAAAATAAAATAAAGAAATAGTATTGGAACAGTTAAACAGAGGTGTCGCCAAGATCAAGTCCAAATGAAAGTCAATATCTCTCTCCAGTGTAAAAAAAAAACGTCAGTCAGTCCAAAGTAAAAAAAAATCCAGCTTTCGTTCGCTTTACGATCTCACGTTCAAACGATCTCCACATCTTTCACCGAATGTTCATTTTTCCTTCTGTTATTAAAAAAAAATGCGACGCATGCAAACCAACTTAATTTGCATAAATCTCCCTCTCGGCGCCGCGGCCCGGATCTTCAAATAAAAACCTTATTTGACTTTCTGATGCTTTTCTCCTCCCACTCCTCTTTCTTTTTTGTCGTCAGCGAGCGTTTTCGGGTTCGCCCCACACACACAGCATACCAGACGCTGCCTCTTTGAACGGCGCAGACAAGTGTCTGCATTTATGTCAGTTGGCCGCTCTCCGTTACAATATACGCACCCACATGCATAACTACATATATATACCTACCACAGCAAAGTTATGCATACATACACACACATATGTTGAATGACCTACTAGACACTATCCTCGAGTGTCTTCGGTATCTCTGTATAGGGGTTTGTCAGGACAACCTGACATGAGGATACTTCACCCTACAAGAAAACCCTGACCAAATATTCACAATAACATAGTATTCAAAGCCTAAATAATGCCCTCTCAACACAGCTATACACTGGCTCATACTAGGTATGGTGAACCTTCTCCTAGTAATGTTACCTTACATAACATCACTTAGCTGGATACTTCACCAGACAAGATGAATTCTTGTCCTGGAATCCGGTAAGACCAAGAGACTACAAGAAAATATATATAACATAGTTAACTGATCAATTGGGAAGACGAAAATTAATCTTCTTCACTTCTTTACTAAGTCAACGTATTACAGGTAAAGGAGAACTTAATGAAATATTCAAATATCTATATATCTCATATAGAAATCAAGTGTAAGCCCAGGAAGGAGCCCCTTGATTTCTGAGAACTTCGACTGAAGTAAAATAAAACAAAAAGTAAAATATATATCGTTACATCTACACATATATAACTACATCCACACTGACATTCAAACATATGTACACTTCCCTGCGCTGATGAGAGCCGTAAGCTTGAAACGACGTCGTACGTAAGTAAGATATTAAAAATATAATTTAATGTTATTAGAAGCTCCTTTAAGTAAAATTAAAGTAATTCAGCACTGTTTGAAAGATTAAAAACTAGACATTCACCTGAAGCCCCAGAGCAAGACTCCGGCTCTGTCGTTGAGTTCTATCGAATATCTTGATATTTATACTCGCCGCTTTCAGTATAGATATAACTTAATTTCCTCTTTATCATGTGACAATCTCCCGTGGCCTATGGGACAAAAGCGATATATATATATATATATATATATATATATATATATATATATATATATATATATATATATATATACACATATATATACATAAATATATGTATATATATATATATATATATATATATATATACATATATATATATATATATATATATATATATATATATATATATACATATATTTGTCCATGTGTATCTAGATATTATTTTTCCTTTTTCTAATTATTATTGTTGTTATCATTATTATTTTCTCTAATAACAATTTTTCTTATTACTATTATTCTTTTTATCCTTTTTTTCTAATTATTATATTTTAACATTTTTTTTAATAATAATTTTTCTTATTATTTAAATGTACTTACTCTATATATATTCTTCATGTTTTTATTTTCTTATATTTCTCTTAATTTTACTTAAATAAACACTTACAGATACTCATATATGTATAATGGTATAATTATGTATCCATATGTACATATCCACATTACAACATATATATATATATATATATATATATATATATATATATATATATATATATATATATATATATTAGCACCCACACTGACATCTAACATATATGCATATACACATATACCCTCACACATACATACAGGTTTCTATGTATGTACCCATGCAGAAATTGACGTCTTATTCTATTTTTGTCTCACTCCTCTGTCTATTGTTGCAAAAGGTGAAAAATGGCATTACTTCAAGTTTTTATGTTCAGTCGAACAATCCTCAGGCGCGGAAATCCGAATCACTAGGCGTGTGCTGTTAAATATGCTTCGGTTTTTGGGGGAAAAAACTGCTTTCCTCTTCTTTGTTTATTTACTTATTCTTTTGCTACCCCAGTTAACATTCCAGATTTATTTCTCAATGGAATCAGTATGCGTGGTACACTAGATGGACTATACAGGTTAGGGTTATGGTTAAGGTTGGGCATATGTTTATACCTATGTCTACAGGTAGACAAGAATTCTGTCTTGTTATTTAATGAATTGCCGCCTTCTATATATTTCAATATATACAGTTTTTATTACCACCGTTATTTGTGGAAGCCATTGCTACAATCTCCCAAGAGACACTTTTTTTTTAATGATATTTCACCCCAAACAAGGCAGGTCGCCACTGTAGACGTAAGGGGCTACTGAGAATTAGGGAGTAGGTTTTGGGTGTCATCCTGAGTTGTGAACTGTGCAGCGAGATGTCTGTTTACATTAGTTTAAAATCTCTGCATGTCAGTAACACAGGGAGCAGGGAGGGAGTTCCAGAGGCCGGCAGCACGAGGAATGAAGCTGCTGGAGTAGAAGGCTCTCCGGCATCTGGGGAACTCCACAGTGAATGGATGGGACCTAGCTGATTGTCAGGTTGTTCTAGTGTATTTGCGTCGAGGGGCACTAGAGCAGCTAGTTCATCGGAGCACAATTCATTGAAGTATTTGTAAAACAAGCACAATGTCCCTCTTGGCAAGACACGTTCTATTTAAGGGGCAAGTTTCTTTGATACTACAGATGCATCGTTTTACCATCATGTGTAATGTTATTTGACATGTTTTTATTATGCATAGTGATAATGCTTTTTATATTCAACATTCGTAACAATATATATATATATATTGCTATCATTTAACTTCCCAAACTAATAAGTAACATTTTCTAAAAATACATATGGAAAAAGTATACAAAATTTCTTAAAGTAAAACAGTTTTGGGGATGACACAGTGGCTTAGTTGGTATCGACGCGGACTGAGAACCTGGGTGTGCAAGTCATTCCACTGAAAACGCTTCCATCAAACCCACATGACACTTGTGTCTAATCTCCTGGAGGGGGGGGGATAAAATAGAAATCACATTAACACTTGTCCACGGGTGGCCTCGGCCTTGATAAAGTGGTGGTGGTTTCTGTTTATATATATATATAAAAAAGTAAAACAGTTTTTCGTTACCTCTTCTTCGGTAAAAACGGACGAATTGAATGTCTGGGGGAGCTAGGTGAACAAAAACTAAGAACCTCTATTTCTGCAGAATTGTGGTTAAAAATAACAAAATAATTACATAAAAATTACAATATAATTTTACAAAAATAATATGTTAATATTCGAATCGTCGAATTTTGATCCCAACAATTTATAACTAATTAGTCCAGTTCTGCCGAAAAAGGGATAATGAAAGACTGCCTACTCCAGAAACCGCCGGTAAGAATTGTTAATTCGTGTATAATTTTATATCATAAATATAAAAATATATTATGCTCTTATAAACATAATTGAGCACTGTTATTATTTATTCATACTATATATATATATATATATATATATATATATATATATATATATATATGGTGCGGTGGAGTTGTTATCCACAGGTCTGTGTGATGCGTCTAGTGCTACAGCGGAGCGTACTTGTAGTTGCATGGGCTTCCTACTCTTGCTATTTGCTTAGCCGCCAGATAGCCCACTAGTTGTGTGAAAAGGGAGCCGAGTGAGTAAGTCTCCCCTGCTGGTATATAGCCTATCCCCAGACAAGACTCTAGTCTGACCTCCTCGTGGTACACTATGGTAACTGGGTGCTTTGCGGCCCCAGGCTAATAGACTAGGGATCTCGGAGTAGGTTAGAACCCCAGAGGTGCAGTGTGCAGGGCCTGCTGGCATGCAGATACGTCCCGGCACTCACCAATCTAACCCCCTGCCACTGGGTAGTGGTCTGTCTCAACCCCCCTCTCTCTCTCTCTCTCTCTCTCTCTCTCTCTCTCTCTCTCTCTCTCTGTATATATATATGTGTGTATGTGTGTATATATGTATATGTATATGTATATGTATATGGCGCCGGATCAGGGAAATTTCCAGTTTGGTATCTGGGGGCGCATTTAACCCACTAGGAGAGATGCCCCCTAAGTCTTTGTTAAGGCAGGTGTCTAGGAGATGGAAAACTCTGATGTATAACCTGAGGGTTGTTGCTGACTTTTTCTGTGGCACTCATTTGCACCGATCTTGTGTAATCAACAATTCCAAAAAGTGTGGATGGTCCTACACAAGACTTCACCACTCAAATCAAATCATTCATGTGGGTTTTCTAGCAGCTTTTCTAAAATCGACATGAGTATTTCTGGGTCCACTGGCGAGAGAGTAAAGGCGACGGGGACAGGCAAAGGATATTGCTGGAAGTCTCTAGCTGGCGCTCTACACAGTGGCGGCTGGTAGGTGATGGCCGTTTGGCACAAACCTTTGGGCAAATGTGCCGTTCGTGTCCTCCACCAGTGACAAAGCAGGCCTATCTAGGATCAGCACTGCTTTCCCTATTTCAGGGAGGGGGCGATAAAAGGAGCCCTAAACATTGCATGCCCTTCTTTGACTTGTCAGCCTACTGCAGCTGTCTAGTTATCCAATACAGCAGTCAGAAAACAAAGAAATTTATGAAGCTAAACATTGGATCTTGGAATGTGCGCACATTGCAGGATAGTGATGCGTCACTAGAAAGGAAAACGGCCCTCGTATCAATGGAATTAAGGAAACATGATGTAGATATTGCTGCCCTTAGTGAGACGCGTCTGCCTGGTCACTCACAGCTGTGTGAGGTAAAAGGTGGATACACGTTTTTCTAGGCTGGTAAACCAGAAAACGAACCACGTCAATCTGGCGTAGGGTTTGCAGTGAAGACGGAAATTGCTAGATCACTTTCAACACTCCCAGTAAGTCATTCAGATCGTATTATGACCCTAAGACTTCCACTAAAAAACAACACATTTGCAACACTTATCAGCTGTTATGCCCCTACTATGAATAGTTCAGATCAATGCAAAGCTGATCTTTACAATGATTTGCGTAGCTTAATCTAAAAAATTCAGCATAAGGATAAGGTTGCTTTGATGGGAGACTTCAATGCTCGAGTGGGGCTCAACTTACAAACATGGGCTGGTGTTCTGGGTCACCATGGTGTTGGAAAAATGAATTCAAATGGATTGCGACTCCTGACATTATGCAAAGAATTTAACTTCAGTGTGACAAACACGTACTTCCAACAAAAGCATTGTCGAAAAACATCATGGATGCACCCCCGATCAAAAGATTGGCATCTCATTGACTACATAATTACCAGAAAGCGCGACCTCAAAGATTTTAAGATAACATGCTCTTTCCATAGTAGCTGTTGTTTATCAGATCATGCGCTTATAGTCGGCAAGACCATCTTCCATTTAGACAAGAGGAGAGTGAAAAAGTCTTCTGTTCCAAAACGCCTAAATGTTCTGCCTCTAAAACAGGAAGATACACAAAATGAGCTGAAGGAAAAAGTTACGACCGTTATAGCTTCTGTAGAGGTAAATAGTGACGTTTCAAGTTCTTGGGATTCACTGCGCAATGCTGTTTATGACTCGTCTGCTGAGGTTTTGGGCTTCCCTTTGCGGAAACATCAAGACTGGTTTGATGAAAACAACACTGAAGTGCAGAAGCTTATCGACCAAATGCATGTTTGCCACAAAACATGGCTCGAGGACAAAAATTCCACAGTGAAAAAGAAGGCGTATAGAGCTCACAAAGCACAAGTTCAGAAGGCACTTAGGGCATTGAAAGAGGCTTGGTGGTCATCCAAGGCTGCGGAACTTCAGGACGCAGCCGACAGGAAGGATTCTAAGTCATTTTACTCTGGCCTGAAAGAGGTGTTTGGTCCTCAAATGAATGGTTCTGCCCCAGTTTTTGCTGAGGATGGAGAAACACTGCTAACTGACAAATCTGCTATCCTTAAGCGCTGGAAGCAGCACTTTGAAACTGTCCTCAACTCTGCATCGGTGACTGACGAAAACATCATTTCCTCTCTTCCGCAGCATCCCGAAATTCCGGAACTGTCTTTTCCACCTACAGTTCAGGAAGTATCTCAAGCTAAAAAACAGCTATTGTCAGGGGCACCGGGCAGAGATTGCATCCCCATTGAGGTGTACAAACATGGCGGAAGAGCACTCGAGGAAAAACTGACCATCTTGTTTGTGGAGATATGGAAAGTTGGCGGAGTCCCACAGGACTTTAAGGATAGTAATGTCAAGCATCTTTATAAGAGCAAGGGAAGCAGGAATTCTTGCGATAATCATCCCGGGATATCTCTGCTTTCTGTTGCAGGTAAAATTCTTGCAAGGTTGATTCTGAACAGGATCATCAGACATCTTATTGATGAGATTTACCCAGAGTCCCAATGTGGTTTTCGCTCTGGTCGAGGTACACTCGACATGGTATTTGCCTTTCGTCAAGTTGCTGAAAAAGTTCGTGAAAAAAATCGGGAACTGTACATGGTTTTTATTGATTTGACAAAAGCATTCGATACGGTCAGCCGCGTAGCACTTTGGAAAGTTCTTCATAAGCTTGGAATCCCCAACAACATGCTTGATGTCATAATCTCCTTGCATGAAGGGATGAAAGCACAGGTCGTTTCCAATGGGGAAACCTCAGAGCCTTTTGAAGTAACCAACGGTACGAAACAGGGTTGTGTGATGGCACCTGTGCTGTTTGCATTGTTCTTCTCGGTGATGCTTCGGCACGCATTCGCTGATGAAAGCACAGGTGTTAAGTTTCAATTCCGAACCACAGGTGGGCTCTTTAACCATCAGCGTTTTAAAGCCAAAACCTTGGTTCGAGAGGCCATCATTCGGGACCTTCTCTTTGCAGATGATGCTGCCCTGGTCGCGACTTCTTTTGAAGAAGCTCAGAATCTTTTGACAAAATTTTCAGGTGCATGTAGGGCTTTTGGTTTAACAATCAGTTTAAAGAAGATTGAGGTGGTCCATCAACCATGCCCTACTCCTAAACAAGTTCAAGGAGTGAAACAAAATCAGCCTGTCCATGAATTTTCATTAGAAAAACTCAAAGTGGATGGCAGACCAATGAACTATGTCAAAAACTTTACCTACCTAGGTAGCAAAGTTAATTCTGCTGCTTCACTTGATGATGAAATCGTAAACCGAATTGCAAAAGCGGCAAATGCCTTCGGAAAGCTGAAACATCGTCTTTGGAGTAGCAGAGGCATTAAGTTGAAGACAAAAATCAATGTGTATAGGGCTGTAATATTGACAGGTCTTCTCTATGGATGTGAGGCGTGGACGCCTTACCGGCATCACATTCGCCAATTGGATGTGTTCCACAGGAGCTGCCTTAGGACCATATGCGGACTTTGTTTGAAGGACAAAGTCGCTAACGCCGATCTTTACAACAGATGCCATATTGGTGGAATTGAAAGTTTCCTGTTGCAGTCTCAATTGCGGTGGGCTGGTCATGTAGCAAGAATGGACGAAGGGAGGATACCTAAAGCACTGATGTACAGTCAGTTAGCTTGTGGTAACAGGAATGTTGGTTGGCCCTTGCTGAGGTACAAAGATAAATTGAAAGATGCACTGACGGCAATTGGAGTACCCCCCAAAAACTTTGAAGACTGTACAAAAGACAGGAAGACATGGCGAGCAGCTTGTTGCATTGGACTGGAAAGATTCAACGAGACCTGTGTGGATAATATGAGAACTGCCAGAGTGAGGCGAAAAGCTAGAGAGAGTGCTCCACACCTGGCATCCGATTACTCACACTCTTGCACTGTCTGCGGCTTTCCTTGCAGGTCTCTTGCCGGACTCAGGTGTCATGAACGATCTAGACACAAATGAAAGTTGTTGGAACCTCATACGTCGCAATCGACGGGAGAGTCCATCATATATATATATATATATATATATATATATATATATATTATAAAAATTGTATGTATCACGAGTTAGTAGAATAAAAAACATAGACGTGCTAATTAGAGATAATATTAATTATTTTATTTAAATACTATAAATTAGTGTTTGCTGGTGATACTCGTGTTTCGTCCATCTGGTTATTCTGGAATTCGGGAAAATTAGGGACTGTTATTTATCCGGATGGACTTGTCAGTCTTATTTAATGCGGTAGTCTAATGGAAATGTCTAAATCCTGAAGTCAAATGGCTAACGGTGTTGTTCCTAAAGTTTTAAGTCTAAAAATATTTCATGGTGGTTTTACAATCTGCCTTCTGTTTGATAAAGAGTTGCGTTGTGTGGAATATTTGTTCTTGTTTCTTATATAAAGGATTAAACAGTTCATGGAATTAAGGAATGTAGGAATATTTACTCTCAGTTTATCTAGCGCTTGACCAATCGTCATCAAACTTAGTCAGAATATCGGTCATAGTCTAACTTAGAATTGACTTAATATCTGGGTCAAAGGTCAATGTCACAGAAAAGGTGAAAATCACACTTTTGATGATAACTCCGATTCTATTCATCATAGAGACTTGCCATTTGACTAATATTGTAGCTAGTGAAGTCTCGTATTTCATATGACCTTGACCTTGACATTTGACATTCACTTTGAAAAGTTAGTTCATGGTCGAAATTTTGACGAAATTTTAACTCCTGATTTTTCCAAATTTGATCTATGGATCTTTGATAAGAGTAGCAACCATGCAAAATTTCAGCCTGATCAAATAAATAGTTTTTGAATTATCAACGTTTTCTTCGGGAATACTTCATACAATATTGAGATTTTAGGCCCAGATAAGATTTTGTCCCATCCTTACGTTGTCAGACGGAGGTATGCAGTCTCACGACTGACTTATTTTCGTGTTCGTTTTGTGTTCACATTGTGATTTTATATAAAATGTTATTGTTGTACTCTGTTTTAGGAATTTCTGAAGTGAGAATTTATAATCTATATATTAATACGATAGCGTGTGTGTTCGTGTGTCACGCTTACATCAAAAGCCCTGCGCATGCGTGCCGCACCTAGATTTGGGAAAGCATTCAAGTCACCTAATTCTCGTGATATTTTCGAGTATTTCCCTTTGGCGCAACGGTTAGCGACATAGGATTTTGACGTCGGTTTTTGACGTCCACCCGACTGGTTTATAGTTCGATCCCAACCAATCTCTAAGATTTTTTTTTCTACATCGAAGGGGGAGAAGGGGGCGACCGGGAAGACACATATTAATACGATAGCGTGTGTGTTATTTTGTGTGTCACGCTTACATCAAGAGTTACGACCTTCCGAATCTTTGTATGCTACTACTGAATTGGAGCCAAATTTAATTTAATCTAAAGCATTTATAGGTTAGGAACAAGATAATTAGTATTGAAAATATCATTTCGTGTAATTTACAAGGGTCTCGCTAGTTTGTATTATTTGGATTAATATTCTCATCTTGGTTGTTGTTACATTCACAATATTTCAATTGATGGTCGGAGATTACATTGGCCGAAACGTTATGCATACAACAACCAAGATGAAAATAATCCGAATAATACAGGTTTTCGTTTTCAATAAGAGAAGAAGGTAGGAAGTTTGTGTTTTCATATTAACAAAGAAGAGTTACTTGTCTCCGGAAAAAATGGCTGCTTTTGTGTGAAGATAAACTCATAGAATATAGGTCAAATGAAATTTCAGACATTAACATATGATCACAGAGTGTACAACAAATACTTTTTGTTAACAATCATGTCGTTGTGTTCGATTCATTTTCTATTTAAAAAATAATTCAAAATATCCTTAAGGCTTGCTTCTTTTCTCTATTTTTGTGCTGTGCATACTTGAACTTTGTTACCTAGAAAATATAAAACTCACGTAAACTAAAACAAAATGTCTCTAAATATTCTATTCCAAGAATTTTAAAAGTCAAAAACTTAAAACTAGTTAAATAATAGTTATCATAGAAGAAATGGCAGAAATTGACAGGTTGAAACAAGTAATTGCCATAGACTTGTCTTTACTAAGCAACAAATCTGTATCTTCAAAAAGATATCGTACACCTAGAGCATGTTCAACGTTTCACAACCAAGGTGGTAACGGGATTCTCCAAGCTTGCCTACAAAGAATTGCTTCAAAGACTAAATCTGTTCTCACTTGAGCAACGAGGGCGGAGCGAGAGGACCTGATTCTAACATACAGCATCATCAACATAAATTTAAATCTATTTTTTAAATAGTTTTTTTAACACTAACGCCTAGTCACTGTCTCTGTGAACACCCAAAGATGATGTATCATCGTCACTTTTGGTCTCAACAGAAGAAAAGCAACATTCTTTGTTCGTGTTTCTGCTCCCTGGAACAACTTATCAACTATCCAGGTTTAAAGTTGTCCTGGACAAACATTCAGACGATAAATAGATGCAATGTCTTCAAACTGTATTTTACAGGGTTTGCTGTATTTTGCTATTTTGGGCTAATAAAATTGATTGATTGATAAACCAATAATAATTGTTTGATATAAATGATCTTAAAACAGATGATGGATTAAATAAACTTATTTCGTATCTGGATAAAGATTCGATAAACAATCTAAAGCAAATTGAACATTGAAGACAAACATATTGAAGACTTTATTTCAAAATTTGACCACGATTATAAAAAATTACTAAAATTGAACATGTTGAAAGAGAAGACAAACATATTGAAGACTTTATTTTCAAATTTGACCACGATTATAAAAAATTAATAAAATTGAACATGTTGAAAGAGAAGACAAACATATTGAAGACTTTATTTCAAAATTTGACCACGATTATAAAAAATTAATAAAATTGAAAATCGCATTTCATGCTGCCATATTAGTACTAAATTTATTGAAAACCTTACCAAAACCGAAAAATGTTAGTTCTAACGGACACAAATTATGAATTAAACGAAGAAATGTATGAGTAACCTAAAAAGAGATTAATAAAAATCAAAGAGAAGCCATGACACAACAGCAGCTCTGAAGTTAGGTTCAACATTTGTGGACGATGGAAGATTTCTGAATGCAAAAGGAGCAATGTTGGTCGTGGGTACCGAGATAACAGAACATGAAGAACACGATGCAGTAGTATACAGAGAGAATGTTCAATCAGAAATATGAATCCCAAAAGTCCAGATGGAAAAACAATGTTATGTAGATGCCGCGGCTCCTTCAAACACATAGTAGCTTAATGGCCTGACAGCTGTGAAAACAAAAATAGTACATGTAATTGCAACAAACAAACAAACAAGAAAAAAATAATGTCTTATTTAGTGTAATGCAACCTAATAACAAAAAGAAATACTTGATTGTTTGACAAGTTTTAACCCATTAGCGCCGATGTTGTTTTTAGAACCATAACGATAATTAACCATATTTCAGCAACATCTTTGTTGATCTGTCTGCTGCATATGACACTGTAAACTACCGGCTCCTCCTGAAAAAGATGTTGGAGCTTACAAAAGACCTGGCACTCACAGACCTAATCAGAGCCATCTTAAAAGACAGGCACTTTTATGTTACCCTAAACAACAAACAAAGTTGCTAGCACCACAAAAGAATGGTTTACCTCAAGTTAGTGTGCTGGTTCCATTACTGTACAACATCTACACTAATGACCAACCAATGAACCAGAACACTGAGCAGTTCATCTTTGCTGACGACCTTTACGTAACATCCCAAGAGAGTATGTTTGAGTCAGTAGAAGCAAATCTCAACTCAGCCTTGGATGAGCTACTCCTCTACTACGAGATTAACCACCTGCATGCAAACCCTGAAAAAACTCAAGTCTCCTCATTTCATCTCAGGAAGCGAGAGGTTGACATACCCCTAAACATCACGTGATCTGGAATACAACTTGAGAATCCTGTCTACCTTTACCGCACCCTCTCATTCAGAGAACATGTAAGAAGACAAAAATGAAAGTCAGCTCCCGGAACAACATCTTATGGAAACTGATCAATTCTAAGTGGGGTGGGGAGCCACAGCAAACACACTAAGATGTACTGACTTAGCCATGTGCTATTCCTCTGTAGAGTATGCTTTTCCTGTTTAGGAGAGATCAATGCATGCCAAAAACCTAGACCTAACATTGAACAACACTTGCCGCTTGATCACTGGCTGCCTGAAGTCTACCAACCTGAACAACCTACATCTCCTCGAGAGCATTACCCTTTCAGACATGAGACGGGAAGTTGACAGTCAAGTAGAGATCACAAAGGCAATCAGTGATAAACACCATCTCCTTCATGGACGTGAACCAACATTCCAACGACTGAAGCCAAGAAGAAGCTTCCTTAGTCATGTCGAATCCCTAACATCATCTCAGGAAGAGACCAGACTACAGCTATAGACCAGACGGCTAGGGAATGGGACCCCCTCCTACTGACATTGGAATCTCCCCCTCTGAGGAACTACCTCCCCATTCAGAGGCATCCTGGCTCGAGTGGAAAACACACAACCGCCTGAGAATGGGAATGGGGCGATCAAAAGTTGCTATGAGTATTGATTTACTCCTCTCCAGGAGTTAGGCACAAGGCCAGTTTTTATCTTACTCCCACAAGTAAGATGTGACCCAAGGTCGGGTCGGGAAAGTGGGGGTTAAAAATTGCCTGGGCAGCCCCGTCGGCATTCCCCGGTAGGGGCGCCTCAGACAGTAAGCAATAAACTTACTCTTCCCCAAAGAGGGGAGGTGAAGCCTGGGAGGGTGGACCTCTTAGAACTGCACAGGACAGACCCATTGACCGGCGTAAATCAAGACCCGAAGGCCAAGACAACACCAGTATGGGGTGCAATATCCATCGGAACAGATACTACACTTTGATCTTAGCCAAAAGGCCCCACAAAATTGATGCAACCATCTGTGAATATGGAGAGGAGAACCATACGATGCAACACTGCTTTGCCTGTTCCCTTACTGCCCAACCGGTGCAGCTTGAAAGATCTAGCAGAGTGCAACATTAATGCAAAGGACTGCATAAAAAAAGTGGGAAACTGTCGTATGACCACATGACACTTCAAAGACACGAAAAGAAGAACATCTGTAAGTGATGTTTAATACTGTTTGCTGAAATGTTACGTCTTCAAAAAGGTATGTAGCACTATCATGCTGATAAGCGACTTGTCGCTTTGCATGGGATGTTCTGCGATCCCCTTGTGAACAACTGGCCGGCATTGACGAGAAAAACAGCCATTCGTCTCTCTTATTAACACATAAGTAGTGATTCAGTGGAAAGTTACGTCCCTCAGCAGTGGTAATAGTAGCCGTCGTCACCATGATGTTTTAACAGCAGAAACAGAGTTGTTTGTTTTCTTTTCTGGTTGTGACGATAGCAGCTGTCTTCCTCTCTTCCCTGTTTTGTAAAATAATGGATAACAATTTAAAGAAACGCCAACAATATTCTTGCTCAATGGCGACATGCTATTCGGTGTTTTATTTTCTTACATTACAAATTCTCATCGCATACTCCATAGAGCAGGGGAACAGGTCAAACGAAGACAGACCTCTGCAATGGGCAACCCAATCCTCTTAGTTCACTGGCCAAAGAGTAAGATCTTGCTACGCTCTCCACAATGTCTCACTTCAGACTTCCTGTCCATTACGCAACTTCCTGTAGTTCTAACTCTAACTTGACTTCTAATGGAAAATTCCATCTTCTTGCTTAAACTAATTTTACATGGGATTTTCCACTTTTGATGTTAACATCTGATCTTGTTAGATAATATATATATTTAAGATATTCCATTGCCAAACTCCTCAACAAAAAGGAAAACTCTTCATCTATTAAAGCAGATGATAAAGATTGAGATAGCTGTGAAATAGGGTACTCAAGTTACAAACTGATGCACATCCTAATGAATGGTTGCATGTGAAGGAGAGATGACCAATACCAAAAAGCCTAAACTGATAAATTTAATGGATTTTCAAGCCTAACGCCTGGCACTAACACCTGGCACACCTTGAGTAGGTGTTGCTCATACCAGTCGAGGACACATCCTCGACAATCAATCTGGCAGTGACCTTGTTTCCGTTGGGCTGAGGTAGGGTTCTGTTCAGTCCTAGGAAGTCCACCTTCCCAGGCTTTACCTTCTCTCTTAACTTATTGCTAATTGCCTGAGGCGCCCCTACTAGAGAATGTCGATGGTGCTGCTAAGGCATTTTTGAAGGCCAGTGTGTACTTCACCTCGTGAGCTGGCTTTTTAAACCCACACCTGACCTTGTGTCTCACCTCCAACAGAGGAGGTCAATAAAAGGGCCTTAACAGCTGTTTCTTTTACTTAGCAAATAAAAAGATGAAAAGCAGAATTATTTAATTTTTTAAAGTTGTATATAGAAACAAAAACAGTTGATATGTTTTAGTTTTCTATAAAAGAAGGAAGGGAGGAGAACTCATGCGCTCAATAACAATCAGTGATGAACGCCATCTCTTTCATGGATGTGAACCAACAGTCCAACGACTGAAGTCAAGAAGAAGCTTCCTTGGGCATGTCGAATCCCTAACAACATCTCAGGAAGAGACCAGACTACAGCTGTAGACCAGACGGCTAGAGAATGGGATCCCTCCTACTGATATTGGAATGTTCGCAAAGAAGAGTTATTTTCCCTTTGAAAAGATGCCTCTGCATGAACTGCAATGGCTTCGGCGTAATGACCATGCCCATGAATGGATTTGCAACTGAAAACTGGAGGAAAAGGATCTCTTCAATTGTGCATCATCAGAAATTTAGCTTATGGATGCCTTATATGCATCAACTCCATGACATGTCTGGGTTTCCAAGGCACAACGGAGCATGGTAGACTGAAGATGACCTGGCTTGGATCCATATGAAGTGATTCGACTGCATGAAACATGACGGATATCAACCGTTTGGATCGGACTGTATATAGAGCGGGTGTGAGACATTGCATTGCTCACCCCAGAGTCTGGGACACACGCAGCACCTTAAATAAAAATAAATAAATTTAAAAAATAAATTAAATAAAAAAAAATGATGGTGATGATGATGATGATGGTGGTGGTGGTGGTGGTGATGATGATGATGATGATGATGATGATGATGATGATGATGATGATGATGATGATGATGATGATGATGATGATGATGGTGGTGGTGGTGGTGGCGGCGACGACGATGATAATGATGATGATGGTGGTGGTGGGGGTTGTGATGATGATGATGATGATGATGATGATGATGATGATGATGATGATGATGATGATGATGATGATGATGATGATGATGATGATGATGATGATGATGATGATGATGATGATGATGATAAATAAATAAAAAATCGAAAATAAAAAAAATCCAATATTACTGCTGGATAAAATGAGAGTGTGAGCATTAACAGTTTTAATCTTGTGTTTTATTTTTACCCGTGAATTGTGTTAGTATGTCATATTATATACGATATACTATACAAATGCTAATGTAGGGATTTGGAGGATAGAAAACAACTAAATTGTCCTCTCTCTATCTCTCTCTCTCTCCGTCTCTCTCTCTCTCTCACACGTATCCAATAGTCTTATATCAAATCGATACACACGATGTCACAGTGAGATTCTCAGAAAGAACATTTAGAGACATTTAATTTATATTTCGTTTATTGGTTTATGTTAATAACAAAAGTAACAGCTGCATGATTTAACATTTAATATTAATGTCTTCGCAGACATTTAGCGTTTACTTCTTTCTTAACTAAAGCGAGAATTAATTTGTAATTAAAGATATTGGTTTTACTAGATTTATTATTGTTGAATCGCTGCACATTCTTTGGATTGATATTGAAAGAATTATAACTCTTAAGAAGTGTCTGCTATGAGACATCATAACACGACATTCTATCTGGTCATAGAACATGACTTCTTATGATAAAGCGTTGTTCTTGGGTCCTCGATCGTAGGTTCCCATGATCCACTTTAACTTTATGATAAATGGTTAACTTTTTATCCCTAGTAACGTCCCAATTCAAAAATGGATCTTGATTTTTTTGTGTAAGCAACAACTGGCACGTTGCTGGTGATTTTTTTATATAAAAGAGGTTACGAAGGGATCTGTTATTTCATGTTATGAAATGCAGATGATTACGCTAAATAATTTGTTGGATAACTGATCATTTATTTTCACTAATGAGTCACATGATTAATTGGATGGATAGATTGACAGTTGAATGATGATGAATTCTATGAGAGGATTGAAAATATCTAGATATAACCCATTCAAAACAGCAGCCAATAAAAAAACAACAAAAACAAAACAATTTTTTCCCCTTTGTCAGAAATAGGATGATTTCTTTTTGGCTGATCCTTTATTTGAGTTATCTTTGTCAGTGTTTATTAAAATTTCAATATGATTTTATTTTTCTCTTTTTTTGTGGAATGTGTTCATCTTTTTATTTATCCGTCCGTTTACATAGATCGGGCGAAGAAGACAAAAATGGCGTCTTTAGGTTGGCAAAGTTTTGTTCCGTTCTGGCTTACTACTAAGCTCATGGGAGAGTAAGTAACTACGATGAATATATTTACATATTGTTTTCGTTGGCAAGAAAACATTAGAAATTCTGTTTTTAAGCAAAGATAATCCATTTTGAACTAATGCTGAATAAATGTTATGTCTACTTTCTTTGCAGATTATAAAAATATAGTCACTTAGTTTTTTAAAAAATATTTGTAGCGTTTTTTATATTATTATGTTATATTAATTTCATTAAGTTTCTTAATGGTTTCTCTGTGTCCTTGTGTCACATCTCTCAATCTATGTTCTAATTTTTTTCCCCTTTTGTTCTTCTCTGTTCCCTGCTTGTGTCAATCACATATCTTAAAGGGTTAGGGTTAGAGTTAGGGTAAGGGTTTAGTGTTTAGAGTTAGGGTTAGGGTTAGGGTTAGGTTTAGTGTTTAGGGTTAGGGTTAGGGTTTAGGTTTAGGGTTAGGGTTAGGGTTAGGGTTTAGGGTTAGGGTTAGGGTTAAGGTTTAGTGTTTAGGGTTAGGGTTAGGGTTAGGGTGAGGATGAGGGTTAGGGTTAGGGTTAGGGGTTAGGGTTAGGGGTTAGGGGTTAGGGGTTAGGGGTTAGGGTTGGGGTTGGGGTTTAGGGTTAGGGGTTAGGGTTGGGGTTGGGGTTGGGGGTTAAGGTTGGGGGTTAGGGTTAGGGTATCTTGAAAGCAGTGAAGCGCCTATCTATACAAAAGCAGAGGTGTGCACACATGGTTTGGTTCCACTTTCTTAAGATGATTTTCCTCTTAACAGTATTTCATTTTTATGCATTAACTAGTTTATAACCGCTCCTTGAACTATGTTAGCACAGTACCTGGGTATATCAATGTCCATCTCTACTTAGCCTCCATCATTTTATAGCTAATACGAAGAAAAATATTTGTGTAAAAAATATGCTACTTAGAATTTGCATGGGAGAGTAAGTAACTGCGATGAAAATATTTACATATTGTTTTCGTTGGCAAAAAACATTAGAAATTTTTAAGCATCTTTAGAATTTTAAACATAAAGAAAGAGGCAAAATGCCTTCATAAAAACCATGTGTTAGATGCAGATATTTTTATTAAAATCGAAATAAATTAAAAAAATTAAAACAATATTCATTTTTTTTTTCTTCGTCATCTTGACTTTTTTTATCTAATATATCACGCGAAATATTAGATATAAAAGTCAAGATGAAGAAGAAAAAAATGAATATTGTTTTTATTTTTTTATTTATTTTGATTTTAATAAAAAAATATCTGCATCTAACACATGGTTTTTATGAAGGCATTTTGGCTCTTTCTTTATGTTTAAAATTCTAAAGATGCTTAAAAAAATGAACATTCCCAAATTTATACCTACCAGCGACCATGCGCGATTTAAGTTCAATTTAAAAGAGACATTTGTACCGTTAGTCCACAACATCGGACGTCACTTCTAGAAGACTAGGTTGGATTATTATGAAAAAAACAAGGTTAATACCTTTTATTTGTCTAAAGCTTTGGCGAAGCTTGTTATATCAAGCGAAATATTAGATAAAAAAGTCAAAATAAAGAAGAAAAAAAAATATTATTTTGATTTTAATAAAAATATCTGCATCCAACACATGGTTTTTGAAGGCATTTTACCTCTTTCTTTAATTTTAAAATTCTAAAGATGCTTAAAAAATGAACTTTCCCAAATTTATATTGGAAATTATGTTTTTAAGCAAAAATAATCCATTTTGAACTAATGCTGAATAACTTTTATGCCTACTTTCTTTGCAGATTATCAAAAAAGGGTCACTTAGTTTTAAAAAAATGTTTGTAGTGTTTTTTATATTATTATGTTATATTAATTTCTTTAAGTTTCTTTAAATTTATAAAACATGTATCCAGTTAAAAACAATACCTTTAGACTTACATGAGATTCGAACTCGGTTATTGACATCGTACAAACTACTGCCTTAGTAATGTGTACTCTATCTATTCTTTTTCTGTCAACCAATCACACGTCTCCATTTGTGTATGAACAGAAAAACTCCCAAAACGCCATAACTTTTTAATAGCATATAGATTTCTTGGGTGGGGAGGAATCTTTATATTTTTTTTTGTTTTGTTGGGATGGTTTTTTATTCATTTTTTTCTTATAGGTTGGTTCGCATGAAAAGATTTTATATTTCCTGTGGCATTTCAGTTACGGGCAGAGAAGTAAAGTAAAATGTCAAAATATGCAAAATGACCCCCAGATTCTGTCGGAATCAACTGCGGAGAAAAACGAGAAGAGATGTTCTTAAGATGCGTCCAACACATGTCAGCATGTAAACACACACGTTATATATTTGTTTATTATTATTATTACTATTTGTACTCACTAGGAGTTCTCACACGGATCATCGTCAGTGATTGCTCACCGACAATAACCAGTGGTATTTCCTAGAGTCTGTAAGACAACAAGCCTCTCTAGATTTCCGGTATTCTTCACCTCTTTTCGATAACCACCGCAAATAACCTTGCAGTATCGCAACATCCTCTTACCATTGATTTCTCGCTGGTAAGGACCATTGGTCTTCTCTGGGATTTGGGTGGCAATAAGCCTTCCCCAAAGTCCCAGCATTCTCTGCACTTTTCCAGTGGAGGTCCGGTTTGTGCTGCGCCTCCTCGGGCTTCTCATCCTCCTCAGCCAAATACTATTATTATTATTATCATTATTATTATTATTATTAGTAGTAGTAGTAGTAGTAGTAGTAGTAGTAGTAGTAGTATCAGTATTATTATTATTATAATTATTATTATGATTATTATTATGATTATTATTATAGTGGTGGTGCATCAATTCAGTCTGCACATTGATATTTCAAACTTAAGTGTGACAGACTGACCAACCAATGCTCAGAATCTTTTATATAGATATGTAGACGCTTCTAAAAATTACATTTCCAATTTAAGTGTGACAGACCAACGAATAGACAGAGCCTTTTAGAGGTGATTAAAAACTTCTAAACCAAAAACAAATGAAAATAAAATAAAACAAATGTGTCTAATTTCCCATACACTGTCACATTTTCTGATATCCAGACAAAATATCCAGTCACAAGTGTGCGACAATTGTCATTTGAGAAGAGCACGACCTTCCTTAACTAATTTACCTGCCCTGGTCATGATGGTAAAAACTTGATACCTTCCTATGAAACACCCTCGTATAATTATTTCGAACAATGTCTTCTTTTCTAAATGCAATAATTTAAAGTGTGGCTTCGGATTTCTAATGTGATTTACTTTCTTGCAGTTTTTGACTCGTAAAGAATGCACACAACTACAAAGTTAATTACGAGCATTGAACTTTGGATCGTGACGAATCGTTTCGAGTGAAACTGTTTTTCTGATTATTTTTAATGCTTCAACTTTTGTTACAAACAATTTTCAACTTCAAACGAGGAGACTATAGACATGCCCAATCTGGGAAAGGGACTCTCTGTTAATCTAGACCTCTTTAAGTAATATTAGTCAATGCACCATGTCTGGTAAAGCGACATGTCTAATATTGGAGGGGGACCCTGCATTAATCTAGACCTCTCTGCATAATATTAGTCAATGCACCATGTCTGGTAACGTAACATGTCCAACATGGGATGGAGACCCTGCATTAATCTAGACCTCTCTGAGTAATATTAGTCAATGTACCATGTCTGGTAAAGCGATATGTCCAACATGGGATGGAGATCCTGCATTAATCCAGACCTCTCTGAGTAATATTAGTCAATGCACCATGTCTGGTAACGTAACATGTCTAATATGGGAGGGGGACCCTGCATTAATCTAGACCTCTCTGAGTAATATTAGTCAATGCACCATGTCTGGTAACGTAACATGTCTAATATGGGAGGGGGACCCTGCATTAATCTAGACCTCTCTTAGTAATATTAGTCAATGCACCATGTCTGGTAAAGTAACATGTCTAATATGGGAGGGGGACCCTGCATTAATCTAGACCTCTCTGAGTAATATTAGTCAATGCACCATGTCTGGTAAAGTAACATGTCTAATATAGGAGGGGGACTCTCCATTAATCTAGACCTTTCTGAGTAATATTAGTCAATGCACCATGTCTGGTAAAGCGACATGTCCAACATGGGATGGAGACCCTGCATTAATCTAGACCTCTCTGAGTAATGTTGGTCATTGCACTGATACATAAGGGGCTGCTGCGATAGGGGACAGATTAAATTATTTATTTCCAACCTGGGTAGACAGTTGAGCAGCAAGATGTTTGTTCACGCTGCATTTAAATTTCTGCATGTTGGTACGGTCGGGGATCAGTGAGCAGGAAGGGAATTCCAAAGGTAAGCAGTCCAAGGAAAAAAGCTATCAGAATAGAAAATCTTTTGCCATCTAGGGACTTCTACAGTGAAGGGGTGAGATTTTGCTACTAGTCGGAAGGGTCGAGTATATTTTCATTGAGGGGGGGGGGAGTAAAAGTGCTGTTAGTTCATCAGAGCTAGGCAGACCATGCAGAACCTATTAGGTTAGAAATTCATATTTGTATATTTTCCCAGAGGGAGAGGCAACTGGTTGGTGCACCAGCCTAGATGTGACAACAATACTCCATGCACGGCCGAATGATGGCTTTGTAGAGATATAGCATTTTGGTAGATGTGATACATTTTCTAGCCTGGTAAAAGGAGCCTACCTTCTTTGCAGCAGACTTGACCATATCTTCTATATACTCATTCAATTTCATGTTGTCTAAGAATGTTAGTACGAGAAGTGTGAACATTGGACTCTCGAGAAGGGTGTTATTAACCATGGCAATTGGTGGTTGGAAAGGTGTCTTATAGATGTTTCTATTCTTCTACTGTCTGTCTTAAGAATTTTGAAATTTAGGATTTTTGTAGGAATTTCCTTACCTATACATATTACCACAAAGGAAGAGATCCTAATCATCTATTGTCTTATAAAAATCCCGAAGGATCACGAAGCCCCAACGCCACGTGAATTATTTTCTACCACAGATTCCAATAGTATTTAATTAAATTGCATAAGATTATGCTACTTCTAATAATTTTAAGAACTTCTAACCCTAATCCTAACCCTAACTCCACAAAATTAACACTTTTAAGCCCATAACTTCAGTCATGTCAGCTTTATTTTTATACTTTTTTTTATCGTACAGTATGTTGTTGATAGATTTTAAATTTATCTGAAGTGGGGTTAGGGTTAGTGGGGTTAGGGTTAGTGGGGTTAGGGTTAGGGTTAGGTTTAGGGTTAGAGTTAGTGGGGTGATCTCCACAATCTAAAACTGCTCAGTACAAGCTGCATGGAAGAGTACAAATGCCCCCTACCCTACCAAATTATTGAGGGCTATGGAATAAGAAAAAGTTTAAGAGGAAGGATCAATCTGTTGAAATTTTTAAAGTGATCCCTTAAAGAGCATGAACCCCACTTGAAATGTTTAACTTCTGACTTTAATGCGATTGGAACCATTGTTAACTGACTCTGAAAATTGGACCAAATTTCGTTCTTTTTATTTTGTATCTAATTTATAGATTTGACCTTTTGTATCTAATTTATAGATTGAATCTTTTGTATCTAATTTATAGATTGAACCTTTTGTATCTAATTTATAGATTGAACCTTTTGTTTCTAATTAATAGATTGAACCTTTTGTATCTAATTTATAGATTGAACCTTTTGTTTCTAATTAATAGATTGAACCTTTTGTATCTAATTAATAGATTGAACCTTTTGTATGTAATTGATACATTGAACCTTTTGCATCTAATTTATATATTGGACCTTTTGTATCTAATTTATAGATTGGACCTTTTGTATCTAATTTATAGATTTGACCTTTTGTATCTATTGATACATTGAACCTTTTGTATCTAATTTATAGATTGGACCTTTTGTATCTACTATATAGATTGGACCTTTTGTATCTACTTTATAGATTGAACCTTTTGTATCTAATTTATAGATTGGACCTTTTGTATCTAATTTATAGATTTGACATTTTGTATCTAATTTATAGATTGTACCTTTTGTATCTAATTTATAGATTGGACCTTTTGTATCTAATTTATAGATTGGACCTTTTGTATCTAATTTATAGATTTGACCTTTTGTATCTAATTTATAGATTGGACCTTTTGTATCTAATTTATAGATTGGACCTTTTGTATCTAATTCATAGATTGGACCTTTTGTATCTAATTTATAGATTGGACCTTTTGTATCTAATTTATAGATTGGACCTTTTGTATCTAATTTATACATTGAACCTTTTGTATCTAATTTATAGATTGAACCTTTTGTATCTAATTTATAGATTGAACCTTTTGTATCTAATTTATAGATTGAACCTTTTGTATCTAATTTATAGATTGGACCTTTTGTATCTACTATATAGATTGGACCTTTTGTATCTAATTTATAGATTGGACCTTTAGTATCTAATTTATAGATTGAACCCTTTTTTATCTAATTTATAGATTGAACCTTTTGTATCTACTATATAGATTCAACCTTTTGTATCTAATTTATAGATTCAACCTTTTGTATCTAATTTATAGATTGGACCTTTTGTATCTAATTTATAGATTGGAACTTTTTGTATCTAATTTATAGATTGAACCTTTTGTATCTAATTTATAGATTGAACCTTTTGTATCTAATTTATACATTGAACCTTTTGTATCTAATTTATAGATTGGACCTTTTGTATCTACTTTATAGATTGAACCTTTTGTATCTAATTATTGGTTGATTAACGTTTTAAAGAATGAATTGTTTTTGTTAATTTTAGTCATGCAAGCTCTATTTTTACACAGTTTTCACTATTTTAGTATGTTTTCCATTGTTTTTGAGTAGTGACAGAATTTTTCCTGTTATTAAAATACGTTGTCTCAATATTATGTACCCGTCCTGAGACGAGTGTTTCAACTAATATATAATAAATATGAATTAAATAGATGAATAATAAAATAAACTACAACTCTCTTTCCAAAATTACTGAATAAATATAATTAATAAATCTAATATATAAAGAAAATTCAGTCAGATTTTCGATGTTAAACATCTGACAAATCGATATTTGATTCTGCCGAGCCAGTGAATTACAGAAATTTTCAGTCTGTATTATTTAGATAAAAAAGAGCGCCATCTGATTTCATTGATTACATATTCTATCCTACCGGATAATTATTTCAGTAATAGAAACTTACAGAGATTCACCGTTAATTTTCATTGGATAATCATCTATGTTGATTAGCCAATTAAACTTATCCCTTAGTTATAAATAGAAAAAATGCAAATGGCATCAACATTTTATCGCTTCGCAAGTACCTTTTTCAAATATGTTTTCTTTATTTCTATATTAAAACTTATTTCTTAGACGATTTCTTTATTAAAAATATAATATTTCATAATATTTATGCACTCACGGTGCAAATATTATTGATTTGTTCATTTTTGTTTCTTACAGATACGGTCTACTTCTTCATATTTTACCTAAAATAATTAAACGATATAGTCAGCTAGCTTTACTTTGTTTATGTTATGTAAATCAAAACAAATAACCATTTCTTCGTCAGCTCAAGAGTATTGTTTTAGAATAAGTAGGCGATTTCTTCTTCAGACTTAAAACAAAGAAAAAGTAATAAAACAGTCAGAAATGTGTCATGTCATTTCGTTATTCAAATAAAAGTAAATTAATGTATTCGTAAACTAGTTATTCCTGTTCTTAAAAGACGGCTACTTCGATTTTTTTCTTTATATATTTACAAAACAACAGAGGAAAGAACTTTTCATAAACTTTCAGCTGTTTTCGTTATTACAATAGCCAAGCAATTCATCTTCGTCATCTCGTTCTGATAATAACAAAAAGGAAAAGTAATTCTAAGCGCTGAACGACTTCATTCATAACGTCCATTTATTTATTTTTTATTTAATTTTTTAAATTTACCTCATTAGGAGGTTAGACACAAGGTCACGTGGGGTTTGAAAAGCGAGCACACTAGAGGAAGTGTACTCTGACCTACAAAAAATGCCTGAGCAGCCCTGTCAGCATTCCACAGTAGGGGCGCCTCAGGCGATTAGCAATAACACAACTCTTTTTTAAATAAAAAAATGTTAATAACATATTTAAGATCACATTTTTTGTTTCATAAATCTTTTTTGTTAACCAAATCTTGTTAATTTTAACTATTTTAGATAATTTAAAGGAGGCGATTCCAATGTATCGTATATAAGAGCATTAAAAGCATAATAATATGTCTACAAAGTAAAATTAAAATGAGTTTTTTTTTTGGGGGGGGGTTCCCCCTTTTATTATGATTATTATTTTATTTTATTTTTACAAATCTTACTTGCTTTCAATGGCAAGTTTTATTTATGTCCCAATCCAGAGTACCCCTTTTTGGAAAGCTGGATTTTCCCCAAATTAAAAGCCGAGCTTGTGTCTAACTCTGCCCTCGTGGGGAGGCAAGTAAATAGGGGCAGAAAAGGTTGAGAACATTCCTTCATTTTCTATTTATTTAAATCATAAATATAGTTAGAAAATATTTTTTTAAGAAAATATAGAGACCCTTTTTTTAAATTAAAAATTTAATAACATATTTAAGATCACATGTTTTGTTTCATAAATCTCTTTTTTTTTAACCAAATCATTTTCTTGTTAATTTTAATAATTTTAGATAATTTATAAGAGGCGATTCCAATGCAGAGATGTATCGAATATAAGAGGATTAAAAGCATAATAATATGTCTACAAAGTGAAAATAAAATGAGTCTTTTTTGTTTTTTCTCTTTTATCATGATTATTTTTTTTTTTTTTTACAAATCTTACTTGCTTTCAATGTCACTTGATGTTGGGTCCATATGAAATAATATTCGAGGAAAATTCTCTTTTCCAGATGCATATTTTCAACTCTGTTTTTCAAACGTGAAAAATTAATTATTTTAATTAGTTATTCAATCCAATGCAATCGTCTTCGTAGAATTTTTCATCTCTTGATTCAAAAGAAATCATCCCATCATATTTTTCGCACAACAGTATTTCCAAATGTTGTCCTATGCTCACTCTGGATAAATAAAACAATTTTAAAGCAGTTCTTTTGGTCTGCACACACCAGCTCAACTCGCTGCAAAATAAAGCTGTTGGCTGATACTCTCGGCAAGAAAATAAACAGGAATCAACTTTCGGCTCAACTCTCACCTTTGTATCGGGACCGACTGACCGTTAGGGTTGATCGGCCTCACAACTAAGAAAGTAGACACAGGCAAGTTACGGCAATGACAAAGAAGAGAGGACAAACACTGGTGATCAGTTCAACAAAAGGTATGTTTATTTTACCATAAGTGATGGGATTTGATGATGACGTCACTGGAACAGGAGAGACTGGTGACAGCAAACTGGAACGACAGGAGTGGTGTCGTTGGTGAGAAAGGGCTGAATAGCTGTTGATGGATGTCGACCAGGTACCCTTGCTGTTGCTGGCTGGAAAAAAAAAATTGCAGTAGTTTGAGTGAGTAGTAGCCCTGATAAGGGCTGTTGAAAAAGGAGTTGGAGCCGCTGGTGTAGGAGTCAGAGCTGTAGGGTGCAGGAGCTCAGGACTGCAGGGTGCTGGTGCAGTTGGAGCAGGAGAGTGCTGGTGCAGGAGCTCAGGACTGCAGGGTGCTGGTGCAGGAGCTCAGGAGAGCGCTGGTGCAGGAGAGTGCTGGTGCAGGAGCTCAAGACTGTAGGGTGCAGGAGCTCAGGACTGCAGGATGCTGGTGCAGGAGCTCAGGACTGCAGGGTGCAGGAGCTCAGGACTGCAGGGTGCTGGTGCCAGAGAGAGCTGGAGCAGGAACTGGAGATGCAGTGTTGACTTCTCAGGAGGCAGGTAGCAAAGAGAGTAAATCGCATTAGTAGCCCTGAGAAGGGCTGTTTGTATCTTTGCTACTGCTGCTGCTGTCCGCTTCCTGGCTCGACAACTGGATCCATCCAGTCAGATGTGGAGTCTCCTGCCCCCCCCCCCCCCGGCTGAACTGAGTTTTTGAGTGAAAAGCTAGAGATCTCATGGAATTCGTGCCGAGTCACCTTCGCCGCTCCTGTGAGAAGGATTAATTTCGACAAATAAATTCCAAAGAGATCTCTCGCCGTACAACATGGTTGACAGGTGCCTTGAATGTATTAGTGAGGTTATCAGCATAGTCGGTGAAACGCATTTGTATTCCTTAAAGGAAAACTAAGGAACATATTCGCTGGCCGGTTTTTCGCTGAGACATTGTAAACAAAATGGCGATTAACGCTGCTGCTGGTTTTCTCAAAAGTCATGGCGAAAAGAATAGCGACTACGGCTGCTGCTGTTACTCAAAAGTAAACACACGTCGCGATGTGTTGAACCCCGACACCTTCAATATTGTTGCATACTCTCATTGTGTGAATTTTTTTTCATTGGAGACGAATCAACTTG